>OY787675.1:32684943-33333330 GCA_963678985.1 Spisula subtruncata
AACAAGCGACACAAAAACAATTAGGGGATTTAGGGAAATTTATGGGATTTAGGGAAGTTATGTCATGATTTGAAGCGAAAGAAACCCAGCTGTACTGTAGCAGATTGGTCTAACGTTGATCAATGATTGAGACGCATCACTGAAATAAATAAATATTTATACATAATTGTAAATTGTAATAAACAAGAGGTGCTAGTATAACATATATTATACGCCCATGGCAGCACCACAAAGGTCGGAAATGGTAATGGTCACACTGACCTTGACCTTTAACCTACTGTCCTCAAAATAAGTAAGGGTCGCACATGGTTGCTGGCCAACCTCCCTGTAAAGTTTGAAGATCCTAAAGCAATGCATTCTTGACTTATTGAATGGAAACCATTTGGTCTACCTACCAACAGACATGTGCAAAGCAATATGCCCACTCATCATAGATGTGGGTAGAGGGCATAATAAATAATATTATAGTATCTGACTTTGGTTATTCATTGTTTCTTAGTATGGTACAATCCACTATCCAAGTTCCAACTATTTGTGTATTATTCGAATAATATCAAACACGGCTTATTTGTGTTTGCTGTGTAGTAAGCAGGGTTTTCATAAGAAGGCGACAGGAGGCCAATTTGACTGACTCAAATGATATTTGGGCCAACTAAAATTTACCACCAGCTGCCTTCCATCTTCAGTGCTCAGGCACCTTTGCCTCCTTGAATATCCAAAAAGCCTCCTTAATAAAATCCTAGTGAAACCCAGGTAAGATTTATATGACCGGTTGCATGTCATCCGTTTGACTGATAGTGATCAGAATAACCTATATCACATACATGCATGTACATGTATACAAAACATTAAATAGTAATTGTATCTGATGAGATGCACTGCACGAAGAGTTTCATGGTTTTCATTGAAATCCAACCAGTGTTTAAATGTAAACAAACCAGACTAAACTATGTGACCTCCATTCGGACGCCCAGGGACCTTATTCTTAAACATTGTAAATCCAAAATTTAGACGTTACGTTGCCAAAGGTTCTAGTCGCTCTCATGTAGTTATAAATGTACCAATTTTGATATAGATAGGTTCAGTGGGTTACAATCAATTATCAGATTCTAATTCGCATGGTTAAATATATTTGCAAAGAAATTGTAGTGATAGTAAAAGTTTTCAATTTAAAGTCGTAAGTTTCAGTTTTACGATGTTGGTGAATAAGGCCCCAGCACAAAATCAATATATATGTAGGAAACGAAAACAGTCCTTGCAGTACTTACATTATTTTGGTCCATATATTTCATTAAGTCGTTCGGCCAATGCAACATATTGTTCTTTTGCTTGATCTTGTGACATTCCTGTAAAACAGTAACAATACAAAACCTATAAACAACATAAATAAAGTCAATTGATTATTCAATTCTTGTAGCAGATGATGTAATACATGGTTCTTACACATCCAAATTCCAGAACTTTTCAAGGCTTTTTCAAAGTAAAATTTGTTTTTTCAAGGCATTTTCTGGAACATTTACCAAAGTTAAATTGTATAATTTTGACTCTTTATACTGGATAATTAAACATGAAAATTATTGCCATCGCAGCAATTGCTTAGCACAACGCACCTCACTCTTGCAACTAAACATTTACCTACTTTTAATTTGCAAGAAAAATAGTGTTTCTGTTTCATTTTTACACAGATAAGGTGTTAATTTGACAAACTCCACACTCTTACATGTATAGTCAAGGTCATTTGCCTAAATTCAAGGATTTTCTATTTAATACAAGTACAATTTTGTCATTTTTTCAAGGTAACACATATTTTAAGTTCTTTAACAAAGTTGGAACCCAATTCAAGGACTTTTAAAGGCCTGTATGAACCTCGTAATATAAGCTGTAATGTATCCAGTTGTCACTGGAGGTTCAGCAAGTAATCTGCTCAGTAAAAATTGTACTCTAATTTTGGAGGAAAACTTGCTTTTTTCAGAACTTAGTGATGGAATTATGAAATATTTATAAGTGATATTCACAACCGTTTATATCCCATACCAAGGAAATATGAGCACGGCTTTACACCAAATGTGGCGACTAAGTAACTTAGTCTCGCTCACAACAAGCGGGCTCGTCAAAAACCAGTTAAACATAAATGTTAAGCCATTGTACAGCTATACACCAAATGTGGCGACTAAGTCTTGCTCACAACAAGCGGGCTCGTCAAAAACCAGTTAAACATAAATGTTAAGCCATTGTACAGCTATACAGCAAATGTGGCGACTAAGTCTTGCTCACCACAAGAAGGTGCAACAAAAACCAGTTAAACATAAATGTTAAGCCATTGTACAGCTATTGACTCAAACAAGATTGGATATTCAATGTATATATTTCTCAATTTTGACCAAACACAGAAAAAATTCCCAATCCCAAAGCCATGCAACAGGTGTCCCAAAAAGGGGAGAAAAACACTGATTCTATACCGGTACTTATTCTTAAAAGATTGTGAAAATTTACCAATTAATTGAATACCTAAGTGGCAACTTTCAGCATGCCCAGTATTGACTATTCAAACTTACCCTTTTTGCCATCCCAAGCGTCCCACTTGGCCTTTCCTTTAAAATCAAGCATACCTGGGCGAGCTGAAATTTAAAAAAGTATACTTTTATATACTTATAGATTTATTTCAATACTTCTAACTATGTCTTTATTATAATACTTCATTTTAAAATTATGATTTAGAATATGGAACTAGCATGAAAACTTGAATTGATTAGCATTGATGCTTATTATATACCATATAGGGGGTTAATTCTGTGAGTTTTTAATTCTGCCTTTTCTACAAGTCGGGGCTCTTCCGCAAAAATAAATTCCGCATGAGTAAACTTTCCTACAAAACAAGAGACCCCTGAGGGGCCAGTTACAACTCGGTATGAGAAAAGCTCACCTTGAGCACTTTGTGCTCAGGTGAGCTAAAAACAATGCAAATTATATATTATACATCATTAAAAATGTATAGCTAATAGCTTATAATAATAAATAATAATAAAGACTTTATTTAATGAGGCAACACAGTTGGCAAAGCCAGTCTTACCTGTGAGCCTCAATAACTATGTACATACAATTTACAACAAATGGAAACAAATATAACATTTACAGAAAGATATTTACATGAAATTTAACAGTAGTGGATTAATTAATCTACTAAAACATATCAAATGAAAAGTAGACCAACAATCTAAAGTACAGTTGAGTGAAGTTGATCTAGAAAGCAAAGAACAAATTTACATTTCTATACCATTTGAAGTTGATCCATAAAACAAAGAACAAAATTACATTTATATACTACATGTATGTGATATAAGAATAAAGATCATAGATACACAGTATTTTACAAGTTTATCAAGTTTTTTCCACCAGTGACCCACCATTTGAGGTATGATGTTTTAAATACACCCAAGCTTTCTGATTGTTTTATGTGTAGTGGTATAGTGTTCCAGAGCTTGGGACCTGAATAAGCAAGAGTTTTCCTAAAAAATTCTAGTCTTGGTTTTGGAACCTTAAGGGATTGTTGAGAGTGGGATCTTAGTGAAAGATTATTTGAGAATGTGAATAAGTTTGACATGTAGTCAGGAAAAAGATTGTTAATAGATTTGTATACAAAAATGGCTTTTTTGAAATAGATTCTTTCATGTATAGTCATCCACTTGAGTTCTCGAAAGAGATCATGTGATGGAGTGTCTATGTCCTTGTCTAATATTATACGAGCAGCTCTTTTCTGAAATTTGTACAGAGTATTTAGAAGCTCATTATTACAATTTCCCCAAATGGTGCAGCAATAGTCAATATGGGGCAAGATGTATGCATTGAAGAAGAGGATTCTTGTGTGTTTATTTAGGAATGATTTTATTCTAAGAAGAAGGTAGAGTAAAGAATTGCATTTCTTTATGCTTGGAAAATTTGACCTGATCCTGACCTTTATGCATGAATATATTACATGGTGTTGCTTTGAATATATCCATTTCCGCAAGCAAATCGTGCAATATCTGTGTTTGTCTATTCTAATGTATGCTCAGAAATGAAACTTTCTGCGTATCCTGATATTTTTTAAGCGTTAAATATGCAGATATGCAGCTGATCTACAACTCTGTATATGCTGTATCTAACGAGCTCTCACCAATTTGTCATGGTTTCATTGGTTTGTAGTATTACTCACACCTTGTGTTTGACTGTGTTTGTTAGTCTAACAATGAAAGAACATATTACATTCCCATGGCCAAGTTTGACCACTTTAAAACTATTTGACTATTGGTTCAAATACTGTTTGCAGAGTTTATGCACTGTTTATGCAAACCGCAGAATTTAATTCCCGGGAAAAAAACTCCACTACTGGTTGATTGCTAATCACAGGAAAACTGCTAGCAGTAAATGAATACCTGTGTTACAGTCCCCGACAGTACCCTGCTTGAAAAGGGCATATATGCTCAATAATTCTTCATCAGTTGGCTTGCTAGTGAATTTTTTCACCTTTTCAGCTGCGGCGTCAAAATCCTGAAATATTGATTTGAATCATATTAGCAACCCCAGTCAATGTTTGCATGTCCACCGAAGTAAATAAATGTTAGTATTAATCATATTAAAGAACTCATTTAAAGCTCTGCAGGAAAGTTCGAATCATGTAGGTATGCCATCTGGATCCAAAGTAATGTCAATTTGAAACCATGAAAAAAGGTCAATTTTAGGAATTTTTCCCTTCTAAAATTCATATCATGATATTTCAAATGGTGAAAGCACCTAAGAAATTAATGCAAGGATTGAGAAAATTGCAAGAAATGTTTAATAGAAAATACAGTGCAACAACAATGTGGACGCTGACCTTAGATTGTCTTTTAGCAAATTAGCTGATCGTTATGGATCTGCACATCATGCTACTAGTAGTTCAGTAGTAAATTGTTATTACACCTTACATTGATGATGCAGTAGCACCTATCAACAATTTATCAGGGAGAGCGATGGCAGGCAGATTAACAGGAATTAATTGGGGGGGGGGCAATTCCTGGACATTTTGTACATTTAAAATCGCCACAGTGGGAATTGGTATCTTTATAAATGGTGTTCTGCTTGATTAACATTTAAATTCCAGACACTGAAATCATGTGGTGATATGTCTTTTCAATTTTTGTCTAAAGTCTAATCAAAGACCTAAATAATAAATTACCAAGGTAGGAAACTCAGTTGAAAATTGGCGGCAAACGAAAAATAGCATGCAGGAGATCTAGTTATTTTAAATAAAACTTTTATTAATTATCCAACTTTAACTTTAATAAACAATGTATCATTTTGAAAAGCTAAGTTTCTTCTACTGTATGAAGTGATTCTTTTTTGTGTACCACTTATAAAATACAGAAAATTAGGATTCAAATGACACAAAATGAACATTTTCTAATAAGCTTGAAATTTTCATTAAATGACAGTATGTCCACTCTGGCTCTTTGGGTCTACTGTTTCATTCCTTGACTGATTTTAATAAATGAGGTATCATTTTAAAGCTGAATAATAAATTTATTGCGGGCAAGTGGATTTTTCCATCCAGCTTGCCCATGGGCAAGTGCAAAATGATCATGAGACAGAGCTCCAGACAAGGTGCGTGAAAGCGTGATTACGCATTGAAATTAACGAATAACGCATTAAAAATGATTTCTGTGCGTCGTAAAACGCATAGAAAAAGACGATCACGCATCACGTGTCTTGGTTTAAGACACTACCAATCTGGTGTACAGGTAAACAAATGTCACTTCGAAAACCAAAGCTTTTATCGGTAAATATGCAGGATTCTAGCTCTCATATGCGTGTATTTTAAACCAGATGTAGTAACACATGAGAGTATGTACGACTTTGCATATTATTTATCATGGGAGATGCTATAATAAAAGCTTGAATTGAAACTTTCCAACACAAAAATTGAAAATAGTTGAAAATAGTTGAAAATACATACATGACAGAAGCAATTGACAACACGCAAAAAATGCGAGTTTCACGGTTAGTTAAAGTCGATGTTACAGATAGATCTATTATGTAATTCAATTCACAAAACAAACTTTAAAAATAATTTTAAATGCAGATCATTCAATATAAGTGCTTCACGGTTCATTTTCACATTGTGTCATGAAAAGTAAGATGCATTTTATTTTCACTTTGTCAATATATTGATAAGGGACAGCACAGCGTTTGGAAAAAGGGAATTTTCATTGCTTACTTATTGAATGTGACTATCAATCTATATAGATGTGTTTAAATCCGAAGTAATTGATATTTTGTCTCCGGAGTGTTTCACTCATTAGTTTTGAAAACAGGGAGTGAACGACTCATTGTACCTAAAAATTATCTGGAGCACTGATGAGAAAATAATATTAAGTGTCATATTTTACCAGAACACCTCAGAAAATCCCAAAAATCGGATAGTAAATGATTTAAAATCAGGCACACAGTAGGCAACTTTCATGCTTTTCAAGATACATTATTGAAATTTAATTTTTGTTGCTTTATGTCTTTTTCCTGGGTAAGAAGATTAAGTCCTCGGGCAAATGTATTCTTCAGCTCAACTTTCCCATGGGCAAGTGGAAAATTTCAGGATTTCCACACCCCTGAGAATGCATACTACATGTGAGATTTTGCCCAATTTTTTTACGAGCAGACATAATGCACTGGTCAGTTGCATCCACGGTCCCCCAAGTCAGGGGATTTTTACTTTTGGGTTGTCAAACCCCCGCCATTACTCGTCCTACAGAGACAGCTGATGGTAATAGATCCGGTACTTCCACGGACCCTGCGATATTGGTTCAATGAAAAATTCTCCACATTTACTAGTAGTGATGGGCCGATGATCGACTATAGTCGAAAGTTGATCGGAAAAGCCCCAGATCGGCGACAATCGATTACGGTGCTCCATAATCGACGATCGGAATGGTTATTTTCGTGTTTTTTCGTGTCTCTTTCCGTTTCTTTCCATTCCTTTTCGTCCATTTCGCTACAAACTTACAAGGGACGCTACTCTGTTTAACTAAATTACAAATGGCTGACAAACCAATATACGACTATCCTGGTGCAGGGCCTCCGCTACCGCTCGCCAATTTAGCCATTTGCTAAAGATTTGCTAAATTGGCTATAACTTTTGTAAATTGGCGAAAACATTGGTTAAAATGTATATTTCCTCGCAGAAATCGTATTTTCTTTATTAAATTTCAATGGTATAAGCGACACAGACCGGTTTGTAAATTGTTTACACACGCGTCGGATGTTAATTGGAAACTCGATAACCGGTGCCCCTTCATCAATAAAAGAAAGTGTGTCCTGTATTGACCCCCAAATCACGTAATCAAGGTCTGAATAAAGATCGGATGTGTCATAAACTTTCAACTAACAGTCAAACTGGAGTAGATCGAGTTATCTTCTTACACACCAGCGGTCATAAAATCATTAATTGCCCCGAGCTATACAAACCTATAGCAGACCTTTAATCCAATTAAATCCAAACTAATTATGTAACAGTGTGAAAAACATCTTAATTGACCCATTTATCATCGTGGTTTTAAACTTTAGAAGGTAAACAAAAGAGCAGACGAGTCTGGAGAGTTGGTCACGGTCGTAATTATACACATTTCTATGGAATGAGTTGAGGATATAAAATATGTTTAATAGCTATCAATAGACATATCTTAAATGGTAATTACCTGTTAAACAATAATTAGAGGTAAATTTATGGCTAAAAATACACCAGTTTATGTCAAAAGCAATTCATTATTTTAGGAACTTGAGTAGTATCCGGATAAAATCAGATTCGGACAATAAAACAACAAATACTATAAGTTTTTTTCTTTCAATTATTCTTTTTATTTTTATTAAAATAACATAATTGTCTGTTTTAAAACATTGTTTATTATAGTTAGACAGCTAGGAAAGTGTAGAATTAAATCTAAAAGTAAACTAGGACTCTAAAACTAGGATGACCGTTGTGACAGAAAAATCAGCTTATTGATTGCGGTCACGTAAATTGGAAGAAGAAGAAAAAGAATGCTGGAAATTGCTGTGTTCAACTGCTTTTTCAAGTATTTTCAGAGTGTTTTGTTAACGTGTGAGTAGTTGGACCTTGTCCCTCCCTGATAAGTTCATTTGTTATTGTTATGATTCATGTGTCAGTAGCACAGTTAGCTCAGTTTGTAGATTGCCTGACTTACAGACAGGGAATCATGGGTTCTAGTCCAGCATTTGGCTGATACAATATAAGCAACTCACTAGAAGTTATTCAGCATGATTGTTACAAGATGAACTATTGCTGATTGAATGGGAATTTCAATTTGTAGCGCTAACAGTATTTGAATGATACAGTGAGTTGTTGAATATAAAGTATTTGGTCATTATTCTCAAAAAATCTAAACATGATTAGCAATCAACACATTTCTGTGACACACTCACTAGTTGACACTGAATCATTAAATAGGACATGGTGAACACCTAAAACATAGTGACATACAGTGATACACACATGCTGCATTCGACCAGACCAGGCTTATTACCAGCAGAGGTGTTCAACCGATTATGCAACCGATGTCTAATCGATTAGTGCTTTCCGATTGTAACCGATAATCGATTGTAAAAATGGAACTGATTGCCATCACTATTTACTAGGCAGTGCGGGTAGCTGGAAGGTAAAGACAAAAACATGGGCGGGCCGTTTACTGTCTATCTACCACCCACCCACGGGGATCGAGGGCAGGGTTGCAACTGATTGGCGCAAAACCGGATAAATATATCTATATCTATACATCTATATGGGATTGCGTCTATCCCTACGGCCTGTGGTCCACACTTGGGCAAGATGTTGATAGAATTAGCAGAAAAACACTTCAAAAGGGTATGACAGGGTACTCAGTTTATAACAAGAAATTGGGCGCATGTGTAACTGGACATCACTACAAAGTGGGACCATGTTTGAACGCGTTGCTCGTTATCAACGTGAGACGGTGAGTCACGGCCTGTGAGCGTGGGGTCAGAATTTGTAACATTCCAAAATCCGGCCCAAAAAACAAATTTATCCACTGCCCAAACGTGGTGTAAGTTCAGAATCAATTAAAAATTCAGAGAAGTAAAATAAAGTAAAGAGAACCTACAGACATGATGTTGTTTTGGATACAAAACTGGAACAAAAATCACACCCACTCGAGCAAGGAACGTTGTGAAGAGTAAACAAGGGAGGTAATTTTTTCAACAAGACGGTATAAAACCCATCAGACCGCACTAATCTGCTGACGTGTTAAGCTGACGATATGTATATAGAGGAAACTGCTGACGATATAGACAAAGAGGGAAATTGCTGACCATATGTAATAAGAAGGATATTGATCTGGCTATAGTTTATATGTGTTTATAAGAATATTTTGACAAATATTTTCATGTTTTATATAGTATTTAGCGCAAATTGATTGTTAAATAAAATTATTGTATCGGAATTTTAGATATTGTACTTTAGTGGTTTATTGTCATATGCGTCATTGAGTATAATATTCTTTATTTATTCATGTACGGTACGGTGTATATTATGTTGGAATATATTATTTTAATGTCTATTTTTTGTACTAATATGTATTTTTTCTGTTAATTACGTTATTTATATTTGTAGACTAGAAGCCAATGTGTGTCTTAAAGGCTAACTAAATGTAGCTGTTGTTTCCTCCGATAAGCAATGTGTTTGATGGGTGTACAGTACACGTCGTAACTTGTATATTTGGATAATTCTTGCAATTACGTCATTCTGTAGATTGCGTAATACTCAGCCTAGCCTTCATATATCAGTCAGCTTTCTGCTGAATATGGTAGGCATGTATGCACCAATCCTGGTGTGAACCCGGGTCGCCGGATTAGGCGGCTAGCGCACTAACTGTCCAGTATATGTAATAATTTATATTCTCATAGGCCATATATGCAGCTGTCTTATGATAGATATTCATTTATGGTAATAAACAATTATTTAAACAACCCTGGAATGAACGTTTTTAATAAATAAGTGTTTAGTAGTAATTGTTTAAATAAAATGTTTGTACCAGGTATGGGATAATAACTACAAACTCCAATTCTTTATATATCATGAATTTATTGGCATATAATAATAATAATAATAACAATAAAAAATAATGAAGTGCATTTAGGTGTTATTCTCAATATTAAGCCCATATTAAGCTCCTATTTCATATCGTCAGCGATTTCACGCTTTATAACTGGTCAGTTTAACAAATCGGAAAGTGCTGACCATATAGACATAGAGGGAAATTGCTGACCATATGTAATAAGAAGGATTATTCAAGCGTGGACGTTTAACATATCGGAAATTGCTGACCTTATGTAATAAGAAGGATTATTCGAGCGTGGACGTTTAACATATCGGAAAGTGCTGACCATATAGACATAGAGGGAAATTGCTGACCATATGTAATAAGAAGGATTATTCAAGCGTGAACGTTTAACATATCGGAAAATGCGGACCATATTGATAAAGAAGGGTTCGTTCTTATTTCATATGGTCAGCAATTTCTCGATACAAGCGTGGTAGTTTAACACATCGAAAAATGCTGACCATATTGACATAGAGGGAAATTGCTGACCATATGTAATAAGAAGGATTATTCAAGCGTGGACGTTTAACATATCGGAAAATGCTGACCATATAGACATAGAGGGAAATTGCTGACCATATGTAATAAGAAGGATTACTCGAGCGTGGACGTGTAACATATCGGAAAATGCTGACCATATAGATTAAGAAGGATTCGTGCTTATTTTATATCGTCAGCGTTTTCTCGCTACATAACTGGTCAGTTAAACGTATCGAAAAATGCTGACCATATAGACTTAGAGGTAAATTGCTGACCATATGTATAAAGAAGGATTATTCAAGCGTGGACGTTAAACATATCGGAAAATGCTGACCATATGTAATAAGAAGGATTATCCAAGCGTGGACGTTTAACATATCGGAAATTGCTGACCATATGTAATAAGAAGGATTATTCAAGCGTGGACGTTTAACATATCGGAAAATGCGGACCATAAAGATTAAGAAGGATTCGTTCTTATTTCATATCGTCAGCGTTTTCTCGCTACATAATTTATTTAACGACCGAATATACAACTTTACGGACGGGGTTATCACATTAACGAAGGAGATCATTTAGTGTCTAATCGGTTATACATGCACGGTCGATAATCCCTTTATTGTAGGTGATTGGTAGGTGACACTTGATAATTATCTTCAATCCAATTAAAAAAAAGTTGATAGTTACCAATTCCATCTATGAATACCAGAATATAATTATAAAGATATATAAATTGATTAATATTTTGATATTTTCCAAATTTTAAAGATATCCGACCATAGTGTATACTATTATAAAAAATATGTGATATCTTAAGTTCCTATGATATAATACTGTGTTTAACTGTACATGAAAGAGACGTAAATAAAGAATATTATTATTATTATTATTATTATTATACCATATTTATATAGCCCTTTTTTCATGTATACACACGTTCAAAAGTGCTGTACAGTCCCGACTAATACATGTTTAAAACAATATACAATGTACGTAAAATATACAAAAACATTTTTATCAACGCTATTTAGTCTCCCATCATATCGTATCATATTGCCGAAACGAAATGCAATATTAAACTTAGGAGACATGGTATATAGAAATACTTTGCTACAATAAGATAGTGGTGTACAGCGATTTGATTATCTGTAGGGGTATTAACTGAATGTAAACCTATATATATAACAACATGTTAATTAGTTTACAAGAGGTCCTGGTATGAGATAAGTCGATATTCTCATATTTATATCTTTAAACATTTTGCTATATATACATGTACAATGTATACTATTTATTTAATGAAACGGGAAACAAATCAATAAATGTAACATTTTTGGTTAAATTGAATACATTTTTTTAGAAACTATGACTTTTGTGTATTATATTATTTCATATAAATTTATATAAAAGAACTATTTATGAGATAAATTTACTTATTTTTATTTGTATCTAGTTCTAGTGTTTATACTTTATACTTTTATTTAAATTACTCTAAATCAAATGAATGACTAAATTTATTAACATTTCGGCTAAAATCTTAAAAACACTTATACCAGGTGGAAACAATTAGTAAATACATTGATCTCTAATTATTCTAAATTAATTAAAACCAAAAAATATGACACATAGTGTATGTAAACAGTAGCAGTTACTGATAGTTAATAGATATGGGGGGGCCTCCTGTTAATTGCATTGACCAGTATACTGTGTTTTATGACAACTTTCCAAAATTAGAGTGACACCGACTATACAAGGTTATGGGATAATAAGTTAATTGGATTATCCTATTCACGTAGCTGATCATTTAAAAGTGTATAATCGATCATATATGCACGGTCGGTACTCCCTTTATTGTAGGTGATTGGTAGGTGACACTTGGTAATAATCTTCATTCGAATTAAAACTTTTGATAGTAACCGATTTCATTTATAAATACCTAACTATACACGGTTAAAAATATAATTTTTAAGATATATAAACTGGTTAATAATTTGATATTTTCTAGATTATTGAATATAAGAAGAAATTTTTTTTTATTACCACGTTCATATTTTAGATATAGTCTTCATTTGGTTCTCATCAGTGTACAACATTTATATTACATTTAAAATATATAGGTACCATTATATATTTTCTTTCTATAGAAGTTACTTGATTAATAAATTGAAGTGAACAAGTGTACAATAATTATCAACTTTTAAAAAAACTTAATCAATCAGCACGAGTACGTGCTATTCTTTCTTTCGTGAGACTATAATAAATAAAGTCAATAATGTGTATGTTTGTGCAATAATTATTTGTAATTAATCCGTTTTTAATTAACGCGAAAATTGCAGTTTGTTGTAATGATACTATGGTTCAAAAGAAAAATTATCGTTTAAATAACAAACTACATAATTAAATAATTCATTTTCACTTGATTTGACATTATTATGAAATATCATTATTTACACTGTTACAATCATTCGACAATTAAATAATAATTATTATCTTAAATTAGTTTGGTTTTTAAATTATAGCACGTCAAAAGCAATCACATGCGTATAATTAAAACTATTCAAAACAATTTATTTATATCTTTCATTTAATCATGTTTGATATTTCTTTATTACAAGGCATGTTTATAACATATTTATATACATACTGGTATTGCAATGTCAAAGATATTAAAATAACAACGATAATTACAGTTTTCAAACAACTTTATTTCTGTAATTTATTCTGCAAAAAATCAAACAAAAATATTAAATACATACAAAGGCATTCAAAACACTTTACAATGCGCACCATCTTACATATAAGGCAATAAATATGATATCCTTCTTATTACATATGGTCAGCAATTTCCCTCTTTGTCTATATCGTCAGCAGTTTCCTCTATATACATATCGTCAGCTTAACGCGTCAGCAGTTTAGTATTGGCCATCAGACCGGTACAAGACGGACAACAAACTTGATTTTCATAATGTCCAAGTGAATCAATGTTTTCTCAGTTTGCGACAATCATACTTCCCCTCAGCAACAAGACTGTGGAACCAGCTTCCAGAGAGCTTCGCCACTGCCTCCAGTCAGCTTCGCCACTGCCTCCAGTCTTGATGCTTTCAAGCAAAGACCTAAGGTAATTTAGGTATTTGTTTCAAGCGAGGGTTGGCACTGATGTAGGAGCCACGCCTGACTGTACTGTACTGTACAGTATATAATTTTAAACCGACTTTTATCAAATTTTTCCAAATTCGCACCATCAATTCACCGTAATTAATTTGAACGACAATGTCCCAGAGTGGGATCAAGTTCAGGACTGGTAGAAGAAGAAGAAGACAACTAAGTCTCAAATATAGCTCATCAATAAGGAGAGCAAACTGTATTGGCAAATAAAATGACAAAGAAGATAGTTGCAAGTTGCAAGTATGGATATGTCACTGTTGTTGAAGAGGGGTTGTTGTCCGGTAAATGGTTGTCATGTTACTGTTGTTGAATAGAGATTGTTGTCTAGGTGATGGTTGTCATGTTACTGTTGTTGAATACAGATTGTTGTCTATGTGATGGTTGCCATGTTACTGTTGTTGTAGAGAGATTGTTGTCTAGGTGATGGTTGCCATGTTACTGTTGTTGTAGAGAGATTGTTGTCTAGGTGATGGTCACCATGTTACTGTTGTTGTAGAGAGGTTGTTGTCTAGGTGATGGTTGTCATGTTACTGTTGTTGTCTAGGTGATGGTTGTCATGTTACTGTTGTTGTAGAGAGGTTGTTGTCCAGGTGATGGTTGTCATGTTACTGTTGTTGTAGAGAGGTTGTTGTCTAGGTGATGGTTGTCATGTTACTGTTGTTGTAGAGAGGTTGTTGTCTAGGTGATGGTTGCCATGTTACTGTTGTAGTAGAGAGATTGTTGTCTAGGTGGTTGTTGACATGTTTCTGTTGTTGTAGAGAGATTGTTGTCTAGGTGATGGTTGCCATGTTACTGTTGTTGTAGAGAGATTGTTGTCTAGGTGATGGTTGTTATGTTACTGTTGTTGTATAGAGGTTGTTGTCTAGGTGATGGTTGCCATGTTACTGTTGTTGTAGAGAGGTTGTTGTCTAGGTGATGGTTGCCATTTTACTGTTGTTGTAGAGAGGTTGTTGTCTAGGTGATGGTTGCAATGTTACTGTTGTTGTAGAGAGGTTGTTATCTAGGTGATGGTTGCCATGTTACTGTTGTTGTAGAGAGGTTGTTGTCCAGGTGATGGTTGTCATGTTACTGTTCTAGTAGAGAGATTGTTGTCTAGTTGATGGTTGTCATGTTACTGTTGTTGTAGAGAGATTGTTGTCTAGGTGATGGTTGTCATGTTACGGTTGTAGTAGAGAGATTGTTGCCTAGGTGATGGTTGTTATGTTACTGTTGTTGTAGAGAGATTGTTGTCCAGGTGATGGTTGTCATGTTACGGTTGTAGTAGAGAGATTGTTGTCTAGGTGATGGTTGTTATGTTACTGTTGTTGTAGAGAGATTGTTGTCTAGGTGATGGTTGTCATGTTACGGTTGTAGTAGAGAGATTGTTGCCTAGGTGATGGTTGCCATGTTACTGTTGTTGTAGAGAGGTTGTTGTCTAGGTGATGGTTGCCATTTTACTGTTGTTGTAGAGAGGTTGTTGTCTAGGTGATGGTTGCAATGTTACTGTTGTTGTAGAGAGGTTGTTATCTAGGTGATGGTTGCCATGTTACTGTTGTTGTAGAGAGGTTGTTGTCCAGGTGATGGTTGTCATGTTACTGTTCTAGTAGAGAGATTGTTGTCTAGTTGATGGTTGTCATGTTATTGTTGTTGTAGAGAGATTGTTGTCTAGGTGATGGTTGTCATGTTACGGTTGTAGTAGAGAGATTGTTGCCTAGGTGATGGTTGTTATGTTACTGTTGTTGTAGAGAGATTGTTGTCCAGGTGATGGTTGTCATGTTACGGTTGTAGTAGAGAGATTGTTGTCTAGGTGATGGTTGTTATGTTACTGTTGTTGTAGAGAGATTGTTGTCTAGGTGATGGTTGTCATGTTACGGTTGTAGTAGAGAGATTGTTGTCTAGGTGATGGTTGTCATGTTACTGTTGTTGTAGAGAGATTGTTGTCAAGGTGATGGTTGTCATGTTACTGTTAATGTCTAGGTGATGGTTGTCATGTTACTGTTGTTGTAGAGAGGTTGTTGTCTAGGTGATGGTTGTCATGTTACTGTTGTTTTCTAGGTGATGGTTGTCATGTTACTGTTGTTGTCTAGGTGATGGTTGTCATGTTACTGTTGTTGTAGAGAGGTTGTTGTCCAGGTGATGGTTGTCATGTTACTGTTGTTGTAGAGAGATTGTTGTCTAGGTGATGGTTGACATGTTACTGTTGTTGTAGAGAGATTGTTGTCTAGGTGATGGTTGCCATGTTACTGTTGTTGTAGAGAGATTGTTGTCAAGGTGATGGTTGTCATGTTACTGTTGTTGTAGAGAGATTGTTGTCTAGGTGATGGTTGACATGTTACTGTTGTTGTAGAGAGGTTGTTGACTAGGTGATGGTTGACATGTTATTGTTGTTGGAGAGAGGTTGTTGTCTAGGTGATGGTTGTCATGTTACTGTTGTTGTAGAGAGGTTGTTGTCTAGGAGATGGTTGTCATGTTACTTTATTTTACTGTTGTTGTAGAGAGATTGTTGTCTAGGTGATGGTTGACATGTTACTGTTGTTGTAGAGAGGTTGTTGTCCAGGTGATGGTTGTCATGTTACTGTTCTAGTAGAGAGATTGTTGTCTAGTTGATGGTTGTCATGTTACTGTTGTTGTAGAAAGATTGTTGTCTAGGTGACGGTTGTCATGTTACGGTTGTAGTAGAGATATTGTTGCCTAGGTGATGGTTGTTATGTTACTGTTGTTGTAGAGAGATTGTTGTCCAGGTGATGGTTGTCATGTTACGGTTGTAGTAGAGAGATTGTTGCCTAGGTGATGGTTGTTATGTTACTGTTGTTGTAGAGAGATTGTTGTCTAGGTGATGGTTGTCATGTTACGGTTGTAGTAGAGAGATTGTTGTCTAGGTGATGGTTGTCATGTTACGGTTGTAGTAGAGAGATTGTTGCCCAGGTGATGGTTGTCATGTTACGGTTGTAGTAGAGAGATTGTTGTCCAGGTGATGGTTGTTATGTTACTGTTGTTGTAGAGAGATTGTTGTCCAGGTGATGGATGTCATGTTACGGTTGTAGTAGAGAGATTGTTGTCTAGGTGATGGTTGTCATGTTACTGTTGTTGTAGAGAGATTGTTGCCCAGGTGATGGTTGTCATGTTACTGTTGTTGTCTAGGTGATGGTTATCATGTTACTGTTGTTGTAGAGAGGTTGTTGTCTAGGTGATGGTTGTCATGTTACTGTTGTTGTAGAGAAGTTGTTGGCTAGGTGATGGTTGTCATGTTACTGTTGTTGAAGAGAGGTTGTTGTCCAGGTGATGGTTGTCATGTTACTGTTGTTGAAGAGAGGCTGTTGTCCTTTCATATATATATGGAGGGAATGGGGAAAGTAAAATAATGACTAACAAGTGAATTAACAACAAAGATTTTACTTCACAAGTTATGACTGTTGATGCTTATACACAGAAAATAAAGTAATATACATAATACATATTGAAGCACTCAACGAAATAAAATCTTTCATCTAAAACATATAAACAGCTAATAATAGAATCTAAACAAATCTATAATTAGTAACGAGCAAATTGTGCAGTTTAACAAAACATATCCAAATTGTTTAAATATGATAATATGTACTGACGTGTTATAATGACGTACAAAGGGTCGGTAAAAACTTGTTTTTATGGACTGATTGGAGAAGAAATGTCATGGCGCTAACTACCAGAGAAAAATATGAATTGTATTCAAAAATGGAAAATTTTGAAGTAGATCTACCATATTTGTCCAAATTAACATTACCAATCAATTCAGAAAATATTACCAAGAAGTCATCAAAAGTTGAAGCACCTAGTGTTCTAAAAAGTTCAAACATTATTTTTCAAAGTAAGATAGATTCATAATAGAATTAACCGATTGTACTACGGATGGGCTCACTTTGCAAATACAAATTTTTCAGGGGTGATAATTTAGACAAATACGACATTAGTTCAATATGAGGTACAAAAATGACGTATCATGATGCATAAGGCTAACCAGATCTAGTTTGTGATTGCTATAATATAAATCATGATTCCTTGAGCATTTTTGTAGATTGAATGGTTGAAATAAAGTTTTCATGGTAAAAATGTAAACTAGCATTATATTGATTAAACCCAAAATCTTAACTAAAATGATTTGAACTTGTATGAGTCAAAAGTAAAAAGGTATTGAAATTCCTGGGTTAAGGAAGGGACCAGCATTTTTTCAAATGTCGATCAAAATGAGGGACCAATATGTATTAAACATGTAAGGGAGTGTTTGGCACCAACCAAGGCAATTTGCAATAATTCTAACACGACAGATTATAGCAGATTGTATTTTAAATACATCAAAGATTTAGTCCAAGGGTTAGAATGTTCTCAATATAATCTACCAAACAGCAACAATAATGAATATGTTGGATTTCCATTTGTTGCAGTTTTTTTATAGTATATTCATGTCAGCATGACTTCCAACAATTGTATTTAATCTCTGTGTCAGTCATATGAGTCAAGTTCCATAATTATTATGCATGTAGTGACCAGGTAAAATCCATTTACAGGAAATGCAAAGATCAACTGGCTGTATAGAGATTGATCCGAAATCAAGCAGTAGGCCTATAGTTCGCAGTGAAACATGATAAACTCATTACTACATCTTTTACATTTAACTGGTCACTACCAATTTTAATAAACTTGTCACTACCATCTTTTAAATAAAACTTTTGTGAGAAAAGAAATAAAGTTAACGCACCATACACCAGAAAATCATCAATTTATAAACAAGAAATAAGGTAACAATTATACATATAACTATGCTGCACAATAACACATTACATCCAAAAACACAAAAATGATCAGATCTTCGAAACATGATAAACATGAGGACTGACTCAAATCAAAAACATCTCTATTTTACCAATATCTCATTTGTTATGTGTTATATTCACAATCCAAAATCCATAAAAAAACCTCTCTAAACACCAAATCATTCAGTCAGTGACATAAGTTATATTTCGAAATGATATACAGCAAAATTCACAACATATAAACAGAAAATAGATGCTTTCTTTTAATGGAATTGCACTGTGAGTGTTTTTACATTCTGACCTTCGAGTTGAATGTAAAAGAAACACAAGGGAAAGTCAGGTTTGTAAAAGACAAAAAAAGTCAAATGATGTGCGATATATTTCAAGGATTTCGTAAGAAGATGTTCTGAGTTTGTGCACATATACACAGAAAATGAGGTGGAAGTAGTTTGTGAGGAAGGAAAAGAAAACATTAACGCTGACATCTAGTAGAGAAACTTTCCGATATCTGCAATGCCAAGACAACTTCATTACAACAAAGATGATCCTAAGAGGACAACTTCCTTTATCACTAGGACCAAGCTGGTAGTGTAAGATGTTGAATAAAAAGAAAAGACCGCATAGTACACCGTTAGTTCTCTGAATTGGAAGGAAACGCGACAATATATTCATATTTAAGTTACAAAGGGGATATTGTTGTTTAGACGCATACTCACAAACCCATTGCGTATATAGGGAATGTCAGAAATGGTCTGTCACTCAGCTTACAACTAGCAATTATAGAGCGTACCCAACCAGGATTTAATTAATCATTTGATATTCCACTCCAAAGACTGGTACCCTAATCACTTGTCCTCAGGGACAGTAAATGCCATCACAATTTCATTTTTATCATCCTAAGTCCAATGCAAATTGCTGTCTGGTAATTCAAAAGACAGGCAAACTTTAAGTTTCTTCAATTTGAGTTTTTCTTAATTAATAAGTACTGAATTATTCAAAAATACCAAAGCATCCGTGCTCGTACAGAAGGCTTATTGAATTAAAGGACATTATTATCGAGTTTTCTCTAATTCCAGGCTGTCATAAATGAGCAATTATTTTAAGAAAGAAAAGAAATGACTACTGTTACCTTGACAACAGTCTCAATTTGTTTCATAGCAAGAAGAGTTAGTGCACTTGGTCTCTGGGGACTGTTTTATTGACATATCTTAGCTTAGACTGCACTTTTCCATCTATTTTTGGGAGCATACATAGAGAACCCATCGTTTTGGAACAGTTAACTGTAACATAATTATTATTAAAATTCTAGTCTACATCAATTCGCTTGAATGTAGTAGCTGTCTCAGTAAGCTCTAACTCGCACATGAAATAGTTAAATCTTACAGAAAATACGGCTATGGAACGAGCCTCTGGTATTTATTGCAAGATTTCGTCTTTTATTTATAGACAAAGGTGATCCAACTACAAGCAAACAAGTGTATTTCCGGTAACTAAATAACCCAAAACTGAATGCATTTAGATACAATGCGAATCACATTGTTCATTTTGATAATTTACAGAATTATACTATCTTAACTTCAAAATGCTCATATTTTAAAGAAAACTTGATTCTTTAGCAAAGACCTTGAGGGGTTTATTACTTATTGAAAATTTCAGGGGACAGGATATATCCTGTTAGAGGTTAAATGAAACCCTGTACCGAGTTTCCTTAGATATTTACATCTGAGTCGACTAAAAAAATGCCAAATTAACTAAAAACTAAAATATACTACATACAGACATAGCCATCAAAAGCTGTGATATACAGTTGAATTACTCAAACCATAGATATACAGAAATAGACTCTCTTTATAAAATAAATAATTAGGACACAAAATGAGAAGTTTATATATATATATATATATATTAAAAGTATGACAGACTAAGGTAAATGTACTTCTACTAGCCAACAAGTTCAACAAACAACTTACAGGAGCAATCAGATAATCAGGAAAATAAGCAACTTAACAATTATATACACATATCTCTAAAAATACTTAACAAAAATATATATTTATACATATCATCCACACCTTACCTTCATTGTTTAACAATAAAAACAGCTGTAGTGACAAGAAAACAGCCCCATCATAGAATAACAGCGTATAATACATGGACTGAAGACATTCCTTTCCATATAATTTATTTAAACCGGTGTCAAGTTTCAACAAATATACTGTGAACTGCATCAAAAACAAACATGAACCTGTCATATACAAACTGTAACATGATCTACTGTAAGTTCCACAAAGTCTTGTTTTACTGTATTTACTATGCATCTGCTGCATCACAAATTAAGGACAAGTTTTATATAGCGATATCTCCATCAAAGATTGGCTGGCAGAGGTCCACAAACTAACCGGCAGACATTCTAGACTCAACAATAGACGTCCACATGTCAAACATGTCACAGTTTAGAGAGTCCCTTTGTAATGATATGTAGTAGATCAGTTGAAAATTTGCTAAAGCCGTAAACTATGAAACATACCGTTGGCCTAGAATGAGAAAGTCGTAAGTGTTACCTGACCAGACTCACACATATTTGAAATCTGCATAACAAGGCATGTAAAACGTGCATTGAAATGCGACAACCTCGGACTGCCCCCACATGCACCTATACAGACTAAACACTGGCCGTATATAGTTGTAGCTATATACAGCTACAAACCTGAACAGCCCCTGCATGCACCTATACAGACTAAATACTGACCATATAAAGTTCTAGTAATATACAGCTACAACCCGGGGAAGCCCCTACATGTACCTATACAGACTAAACACTGACCATATATAGTTGTAGTAATATACAGCTACAACCCAGGGAAGCCCCTACATGCACCTATACAGACTAAACACTGACCATATATAGTTGTAGTAATATACAGCTACAACCCGGGGAAGCCCCTACATGTACCTATACAGACTAAACACTGACGGATATAGTTCTAGTAATATACAGCTACAACCCGGGGAAGCCCGTTCATGCACCTATACAGACTAAACACTGACGGATATAGTTGTAGTAATATACAGCTACAACCCGGGGAAGCCCCTACATGTACCTATACAGACTAAACACTGACGGATATAGTTGTAGTAATATACAGCTACAACCCAGGGAAGCCCCTACATGTACCTATACAGACTAAACACTGACGGATATAGTTGTAGTAATATACAGCTACAACCCGGGGAAGCCCCTACATGTACCTATACAGACTAAACACTGACCATATATAGTTCTAGTAATATACAGCTACAACCCGGGGAAGCCCGTTCATGCACCTATACAGACTAAACACTGACCGTATATAGTTGTAGTAATATACAGCTACAACCCAGGGAAGGTCCTACATGCACTTATACAGACTAAACACTGACCATATATAGTTGTAGCTATATACAGCTACAAACCTGAACAGCCCCTGCATGCACCTATACAGACTAAACACTGACCATATATAGTTGTAGCTATATACAGCTACAAACCTGAACAGCCCCTGCATGCACCTATACAGACTAAACACTGACCATATATAGTTGTAGCTATATACAGCTACAAACCTGAACAGCCCCTACATGCACCTATACAGACTAAACACTGACCGTATATAGTTGTAGTAATATACAGCTACAACCCGGGGAAGCCCCTACATGCACCTATACAGACTAAACACTGACCATATATAGTTGTAGTAATATACAGCTACAACCCGGGGAAGTCCCTACATGCACCTATACAGACTAAACACTGACCATATATAGTTCTAGTAATATACAGCTACAACCCGGGGAAGCCCCTACATGCACCTATACAGACTTAACACTGACCGTATATAGTTGTAGTAATATACAGCTACAACCCGGGGAAGCCCCTACATGCACCTATACAGACTAAACACTGACCATATATAGTTGTAGTAATATACAGCTACAACCCGGGGAAGTCCCTACATGCACCTATACAGACTAAACACTGACCATATATAGTTGTAGTAATATACAGCTACAACCCGGGGATGCCCCTACATGCACCTATACAGACTAAACACTGACCGTATATAGTCGTAGTAATATACAGCTACAAACCTGAACAGCCCCTGCATGCACTTATACAGACTAAACACTGACCATATATAGTCGTAGTAATATACAGCTACAAACCTGAACAGCCCCTGCATGCACTTATACAGACTTAACACTGACCGTATATAGTTGTAGTAATATACAGCTACAACCCGGGGAAGCCCCTACATGCACCTATACAGACTTAACACTGACCGTATATAGTTGTAGTAATACACAGCTACAACCCGGGGAAGCCCCTACATACACCTATACAGACTTAACACTGACCATATAGTTGTAGTAATATACAGCTACAACCCGGGGAAGCCCCTACATGCACCTATACAGACTAAACACTGACCATATATAGTTGTAGTAATATACAGCTACAACCCGGGGAAGTCCCTACATGCACCTATACAGACTTAACACTGACCGTATATAGTCGTAGTAATATACAGCTACAACCCGGGGATGCCCCTACATGCACCTATACAGACTAAACACTGACCGTATATAGTCGTAGTAATATACAGCTACAAACCTGAACAGCCCCTGCATGCACTTATACAGACTAAACACTGACCATATATAGTCGTAGTAATATACAGCTACAAACCTGAACAGCCCCTGCATGCACTTATACAGACTTAACACTGACCGTATATAGTTGTAGTAATATACAGCTACAACCCGGGGAAGCCCCTACATGCACCTATACAGACTAAACACTGACCGTATATAGTTGTAGTAATATACAGCTACAACCCGGGGAAGCCCCTACATGCACCTATACAGACTAAACACTGACCGTATATAGTCGTAGTAATATACAGCTACAACCCGGGGAAGTCCCTACATGCACCTATACAGACTAAACACTGACCGTATATAGTTGTAGTAATATACAGCTACAACCCGGGGAAGCCCCTACATGCACATATACAGACTAAACACTGACCGTATATAGTTGTAGTAATATACAGCTACAACCCGGGGAAGTCCCTACATGCACCTATACAGACTTAACACTGACCGTATATAGTTGTAGTAATATACAGCTACAACCCGGGGAAGCCCCTACATGCACCTATACAGACTAAACACTGACCGTATATAGTCGTAGTAATATACAGCTACAAACCTGAACAGCCCCTGCATGCACTTATACAGACTAAACACTGACCATATATAGTCGTAGTAATATACAGCTACAAACCTGAACAGCCCCTGCATGCACTTATACAGACTTAACACTGACCGTATATAGTTGTAGTAATATACAGCTACAACCCGGGGAAGCCCCTACATGCACCTATACAGACTAAACACTGACCATATATAGTTGTAGTAATACACAGCTACAACCCGGGGAAGCCCCTACATACACCTATACAGACTTAACACTGACCATATAGTTGTAGTAATATACAGCTACAACCCGGGGAAGCCCCTACATGCACCTATACAGACTAAACACTGACCGTATATAGTCGTATAATAGTAAGTAATGTTTCTGTAATGACTCTTTGTGTGTATCGTATCACCATTTCGGTGGGCGCTTGTGTATTTAGTGTTTGCTTACCTTTAGGTCAGCGACCACTATTGCATTTTCCAAAATACTGCCAATCACATACTTTTCTAAAAAGGCCATCAAAAACTAAATTATACAGCTAGACACTTGTCAAATATTTCAAAATGCACGGAAAACATTGTATTTCTTGATTTTGACAACCATTTAACATTGTAAACAATGCATTTTTATCCAATCACACGCTATGCAATTCTATCCTTACGGGTTTCCCTACACTTTTTTCTTCAACCAATCAGCGGCCGTGCTACTGCTTTTAGTGGCCTCTGATCTAAATAAACATCGCAGTGGATTACTGCAAATAGCACTTACCTGTTGGATGTTGCTTTCGTCATTAATTTCGTCGTAGTTTCATTGAAAGCAATTGCACTTAAATAATGGGGGTTTGGAATTCTAGCTCCAAAACCGTTTATAGTGGACTAATTCAATCATACATATATACAACTAAAAGTTGCAATTTCTCCGTATTCGTCATTTTCTACCCTTTTTAACTTCGTATTCATTACCATAGTCACTACGCGTCCCTCATCTGAATCGAACGCTCTATTCGCACCATATCGGGCTGTTGTCCAGGTGATGGTTGTCATGTTACTGTTGTTGTAGAGAGATTGTTGTCTAGGTGATGGTTGCCATGTTACTGTTGTTGTAGAGAGAGGTTGTTGTCTGTTACTGTTGTTGTAGAGATGTTGTTGTCTGCGTGATGGTGGACATGTTACTGTTGTTGTAGAGAGGTTGTTGTCTAGGTGATTGTTGACATGTTACTGTTGTTGTAGAGAGGTTGTTGTCTGCGTGATGGTTTTCAGGTTAATGTGGTTGAAGAGAAGTTGTTGTCTATGTGACGGTTGTCATGTCATTGTTGTTGTAGAGAGATTGTTGTCTAGGTGATGGTTGTCATGTTACTGTTGTTGTAGAGAGATTGTTGTCTATGTGATGGTTGCCATGTTACTGTTGTTGAAGAGAGGTTGTTGTCCAGGTGATGGTTGTCATGTTACTGTTGTTGTAGAGAGGCTGTTGTCCTTTCATATATATTTAGGGAATGGGGAAAGTAAAATAATGACTAACAAGTGAATTAACAACAAAGATTTTACTTCACAAGTTATGACTGTTGATGCTCATACACAGAAAATAAAGTAATATACATAATACATATTGAAGCACTCAACGAAATAAAATCTTTCATCTAAAACATATAAACAGCTAATAATAGAATCTAAACAAATCTATAATTAGTAACGAGCAAATTGTGCAGTTTAACAAAACATATCCAAATTGTTTAAATATGATAATATGTACTGACGTGTTATAATGACGTACAAAGGGCCGGTAAAAAACTTGTTTTATGGACTGATTAGAGAAGAAATGTCATGGCGCTAACTACCAGAGAAAAATATGAATTGTATTCAAAAATGGAAAAATTTAAAGTAGATCTACCATATTTGTCCAAATTAACATTACCAATCAATTCAGAAAATATCGCCAAGAAGTCATCACAAGTTGAAGAACCTAGTGTTCTAAAAAGTTCAAACATTATTTTTCAAAGTAAGATAGATTCATAATAGAATTAACCGATTGTACTACGGATGGCCTCACTTTGCAAATACAAATTTCTCAGTGGTGATAATTTAGACAAATACGACATTAGTTCAATATGAGGTACAAAAATGACGTATCATGATGCATAAGGCTAACCAGATCTAGTTTGTGATTGCTATAATATAAATCATGATTCCTTGAGCATTTTTGTAGATTGAATGGTTGAAATAAAGTTTTCATGACAAAAATGTAAACTAGCATTACGTTGATTAAACCCCGAATCTTAAATAAAATGATTTGAACTATTATGAGTCAAAAGTAAAAAGGTATTGAAATTCCTGGGTTAAGAAAGGGACCAGCATTTTTTCAAATGTCGATCAAAATGAGGGACCAATATGCATCAAACATGTTAGGGAGTGTTTGGCACCAACCAAGGCAATTTGCAATAATTCTAACACAACAGATTATAGCAGATTGTATTTCAAATACATCAAAGATTTAGTCCAAGGGTAAGAATGTTCTCAACATAATCTACCAAACAGCAACAATAATGAATATGTTGGATTTCCATTTGTTGCAGTTTTTGTATAGTATATTCATGTCAGCATGTCTTCCAACAATTGTATTTAATCTCTGTGTCAGTCATATGAGTCAAGTTCCATAATTATTATACATGTAGTGACCAGGTAAAATACATTTACAGGAAATGCAAAGATCGACTGGCTGTATAGAGATTGATCCGAAATCAAGCAGTAGGCCTACAGTTCCCAGTGAAACATGATAAACTCATTACTACCTCTTTTACATTTAACTGGTCACTACCAATTTTAATAAACTTGTCACTACCATCTTTTAAATAAAACTTTTGTGAGAAAAGAAATAAAGTTAACGCACCATACACCAGAAAATCATCAATTTATAAACAAGAAATAAGGTAACAATTATACATATAACTATGCTGCACAATAACACATTACATCCAAAAACACAAAAATGATCAGATCTTCGAAACATGATAAACATGAGGACTGACTCAAAAACATCTCTATTTTACCAATATCTCATTTGTAATGTGTTATATTCACAATCCAAAATCCATAAAAAATCTCTCTAAACACCAAATCATTCAGTCAGTGACATAAGTTATATTTCGAAATGATATACAGCAAAATTCACAACATATAAACAGAAAATAGATGCTTTCTTTTAATGGAATTGCACTGTGAGTGTTTTTACATTCTGACCTTCGAGTTGAATGTAAAAGAAACACAAGGGAAAGTCAGGTTTGTAAAAGACAAAAAACGTCAAATGATGTGCGATATATTTCAAGGATTTCGTAAGAAGATGTTCTGAGTTTGTGCACATATACACAGAAAATGGGGTGGAAGTAGTTTGTGAGGAAAGGAAAAGAAAACATTAACGCTGACATCTAGTAGAGAAACTTTCCGATATCTGCAATGCCAAGACAACTTCATTACAACAAAGATGATCCTAAGAGGACAACTTCCTTTATCACTAGGACCAAGCTGGTAGTGTAAGATGTTGAATAAAAAGAGAAGACCGCCTAGTACACCGTTAGTTCTCTGAATTGGAAGGAAATGCGACAATATATCCATATTTAAGTTACAAAGGGGATATTGTTGTTTAGACGCATACTCACAAACCCATTGCGTATATAGGGAATGTCAGAAATGGTCTGTCACTCAGCTTACAACTAGCAATTAAAGAGCGTACCCAACCAGGATTTAATCATTTGATATTCCACTCCAAAGACTGGTACCCTAATCACTTGTCCTCAGGGACAGTATATGCCATCATAATTTCATTTTTATCATCCTAAGTCCAATGCAAATTGCTGTCTGGTAATTCAAAAGACAGGCAAACTTTAAGTTTCTTCAATTTGAGTTTTTCTTAATTAATAAGTACTGAATTATTCAAAAATACTAAAGCATCCGTGCTCGTACAGAAGGCTTATTGAATTAAAGGACATTATTATCGAGTTTTCTCTAATTCAAGGCTGCCATAAATGAGCAATTATTTTAAGAAAGAAAAGAAATGACTACTGTTACCTTGACAACGGTCTCAATTTGTTTCATAGCAAGAAGAGTTAGTGCACTTGGTCTCTGGGGACTGTTTTATTGACATATCTTAGCTTGGACTGCACTTTTCCATCTATTCTTGGGAGCATACATAGAGAACCCATCGTTTTGGAACAGTTAACTGTAACATAATTATTATTAAAATTCTAGTCTACATCAATTCGCTTGAATGTAGTAGCTGTCTCAGTAAGCTCTAACTCGCACATGAAAAAGTTAAATCTTACAGAAAATACGTCCATGGAACGAGCCTCTGGTATTTATTGCAAGATTTCGTCTTTTATTTATAGACAAAGGTGATCCAACTACAAGCCAACAAGTGTATTTCCGGTAACTAAATAACCCAAAACTGAATGCATTTAGATACAATGCGAATCACATTGTTCATTTTGATAATTTACAGAATTTTACTATCTTAACTTCAAAATGCTCATATTTTAAAGAAAACTTGATTCTTTAGCCAAGATCTTGAGGTGTCAATGTAACTTATTGAAAATTTTAGGGAACAGGATATCCATCAAGTTGGAGGTTAAATGAAACCCTGTACCGAGTTTCCTTAGATATTTACATCTGAGTCGACTAAAAAAATGCAAAATTAACTAAAAACTGAAATATACTACATACAGACATAGCCATCAAAAGCTGGGATATACAGTTGAATTACTCAAACCATAGATATACAGAAATAGACTCTCTTTATAAAATAAATAATTAGGACACAAAATGAGAAGTTTATATATATTAAAAGTATGACAGACTAAGGTAAATGTACTTCTACTAGCCAACAAGTTCAACAAACAACTTACAGGAGCAATCAGATAATCAGGAAAATAAGCAACTTAACAATTATATACACATATCTCTAAAAATACTTAACAAAAATATATATTTATACATATCATCCACACCTAACCTTCATTGTTTAACAATCAAAACAGCTGTAGTGACAAGAGAACAGCCCCATCATAGAATAACAGTGTATAATACATGGACTGAAGACATCCCTTTCCATATAATTTATTTAAACCGGTGTCAAGTTTCAACAAATTTACTGCGAACTGCATCAAAAACAAACATGATCCTGTCATATACAAAGTGTAACATTATCTACAGTAAGTTCCACAAAGTCTTGTTTTACTGTATTTACTATGCATATGCTGCATCACAAAGTAAGGGCTACGTTTATATAGCGACATCTCTGTGTTCGGGGCCAGCCAATTTGGCGAATAAGACAATGGACAATAAGACAACTCGTCCATTTAGTGCAATAATGTTGTATCCCTCTATGGCCTAATAGAATCGATATACTCATGAGTAAAAGTTGTAAATGTATAAAATTCTGAAAACTGTTAGTCAACATACTGAACTAGATGTTGTTGTTGTTTTTATATTAATTGCATAATGCAATCAGTATTAAGACTTAGTATTTTCCAACACATTTCCAAAGGGTAGAGGAAACAATACTTAAAGTCCTATTTTACCTTAACACAATTATCCCTCAATTACTGACCCAAAATGATCGAAAATACATATACATTGAATTAAACATTTCCCTACAGGACCGCTTCATCTGTTTACCTAGGCAAGTAGAATATTCAGTCCAATTTGCCAATTTCCACCAGACCCCCACCCCCGATATGGATGTCATCATACCTTTGTGTTTGGGCTAGGGACTATCTAAACTGACCGATACCATACACTGATCGTACTGGTACAAATTGGTAACAAGAAATTTACGGAACTACATATAAACGCTTTCACAAGTCACAGGTATAGTAGACTTTCACAGGACTGGTCATAGATATAGGAGAATATTTATATATTTTCAAGTGCACAACAACATGAAAACAATGTAATTATGATTGAGTTATAAAATGTCAAAATGACTAAAAAATTAAATGATGATAACATGAAGTGTGAGTGAGGGTATCAATACAAAAACAACTTTTTACACACATTTTTTTGCAAAAAATAACTTAACAAATCATATTACTTCGAAAATGTACACAATAAAAGTACCAAACTTACATTTATCAGAATATGTACATTGATTTGTATTTGTTGGCATATTTGTTACTGTCAAATTTTATACAAGCTATAGAAACACAGTTTTCTACACATTGTAAGAATTGCTCAATTGAAACCCAGGATACTTAATTAATTTACTGAGCACATGTGTTTATTTCTAAACATAATTTATTTTGTTTAAACTCAACCCAACTCAACTTCTTCCCTTCAAAGGTATACTCAAATCTTTTAAACAGTTGCCAAAAAGTGCAAGGTAAAATAAACAAGGTATACTCAAAGAAGTCATTGCGTTCTTGAGAACATTTCGTATGATACAAATATGGGGCATGTCACTAATAACAGGAATAAATAATGCCAGTAACAAAGAAAACACACGAAACATCAAAATTGGCGCTAAATTCAAATACTCTGAAATCCACAGACATGTTACTACAGTATAACATGGAAAAAGCATGAAAAATGCCAAAAAGAATCCTACATACAATGACAAATATCACATTAAGCATATGAGATGATTCACATATGAATATTCATGAACATGATGTGTACAACATGATAAATATTCATGATAAGACAATTAAGATATGCACAATTCTCATAATGAAAGTGTCAATGTTCACATAAAAACAGGACAAAACGAAATCAAGTCGTCAATATGTTACAATGTACATACATCAATAATGATAAAAAATAAGCGATCAGTAATAATCATCTGTAAAACATTTTCACTTTTTTAGTACAAAATCCATCGCTTATTTTGTGACTAGTTGTTTAAGGTACAAAGAACAAATGTATGTTTTTGAAATGAAAAACAGTCAATTGGGACATTCAGTCTCATGTTTTATGCTTCTCCAAACGTCCAAACAAAACACCAGTCTGATAACCGTGTGTTTGGCGTAAAACAACTTCAAACAGACCTTGGTACATATTCTTTTTCACTAGTGCACGACAGGAAACAGGTAGCTATAGCCACGGGAATATCCATCCATCTTGTACTATTTATAGCCATATTGTACTATTTATAGCTTCAGGCATTTTCTTTAAGACACTTCATCCATTGGTTGCTCTCAAGATTTGCTGTAAATAGAACAAGAGTATTAAACCATCCATAAAACATTCTATAAAATTATGGTAAAGTTATGACAGGGCTTTATAGGCTATATGTCTTTATGTATTTGATGTAACGGCCTTTTTAATACTTTATTTCAGTTACAAACAACTCTAGATTCATCTAAACAGTTTTCTTGGACTGTTTCCCGACCAGTTCTAACCTACCCTTCCACATGGAACTAACAGCTTCTCCACATGTGTAGGAAATTCGACAATTTTGTAAAGAGCTGCCACGACCGGTAATCAAGCACAGACCACTTATCTGTGTAAGGGACTCCCTTACATTTACATCATCCAGATCAATAAAATCTATCCAGTGAATAAAATGCCATCACAACGAATGTTTTATACAACATGCGTATATTATCATCCTTTTGATGCTATCTAGCTCATCTGTGGATTATACTCTACAAATTGACAATTTGACAAAACAAGATCGCGAAAACTAGTAACAATTGTGATTCCCAGTCAAAATAGCGCTACAGAACGATATGGGTGTCAGTAAGTAGTTTCAACATGATACATCTATAAATAACTCACAATTCAGTGCCTAATAACAACCAACAGACCGGATTTTCAGTGTTTTACTCAATATTTATTTTTCGTCTGTCACAGGACATTCACGGGATATCGGGCGTCACGCCACTAAATCAGACTATAGAATTTGAATTACCTGTCCCCAATATCATCAAAACTCTGTTTGGTTCCAAAAACTATCGGATACTGGAACTCTCTTTCGGTTTACATACAGTCCAAGCTCAGCCTTTTTTGGAGAGGCTGGCGACACTAAATTTACAGACCACATACATTACTGTTCTTCGTTATGTATGCTTGGGTGGTGTTCGACAGGTGTGGATATAGCAAGCTATCATGGAGACCATAAAGGTTGTAGTAAAACCAGCGTCCTAGACTTCTATGGTTACCTCAGATATGAACGTGAGGAGGTACCTTACAGCTGTAACCAATCCACTGGACCAAGACGGTCGCTGACAACACACTAATATCTCAGTGTTTTCCTAAACAAACCATGTATCTCTTAATCATTTACCTTTCATATCAGTCATTTACGCCGCATGTACCGAACACTCAAAAGTGATTACCTGATACATGTATACGCATGTATGAACTATATACACACGTCTGTCAAACATGTCACAGTTTAGAGAGTCCCTTTGTAATGATATGTAGTAGATCAGTTGAAAATTGGCTAAAGCCGCAAACTATGAAATATATCGCTGGCCTAGAATGAGAAAGTCGTACCTGACCAGACTCACACCTATTTGAAATCTGCATAACAAGGCATGTAAAACGGACAATGAAAAGCGACAACCTCGGACTGCTCCTACATGCAGCTATACTGACTGGTAACTGACCATATATATACAGCGACATCCCTGAGCAGCCCTAACATGCACCTATACAGACTAAACATTGACCATATACAGTTTTAGTTATATACAGCGACACCCCTGAACAGCACCTATACAGACTAAACACTGACCGTATATAGTTGTAGTAATATACAGCTACAACCCGGGGAAGTCCCTACATGCACCTATACAGACTAAGCACTGACCATATATAGTTGTAGTAATATACAGCTACAACACAGGGAAGCCCCTACATGCACCTATACAGACTAAACACTGACCATATATAGTTGTAGTAATATACAGCTACAACCCAGGGACGCCCCTACATGCTCCTATACAGACTAAACACTGACCGTATATAGTCGTATAATAGTAAGTATTGTTTCTGTAATGACGCTTTGTGTGTATTGTATCACCATTTCGGTGGGAGCTTATGCATTTAGAGTTTGCTTACCTTTAGGTCAGAGACCACTGTTGCATTTCCCAAAATACTGCCAATCACATACTTTTCTAAAAAGGCCTTCAACAACTAAATTATACAGATAGACACTTGTCAAATATTTCAAAATGCACAGAAAACATTGTATTCCTTGACTTTGACAACCATTCAACATTTTAAACAATGCATTTTTATCCAATCACACGCTATGCAATTCTATCCTTACGGGTTTCCCTACACTTTTTCTTCAACCAATCAGCGGCCGTTCTACTGCTTTAAGTGGCCTCTGATCTAAATAAATATCGCTGTGGATTACTGCAAATAGCACTTACCTGTTGGATGTTGCTTTCGTCATTAGTTTCGTCGTAGTTTCATTGAAAGCAATTGCACTTAAATAATGGGGTTGGTTTGGAATTATAGCTCCAAAACCGTTTATAGTGGACTCATTCAATCATACATATATACAACTAAAAGTTGTAATTTCTCCGTATTCGTCATTTTCTACCCTTTTAAACTTCGTATTCATTACCGTAGTCACTACGCGTCCCTCATCTGAATCGTACGCTCTATTCGCACCATATCGGGCTGTTGTCCAGGTGATTGTTGTCATGTTACTGTTGTTGTGGAGAGATTGTTGTCCAGGTGATGGTTGTCATGTTACTGTTGTTGTGGAGAGAGGTTGTTGTCTGTGTGATGGTTGTCATGTTACTGTTGTTGTGGAGAGGTTGTTGTCTGTGTGATGGTGGTCATGTAACTGTTGTTGTAGAGAGATTGTTGTCTAGGTGATGGTGGTCATGTTACTGTTGTTGTAGAGAGATTGTTGTCTAGGTGATGGTTGTCATGTTACTGTTGTTGTAGAGAGGTTGTTGCCTAGTTGGTGGTTGTCATGTTACTGTTGTTGTAGAGAGATTGTTGTCTAGGTGATGGTTGTCATGTTACTGTTGCTGTAGAGAGGTTGTTGTCTAGGTGATGGTTGTCATGTTACTGTTGCTGTAGAGAGATTGTTGTCTAGGTGATGGTTGTCATGTTACTCAACTTACTGTTGTTGAAGAGAGGTTGTTGTCTAGGTGATGGTTGTCATGTTACTGTTGTAGAGAGATTGTTGTCTAGGTGATGGTTGTCATGTTACTCAACTTACTGTTGTTGAAGAGAGGTTGTTGTCTAGGTGATGGTTGTCATGTTACTGTTGTAGAGAGATTGTTGTCTAGGTGATGGTTGTCATGTTACTGTTGTAGAGAGGTTGTTTTCTAGGTGATGGTTGTCATGTTACTGTTGTTGAAGAGAGGTTGTTGTCCAGGTGATGGTTGTCATGCTACTTTTGTTGAAGAGAGGCTGTTGTCCTTTCATATATATGGAGGGAATGGGGAAAGTAAAATAATGACTAACAAGTGAATTAACAACAAAGATTTTACTTCACAAGTTATGACTGTTGATGCTCATACACAGAAAATAAAGTAATATACATAATACATATTGAAGCACTCAACGAAATAAAATCTTTCATCTAAAACATATAAACAGCTAATAATAGAATCTAAACAATCTATAATTAGTAACGAGCAAATTGTGCAGTTTAACAAAACATATCCAAATTGTTTAAATATGATAATATGTACTGACGTGTTATAATGACGTACAAAGGGCCGGTAAAAAACTTGTTTTTATGGACTGATTGGAGAAGAAATGTCATGGCGCTAATTATCAAAGAAAAATATGAATTGCATTCAAAAATGGAAAATTTTGAAGTAGATCTACCATATTTGTCCAAATTAACATTACCAATCAATTCAGAAAATATCGCCAAGAAGTCATCACAAGTTGAAGAACCTAGTGTTCTAAAAAGTTCAAACATTATTTTTCAAAGTAAGATAGATTTATAATAGAATTAACCGATTGTACTACGGATGGCCTCACATTGCGAATACAAATTTCTCAGGGGTGATAATTTAGACAAATACGACATTAGTTCAATATGAGGTACAAAAATGACGTATCATGATGCATAAGGCTAACCAGATCTAGTTTGTGATTGCTATAATATAAATCATGATTCCTTGAGCATTTTTGTAGATTGAATGGTTGAAATAAAGTTTTCATGATAAAAATGTAAACTAGCATTATGTTGATTAAACCCCAAATCTTAACTAAAATGATTTGAACTATTATGAGTCAAGGGTAAACAGGTATTGAAATTCCAGGTTTATGAAAGAGACCAGCATTTTTTTAAATGTCGATCAAAATGAGGGACCAATATGCATCAAACATGTAAGGGAGTGTTTGGCACCAACCAAGGCAATTTGCAACAATTCTAACACAACAGATTATAGCAGATTGTATTTAAATACATCAAAGATTCAGTCCAAGGGTAAGAATGTTCTCAATATAATCTACCAAACAGCAACAATAATGAATATGTTGGATACCCATTTGTTGCCGGTTTTTTTTTTAGCATATTCATGTCAGCATGTCTTCAAACAATTGTATTTAATCTCTGTGTCAGTCATATGAGTCAAGTTCCATAATTATTATACATGTAGTGACCAGGTAAAATACATTTACAGGAAATGCAAAGATCAACTGGCTGTATAGAGATTGATCCGAAATCAAGCAGTAGGCCTACAGTTCCCAGTGAAACATGATAAACTCATTACTACATCTTTTACATTTAACTGGTCACTACCAATTTTAATAAACTTGTCACTACCATCTTTTAAAATAAAACTTTTTTGAGAAAAGAAATAAAGTTAACGCACCATACACCAGAAAATCATCAATTTATAAACAAGAAATAAGGTAACAATTATACATATAACTATGCTGCACAATAACACATTACATCCAAAAACACAAAAATGATCAGATCTTCGAAACATGATAAACATGAGGACTGACTCAAATAAAAAACATCTCTATTTTACCAATATCTCATTTGTTATGTGTTATATTCACAATCCAAAATCCATAAAAAAACTCTCTAAACACCAAATCATTCAGTCAGTGACATAAGTTATATTTCGAAATGATATACAGAAAAATTCACAACATATAAACAGAAAATAGATGCTTTCTTTTAATGGAATTGCACTGTGAGTGTTTTTACATTCTGACCTTTGAGTTGAATGTAAAAGAAACACAAGGGAAAGTCAGGTTTGTAAAAGACAAAAAACGTCAAATGATGTGCGATATATTTCAAGGATTTCGTAAGAAGATGTTCTGAGTTTGTGCACATATACACAGAAAATGAGGTGGAAGTAGTTTGTGAGGAAAGAAAAAGAAAACATTAACGCTGACATCTAGCAGAGAAACTTTCCGATATCTGCAATGCCAAGACAATTTCATTACAACAAAGATGATCCTAAGAGGACAACTTCCTTTATCACTAGGACCAAGCTGGTAGTGTAAGATGTTGAATAGAAAGAGAAGACCGCCTAGTACACCGTTAGTTCTCTGAATTGGAAGGAAACGCGACAATATATCCATATTTAAGTTACAAAGGGGATATTGTTGTTTAGACGCATACTCACAAACCCGTTGCGTATATAGGGAATGTCAGAAATGGTCTGTCACTCAGCTTACAACTAGCAATTATAGAGCGTACCCAACCAGGATTTAATCATTTGATATTCCACTCCAAAGACTGGTACCCTAATCACTTGTCCTCAGGGACAGTATATGCCATCATAATTTCCTTATTATCATCCTAAGTCCAATGACAATTGCTGTCTGTTAATTCAGAAGACAGGCAAACTTTAAGTTTCTTCAATTTTAGTTTTTCTTAATTAATAAGTACTGAATTATTCAAAAATACTAAAGCGTCAGTGCTCGTACAGAAGGCTAATTGAATTAAAGGACATTATTATCGAGTTTTCTCTAATTCAAGGCTGCCATAAATGAGCAATTATCTTAAGAAAGAAAAGATATGACTGCTGTTACCTTGACAACGGTCTCAATTAGTTTCATGGCAAGAAGAAGAGTTTGTGCACTTGGGTCTCTGAGGCCTGTTTTATTGACATATCTTAGCTTGGACTGTACTTTTCCATCTATTCTTGGGAGCATACTTATAAACCTATCTTTTTGGAACAGTTAACTGTAACATAATTATTATTAAAATTCTAGTCTACATCAATTCGCTTGAATGGAGTAGCTGTCTCAGTAAGCTCTAACTCGCACATGAAAAAGTTAAATCTTACAGAAAATACGTCCATGGAACGAGCCTCTGGTATTTATTGCAAGATTTCGTCTTTTATTTATAGACAAAGGTGATCCAACTACAAGCCAACAAGTGTATTTCCGGTAACTAAATAACCCAAAACTGAATGCATTTAGATACAATGCGAATCACATTGTTCATTTTGATAATTTACAGAATTTTACTATCTTAACTTCAAAATGCTCATATTTTAAAGAAAACTTGATTCTTTAGCCAAGATCTTGAGGTGTCAATGTAACTTATTGAAAATTTTAGGGAACAGGATATCCATCCAGTTGGAGGTTAAATGAAACCCTGTACCGAGTTTCCTTAGATACTAGTATTTACATCTGAGTCGACTAAAAAAATGCAAAATTAACTAAAAACTAAAATATACTACATACAGACATAGCCATCAAAAGCTGTGATATACAGTTGAATTACTCAAACCATAGATATACAGAAATAGACTCTCTTTATAAAATAAATAATTAGGACACAAAATGAGAAGTTTATATATATATATATATTAAAAGTATGACAGACTAAGGTAAATGTACTTCTACTAGCCAACAAGTTCAACAAACAACTTACAGGAGCAATCAGATAATCAGGAAAATAAGCAACTTAACAATTATATACACATATCTCTAAAAATACTTAACAAAAATATATATTTATACATATCATCCACACCTAACCTTCATTGCTTAACAATCAAAACAGCTGTAGTGACAAGAGAACAGCCCCATCATAGAATAACAGTGTATAATACATGGACTGAAGACATTCCTTTCCATATAATTATTTAAACCGGTGTCAAGTTTCAACAAATATACTGTGAACTGCATCAAAAACAAACATGATCCTGTCATATACAAAGTGTAACATTATCTACTGTAAGTTCCACAAAGTCTTGTTTTACTGTATTTACTATGCATCTGCTGCATCACAAATTAAGGGCTACTTTTATATAGCGACATCTCTGTGTTCGGGGCCAGCCAGCCAATTTGGCGAATAAGACAATGGAGAATAAGAGAACTCGTCCATTTAGTGCAATAATGTTGTATCCCTCTATGGCCTAATAGAATCGATATACTCATGAGTAAAAGTTGTAAATGTATTACAAACCTGGGCAGCCCCTACATGCACCTATACAGACTAAACACTGACCGTATATAGTTGTAGCTATATACAGCTACAAACCTGGGCAGCCCCTACATGCACCTATACAGACTTAATACTGACCATATATAGTTGTAGCTATATACAGCTACAAACCTGGGCAGCCCCTACATGCACCTATACAGACTAAATACTGACCGTATATAGTTGTAGTAATATACAGCTACAACCCGGGGAAGCCCCTACATGCACCTATACAGACTAAACACTGACCGTACAATAGTCGTATAATAGTAACTAATGTTTCTGTAATGACTCTTTGTGAGTATCGTATCACCATTTCGGTGGGCGCTTATGTGTAAAACTTAGTGTTTGCTTACCTTTAGGTCAGAGACCACCATTGCATTTCCTAAAATACTGCCAATCACATACTTTTCTAAAAAGGCCATCAAAAACTAAATTATACAGCTAGACACTAGTCAAATATTAAAAAATGCACAGAAAACTTTGTATTCCTTGATTTTGACAATCATTTTACATTGTAAACAATGCATTTTTATCCAATCACACTCTATGCAATTCTATCCTTACGGGTTTCCCTACACTTTTTCTTCAACCAATCAGCGGCCGTTCTTCTGCTTTTAGTGGCCTCTGATCTAAATTGATATCGATGTGGATTACTGCAATTAGCACTTACCTGTTGCATGTTGCTTTCGTCATTAGTATCGTCGTATTTTTGCTTAAATATTGGAGTTGGTTTGGATTTCTAGCTACAAAACCGTTTATAGTGGACTAATTCAATCATACATATACAACTAAAAGTTGTAATTTCTCCGTATTCATCATGTTCTACCCTTTTTATCTTCTTATTCATTACCGTAGTTACTACGCGTCCCTCATCTGAATCGTACGCTCTATTTGCACCATATCAGGCTGTTGTCCAGGTGATGGTTGTCATGTTACTGTTGTTGTAGAGAGATTGTTGTCTAGGTGATGGTTGTCATGTTACTGTTGTTGTCTAGGAGATGGTTGTCATGATACTGTTGTTGTAAAGAGATTGTTGTCTAGGTGATGGTTGCCATGTTACTGTTGTTGTAGAGAGATTGTTGTCTAGATGATGGTTGTCATGTTACTGTTGTTGTAAAGCGATTGTTGTCTAGGTGATGGTTGTCATGTTACTGTTGTTGAAGAGAGGTTGTTGTCCAGGTGATGGTTGTCATAATACTGTTGTTGAAGAGAGGTTGATGTCCAGGTGATGGTTGTCATGTTACTGCTGTTGAAGAGAGGTTGTTGTCCAGGTGATGGTTGTCATGAGGTTGCTGTCCAGGTGATGGTTGTCATGTTACTGTTGTTGAAGAGAGGTTGTTGTACAGGTGATGGTTGTCATGTTACTGTTGTTGAAGAGAGGTTGTTGTCCAGGTGATGGTTGTCATGTTACTGTTGTTGAAGAGAGGTTGTTGTCCAGGTGATGGTTGTCATGTTACTGTTGTTGTAGAGATATTGTTGTCCAGGTGATGGTTGTCATGTTACTGCTGTTGAAGAGAGGTTGTTGTCCTTTCATATATATGGAGGGTATGGGGAAAGTAAAATAATGACTAACAACTGAATTAACAACAAAGATTTTACTTCACAAGTTATGACTGTTGATGCTCATACACAGAAAATAAAGTAATATACATAATACATATTGAAGCACTCAACGAAATAAAATCTTTCATCTAAAACATATAAACAGCTAATAATAGAATCTAAACAAATCTATAATTAGTAACGAGCAAATTGTGCAGTTTAACAAAACATATCCAAATTGTTTAAATATGATAATATGTACTGACGTGTTATAATGACGTACAAAGGGTCGGTAAAAAACTTGTTTTTATGGACTGATTAGAGAAGAAATGTCATGGCGCTAACTACCAGAGAAAAATATGAACTGTATTCAAAAATGGAAAATCTTGAAGTAGATCTACCATATTTGTCCAAATTAACATTACCAATCAATTCAGAAAATATCGCCAAGAAGTCATCAAAAGTTGAAGAACCTAGTGTTCTAAAAAGTTCAAACATTATTTTTCAAAGTAAGATAGATTTATAATAGAATTAACCGATTGTACTACGGATGGCCTCACATTGCAAATACAAATTTCTCAGAGGTGATAATTTAGACAAATATGACATTAGTTCAATATGAGGTACAAAAATGACGTATCATGATGCATAAGGCTAACCAGATCTAGTTTGTGATTGCTATAATATAAATCATGATTCCTTGAGCATTTTTGTAGATTGAATGGTTGAAATGTAGTTTTCATGATAAAAATGTAAACTAGCATTATGTTGATTAAACCCAAAATCTTAACTAAAATGATTTGAACTATTATGAGTCAAGGGTAAAAAGGTATTGAAATTCCAGGTTTATGAAAGAGACCAGCATTTTTTTTAATGTCGATCAAAATGAGGGACCAATATGCATCAAACATGTAAGGGAGTGTTTGGCACCAACCAAGGCAATTTGCAATAATTCTAACACAACAGATTATAGCAGATTGTATTTAAATACATCAAAGATTTAGTCCAAGGGTAAGAATGTTCTCAATATAATCTACCAAACAGCAACAATAATGAATATGTTGGATACCCATTTGTTGCCGTTTTTTTTAGCATATTCATGTCAGCATGTCTTCAAAAAATTGTATTTAATCTCTGTGTCAGTCATATGAGTCAAGTTCCATAATTATTATACATGTAGTGACCAGGTAAAATACATTTACAGGAAATGCAAAGGTCGACTGGCTGTATAGAGATTGATCCGAAATCAAGCAGTAGGCCTACAGTTCCCAGTGAAACATGATAAACTCATTACTACCTCTTTTACATTTAACTGGTCACTACCGTTTTTAATAAACTTGTCACTACCATCTTTTAAATAAAACTTTTGTGAGAAAAGAAATAAAGTTAACGCAACATACACCAGAAATTCATCAATTTATAAACAAGAAATAAGGTACAATTATACATATAACTATGCTGCACAATAACACATTACATCCAAAAACACAAAAATGATCAGATCTTCAAAACATGATAAACATGAGGACTGACTCAAATAAAAAACATCTCTATTTTACCAATATCTCATTTGTTATGTGTTATATTCACAATCCAAAATCCATAAAAAAAACTCTCTAAACACCAAATCATTCAGTCAGTGACATAAGTTATATTTCGAAATGATATACAGCAAAATTCACAACATATAAACAGAAAATAGATGCTTTCTTTTAATGGAATTGCACTGTGAGTGTTTTTACATTCTGACCTTCGAGTTGAATGTAAAAGAAACACAAGGGAAAGTCAGGTTTGTAAGAGACAAAAAACGTCAAATGATGTGCGATATATTTCAAGGATTTCGTAAGAAGATGTTCTGAGTTTGTGCACATATACACAGAAAATGAGGTGGAAGTAGTTTGTGAGGAAAGGAAAAGAAAACATTAACGCTGACATCTAGTAGAGAAACTTTCCGATATCTGCAATACCAAGACAACTTCATTACAACAAAGATGATCCTAAGAGGACAACTTCCTTTATCACTAGGAGCAAGCTGGTAGTGTAAGATGTTGAATAAAAAGAGAAGACCGCCTAGTACACCGTTAGTTCTCTGAATTGGAAGGAAACGCGACAATATATCCATATTTAAGTTACAAAGGGGATATTGTTGTTTAGACGCATACTCACAAACCCATTGCGTATATAGGGAATGTCAGAAATGGTCTGTCACTCAGCTTACAACTAGCAATTATAGAGCGTACCCAACCAGGATTTAATCATTTGATATTCCACTCCAAAGACTGGTACCCTAATCACTTGTCCTCAGGGACAGTAAATGCCATCACAATTTCATTTTTATCATCCTAAGTCCAATGCAAATTGCTGTCTGGTAATTCAAAAGACAGGCAAACTTTAAGTTTCTTCAATTTTAGTTTTTCTTAATTAATAAGTACTGAATTATTCAAAAATACTAAAGCATCCGTGCTCGTACAGAAGGCTTATTGAATTAAAGGACATTATTATCGAGTTTTCTCTAATTGAAGGCTGCCATAAATGAGCAATTGTCTTAAGAAAGAAAAGAAATGACTACTGTTACCTTGACAACGGTCTCAATTAGTTTCATAGCAAGAAAGAAGAGTTAAGTGCACTTGGTCTCTGGGGACTGTTTTATTGACATATCTTAGCTCGGACTGCACTTTTTCATCTATTCTTGGGAGCATACTTATAAACCTATCTTTTTGGAACAGTTAACTGTAACATAATTATTATTAAAATTCTAGTCTACATCAATTCGCTTGAATGTAGTAGCTGTCTCAGTAAGCTCTAACTCGCACATGAAAAAGTCAAATCTTACAGAAAATACGTCCATGGAACGAGCCTCTGGTATTTATTGCAAGATTTCGTCTTTTATTTATAGACAAAGGTGATCCAACTACAAGCCAACAAGTGTATTTCCGGTAACTAAATAACCCAAAACTGAATGCATTTAGATACAATGCGAATCACATTGTTCATTTTGATAGTTTACAGAATTTTACTATCTTAACTTCAAAATGCTCATATTTTAAAGAAAACTTGATTCTTTAGCCAAGATCTTGAGGTGTCAATGTAACTTATTGAAAATTTTAGGGAACAGGATATCCACCAGTTGGAGGTTAAATGAAACCCTGTACCGAGTTCCCTTAGATATTTACATCTGAGTCGACTAAAAAAATGCAAAATTAACTAAAAACTAAAATATACTACATACAGACATAGCCATCAAAAGCTGTGATATACAGTTGAATTACTCAAACCATAGATATACAGAAATAGACTCTCTTTATAAAATAAATAATTAGGACACAAAATGAGAAGTTTATATATATATATATATTAAAAGTATGACAGACTAAGGTAAATGTACTTCTACTAGCCAACAAGTTCAACAAACAACTTACAGGAGCAATCAGATAATCAGGAAAATAAGCAACTTAACAATTATATACACATATCTCTAAAAATACTTAACAAAAATATATATTTATACATATCATCCACACCTAACCTTCATTGTTTAACAATCAAAACAGCTGTAGTGACAAGAGAACAGCCCCATCATAGAATAACAGTGTATAATACATGGACTGAAGACATTCCTTTCCATATAATTATTTAAACCGGTGTCAAGTTTCAACAAATATACTGTGAACTGCATCAAAAACAAACATGATCCTGTCATATACAAAGTGTAACATTATCTACTGTAAGTTCCACAAAGTCTTGTTTTACTGTATTTACTATGCATCTGCTGCATCACAAATTAAGGGCTACTTTTATATAGCGACATCTCTGTGTTCGGGGCCAGCCAGCCAATTTGGCGAATAAGACAATGGAGAATAAGAGAACTCGTCCATTTAGTGCAATAATGTTGTATCCCTCTATGGCCTAATAGAATCGATATACACATGAGTAAAAGTTGTAAATGTATTACAAACCTGGGCAGCCCCTACATGCACCTATACAGACTAAACACTGACCGTATATAGTTGTAGCTATATACAGCTACAAACCTGGGCAGCCCCTACATGCACCTATACAGACTTAATACTGACCATATATAGTTGTAGCTATATACAGCTACAAACCTGGGCAGCCCCTACATGCACCTATACAGACTTAATACTGACCATATATAGTTGTAGCTATATACAGCTACAAACCTGGGCAGCCCCTACATGCACCTATACAGACTTAATACTGACCATATATAGTTGTAGCTATATACAGCTACAAACCTGGGCAGCCCCTACATGCACCTATACAGACTAAATACTGACCGTATATAGTTGTAGTAATATACAGCTACAACCCGGGGAAGCCCCTACATGCACCTATACAGACTAAACACTGACCGTACAATAGTCGTATAATAGTAACTAATGTTTCTGTAATGACTCTTTGTGAGTATCGTATCACCATTTCGGTGGGCGCTTATGTGTAAAACTTAGTGTTTGCTTACCTTTAGGTCAGAGACCACCATTGCATTTCCCAAAATACTGCCAATCACATACTTTTCTAAAAAGGCCATCAAAAACTAAATTATACAGCTAGACACTAGTCAAATATTAAAAAATGCACAGAAAACTTTGTATTCCTTGATTTTGACAATCATTTTACATTGTAAACAATGCATTTTTATCCAATCACACTCTATGCAATTCTATCCTTACGGGTTTCCCTACACTTTTTCTTCAACCAATCAGCGGCCGTTCTTCTGCTTTTAGTGGCCTCTGATCTAAATTGATATCGATGTGGATTACTGCAATTAGCACTTACCTGTTGCATGTTGCTTTCGTCATTAGTATCGTCGTATTTTTGCTTAAATATTGGAGTTGGTTTGGATTTCTAGCTACAAAACCGTTTATAGTGGACTAATTCAATCATACATATACAACTAAAAGTTGTAATTTCTCCGTATTCATCATGTTCTACCCTTTTTATCTTCTTATTCATTACCGTAGTTACTACGCGTCCCTCATCTGAATCGTACGCTCTATTTGCACCATATCAGGCTGTTGTCCAGGTGATGGTTGTCATGTTACTGTTGTTGTAGAGAGATTGTTGTCTAGGTGATGGTTGTCATGTTACTGTTGTTGTCTAGGAGATGGTTGTCATGATACTGTTGTTGTAAAGAGATTGTTGTCTAGGTGATGGTTGCCATGTTACTGTTGTTGTAGAGAGATTGTTGTCTAGATGATGGTTGTCATGTTACTGTTGTTGTAAAGCGATTGTTGTCTAGGTGATGGTTGTCATGTTACTGTTGTTGAAGAGAGGTTGTTGTCCAGGTGATGGTTGTCATAATACTGTTGTTGAAGAGAGGTTGATGTCCAGGTGATGGTTGTCATGTTACTGCTGTTGAAGAGAGGTTGTTGTCCAGGTGATGGTTGTCATGAGGTTGCTGTCCAGGTGATGGTTGTCATGTTACTGTTGTTGAAGAGAGGTTGTTGTACAGGTGATGGTTGTCATGTTACTGTTGTTGAAGAGAGGTTGTTGTCCAGGTGATGGTTGTCATGTTACTGTTGTTGAAGAGAGGTTGTTGTCCAGGTGATGGTTGTCATGTTACTGTTGTTGTAGAGATATTGTTGTCCAGGTGATGGTTGTCATGTTACTGCTGTTGAAGAGAGGTTGTTGTCCTTTCATATATATGGAGGGTATGGGGAAAGTAAAATAATGACTAACAACTGAATTAACAACAAAGATTTTACTTCACAAGTTATGACTGTTGATGCTCATACACAGAAAATAAAGTAATATACATAATACATATTGAAGCACTCAACGAAATAAAATCTTTCATCTAAAACATATAAACAGCTAATAATAGAATCTAAACAAATCTATAATTAGTAACGAGCAAATTGTGCAGTTTAACAAAACATATCCAAATTGTTTAAATATGATAATATGTACTGACGTGTTATAATGACGTACAAAGGGTCGGTAAAAAACTTGTTTTTATGGACTGATTAGAGAAGAAATGTCATGGCGCTAACTACCAGAGAAAAATATGAACTGTATTCAAAAATGGAAAATCTTGAAGTAGATCTACCATATTTGTCCAAATTAACATTACCAATCAATTCAGAAAATATCGCCAAGAAGTCATCAAAAGTTGAAGAACCTAGTGTTCTAAAAAGTTCAAACATTATTTTTCAAAGTAAGATAGATTTATAATAGAATTAACCGATTGTACTACGGATGGCCTCACATTGCAAATACAAATTTCTCAGAGGTGATAATTTAGACAAATATGACATTAGTTCAATATGAGGTACAAAAATGACGTATCATGATGCATAAGGCTAACCAGATCTAGTTTGTGATTGCTATAATATAAATCATGATTCCTTGAGCATTTTTGTAGATTGAATGGTTGAAATGTAGTTTTCATGATAAAAATGTAAACTAGCATTATGTTGATTAAACCCAAAATCTTAACTAAAATGATTTGAACTATTATGAGTCAAGGGTAAAAAGGTATTGAAATTCCAGGTTTATGAAAGAGACCAGCATTTTTTTTAATGTCGATCAAAATGAGGGACCAATATGCATCAAACATGTAAGGGAGTGTTTGGCACCAACCAAGGCAATTTGCAATAATTCTAACACAACAGATTATAGCAGATTGTATTTAAATACATCAAAGATTTAGTCCAAGGGTAAGAATGTTCTCAATATAATCTACCAAACAGCAACAATAATGAATATGTTGGATACCCATTTGTTGCCGTTTTTTTTAGCATATTCATGTCAGCATGTCTTCAAAAAATTGTATTTAATCTCTGTGTCAGTCATATGAGTCAAGTTCCATAATTATTATACATGTAGTGACCAGGTAAAATACATTTACAGGAAATGCAAAGGTCGACTGGCTGTATAGAGATTGATCCGAAATCAAGCAGTAGGCCTACAGTTCCCAGTGAAACATGATAAACTCATTACTACCTCTTTTACATTTAACTGGTCACTACCGTTTTTAATAAACTTGTCACTACCATCTTTTAAATAAAACTTTTGTGAGAAAAGAAATAAAGTTAACGCAACATACACCAGAAATTCATCAATTTATAAACAAGAAATAAGGTACAATTATACATATAACTATGCTGCACAATAACACATTACATCCAAAAACACAAAAATGATCAGATCTTCAAAACATGATAAACATGAGGACTGACTCAAATAAAAAACATCTCTATTTTACCAATATCTCATTTGTTATGTGTTATATTCACAATCCAAAATCCATAAAAAAAACTCTCTAAACACCAAATCATTCAGTCAGTGACATAAGTTATATTTCGAAATGATATACAGCAAAATTCACAACATATAAACAGAAAATAGATGCTTTCTTTTAATGGAATTGCACTGTGAGTGTTTTTACATTCTGACCTTCGAGTTGAATGTAAAAGAAACACAAGGGAAAGTCAGGTTTGTAAGAGACAAAAAACGTCAAATGATGTGCGATATATTTCAAGGATTTCGTAAGAAGATGTTCTGAGTTTGTGCACATATACACAGAAAATGAGGTGGAAGTAGTTTGTGAGGAAAGGAAAAGAAAACATTAACGCTGACATCTAGTAGAGAAACTTTCCGATATCTGCAATACCAAGACAACTTCATTACAACAAAGATGATCCTAAGAGGACAACTTCCTTTATCACTAGGAGCAAGCTGGTAGTGTAAGATGTTGAATAAAAAGAGAAGACCGCCTAGTACACCGTTAGTTCTCTGAATTGGAAGGAAACGCGACAATATATCCATATTTAAGTTACAAAGGGGATATTGTTGTTTAGACGCATACTCACAAACCCATTGCGTATATAGGGAATGTCAGAAATGGTCTGTCACTCAGCTTACAACTAGCAATTATAGAGCGTACCCAACCAGGATTTAATCATTTGATATTCCACTCCAAAGACTGGTACCCTAATCACTTGTCCTCAGGGACAGTAAATGCCATCACAATTTCATTTTTATCATCCTAAGTCCAATGCAAATTGCTGTCTGGTAATTCAAAAGACAGGCAAACTTTAAGTTTCTTCAATTTTAGTTTTTCTTAATTAATAAGTACTGAATTATTCAAAAATACTAAAGCATCCGTGCTCGTACAGAAGGCTTATTGAATTAAAGGACATTATTATCGAGTTTTCTCTAATTGAAGGCTGCCATAAATGAGCAATTGTCTTAAGAAAGAAAAGAAATGACTACTGTTACCTTGACAACGGTCTCAATTAGTTTCATAGCAAGAAAGAAGAGTTAAGTGCACTTGGTCTCTGGGGACTGTTTTATTGACATATCTTAGCTCGGACTGCACTTTTTCATCTATTCTTGGGAGCATACTTATAAACCTATCTTTTTGGAACAGTTAACTGTAACATAATTATTATTAAAATTCTAGTCTACATCAATTCGCTTGAATGTAGTAGCTGTCTCAGTAAGCTCTAACTCGCACATGAAAAAGTCAAATCTTACAGAAAATACGTCCATGGAACGAGCCTCTGGTATTTATTGCAAGATTTCGTCTTTTATTTATAGACAAAGGTGATCCAACTACAAGCCAACAAGTGTATTTCCGGTAACTAAATAACCCAAAACTGAATGCATTTAGATACAATGCGAATCACATTGTTCATTTTGATAGTTTACAGAATTTTACTATCTTAACTTCAAAATGCTCATATTTTAAAGAAAACTTGATTCTTTAGCCAAGATCTTGAGGTGTCAATGTAACTTATTGAAAATTTTAGGGAACAGGATATCCACCAGTTGGAGGTTAAATGAAACCCTGTACCGAGTTCCCTTAGATATTTACATCTGAGTCGACTAAAAAAATGCAAAATTAACTAAAAACTAAAATATACTACATACAGACATAGCCATCAAAAGCTGTGATATACAGTTGAATTACTCAAACCATAGATATACAGAAATAGACTCTCTTTATAAAATAAATAATTAGGACACAAAATGAGAAGTTTATATATATATATATATTAAAAGTATGACAGACTAAGGTAAATGTACTTCTACTAGCCAACAAGTTCAACAAACAACTTACAGGAGCAATCAGATAATCAGGAAAATAAGCAACTTAACAATTATATACACATATCTCTAAAAATACTTAACAAAAATATATATTTATACATATCATCCACACCTAACCTTCATTGTTTAACAATCAAAACAGCTGTAGTGACAAGAGAACAGCCCCATCATAGAATAACAGTGTATAATACATGGACTGAAGACATTCCTTTCCATATAATTATTTAAACCGGTGTCAAGTTTCAACAAATATACTGTGAACTGCATCAAAAACAAACATGATCCTGTCATATACAAAGTGTAACATTATCTACTGTAAGTTCCACAAAGTCTTGTTTTACTGTATTTACTATGCATCTGCTGCATCACAAATTAAGGGCTACTTTTATATAGCGACATCTCTGTGTTCGGGGCCAGCCAGCCAATTTGGCGAATAAGACAATGGAGAATAAGAGAACTCGTCCATTTAGTGCAATAATGTTGTATCCCTCTATGGCCTAATAGAATCGATATACACATGAGTAAAAGTTGTAAATGTATTACAAACCTGGGCAGCCCCTACATGCACCTATACAGACTAAACACTGACCGTATATAGTTGTAGCTATATACAGCTACAAACCTGGGCAGCCCCTACATGCACCTATACAGACTTAATACTGACCATATATAGTTGTAGCTATATACAGCTACAAACCTGGGCAGCCCCTACATGCACCTATACAGACTTAATACTGACCATATATAGTTGTAGCTATATACAGCTACAAACCTGGGCAGCCCCTACATGCACCTATACAGACTTAATACTGACCATATATAGTTGTAGCTATATACAGCTACAAACCTGGGCAGCCCCTACATGCACCTATACAGACTTAATACTGACCATATATAGTTGTAGCTATATACAGCTACAAACCTGGGCAGCCCCTACATGCACCTATACAGACTAAATACTGACCGTATATAGTTGTAGTAATATACAGCTACAACCCGGGGAAGCCCCTACATGCACCTATACAGACTAAACACTGACCGTACAATAGTCGTATAATAGTAACTAATGTTTCTGTAATGACTCTTTGTGAGTATCGTATCACCATTTCGGTGGGCGCTTATGTGTAAAACTTAGTGTTTGCTTACCTTTAGGTCAGAGACCACCATTGCATTTCCCAAAATACTGCCAATCACATACTTTTCTAAAAAGGCCATCAAAAACTAAATTATACAGCTAGACACTAGTCAAATATTAAAAAATGCACAGAAAACTTTGTATTCCTTGATTTTGACAATCATTTTACATTGTAAACAATGCATTTTTATCCAATCACACTCTATGCAATTCTATCCTTACGGGTTTCCCTACACTTTTTCTTCAACCAATCAGCGGCCGTTCTTCTGCTTTTAGTGGCCTCTGATCTAAATTGATATCGATGTGGATTACTGCAATTAGCACTTACCTGTTGCATGTTGCTTTCGTCATTAGTATCGTCGTATTTTTGCTTAAATATTGGAGTTGGTTTGGATTTCTAGCTACAAAACCGTTTATAGTGGACTAATTCAATCATACATATACAACTAAAAGTTGTAATTTCTCCGTATTCATCATGTTCTACCCTTTTTATCTTCTTATTCATTACCGTAGTTACTACGCGTCCCTCATCTGAATCGTACGCTCTATTTGCACCATATCAGGCTGTTGTCCAGGTGATGGTTGTCATGTTACTGTTGTTGTAGAGAGATTGTTGTCTAGGTGATGGTTGTCATGTTACTGTTGTTGTCTAGGAGATGGTTGTCATGATACTGTTGTTGTAAAGAGATTGTTGTCTAGGTGATGGTTGCCATGTTACTGTTGTTGTAGAGAGATTGTTGTCTAGATGATGGTTGTCATGTTACTGTTGTTGTAAAGCGATTGTTGTCTAGGTGATGGTTGTCATGTTACTGTTGTTGAAGAGAGGTTGTTGTCCAGGTGATGGTTGTCATAATACTGTTGTTGAAGAGAGGTTGATGTCCAGGTGATGGTTGTCATGTTACTGCTGTTGAAGAGAGGTTGTTGTCCAGGTGATGGTTGTCATGAGGTTGCTGTCCAGGTGATGGTTGTCATGTTACTGTTGTTGAAGAGAGGTTGTTGTACAGGTGATGGTTGTCATGTTACTGTTGTTGAAGAGAGGTTGTTGTCCAGGTGATGGTTGTCATGTTACTGTTGTTGAAGAGAGGTTGTTGTCCAGGTGATGGTTGTCATGTTACTGTTGTTGTAGAGATATTGTTGTCCAGGTGATGGTTGTCATGTTACTGCTGTTGAAGAGAGGTTGTTGTCCTTTCATATATATGGAGGGTATGGGGAAAGTAAAATAATGACTAACAACTGAATTAACAACAAAGATTTTACTTCACAAGTTATGACTGTTGATGCTCATACACAGAAAATAAAGTAATATACATAATACATATTGAAGCACTCAACGAAATAAAATCTTTCATCTAAAACATATAAACAGCTAATAATAGAATCTAAACAAATCTATAATTAGTAACGAGCAAATTGTGCAGTTTAACAAAACATATCCAAATTGTTTAAATATGATAATATGTACTGACGTGTTATAATGACGTACAAAGGGTCGGTAAAAAACTTGTTTTTATGGACTGATTAGAGAAGAAATGTCATGGCGCTAACTACCAGAGAAAAATATGAACTGTATTCAAAAATGGAAAAATTTAAAGTAGATCTACCATATTTGTCCAAATTAACATTACCAATCAATTCAGAAAATATTGCCAAGAAGTCATCACAAGTTGAAGAACCTAGTGTTCTAAAAAGTTCAAACATTATTTTTCAAAGTAAGATAGATTTATAATAGAATCAACCGATTGTACTACGGATGGCCTCACATTGCAAATACAAATTTCTCAGAGGTGATAATTTAGACAAATATGACATTAGTTCAATATGAGGTACAAAAATGACGTATCATGATGCATAAGGCTAACCAGATATAGTTTGTGATTGCTATAATATAAATCATGATTCCTTGAGCATTTTTGTAGATTGAATGGTTGAAATGTAGTTTTCATGATAAAAATGTAAACTAGCATTATGTTGATTAAACCCAAAATCTTAACTAAAATGATTTGAACTATTATGAGTCAAGGGTAAAAAGGTATTGAAATTCCAGGTTTATGAAAGAGACCAGCATTTTTTTTAATGTCGATCAAAATGAGGGACCAATATGCATCAAACATGTAAGGGAGTGTTTGGCACCAACCAAGGCAATTTGCAATAATTCTAACACAACAGATTATAGCAGATTGTATTTAAATACATCAAAGATTTAGTCCAAGGGTAAGAATGTTCTCAATATAATCTACCAAACAGCAACAATAATGAATATGTTGGATACCCATTTGTTGCCGTTTTTTTTAGCATATTCATGTCAGCATGTCTTCAAAAAATTGTATTTAATCTCTGTGTCAGTCATATGAGTCAAGTTCCATAATTATTATACATGTAGTGACCAGGTAAAATACATTTACAGGAAATGCAAAGGTCGACTGGCTGTATAGAGATTGATCCGAAATCAAGCAGTAGGCCTACAGTTCCCAGTGAAACATGATAAACTCATTACTACCTCTTTTACATTTAACTGGTCACTACCGTTTTTAATAAACTTGTCACTACCATCTTTTAAATAAAACTTTTGTGAGAAAAGAAATAAAGTTAACGCAACATACACCAGAAAATCATCAATTTATAAACAAGAAATAAGGTACAATTATACATATAACTATGCTGCACAATAACACATTACATCCAAAAACACAAAAATGATCAGATCTTCAAAACATGATAAACATGAGGACTGACTCAAATCAAAAACATCTCTATTTTACCAATATCTCATTTGTTATGTGTTATATTCACAATCCAAAATCCATAAAAAAAACTCTCTAAACACCAAATCATTCAGTCAGTGACATAAGTTATATTTCGAAATGATATACAGCAAAATTCACAACATATAAACAGAAAATAGATGCTTTCTTTTAATGGAATTGCACTGTGAGTGTTTTTACATTCTGACCTTCGAGTTGAATGTAAAAGAAACACAAGGGAAAGTCAGGTTTGTAAGAGACAAAAAACGTCAAATGATGTGCGATATATTTCAAGGATTTCGTAAGAAGATGTTCTGAGTTTGTGCACATATACACAGAAAATGAGGTGGAAGTAGTTTGTGAGGAAAGGAAAAGAAAACATTAACGCTGACATCTAGTAGAGAAACTTTCCGATATCTGCAATACCAAGACAACTTCATTACAACAAAGATGATCCTAAGAGGACAACTTCCTTTATCACTAGGAGCAAGCTGGTAGTGTAAGATGTTGAATAAAAAGAGAAGACCGCCTAGTACACCGTTAGTTCTCTGAATTGGAAGGAAACGCGACAATATATCCATATTTAAGTTACAAAGGGGATATTGTTGTTTAGACGCATACTCACAAACCCATTGCGTATATAGGGAATGTCAGAAATGGTCTGTCACTCAGCTTACAACTAGCAATTATAGAGCGTACCCAACCAGGATTTAATCATTTGATATTCCACTCCAAAGACTGGTACCCTAATCACTTGTCCTCAGGGACAGTAAATGCCATCACAATTTCATTTTTATCATCCTAAGTCCAATGCAAATTGCTGTCTGGTAATTCAAAAGACAGGCAAACTTTAAGTTTCTTCAATTTTAGTTTTTCTTAATTAATAAGTACTGAATTATTCAAAAATACTAAAGCATCCGTGCTCGTACAGAAGGCTTATTGAATTAAAGGACATTATTATCGAGTTTTCTCTAATTGAAGGCTGCCATAAATGAGCAATTGTCTTAAGAAAGAAAAGAAATGACTACTGTTACCTTGACAACGGTCTCAATTAGTTTCATAGCAAGAAAGAAGAGTTAAGTGCACTTGGTCTCTGGGGACTGTTTTATTGACATATCTTAGCTCGGACTGCACTTTTCCATCTATTCTTGGGAGCATACTTATAAACCTATCTTTTTGGAACAGTTAACTGTAACATAATTATTATTAAAATTCTAGTCTACATCAATTCGCTTGAATGTAGTAGCTGTCTCAGTAAGCTCTAACTCGCACATGAAAAAGTCAAATCTTACAGAAAATACGTCCATGGAACGAGCCTCTGGTATTTATTGCAAGATTTCGTCTTTTATTTATAGACAAAGGTGATCCAACTACAAGCCAACAAGTGTATTTCCGGTAACTAAATAACCCAAAACTGAATGCATTTAGATACAATGCGAATCACATTGTTCATTTTGATAGTTTACAGAATTTTACTATCTTAACTTCAAAATGCTCATATTTTAAAGAAAACTTGATTCTTTAGCCAAGATCTTGAGGTGTCAATGTAACTTATTGAAAATTTTAGGGAACAGGATATCCACCAGTTGGAGGTTAAATGAAACCCTGTACCGAGTTCCCTTAGATATTTACATCTGAGTCGACTAAAAAAATGCAAAATTAACTAAAAACTAAAATATACTACATACAGACATAGCCATCAAAAGCTGTGATATACAGTTGAATTACTCAAACCATAGATATACAGAAATAGACTCTCTTTATAAAATAAATAATTAGGACACAAAATGAGAAGTTTTTATAATATATATATATTAAAAGTATGACAGACTAAGGTAAATGTACTTCTACTAGCCAACAAGTTCAACAAACAACTTACAGGAGCAATCAGATAATCAGGAAAATAAGCAACTTAACAATTATATACACATATCTCTAAAAATACTTAACAAAAATATATATTTATACATATCATCCACACCTAACCTTCATTGCTTAACAATCAAAACAGCTGTAGTGACAAGAGAACAGCCCCATCATAGAATAACAGTGTATAATACATGGACTGAAGACATTCCTTTCCATATAATTATTTAAACCGGTGTCAAGTTTCAACAAATATACTGTGAACTGCATCAAAAACAAACATGATCCTGTCATATACAAAGTGTAACATTATCTACTGTAAGTTCCACAAAGTCTTGTTTTACTGTATTTACTATGCATCTGCTGCATCACAAATTAAGGGCTACTTTTATATAGCGACATCTCTGTGTTCGGGGCCAGCCAGCCAATTTGGCGAATAAGACAATGGAGAATAAGAGAACTCGTCCATTTAGTGCAATAATGTTGTATCCCTCTATGGCCTAATAGAATCGATATACTCATGAGTAAAAGTTGTAAATGTATTACAAACCTGGGCAGCCCCTACATGCACCTATACAGACTAAACACTGACCGTATATAGTTGTAGCTATATACAGCTACAAACCTGGGCAGCCCCTACATGCACCTATACAGACTAAACACTGACCGTATATAGTTGTAGCTATATACAGCTACAAACCTGGGCAGCCCCTACATGCACCTATACAGACTAAATACTGACCGTATATAGTTGTAGCTATATACAGCTACAACCCGGGGAAGCCCCTACATGCACCTATACAGACTAAACACTGACCGTACAATAGTCGTATAATAGTAACTAATGTTTCTGTAATGACTCTTTGTGAGTATCGTATCACCATTTCGGTGGGCGCTTATGTGTAAAACTTAGTGTTTGCTTACCTTTAGGTCAGAGACCACCATTGCATTTCCCAAAATACTGCCAATCACATACTTTTCTAAAAAGGCCATCAAAAACTAAATTATACAGCTAGACACTAGTCAAATATTAAAAAATGCACAGAAAACTTTGTATTCCTTGATTTTGACAATCATTTTACATTGTAAACAATGCATTTTTATCCAATCACACTCTATGCAATTCTATCCTTACGGGTTTCCCTACACTTTTTCTTCAACCAATCAGCGGCCGTTCTTCTGCTTTTAGTGGCCTCTGATCTAAATTGATATCGATGTGGATTACTGCAATTAGCACTTACCTGTTGCATGTTGCTTTCGTCATTAGTATCGTCGTATTTTTGCTTAAATATTGGAGTTGGTTTGGATTTCTAGCTACAAAACCGTTTATAGTGGACTAATTCAATCATACATATACAACTAAAAGTTGTAATTTCTCCGTATTCATCATGTTCTACCCTTTTTATCTTCTTATTCATTACCGTAGTTACTACGCGTCCCTCATCTGAATCGTACGCTCTATTTGCACCATATCAGGCTGTTGTCCAGGTGATGGTTGTCATGTTACTGTTGTTGTAGAGAGATTGTTGTCTAGGTGATGGTTGTCATGTTACTGTTGTTGTCTAGGAGATGGTTGTCATGATACTGTTGTTGTAAAGAGATTGTTGTCTAGGTGATGGTTGCCATGTTACTGTTGTTGTAGAGAGATTGTTGTCTAGATGATGGTTGTCATGTTACTGTTGTTGTAAAGCGATTGTTGTCTAGGTGATGGTTGTCATGTTACTGTTGTTGAAGAGAGGTTGTTGTCCAGGTGATGGTTGTCATAATACTGTTGTTGAAGAGAGGTTGATGTCCAGGTGATGGTTGTCATGTTACTGCTGTTGAAGAGAGGTTGTTGTCCAGGTGATGGTTGTCATGAGGTTGCTGTCCAGGTGATGGTTGTCATGTTACTGTTGTTGAAGAGAGGTTGTTGTACAGGTGATGGTTGTCATGTTACTGTTGTTGAAGAGAGGTTGTTGTCCAGGTGATGGTTGTCATGTTACTGTTGTTGAAGAGAGGTTGTTGTCCAGGTGATGGTTGTCATGTTACTGTTGTTGTAGAGATATTGTTGTCCAGGTGATGGTTGTCATGTTACTGCTGTTGAAGAGAGGTTGTTGTCCTTTCATATATATGGAGGGTATGGGGAAAGTAAAATAATGACTAACAACTGAATTAACAACAAAGATTTTACTTCACAAGTTATGACTGTTGATGCTCATACACAGAAAATAAAGTAATATACATAATACATATTGAAGCACTCAACGAAATAAAATCTTTCATCTAAAACATATAAACAGCTAATGATAGAATCTAAACAAATCTATAATTAGTAACGAGCAAATTGTGCAGTTTAACAAAACATATCCAAATTGTTTAAATATGATAATATGTACTGACGTGTTATAATGACGTACAAAGGGTCGGTAAAAAACTTGTTTTTATGGACTGATTAGAGAAGAAATGTCATGGCGCTAACTACCAGAGAAAAATATGAACTGTATTCAAAAATGGAAAATCTTGAAGTAGATCTACCATATTTGTCCAAATTAACATTACCAATCAATTCAGAAAATATCGCCAAGAAGTCATCACAAGTTGAAGAACCTAGTGTTCTAAAAAGTTCAAACATTATTTTTCAAAGTAAGATAGATTTATAATAGAATTAACCGATTGTACTACGGATGGCCTCACATTGCAAATACAAATTTCTCAGAGGTGATAATTTAGACAAATATGACATTAGTTCAATATGAGGTACAAAAATGACGTATCATGATGCATAAGGCTAACCAGATATAGTTTGTGATTGCTATAATATAAATCATGATTCCTTGAGCATTTTTGTAGATTGAATGGTTGAAATGTAGTTTTCATGATAAAAATGTAAACTAGCATTATGTTGATTAAACCCAAAATCTTAACTAAAATGATTTGAACTATTATGAGTCAAGGGTAAAAAGGTATTGAAATTCCAGGTTTATGAAAGAGACCAGCATTTTTTTTAATGTCGATCAAAATGAGGGACCAATATGCATCAAACATGTAAGGGAGTGTTTGGCACCAACCAAGGCAATTTGCAATAATTCTAACACAACAGATTATAGCAGATTGTATTTAAATACATCAAAGATTTAGTCCAAGGGTAAGAATGTTCTCAATATAATCTACCAAACAGCAACAATAATGAATATGTTGGATACCCATTTGTTGCCGTTTTTTTTAGCATATTCATGTCAGCATGTCTTCAAAAAATTGTATTTAATCTCTGTGTCAGTCATATGAGTCAAGTTCCATAATTATTATACATGTAGTGACCAGGTAAAATACATTTACAGGAAATGCAAAGGTCGACTGGCTGTATAGAGATTGATCCGAAATCAAGCAGTAGGCCTACAGTTCCCAGTGAAACATGATAAACTCATTACTACCTCTTTTACATTTAACTGGTCACTACCGTTTTTAATAAACTTGTCACTACCATCTTTTAAATAAAACTTTTGTGAGAAAAGAAATAAAGTTAACGCAACATACACCAGAAATTCATCAATTTATAAACAAGAAATAAGGTACAATTATACATATAACTATGCTGCACAATAACACATTACATCCAAAAACACAAAAATGATCAGATCTTCAAAACATGATAAACATGAGGACTGACTCAAATAAAAAACATCTCTATTTTACCAATATCTCATTTGTTATGTGTTATATTCACAATCCAAAATCCATAAAAAAAACTCTCTAAACACCAAATCATTCAGTCAGTGACATAAGTTATATTTCGAAATGATATACAGCAAAATTCACAACATATAAACAGAAAATAGATGCTTTCTTTTAATGGAATTGCACTGTGAGTGTTTTTACATTCTGACCTTCGAGTTGAATGTAAAAGAAACACAAGGGAAAGTCAGGTTTGTAAGAGACAAAAAACGTCAAATGATGTGCGATATATTTCAAGGATTTCGTAAGAAGATGTTCTGAGTTTGTGCACATATACACAGAAAATGAGGTGGAAGTAGTTTGTGAGGAAAGGAAAAGAAAACATTAACGCTGACATCTAGTAGAGAAACTTTCCGATATCTGCAATACCAAGACAACTTCATTACAACAAAGATGATCCTAAGAGGACAACTTCCTTTATCACTAGGAGCAAGCTGGTAGTGTAAGATGTTGAATAAAAAGAGAAGACCGCCTAGTACACCGTTAGTTCTCTGAATTGGAAGGAAACGCGACAATATATCCATATTTAAGTTACAAAGGGGATATTGTTGTTTAGACGCATACTCACAAACCCATTGCGTATATAGGGAATGTCAGAAATGGTCTGTCACTCAGCTTACAACTAGCAATTATAGAGCGTACCCAACCAGGATTTAATCATTTGATATTCCACTCCAAAGACTGGTACCCTAATCACTTGTCCTCAGGGACAGTAAATGCCATCACAATTTCATTTTTATCATCCTAAGTCCAATGCAAATTGCTGTCTGGTAATTCAAAAGACAGGCAAACTTTAAGTTTCTTCAATTTTAGTTTTTCTTAATTAATAAGTACTGAATTATTCAAAAATACTAAAGCATCCGTGCTCGTACAGAAGGCTTATTGAATTAAAGGACATTATTATCGAGTTTTCTCTAATTGAAGGCTGCCATAAATGAGCAATTGTCTTAAGAAAGAAAAGAAATGACTACTGTTACCTTGACAACGGTCTCAATTAGTTTCATAGCAAGAAAGAAGAGTTAAGTGCACTTGGTCTCTGGGGACTGTTTTATTGACATATCTTAGCTCGGACTGCACTTTTCCATCTATTCTTGGGAGCATACTTATAAACCTATCTTTTTGGAACAGTTAACTGTAACATAATTATTATTAAAATTCTAGTCTACATCAATTCGCTTGAATGTAGTAGCTGTCTCAGTAAGCTCTAACTCGCACATGAAAAAGTCAAATCTTACAGAAAATACGTCCATGGAACGAGCCTCTGGTATTTATTGCAAGATTTCGTCTTTTATTTATAGACAAAGGTGATCCAACTACAAGCCAACAAGTGTATTTCCGGTAACTAAATAACCCAAAACTGAATGCATTTAGATACAATGCGAATCACATTGTTCATTTTGATAGTTTACAGAATTTTACTATCTTAACTTCAAAATGCTCATATTTTAAAGAAAACTTGATTCTTTAGCCAAGATCTTGAGGTGTCAATGTAACTTATTGAAAATTTTAGGGAACAGGATATCCACCAGTTGGAGGTTAAATGAAACCCTGTACCGAGTTCCCTTAGATATTTACATCTGAGTCGACTAAAAAAATGCAAAATTAACTAAAAACTAAAATATACTACATACAGACATAGCCATCAAAAGCTGTGATATACAGTTGAATTACTCAAACCATAGATATACAGAAATAGACTCTCTTTATAAAATAAATAATTAGGACACAAAATGAGAAGTTTATATATATATATATATTAAAAGTATGACAGACTAAGGTAAATGTACTTCTACTAGCCAACAAGTTCAACAAACAACTTACAGGAGCAATCAGATAATCAGGAAAATAAGCAACTTAACAATTATATACACATATCTCTAAAAATACTTAACAAAAATATATATTTATACATATCATCCACACCTAACCTTCATTGTTTAACAATCAAAACAGCTGTAGTGACAAGAGAACAGCCCCATCATAGAATAACAGTGTATAATACATGGACTGAAGACATTCCTTTCCATATAATTATTTAAACCGGTGTCAAGTTTCAACAAATATACTGTGAACTGCATCAAAAACAAACATGATCCTGTCATATACAAAGTGTAACATTATCTACTGTAAGTTCCACAAAGTCTTGTTTTACTGTATTTACTATGCATCTGCTGCATCACAAATTAAGGGCTACTTTTATATAGCGACATCTCTGTGTTCGGGGCCAGCCAGCCAATTTGGCGAATAAGACAATGGAGAATAAGAGAACTCGTCCATTTAGTGCAATAATGTTGTATCCCTCTATGGCCTAATAGAATCGATATACTCATGAGTAAAAGTTGTAAATGTATTACAAACCTGGGCAGCCCCTACATGCACCTATACAGACTAAACACTGACCGTATATAGTTGTAGCTATATACAGCTACAAACCTGGGCAGCCCCTACATGCACCTATACAGACTTAATACTGACCATATATAGTTGTAGCTATATACAGCTACAAACCTGGGCAGCCCCTACATGCACCTATACAGACTAAATACTGACCGTATATAGTTGTAGCTATATACAGCTACAACCCGGGGAAGCCCCTACATGCACCTATACAGACTAAACACTGACCGTACAATAGTCGTATAATAGTAACTAATGTTTCTGTAATGACTCTTTGTGAGTATCGTATCACCATTTCGGTGGGCGCTTATGTGTAAAACTTAGTGTTTGCTTACCTTTAGGTCAGAGACCACCATTGCATTTCCCAAAATACTGCCAATCACATACTTTTCTAAAAAGGCCATCAAAAACTAAATTATACAGCTAGACACTAGTCAAATATTAAAAAATGCACAGAAAACTTTGTATTCCTTGATTTTGACAATCATTTTACATTGTAAACAATGCATTTTTATCCAATCACACTCTATGCAATTCTATCCTTACGGGTTTCCCTACACTTTTTCTTCAACCAATCAGCGGCCGTTCTTCTGCTTTTAGTGGCCTCTGATCTAAATTGATATCGATGTGGATTACTGCAATTAGCACTTACCTGTTGCATGTTGCTTTCGTCATTAGTATCGTCGTATTTTTGCTTAAATATTGGAGTTGGTTTGGATTTCTAGCTACAAAACCGTTTATAGTGGACTAATTCAATCATACATATACAACTAAAAGTTGTAATTTCTCCGTATTCATCATGTTCTACCCTTTTTATCTTCTTATTCATTACCGTAGTTACTACGCGTCCCTCATCTGAATCGTACGCTCTATTTGCACCATATCAGGCTGTTGTCCAGGTGATGGTTGTCATGTTACTGTTGTTGTAGAGAGATTGTTGTCTAGGTGATGGTTGTCATGTTACTGTTGTTGTCTAGGAGATGGTTGTCATGATACTGTTGTTGTAAAGAGATTGTTGACTAGGTGATGGTTGCCATGTTACTGTTGTTGTAGAGAGATTGTTGTCTAGATGATGGTTGTCATGTTACTGTTGTTGTAAAGCGATTGTTGTCTAGGTGATGGTTGTCATGTTACTGTTGTTGAAGAGAGGTTGTTGTCCAGGTGATGGTTGTCATAATACTGTTGTTGAAGAGAGGTTGATGTCCAGGTGATGGTTGTCATGTTACTGCTGTTGAAGAGAGGTTGTTGTCCAGGTGATGGTTGTCATGAGGTTGCTGTCCAGGTGATGGTTGTCATGTTACTGTTGTTGAAGAGAGGTTGTTGTACAGGTGATGGTTGTCATGTTACTGTTGTTGAAGAGAGGTTGTTGTCCAGGTGATGGTTGTCATGTTACTGTTGTTGAAGAGAGGTTGTTGTCCAGGTGATGGTTGTCATGTTACTGTTGTTGTAGAGATATTGTTGTCCAGGTGATGGTTGTCATGTTACTGCTGTTGAAGAGAGGTTGTTGTCCTTTCATATATATGGAGGGTATGGGGAAAGTAAAATAATGACTAACAACTGAATTAACAACAAAGATTTTACTTCACAAGTTATGACTGTTGATGCTCATACACAGAAAATAAAGTAATATACATAATACATATTGAAGCACTCAACGAAATAAAATCTTTCATCTAAAACATATAAACAGCTAATAATAGAATCTAAACAAATCTATAATTAGTAACGAGCAAATTGTGCAGTTTAACAAAACATATCCAAATTGTTTAAATATGATAATATGTACTGACGTGTTATAATGACGTACAAAGGGTCGGTAAAAAACTTGTTTTTATGGACTGATTAGAGAAGAAATGTCATGGCGCTAACTACCAGAGAAAAATATGAATTGTATTCAAAAATGGAAAAATTTAAAGTAGATCTACCATATTTGTCCAAATTAACATTACCAATCAATTCAGAAAATATCGCCAAGAAGTCATCACAAGTTGAAGAACCTAGTGTTCTAAAAAGTTCAAACATTATTTTTCAAAGTAAGATAGATTTATAATAGAATTAACCGATTGTACTACGGATGGGCTCACTTTGCAAATTCAAATTTCTCAGAGGTGATAATTTAGACAAATACGACATTAGTTCAATATGAGGTACAAAAATGTTGTATCATGATGCATAAGGCTAACCAGATCTAGTTTGTGATTGCTATAATATAAATCATGATTCCTTGAGCATTTTTGTAGATTGAATGGTTGAAATAAAAGTTTTCATGATAAAAATGTAAACTAGCATTATGTTGATTAAACTCCAAATCTTAACTAAAATGATTTGAACTATTATGAGTCAAAAGTAAAACGGTATTGAAATTCCTGGTTTAAGAAAGGGACCAGCATTTATTTCAAATGTCGATCAAAATGAGGGACCAATATGCATCAAACATGTAAGGGAGTGTTTGGCACCAACCAAGGCAATATGCAATAATTCTAACACGACAGATTATCGCAGATTGTATTTTAAATACATCAAAGATTTAGTCCAAGGGTAAGAATGTTCTCAACATAATCTACCAAACAGCAACAATAATGAATATGTTGGATTTCCATTTGTTGCAGTTTTTTTTATAGTATATTCATGCCAGCATGTCTTCCAACAATTGTATTTAATCTCTGTGTCAGTCATATGAATCATAATTGTTATACATGTAGTGACCACGTAAAATACATTTACAGGAAATGCAAAGATCAACTGGCTGTATAGAGATTGATCCGAAATCAAGCAGTAGGCCTACAGTTCCCAGTGAAACATGATAAACTCATTACTACCTCTTTTACATTTAACTGGTCACTACCAATTTTAATAAACTTGTCACTTCCGTCTTTTAAATAAAACTTTTGTGAGAAAAGAAATAAAGTTAACGCACCATACACCAGAAAATCATCAATTTATAAACAAGAAATAAGGTTACAATTATACATATAACTATGCTGCACAATAACACATTACATCCAAGAACACAAAAATGATCAGATCTTCGAAACATGATAAACATGAGGACTGACTCAAAAACATCTCTATTTTACCAATATCTCATTTGTTATGTGTTATATTCACAATCCAAAATCCATAAAAAAAACTCTCTAAACACGAAATCATTCAGTCAGTGACATAAGTTATATTTCGAAATGATATACAGCAAAATTCACAACATATAAACAGAAAATAGAGGCTTTCTTTTAATGGAATTGCACTGTGAGTGTTTTTACATTCTGACCTTCGAGTTGAATGTAAAAGAAACACAAGGGAAAGTCAGGTTTGTAAAAGACAAAAAACGTCAAATGATGTGCGATATATTTCAAGGATTTCGTAAGAAGATGTGCTGAGTTTGTGCACATATACACAGAAAATGAGGTGGAAGTAGTTTGTGAGGAAAGGAAAAGAAAACATTAACGCTGACATCTAGTAGAGAAACTTTCCGATATCTGCAATGCCAAGACAACTTCATTACAACAAAGATGATCCTAAGAGGACAACTTCCTTTATCACTAGGACCAAGCTGGTAGTGTAAGATGTTGAATAAAAAGAGAAGACCGCCTAGTACACCGTTAGTTCTCTGAATTGGAAGGAAACGCGACAATATATCCATATTTAAGTTACAAAGGGGATATTGTTGTTTAGACGCATACTCACAAACCCATTGCGTATATAGGGAATGTCAGAAATGGTCTGTCACTCAGCTTACAACTAGCAATTATAGAGCGTACGCAACCAGGATTTAATCATTTGATATTCCACTCCAAAGACTGGTACCCTAATCACTTGTCCTCAGGGACAGTATATGCCATCATAATTTCCTTATTATCATCCTAAGTCCAATGACAATTGCTGTCTGTTAATTCCGAAGACAGGCAAACTTTAAGTTTCTTCAATTTTAGTTTTTCTTTATTAATAAGTACTGAATTATTCAAAAATACTAAAGCATCCGTGCTCGTACAGAAGGCTTATTGAATTAAAGGACATTATTATCGAGTTTTCTCTAATTCAAGGCTGCCATAAATGAGCAATTGTCTTAAGAAAGAAAAGAAATGACTACTGTTACCTTGACAACAGTCTCAATTAGTTTCATAGCAAGAAGAAAAGTTAGTGCACTTGGTCTCTGGGGACTGTTTTATTGACATATCTTAGCTTGGACTGCACTTTACCATCTATTCTTGGGAGCATACTTATAAACCTATCTTTTTGGAACAGTTAACTGTAACATAATTATTATTAAAATTCTAGTCTACATCAATTCGCTTGAATGTAGTAGCTGTCTCAGTAAGCTCCAACTCGCACATGAAAAAGTTAAATCTTACAGAAAATACGTCCATGGAACGAGCCTCTGGTATTTATTGCAAGATTTCGTCTTTTATTTATAGACAAAGGTGATCCAACTACAAGCCAACAAGTGTATTTCCGGTAACTAAATAACCCAAAACTGAATGCATTTAGATACAATGCGAATCACATTGTTCATTTTGATAATTTACAGAATTTTTCTATCTTAACTTCAAAATGCTCATATTTAAAGATAACTTGATTCTTTAGCCAAGATCTTGAGGTGTCAATGTAACTTATTGAAAATTTTAGGGAACAGGATATCCATCCAGTTGGAGGTTAAATGAAACCCTGTACCGAGTTTCCTTAGATATTTACATCTGAGTCGACTAAAAAAATGCAAAATTAACTAAAAACTAAAATATACTACATACAGACATAGCCATCAAAAGCTGTGATAAACAGTTGAATTACTCAAACCATAGATATAAAGAAATAGACTCTCTTTATAAAATAAATAATTAGGACACAAAATGAGAAGTTTATATATATATATATATTAAAAGTATGACAGACTAAAGTAAATGTACTTCTACTAGCCAACAAATTAAACAAACAACTTACAGGAGCAATCAGATAAACAGGAAAATAAGCAACTTAACAATTATATACACATATCTCTAAAAATACTTAACAAAAATATATATTTATACATATCATCCGCACCTAACCTTCATTGCTTAACAATCAAAACAGCTGTAGTGACAAGAGAACAGCCCCATCATAGAATAACAGTGTATAATACATGGACTGAAGACATTCCTTACCATATAATTTATTTAAACCGGTGTCAAGTTTCAACAAATATACTGTGAACTGCATCAAAAACAAACATGATCCTGTCATACACAAAGTGTAATATTATCTACTGTAAGTTCCACATAGTCTTGTTTTACTGTATTTACTATGCATATGCTCCATCACAAATTAAGGGCTACTTTTATATAGCGACATCTCTGTGTTCGGGGCCAGTCAATTTGGCGAATAAGACAATGGAGAATAGGACAACTCGTCCATTTAGTGCAATAATGTTGTATCCCTCTATGGCCTAATAGAATCGATATACTCATGGGTAAAAGTTCTAAATGTATAAAATTCTGAACACTGTTAGTCAACATACTGAACAAGATGTTGTTGTTTTATATAAATTACATAATGCAATCAGTATTACGACGTAGTATTTTCAAATATAGTTCCAAAGGGTAGAGGAAATAATACTAAAAGTCCTATTTTACCTAAACACAATTATCCCTCAATTACTGACCCAAAATTATCTAAAAAGACTTGCACATTGAATTAAACATTTCCCTACAAAACCGCTTTATCTGTTTACCTGGGTAAGTAGAGTATTCAGTCCAATTTGCCAATTTCCACCAGACCCCCACCCCCCGATATGGATGTCATCATACCTTTGTGTTTGGGCTAGGGACTATCTAAACTGACCGATACCATACACTGATCGTACTGGTACAAATTGGTAACAAGAAATTTACGGAACTACATATAAACGCTTTCACAAGTCACAGGTATAGTAGACTTTTACAGGACTGGTCATAGATATAGGAGAATATTTATATATTTTCAAGTGCACAACTACATGAAAACAATGTAATAATGATTGAGTTATCAAATGTCAAAATGACTAAAAAATTAAATGATGATAACATGAAGTGTGAGTGGGGGTATCAATACAAAAACAACTTTTTACACACATTTTTTTGCAAAAAAATAACTTAACAAATCATATTACTTCGAAAATGTACACAATAAAAAGACCAAACTTACATTTATCAGAATATGTGCATTGATTTGTATTTGTTGGCATATTTGTTACTGTCAAATTTTATACAAGCTATAGAAACACAGTTTTCTACACATTGTAAGAATTGCTAAATTAAAAACCAGGGTACTTAATTAATTTACTGAGCACATGTGTTTATTTCTAAACATAATTTATTTTGTTTAAACTCAACCCAACTCAACTTCTTCCCTTGAAAGGTATACTCAAATCTTTTAAACAGTTGCCAAAAAGTGCAAGGTAAAATAAACAAGGTATACTCAAAGAAGTCATTGCGTTCTTGAGAACATTTCGTATGATACAAATATGGGGCATGTCACTAATAACAGGAATAAATAATGCCAGTAACAAAGAAAACACATGAAACATCAAAATTGGCGCTAAATTCAAATACTCTGAAATCCACAGACATGTAACTACAGTATAACATGGAAAAAGCATGAAAAATGCCAAAAAGAATCCTACATACAATGACAAATATCACATTAAGCATATGAGATGATTCACATATGAATATTCATGAACATGATGTGTACAACATGATAAATATTCATGATAAGACAATTAATATATGCACAATTCTCATAATGAAAGTTTCAATGTTCACATAAAAACAGGACAAAACGAAATCAAGTCGTCAATATGTTACAATGTACATACATCAATAATGATAAAAAATAAGCGATCAGTAATAATCATCTGCAAAACATTTTCACTTTTTTAGTACAAAGTCCATCGCTTATTTTGTGACTAGTTGTATAAGGTACAAAGAACAAATGTATGTTTTTGAAATTAAAAACCGTCAATTGAGACATTCAGCCTCATGTTTTATGCTTCTCCAAACGTCCAAACAAAACACCAGTCTGATAACCGTGTGTTTGGCGTAAAACATCTTCAAACAGACCTTGGTACATATCATATTTCACAACACAATTATAAATACAAACTTCAACCCTATTTGTGTGATAATGGAAATGTTCATGAACACAAAGTCCTTATAACAACATATTTTTACAAAACCTATTATGTGCATCCTAAATGAGAAAGATGCCATATTGTAAAGGCAGACGTCCAAAAACTCACTGACAGACATCTAAAGACTGACCAGCAGACGTACAAACACTGGCTAACAGAGGTCCGCAAACTGACCGGGAGACATACACTGACTCAACTACAGACGTCCACAGTCTTGTGGGCAGACGTACACAATCATACCCACAGATGGACTCGTTTATCATAGTTCTCATCATTTACGAACTGAGATAAATGTATCCGAGTCTGAAGCTATATCTCCACCATTAAGAAATTCCTAATCCAGTAGTCCTGCTATAAATAGCATCCAATCATTTGTACCTTCTCTCTATTACTAAAAATAGCCCTCTCAGTTTTAGATATTCATATACTAAAATAGATTTCAATCTATACATCTACACACATTGACATCGGACAAATCTTATTTGACACTTGGTGCTAGGCAAACATCTTATACTAGTGCACGACAGTAAACAGGTTGCTATAGCAACGGGAATATCCATCCATCTTGTACTATTTATAGCCATATTGTACTATTTATAGCCATCTTGTACTATTTATAGCTTCAGACATTTTCATTAAGACTCTTCAACCATTGGTTCTGTCTCTTGCTGCTCTAAAGATTCGCTGTAAATAATACAACAGTATTAAAACCATCCATAAAACATTCTATAAAGTTATGGTAAAGTTATGACAGGGCTTGACAGGCTATATATTTCTTTATTTATTTGATGTTTCAAACGGTCTTTTTAATATTTTATTTCAGTTACAAACAACTCTAGATTTATCTAAACAGTTTTCTTGGACTGTTTCCCGACCAGTTCTAACCTACCCTTCCACATGGAACTAGCAGCTTCTCCACATGTGTAGGAAATTCGACAATTTTGTAAAGAGCTGCCACGACCGGTAATCAAGCACAGACCACTTAACTGTGTAAGGGACTCCCTTACATTTACATCATCCAGATCAATAAAATCTATCCAGTGAATAAAATGCCATCACAACGAATGTTTTATACAACATGCGTATATTATCATCCTTTTGATGCTATCTAGCTCATCTGTGGATTGACAATTTGACAAAACAAGATCGCGAAAACTAGTAACAATTGTGATTCCCAGTCAAAATAGCGCTACAGAACGATATGGGTGTCAGTAAGTAGTTTCAACATGATACATCTATCAATAACTCACAATTCAGTGCCTAATAACAACCAACAGACCGGATTTTCAGTGTTTTACTCAATATTTATTTTTCGTCTGTCACAGGACATTCACGGGATATCGGGCGTCACGCCACTAAATCAGACTATGGAATTTGAATTACCTGTCCCCAATATCATCAAAACTCTTTTTGGTTCCAAAAACTATCGGATACTGGAACTCTCTTTCGGTTTACATACAGTCCAAGCTCAGCCTTTTTTGGAGAGGCTGGCGACACTAAATTTACAGACCACATACATTACTGTTCTTCGTTATGTATGCTTGGGCGGTGTTCCACATGTGTGGATATAGCAAGCTATCATGGAGACCATAGAGGTTGCAGTAAAACCAGCGTCCTAGACTTCTATGGTTACCTCAGATATGAACGTGAGGAGGTACCTTACAACTGTAACCAATCCACTGGACCAAGACGGTCGCTGACAACACACTAATATCTCAGTGTTTTCCTAAACAAACCATGTATCTCTTAATCATTTACTATTTCATATCAGTCATTTACGCCGCATGTACCGAACACTCAAAAGTGATTACCTGATACATGTATGAAATATATACACACGTCTGTCAAACATGTTACAGTTTAGAGGGTCCCTTTGTAATGATATGTAGTAGATCAGTTGAAAATTGGCTAAAGCCGCAAACTATGAAATATATCGCTGGCCTAGAATGAGAAAGTCGTAAGTCGTACCTGACCAGACTCACACATATTTGAAATCTGCATAACAAGGCATGTAAAACGGACAATGAAAAGCGACAACCTCGGACTGCTCCTACATGCACCTATACTGACTGGTAACTGACCATATACATACAGCGACATCCCCGAGCAGCCCTAACATGCACCTATACAGACTAAAATTTGACCATATACAGCTGTAGTTATATACAGCGACACCCCTGAACAACACCTATACAGACTAAACATTGACCATATACAGCTGTAGTTATATACAGCGACACCCCTGAACAACACCTATACAGACTAAACACTGGCAGTACGTATACAGTTATAGTTACATACAGCGACATCCCTGAACAGCCCCTAAACACTGACCATATATAGTTGTAGTAATATACAGCTACAACCCGGGGAAGTCCCTACATGCACCTATACAGACTAAACACTGACCGTATATAGTCGTAGTAATATACAGCTACAACCCGGGGAAGCCCCTACATGCACCTATACAGACTAAACACTGACCGTATATAGTTGTAGTAATATACAGCTACAACCCGGGGAAGTCCCTACATGCACCAATACAGACTAAACACTGACCGTATATAGTTGTAGTAATATACAGCTACAACCCGGGGAAGTCCCTACATGCACCTATACAGACTAAACACTGACCATATAGTTGTAGTAATATACAGCTACAACCCGGGGAAGTCCCTACATGCACCTATACAGACTAAACACTGACCGTATATAGTTGTAGTAATATACAGCTACAACCCGGGGAAGCCCCTACATGCACCTATACAGACTAAACACTGACCATATATAGTCGTAGTAATATACAGCTACAACCCGGGGAAGCCCCTACATACACCTATACAGACTTAACACTGACCGTATATAGTCCTAGTAATATACAGCTACAACCCAGGGAAGCCCCTACATGCACCTATACAGACTAAACACTGACCGTATATAGTCGTATAATAGTTAGTAACGTTTCTGTAATGACTCTTTGTGTGTATCGTATCACCATTTCGGTGGGCGCTTGTGTATTTAGTGTTTGCTTACCTTTAGGTCAGCGACCACTATTGCATTTTCCAAAATACTGCCAATCACATACTTTTCTAAAAAGGCCATCAAAAACTAAATTATACAGCTATAGACACTTGTCAAATATTCCAAAATGCACGGAAAACATTGTATTTCTTGATTTTGGCAACCATTTAACATTGTAAGCAATGCATTTTTATCCAATCACACGCTATGCAATTCTATCCTTACGGGTTTCCCTACACTTTTTTCTTCAACCAATCAGCGGCCGTGCTACTGCTTTTAGTGGCCTCTGATCTAAATAAACATCGCAGTGGATTACTGCAAATAGCACTTACCTGTTGGATGTTGCTTTCGTCATTCGTTTCGTCGTATTTTTATTGAAAGCAATTGCACTTAAATAATGGGGTTGGTTTGGATTTCTAGCTCCAAAACTGTTTATAGTGGAATTATTCAATCATACATATGCAACTAAAAGTTGTTATTTCTCCGTATTCGTCATTTTCTACCCGTTTTATCTTCGTATTCATTACCGCAGTCACTACGCGTCCCTCAACTTAGTCGCACGCTCTATTCGCACCATATCATGCTGTTGTCCAGGTGAAGGTTGACATGTTACTGTTGTTGAAGAGAGATTGTTGTCTAGGTGATGGTTGTCATGTTACTGTTGTTGTAGAGAGGTTGTTGTCTAGGTGATGGTTGTCATGTTACTGTTGTTGTAGAGAGGTTGTTGACTAGGTGATGGTTGTCATGTTACTGTTGTTGTAGAGAGGTTGTTGTCTAGGTGATGGTTGTCATGTTAATGTTGTTGAAGAGAGGTTGTTGTCCAGGTGATGGTTGTCATGTTACTGTTGTCGAAGAGAGGCTGTTGTCCTTTCATATATATGAAGGGAATGGGGAAAGTAAAATAATGACCAACAAGAGAATTAACAACAAAGATTTTACTTCACAAGTTATGACTGTTGATGCTCATACACAGAAAATAAAGTAATATACATAATACATATTGAAGCACTCAACGAAATAAAATCTTTCATCTAAAACATATAAACAGCTAATAATAGAATCTAAACAAATCTATAATTAGTAACGAGCAAATTGTGCAGTTTAACAAAACATATTCAAATTGTTTAAATATGAATATATGTACTGACGTGTTATAATGACGTACAAAGGGCCGGTAAAAAACTTGTTTTTATGGACTGATTGGAGAAGAAATGTCATGGCGCTAACTACCAGAGATAAATATGAATTGTATTCAAAAATGGAAAATTTTGAAGTAGATCTACCATATTTGTCCAAATTAACGTTACCAATCAATTCAGAAAATATCGCCAAGAAGTCATCACAAGTTGAAGAACCTAGTGTTCTAAAAAGTTCAAACATTATTTTTCAAAGTAAGATAGATTTATAATAGAATTAACCGATTGTACTACGGATGGCCTCACATTGCAAATACAAATTTCTCAGAGGTGATAATTTAGACAAATACGACATTAGTTCAATATGAGGTACAAAAATGACGTATCATGATGCATAAGGCTAACCAGATCTAGTTTGTGATTGCTATAATATAAATCATGATTCCTTGAGCATTTTTGTAGATTGAATGGTTGAAATAAAGTTTTCATGATAAAAATGTAAACTAGCATTATGTTGATTAAACCCCAAATTTTAACTAAAATGATTTGAACTATTATGAGTCAAAAGTAAAAAGGTATTGAAATTCCTGGTTTAAGAAAGGCACCAGCATTTTTTCAAATGTCGATCAAAATGACGGACCAATATGCATCAAACATGTAAGGGAGTGTTTGGCACCAACCAAGGCAATTTGCAATAATTCTAACACAACAGATTATAGCAGATTGTATTTTGAATACATCAAAGATTTAGTCCAAGGGTAAGAATGTTCTCAACATAATCTACCAAACAACAACAATAATGAATATGTTGGATTTCCATTTGTTGCAGTTTTTTTTATAGTATATTCATGTCAGCATGTCTTCCAACAATTGAACTTAATCTCTGTGTCAGTCATATGAGTCAAGTTCCATAATTATTATACATGTAGTGACCAGGTAAAATACATTTACAGGAAATGCAAAGATCAACTGGCTGTATAGAGATTGATCCGAAATCAAGCAGTAGGCCTACAGTTCCCAGTGAAACATGATAAACTCATTACTACCTCTTTTACATTTAACTGGTCACTACCAATTTAAATAAACTTGTCACTACCATCTTTTAAATAAAACTTTTGTGAGAAAAGAAATAAAGTTAACGCACCATACACCAGAAAATCATCAATTTATAAACAAGAAATAAGGTAACAATTATACATATAACTATGCTGCACAATAACACATTACATCCAAAAACACAAAAATGATCAGATCTTCGAAACATGATAAACTCGAGGGCTGACTCAAAAACATCTCTATTTTACCAATATCTCATTTGTTATGTGTTATATTCACAATCCAAAATCCATAAAAAAACTCTCTAAACACCAAATCATTCAGTCAGTGACATAAGTTATATTTCGAAATGATATACAGCAAAATTCACAACATATAAACAGAAAATAGATGCTTTCTTTTAATGGAATTGCACTGTGAGTGTTTTTACATTCTGACCACCGAGTTGAATGTAAAAGAAACACAAGGGAAAGTCAGGTTTGTAAAAGACAAAAAACGTCAAATGATGTGCGATATATTTCAAGGATTTCGTAAGAAGATGTTCTGAGTTTGTGCACATATACACAGAAAAATGAGGTGGAAGTAGTTTGTGAGGTTAGGAAAAGAAAACATTAACGCTGACATCTAGTAGAGAAACTTTCCGATATCTGCAATGCCAAGACAACTTCATTACAACAAAGATGATCATAAGAGGACAAATTCCTTTATCACTAGGACCAAGCTGGTAGTGTTAGATGTTGAATAAAAAGAGAAGACCGCCTAGTACACCGTTAGTTCTCTGAATTGGAAGGAAACGCGACAATATATCCATATTTAAGTTACAAAGGGGATATTGTTGTTTAGACGCATACTCACAAACCCATTGCGTATATAGGGAATGTCAGAAATGGTCTGTCACTCAGCTTACAACTAGCAATTATTGAGCGTACCCAACCAGGATTTGATACTCCACTCCAAAGACTGGTACCCTAATCACTAGTCCTCAGGGACAGTATATGCCATCATTATTTCCTTATTATCATCCTAAGTCCAATGACAATTGCTGTCTGTTAATTCAGAAGACAGGCAAACTTTAAGTTTCTTCAATTTTAGTTTTTCTTAATTAATAAGTACTGAATTATTCAAAAATACTAAAGCATCCGTGCTCGTACAGAAGGCTTATTGAATTAAAGGACATTATTATCGAGTTTTCTCTAATTCAAGGCTGCCATAAATGAGCAATTGTCTTAAGAAAGAAAAGAAATGACTACTGTTACCTTGACAACGGTCTCAATTAACTTCATGGCAAGAAGAAGAGTTAGTGCACTTGGTGTCTGGGGACTGTTTTATTGACATATCTTAGCTTGGACTGCACTTTTCCATCTATTCTTGGGAGCATACTTATAAACCTATCTTTTTGGAACAGTTAACTGTAACATAATTATTATTAAAATTCTAGTCTACATCAATTCGCTTGAATGTAGTAGCTGTCTCAGTAAGCTCTAACTCGCACATGAAAAAGTTAAATCTTACAGAAAATAAGTCCATGGAACGTGCCTCTGGTATTTATTGCAAGATTTCGTCTTTTATTTATAGACAAAGGTGATCCAACTACAAGCCAACAAGTGTATTTCCGGTAACTAAATAACCCAAAACTGAATGCATTTAGATACAATGCGAATCACATTGTTCATTTTGATAATTTACAGAATTTTACTATCTTAACTTCAAAATGCTCATATTTAAAGAAAACTTGATTCTTTAGCAAAGACATTGAGGGGTTTATTACTTATTGAAAATTTCAGGGGACAGGATATATCCTGTTAGAGGTTAAATGAAACCCTGTACCGAGTTTCCTTAGATATTTACATCTGAGTCGACTAAAAAAATGCAAAATTAACTAAAAACTAAAATATACTACATACAGACATAGCCATCAAAAGCTGTGATATACAGTTGAATTACTCAAACCATAGATATACAGAAATAGACTCTCTTTATAAAATAAATAATTAGGACACAAAATGAGAAGTTTATATATATATATATATATATATATTACAAGTATGACAGACTAAGGTAAATGTACTTCTACTAGCCAACAAGTTCAACAAACAACTTACAGGAGCAATCAGATAATCAGGAAAATAAGCAACTTAACAATTATATACACATATCTCTAAAAATACTTAACAAAAATATATATTTATACATATCATCCACACCTAACCTTCATTGTTTAACAATCAAAACAGCTGTAGTGACAAGAGAACAGCCCTATCATAGAATAACAGTGTATAATACATGGACTGTAGACATCCCTTTCCATATAATTTATTTAAACCGGTGTCAAGTTTCAACAAATATGCTGTGAACTGCATCAAAAACAAACATGATCCTGTCATACACAAAGTGTAACATTATCTACTGTAAGTTCCACAAAGTCTTGTTTTACTGTATTTACTATGCATATGCTGCATCACAAATTAAGGGCTACTTTTATATAGCGACATCTCTGTGTTCGGGGCTAGCCAATTTGGCGAATAAGACAATTGAGAATAACAACTCGTCCATTTGATGCAATAATGTTTATCTCTCTCCCTAATTGAATGCATTTTAACATGGGTAAAAGTTCAAAATGTATGAAATTCTAAAAACTGTTAGTCAACATGCTGAACTAGATGTTGCTGTTTTATATAAATTGCATAATGCAATCAGTATTACGACTTAGTATTTTCAAATATAGTTCCAAAGGGTAGAGGAAATAATACTTAAAAGTCCTATTTTACCTTAACACAATTAACCCTCAATTACTGACCCAAAATGATCTAAAAAGACTTGCACATTGAATTAAACAGTTCCCTACAGAACCGCTTTATCTGTTTATCTGGGCAAGTAGATTATTCAGTCCAATTCTCCAATTTCCACACCCCTGATATAGATGTCACCATACCTTTGTGTTTGGGCTGGTGGCTATCTAAACTGACAGATACCATAGGCTGGTCGTACTTGTACAAAATGGTAACAAAAATTTTACGGAACTACATATAAACGCTTTCACAAGTCACAGGTATAGTAGACTTTCACAGGACTGGTCATAGATATAGGAGAATATTTATATATTTTCAAGTGCACAACAACATGAAAACAATGTAATAATGATTGAGTTATAAAATGTCAAAATGACTAAAAAATTAAATGATGATAACATGAAGTGTGAGTGAGGGTATCAATACAAAAACAACTTTTTACACACATTTTTTTGCAAAAAATAACTTAACAAATCATATTACTTCGAAAATGTACACAATAAAAAGACCAAACTTACATTTATCAGAATATGTACATTGATTTGTATTTGTTGGCATATTTGTTACTGTCAAATTTTATACAAGCTATAGAAACACAGTTTTCTACACATTGTAAGAATTGCTAAATTGAAAACCAGGGTACTTAATTAATTTACTGAACACATGTGTTTATTTCTAAACATTATTTATTTTGTTTAAACTCAACCCAACTCAACTTCTTCCCTTCAAAGGTATACTCAAATCTTTTAAACAGTTGCCAAAAAGTGCAAGGTAAAATATACAAGGTATACTCAAAGAAGTCATTGCGTTCTTGAGAACATTTCGTATGATACAAATATGGGGCATGTCACTAATAACAGGAATAAATAATGCCAGTAACAAAGAAAACACATGAAACATCAAAATTGGCGCTAAATTCAAATACTCTGAAATTCACAGACATGTAACTACAGTATAACATGGAAAAAGCATGAAAAATGCCAAAAAGAATCCTACATACAATGACAAATATCACATTAAGCATATGAGATGATTCACATATGAATATTCATGAACATGATGTGTACAACATGATAAATATTCATGATAAGACAATTAATATATGCACAATTCTCATAATGAAAGTTTCAATGTTCACATAAAAACAGGACAAAACGAAATCAAGTCGTCAATATGTTACAAATGTACATACATCAATAATGATAAAAAATAAGCGATCAGTAATAATCATCTGCAAAACATTTTCACTTTTTTAGTACAAAGTCCATCGCTTATTTTGTGACTAGTTGTATAAGGTACAAAGAACAAATGTATGTTTTTGAAATTAAAAACCGTCAATTGAGACATTCAGCCTCATGTTTTATGCTTCTCCAAACGTCCAAACAAAACACCAGTCTGATAACCGTGTGTTTGGCGTAAAACATCTTCAAACAGACCTTGGTACATATTATATTTCACAACACAATTATAAATACAAACTTCAACCCTATTTGTGTGATAATGGAAATGTTCATGAACACAAAGTCCTTATAACAACAGATTTTTACAAAACATATTATGTGCAACCTAAATGAGAAAGATGCCATATTGTAAAGGCACACGTCCAAAAACTCGCTGACAGACATCCAAAGTCTGACTGGTAGACATCCAAAGATTGGCTGGCAGAGGTCCACAAACTAACCGGCAGACATTCTAGACTCAACAATAGACGTCCACATGTCAAACATGTCACCGTTTAGAGAGTCCCTTTGTAATGATATGTAGTAGATCAGTTGAAAATTTGCTAAAGCCGTAAACTATGAAACATATCGCTGGCCTAGAATGAGAAAGTCGTAAGTGTTACCTGACCAGACTCACACATATTTGAAATCTGCATAACAAGGGATGTAAAACGTGCATTGAAATGCGACAACCTCGGGCTGCCCCTACATACCCCTGTACTGACTAAACACTGACCATATATAGTTGTAGTAATATACAGCTAAAACCCGGGGAAGCCCCTACATGCACCTATACAGACTAAACACTGACCGTATATAGTTGTAGTAATATACAGCTACAACCCGGGGAAGCCCCTACATGCACCTATACAGACTAAACACTGACCATATATAGTTGTAGTAATATACAGCTACAACCCGGGGAAGCCCCTACATGCACATATACAGACTTAACACTGACCGTATATAGTCCTAGTAATATACAGCTACAACCCGGGGAAGCCCCTACATGCACCTATACAGACTAAACACTGACCGTATATAGTCGTATAATAGTTAGTAACGTTTCTGTAATGACTATTTGTGTGTATCGTATCACCATTTCGGTGGGCGCTTGTGTATTTAGTGTTTGCTTACCTTTAGGTCAGCGACCACTATTGCATTTTCCAAAATACTGCCAATCACATACTTTTCTAAAAAGGCCATCAAAAACTAAATTATACAGCTAGACACTTGTCAAATATTTCAAAATGCACGGAAAACATTGTATTTCTTGATTTTGACAACCATTTAACATTGTAAACAAAGCATTTTTATCCAATCACACGCTATGCAATTCTATCCTTACGGGTTTCCCTACACTTTTTTCTTCAACCAATCAGCGGCCGTGCTACTGCTTTTAGTGGCCTCTGATCTAAATAAATATCGCTGTGGATTACTGCAAATAGCACTTACCTGTTGCATGTTGCTTTCGTCATTAGTTTCGTCGTAGTTTCATTGAAAGCAATTGCACTTAAATAATGGGGTTGGTTTGGAATTCTAGCTCCAAAACCGTTTATAGTGGACTAATTCAATCATACATATGTACAACTAAAAGTTGTAATTTCTCCGTATTCGTCATTTTCTACCCTTTTTAACTTCGTATTCATTACCGTAGTCACTACGCGTCCCTCATCTGAATCGTACGCTCTATTCGCACCATATCGGGCTGTTGTCCAGGTGATGGTTGTCATGTTACTGTTGTTGTAGAGAGATTGTTGTCTAGGTGATGGTTGTCATGTTACAGTTGTTGTAGAGATGTTGTTGCCCAGGTGATGGTTGTCATGTTACTGTTGTTGTAGAGAGATTGTTGTCTAGGTGATGGTTGTCATGTTACAGTTGTTGTAGAGATGTTGTTGTCCAGGTGATGGTTGTCATGTTACTGTTGTTGTAGAGAGATTGTTGTCTAGGTGATGGTTGTCATGTTACTGTTGTTGTAGAGAGATTGTTGTCTACGTGATGGTTGTCATGTTACTGTTGTTGAAGAGAGGTTGTTGTCCAGGTGATGGTTGTCATGTTACTCTTGTTCTAGAGAGATTGCTGTCCTTTCATATATATAGGGAGGGAATAGGGAAAGTAAAATAATGACCAACAAGAGAATTAACAACAAAGATTTTACTTCACAAGTTATGACTGTTGATGCTCATACACAGAAAATAAAGTAATATACATAATACATATTGAAGCACTCAACGAAATAAAATCTTTCATCTAAAACATATAAACAGCTAATAATAGAATCTAAACAAATCTATAATTAGTAACGAGCAAATTGTGCAGTTTAACAAAACATATCCAAATTGTTTAAATATGATAATATGTACTTCTTATAATGATGTACAAAGGGTCGGTAAAAACTTGTTTTTATGGACTGATTGGAGAAGAAATGTCATGGCGCTAACTATCAGAGAAAAATATGAATTGCATTCAAAAATGGAAAATCTTGAAGTAGATCTACCATATTTGTCCAAATTAACATTACCAATCAATTCAGAAAATATCGCCAAGAAGTCATCACAAGTTGAAGAACCTAGTGTTCTAAAAAGTTCAAACATTATTTTTCAAAGTAAGATAGATTAATAATAGAATTAACCGATTGTACTACGGATGGGCTCACTTTGCGAATACAAATTTCTCAGTGGTGATACTTTAGACAAATACGACATAAGTTCAATATGAGGTACAAAAATGACGTATCATGATGCATAAGGCTAACCAGATCTAGTTTGTGATTGCTATAATATAAATCATGATTCCTTGAGCATTTTTGTAGATTGAATGGTTGAAATAAAGTTTTCATGATAAAAATGTAAACTAGTATTATGTTGATTAAACCCAAAATCTTTAACTAAAATGATTTTAACTTTTATGAGTCGAGAGTACAAAGGTATTGAAATTCCTGGTTTAAGAAAGGGACCAGCATTTTTTCAAATGTCGATCAAAATGAGGGACCAATATGCATCAAAACATGTAAGGGAGTGTTTGGCACCAACCAAGGCAATTTGCAATAATTCTAACACGACAGATTATAGCAGATTGTATTTTAAATACATCAAAGATTTAGTCCAAGGGTGAAATGTAATATAATCTACTAAACAACAACAATAATGAATATGTTGGATTTCCATTTGTTGCAGTTTTTTTATAGTATATTCATGTCAGCATGTCTTCCAACAATTGTATTTAATCTCTGTGTCAGTCATATGAGTCAAGTTCCATAATTATTATACATGTAGTGACCAGGTAAAATACATTTACAGGAAATGCAAAGATCGACTGGCTGTATAGAGATTGATCCGAAATCAAGCAGTAGGCCTACAGTTCCCAGTGAAACATGATAAACTCATTACTACCTCTTTTACATTTAACTGGTCACTACCATTTTTAATAAACTTGTCACTACCATCTTTTAAATAAAACTTTTGTGAGAAAAGAAATTAAGGTAACGCACCATACACCAGAAAATCATCAATTTATAAACAAGAAATAAGGTAACAATTATACATATAACTATGCTGCACAATAACACATTGCATCCAAAAAAACACAAAAATTTTCAGATCTTCGAAACATGATAAACACGAGGGCTGACTCAAAAACATCTCTATTTTACCAATATCTCATTTGTTATGTGTTATATTCACAATCCAAAATCCATAAAAAAACTCTCTAAACACCAAATCATTCAGTCCGTGACATAAGTTATATTTCGAAATGATATACAGCAAAATTCACAACATATAAACAGAAAATAGATGCTTTCTTTTAATGGAATTGCACTGTGAGTGTTTTTACATTCTGACCTTCGAGTTGAATGTAAAAGAAACACAAGGGAAAGTCAGGTTTGTAAAAGACAAAAAACATCAAATGATGTGCGATATATTTCAAGGATTTCGTAAGAAGTTATTCTGAGTTTGTGCACATATACACAAAAAATGAGGTGAAAGTGGTTTGTGAGGAAAGGAAAAGAAAACATTAACGCTGACATCTAGTAGAGAAACTTTCCGATATCTGCAATGCCAAGACAACTCCATTACAAGAAAGATGATCCTAAGAGGACAACTTCCTTTATCACTAGGACCAAGCTGGTAGTGTAAGATGTTGAATAAAAAGAGAAGACCGCCTAGTACACCGTTAGTTCTCTGAATTGGAAGGAAACGCGACAATATATCCATATTTAAGTTACAAAGGGGATATTGTTGTTTAGACGCATACTCACAAACCCATTGCGTATATAGGGAATGTCAGAAATGGTCTGTCACTCAGCTTACAACTAGCAATTATAGAGCGTACCCAACCAGGATTTAATCATATGATATTCCCCTCCGAAGACTGGTACCCTAATCACTTGTCCTCAGGGACAGTATATGCCATCATAATTTCCTTATTATCATCCTAAGTCCAATGACAATTGCTGTCTGTTAATTCAGAAGACAGGCAAACTTTAAGTTTCTTCAATTTTAGTTTTTCTTAATTAATAAGTACTGAATTATTCAAAAATACTAAAGCATCCGTGCTCGTACAGAAGGCTTATTGAATTAAAGGACATTATTATCGAGTTTTCTCTAATTCAAGGCTGCCATAAATGAGCAATTGTCTTAAGAAAGAAAAGAAATGACTACTGTTACCTTGACAACGGTCTCACTTAGTTTCATGGCAAGAAGAAGAGTTAGTGTACTTGGTCTCTGGGCCTGTTTTATTGACATATCTTAGCTTGAACTGTACTTTTCCATCTATTCTTTGGAGCATACTTATTGAACCTATCTTTTTGGAACAGTTAAATGTAACATAATTAAAATTCTAGTCTACATCAATTTGCTTGAATGTAGTAGCTGTCTCAGTAAGCTCTAACTCGCACATGAAAAAGTTTAATCTTACAGAAAATACGTCCATGGAACGAGCCTCTGGTATTTATTGCAAGATTTCGTCTTTTATTTATAGACAAAGGTGATCCAACTACAAGCCAACAAGTGTATTTCCGGTAACTAAATAACCCAAAACTGAATGCATTTAGATACAATGCGAATCACATTGTTCATTTTGATAATTTACAGAATTTTACTATCTTAACTTCAAAATGCTCATATTTTAAAGAAAACTTGATTCTTTAGCCAAGATCTTGAGGTGTCAATGTAACTTATTGAAAATTTTAGGGAACAGGATATCCATCCAGTTGGAGGTTAAATGAAACCCTGTACCGAGTTTCCTTAGATATTTACATCTGAGTCGACTAAAAAAATGCAAAATTAACTAAAAACTAAAATATACTACATACAGACATAGCCATCAAAAGCTGTGATATACAGTTGAATTACTCAAACCATAGATATACAGAAATAGACTCTCTTTATAAAATAAATAATTAGGACACAAAATGAGAAGTTTATATATATATATATTAAAAGTATGACAGACTAAGGTAAATGTACTTCTACTAGCCAACAAGTTCAACAAACAACTTACAGGAGCAATCAGATAATCAGGAAAATAAGCAACTTAACAATTATATACACATATCTCTAAAAATACTTAACAAAAATATATATTTATACATATCATCCACACCTAACCTTCATTGTTTAACAATCAAAACAGCTGTAGTGACAAGAGAACAGCCCCATCATAGAATAACAGTGTATAATACATGGACTGAAGACATTCCTTTCCATATAATTTATTTAAACCGGTGTCAAGTTTCAACAAATATACTGTGAACTGCATCAAAAACAAACATGATCCTGTAATACACAAAGTGTAACATTATCTACTGTAAGTTCCACAAAGTCTTGTTTTACTGTATTTACTATGCATATGCTGCATCACAAATTAAGGGCTACTTTTATATAGCGACATCTCTGTGTTCGGGGCTAGCCAAGATGTTGCTGTTTTATATAAATTGCATAATGCAATCAGTATTACGACTTAGTATTTTCAAATATAGTTCCAAAGGGTAGAGGAAATAATACTTAAAAGTCCTATTTTACCTTAACACAATTAACCCTCAATTACTGACCCAAAATGATCTAAAAAGACTTGCACATTGAATCAAACAGTTCCCTACAGAACCGCTTTATCTGTTTATCTGGGCAAGTAGATTATTCAGTCCAATTCTCCAATTTCCACACCCCTGATATAGATGTCACCATACCTTTGTGTTTGGGCTGGTGGCTATCTAAACTGACAGATACCATAGGCTGGTCGTACTTGTACAAAATGGTAACAAAAATTTTACGGAACTACATATAAACGCTTTCACAAGTCACAGGTATAGTAGACTTTCACAGGACTGGTCATAGATATAGGAGAATATTTATATATTTTCAAGTGCACAACAACATGAAAACAATGTAATAATGATTGAGTTATAAAATGTCAAAATGACTAAAAAATTAAATGATGATAACATGAAGTGTGAGTGAGGGTATCAATACAAAAACAACTTTTTACACACATTTTTTTGCAAAAAATAACTTAACAAATCATATTACTTCGAAAATGTACACAATAAAAAGACCAAACTTACATTTATCAGAATATGTACATTGATTTGTATTTGTTGGCATATTTGTTACTGTCAAATTTTATACAAGCTATAGAAACACAGTTTTCTACACATTGTAAGAATTGCTAAATTGAAAACCAGGGTACTTAATTAATTTACTGAACACATGTGTTTATTTCTAAACATTATTTATTTTGTTTAAACTCAACCCAACTCAACTTCTTCCCTTCAAAGGTATACTCAAATCTTTTAAACAGTTGCCAAAAAGTGCAAGGTAAAATATACAAGGTATACTCAAAGAAGTCATTGCGTTCTTGAGAACATTTCGTATGATACAAATATGGGGCATGTCACTAATAACAGGAATAAATAATGCCAGTAACAAAGAAAACACATGAAACATCAAAATTGGCGCTAAATTCAAATACTCTGAAATTCACAGACATGTAACTACAGTATAACATGGAAAAAGCATGAAAAATGCCAAAAAGAATCCTACATACAATGACAAATATCACATTAAGCATATGAGATGATTCACATATGAATATTCATGAACATGATGTGTACAACATGATAAATATTCATGATAAGACAATTAATATATGCACAATTCTCATAATGAAAGTTTCAATGTTCACATAAAAACAGGACAAAACGAAATCAAGTCGTCAATATGTTACAAATGTACATACATCAATAATGATAAAAAATAAGCGATCAGTAATAATCATCTGCAAAACATTTTCACTTTTTTAGTACAAAGTCCATCGCTTATTTTGTGACTAGTTGTATAAGGTACAAAGAACAAATGTATGTTTTTGAAATTAAAAACCGTCAATTGAGACATTCAGCCTCATGTTTTATGCTTCTCCAAACGTCCAAACAAAACACCAGTCTGATAACCGTGTGTTTGGCGTAAAACATCTTCAAACAGACCTTGGTACATATTATATTTCACAACACAATTATAAATACAAACTTCAACCCTATTTGTGTGATAATGGAAATGTTCATGAACACAAAGTCCTTATAACAACAGATTTTTACAAAACATATTATGTGCAACCTAAATGAGAAAGATGCCATATTGTAAAGGCACACGTCCAAAAACTCGCTGACAGACATCCAAAGTCTGACTGGTAGACATCCAAAGATTGGCTGGCAGAGGTCCACAAACTAACCGGCAGACATTCTAGACTCAACAATAGACGTCCACATGTCAAACATGTCACCGTTTAGAGAGTCCCTTTGTAATGATATGTAGTAGATCAGTTGAAAATTTGCTAAAGCCGTAAACTATGAAACATATCGCTGGCCTAGAATGAGAAAGTCGTAAGTGTTACCTGACCAGACTCACACATATTTGAAATCTGCATAACAAGGGATGTAAAACGTGCATTGAAATGCGACAACCTCGGGCTGCCCCTACATACCCCTATACAGACTAAACACTGACCATATATAGTTGTAGTAATATACAGCTAAAACCCGGGGAAGCCCCTACATGCACCTATACAGACTAAACACTGACCGTATATAGTTGTAGTAATATACAGCTACAACCCGGGGAAGCCCCTACATGCACCTATACAGACTAAACACTGACCATATATAGTTGTAGTAATATACAGCTACAACCCGGGGAAGCCCCTACATGCACATATACAGACTTAACACTGACCGTATATAGTCCTAGTAATATACAGCTACAACCCGGGGAAGCCCCTACATGCACCTATACAGACTAAACACTGACCGTATATAGTCGTATAATAGTTAGTAACGTTTCTGTAATGACTATTTGTGTGTATCGTATCACCATTTCGGTGGGCGCTTGTGTATTTAGTGTTTGCTTACCTTTAGGTCAGCGACCACTATTGCATTTTCCAAAATACTGCCAATCACATACTTTTCTAAAAAGGCCATCAAAAACTAAATTATACAGCTAGACACTTGTCAAATATTTCAAAATGCACGGAAAACATTGTATTTCTTGATTTTGACAACCATTTAACATTGTAAACAAAGCATTTTTATCCAATCACACGCTATGCAATTCTATCCTTACGGGTTTCCCTACACTTTTTTCTTCAACCAATCAGCGGCCGTGCTACTGCTTTTAGTGGCCTCTGATCTAAATAAATATCGCTGTGGATTACTGCAAATAGCACTTACCTGTTGCATGTTGCTTTCGTCATTAGTTTCGTCGTAGTTTCATTGAAAGCAATTGCACTTAAATAATGGGGTTGGTTTGGAATTCTAGCTCCAAAACCGTTTATAGTGGACTAATTCAATCATACATATGTACAACTAAAAGTTGTAATTTCTCCGTATTCGTCATTTTCTACCCTTTTTAACTTCGTATTCATTACCGTAGTCACTACGCGTCCCTCATCTGAATCGTACGCTCTATTCGCACCATATCGGGCTGTTGTCCAGGTGATGGTTGTCATGTTACTGTTGTTGTAGAGAGATTGTTGTCTAGGTGATGGTTGTCATGTTACAGTTGTTGTAGAGATGTTGTTGTCCAGGTGATGGTTGTCATGTTACTGTTGTTGTAGAGAGATTGTTGTCTAGGTGATGGTTGTCATGTTACAGTTGTTGTAGAGATGTTGTTGTCCAGGTGATGGTTGTCATGTTACTGTTGTTGTAGAGAGATTGTTGTCTAGGTGATGGTTGTCATGTTACTGTTGTTGTAGAGAGATTGTTGTCTACGTGATGGTTGTCATGTTACTGTTGTTGAAGAGAGGTTGTTGTCCAGGTGATGGTTGTCATGTTACTCTTGTTCTAGAGAGATTGCTGTCCTTTCATATATATAGGGAGGGAATAGGGAAAGTAAAATAATGACCAACAAGAGAATTAACAACAAAGATTTTACTTCACAAGTTATGACTGTTGATGCTCATACACAGAAAATAAAGTAATATACATAATACATATTGAAGCACTCAACGAAATAAAATCTTTCATCTAAAACATATAAACAGCTAATAATAGAATCTAAACAAATCTATAATTAGTAACGAGCAAATTGTGCAGTTTAACAAAACATATCCAAATTGTTTAAATATGATAATATGTACTTCTTATAATGATGTACAAAGGGTCGGTAAAAACTTGTTTTTATGGACTGATTGGAGAAGAAATGTCATGGCGCTAACTATCAGAGAAAAATATGAATTGCATTCAAAAATGGAAAATCTTGAAGTAGATCTACCATATTTGTCCAAATTAACGTCACCAATCAATTCAGAAAATATCGCCAAGAAGTCATCACAAGTTGAAGAACCTAGTGTTCTAAAAAGTTCAAACATTATTTTTCAAAGTAAGATAGATTAATAATAGAATTAACCGATTGTACTACGGATGGGCTCACTTTGCGAATACAAATTTCTCAGTGGTGATACTTTAGACAAATACGACATAAGTTCAATATGAGGTACAAAAATGACGTATCATGATGCATAAGGCTAACCAGATCTAGTTTGTGATTGCTATAATATAAATCATGATTCCTTGAGCATTTTTGTAGATTGAATGGTTGAAATAAAGTTTTCATGATAAAAATGTAAACTAGTATTATGTTGATTAAACCCAAAATCTTTACCTAAAATGATTTTAACTTTTATGAGTCGAGAGTACAAAGGTATTGAAATTCCTGGTTTAAGAAAGGGACCAGCATTTTTTCAAATGTCGATCAAAATGAGGGACCAATATGCATCAAAACATGTAAGGGAGTGTTTGGCACCAACCAAGGCAATTTGCAATAATTCTAACACGACAGATTATAGCAGATTGTATTTTAAATACATCAAAGATTTAGTCCAAGGGTGAAATGTAATATAATCTACTAAACAACAACAATAATGAATATGTTGGATTTCCATTTGTTGCAGTTTTTTTATAGTATATTCATGTCAGCATGTCTTCCAACAATTGTATTTAATCTCTGTGTCAGTCATATGAGTCAAGTTCCATAATTATTATACATGTAGTGACCAGGTAAAATACATTTACAGGAAATGCAAAGATCGACTGGCTGTATAGAGATTGATCCGAAATCAAGCAGTAGGCCTACAGTTCCCAGTGAAACATGATAAACTCATTACTACCTCTTTTACATTTAACTGGTCACTACCATTTTTAATAAACTTGTCACTACCATCTTTTAAATAAAACTTTTGTGAGAAAAGAAATTAAGGTAACGCACCATACACCAGAAAATCATCAATTTATAAACAAGAAATAAGGTAACAATTATACATATAACTATGCTGCACAATAACACATTGCATCCAAAAAAACACAAAAATTTTCAGATCTTCGAAACATGATAAACACGAGGGCTGACTCAAAAACATCTCTATTTTACCAATATCTCATTTGTTATGTGTTATATTCACAATCCAAAATCCATAAAAAAACTCTCTAAACACCAAATCATTCAGTCCGTGACATAAGTTATATTTCGAAATGATATACAGCAAAATTCACAACATATAAACAGAAAATAGATGCTTTCTTTTAATGGAATTGCACTGTGAGTGTTTTTACATTCTGACCTTCGAGTTGAATGTAAAAGAAACACAAGGGAAAGTCAGGTTTGTAAAAGACAAAAAACATCAAATGATGTGCGATATATTTCAAGGATTTCGTAAGAAGTTATTCTGAGTTTGTGCACATATACACAAAAAATGAGGTGAAAGTGGTTTGTGAGGAAAGGAAAAGAAAACATTAACGCTGACATCTAGTAGAGAAACTTTCCGATATCTGCAATGCCAAGACAACTCCATTACAAGAAAGATGATCCTAAGAGGACAACTTCCTTTATCACTAGGACCAAGCTGGTAGTGTAAGATGTTGAATAAAAAGAGAAGACCGCCTAGTACACCGTTAGTTCTCTGAATTGGAAGGAAACGCGACAATATATCCATATTTAAGTTACAAAGGGGATATTGTTGTTTAGACGCATACTCACAAACCCATTGCGTATATAGGGAATGTCAGAAATGGTCTGTCACTCAGCTTACAACTAGCAATTATAGAGCGTACCCAACCAGGATTTAATCATATGATATTCCACTCCGAAGACTGGTACCCTAATCACTTGTCCTCAGGGACAGTATATGCCATCATAATTTCCTTATTATCATCCTAAGTCCAATGATAATTGCTGTCTGTTAATTCAGAAGACAGGCAAACTTTAAGTTTCTTCAATTTTAGTTTTTCTTAATTAATAAGTACTGAATTATTCAAAAATACTAAAGCATCCGTGCTCGTACAGAAGGCTTATTGAATTAAAGGACATTATTATCGAGTTTTCTCTAATTCAAGGCTGCCATAAATGAGCAATTGTCTTAAGAAAGAAAAGAAATGACTACTGTTACCTTGACAACGGTCTCACTTAGTTTCATGGCAAGAAGAAGAGTTAGTGTACTTGGTCTCTGGGCCTGTTTTATTGACATATCTTAGCTTGAACTGTACTTTTCCATCTATTCTTTGGAGCATACTTATTGAACCTATCTTTTTGGAACAGTTAAATGTAACATAATTAAAATTCTAGTCTACATCAATTTGCTTGAATGTAGTAGCTGTCTCAGTAAGCTCTAACTCGCACATGAAAAAGTTTAATCTTACAGAAAATACGTCCATGGAACGAGCCTCTGGTATTTATTGCAAGATTTCGTCTTTTATTTATAGACAAAGGTGATCCAACTACAAGCCAACAAGTGTATTTCCGGTAACTAAATAACCCAAAACTGAATGCATTTAGATACAATGCGAATCACATTGTTCATTTTGATAATTTACAGAATTTTACTATCTTAACTTCAAAATGCTCATATTTTAAAGAAAACTTGATTCTTTAGCCAAGATCTTGAGGTGTCAATGTAACTTATTGAAAATTTTAGGGAACAGGATATCCATCCAGTTGGAGGTTAAATGAAACCCTGTACCGAGTTTCCTTAGATATTTACATCTGAGTCGACTAAAAAAATGCAAAATTAACTAAAAACTAAAATATACTACATACAGACATAGCCATCAAAAGCTGTGATATACAGTTGAATTACTCAAACCATAGATATACAGAAATAGACTCTCTTTATAAAATAAATAATTAGGACACAAAATGAGAAGTTTATATATATATATATTAAAAGTATGACAGACTAAGGTAAATGTACTTCTACTAGCCAACAAGTTCAACAAACAACTTACAGGAGCAATCAGATAATCAGGAAAATAAGCAACTTAACAATTATATACACATATCTCTAAAAATACTTAACAAAAATATATATTTATACATATCATCCACACCTAACCTTCATTGTTTAACAATCAAAACAGCTGTAGTGACAAGAGAACAGCCCCATCATAGAATAACAGTGTATAATACATGGACTGAAGACATTCCTTTCCATATAATTTATTTAAACCGGTGTCAAGTTTCAACAAATATACTGTGAACTGCATCAAAAACAAACATGATCCTGTCATACACAAAGTGTAACATTATCTACTGTAAGTTCCACAAAGTCTTGTTTTACTGTATTTACTATGCATATGCTGCATCACAAATTAAGGGCTACTTTTATATAGCGACATCTCTGTGTTCGGGGCTAGCCAATTTGGCGAATAAGACAATTGAGAATAACAACTCGTCCATTTGATGCAATAATGTTTATCTCTCTCCCTAATTGAATGCATTTTAACATGGGTAAAAGTTCAAAATGTATGAAATTCTAAAAACTGTTAGTCAACATGCTGAACTAGATGTTGCTGTTTTATATAAATTGCATAATGCAATCAGTATTACGACTTAGTATTTTCAAATATAGTTCCAAAGGGTAGAGGAAATAATACTTAAAAGTCCTATTTTACCTTAACACAATTAACCCTCAATTACTGACCCAAAATGATCTAAAAAGACTTGCACATTGAATTAAACAGTTCCCTACAGAACCGCTTTATCTGTTTATCTGGGCAAGTAGATTATTCAGTCCAATTCTCCAATTTCCACACCCCTGATATAGATGTCACCATACCTTTGTGTTTGGGCTGGTGGCTATCTAAACTGACAGATACCATAGGCTGGTCGTACTTGTACAAAATGGTAACAAAAATTTTACGGAACTACATATAAACGCTTTCACAAGTCACAGGTATAGTAGACTTTCACAGGACTGGTCATAGATATAGGAGAATATTTATATATTTTCAAGTGCACAACAACATGAAAACAATGTAATAATGATTGAGTTATAAAATGTCAAAATGACTAAAAAATTAAATGATGATAACATGAAGTGTGAGTGAGGGTATCAATACAAAAACAACTTTTTACACACATTTTTTTGCAAAAAATAACTTAACAAATCATATTACTTCGAAAATGTACACAATAAAAAGACCAAACTTACATTTATCAGAATATGTACATTGATTTGTATTTGTTGGCATATTTGTTACTGTCAAATTTTATACAAGCTATAGAAACACAGTTTTCTACACATTGTAAGAATTGCTAAATTGAAAACCAGGGTACTTAATTAATTTACTGAACACATGTGTTTATTTCTAAACATTATTTATTTTGTTTAAACTCAACCCAACTCAACTTCTTCCCTTCAAAGGTATACTCAAATCTTTTAAACAGTTGCCAAAAAGTGCAAGGTAAAATATACAAGGTATACTCAAAGAAGTCATTGCGTTCTTGAGAACATTTCGTATGATACAAATATGGGGCATGTCACTAATAACAGGAATAAATAATGCCAGTAACAAAGAAAACACATGAAACATCAAAATTGGCGATAAATTCAAATACTCTGAAATTCACAGACATGTAACTACAGTATAACATGGAAAAAGCATGAAAAATGCCAAAAAGAATCCTACATACAATGACAAATATCACATTAAGCATATGAGATGATTCACATATGAATATTCATGAACATGATGTGTACAACATGATAAATATTCATGATAAGACAATTAATATATGCACAATTCTCATAATGAAAGTTTCAATGTTCACATAAAAACAGGACAAAACGAAATCAAGTCGTCAATATGTTACAAATGTACATACATCAATAATGATAAAAAATAAGCGATCAGTAATAATCATCTGCAAAACATTTTCACTTTTTTAGTACAAAGTCCATCGCTTATTTTGTGACTAGTTGTATAAGGTACAAAGAACAAATGTATGTTTTTGAAATTAAAAACCGTCAATTGAGACATTCAGCCTCATGTTTTATGCTTCTCCAAACGTCCAAACAAAACACCAGTCTGATAACCGTGTGTTTGGCGTAAAACATCTTCAAACAGACCTTGGTACATATTATATTTCACAACACAATTATAAATACAAACTTCAACCCTATTTGTGTGATAATGGAAATGTTCATGAACACAAAGTCCTTATAACAACAGATTTTTACAAAACATATTATGTGCAACCTAAATGAGAAAGATGCCATATTGTAAAGGCACACGTCCAAAAACTCGCTGACAGACATCCAAAGTCTGACTGGTAGACATCCAAAGATTGGCTGGCAGAGGTCCACAAACTAACCGGCAGACATTCTAGACTCAACAATAGACGTCCACATGTCAAACATGTCACCGTTTAGAGAGTCCCTTTGTAATGATATGTAGTAGATCAGTTGAAAATTTGCTAAAGCCGTAAACTATGAAACATATCGCTGGCCTAGAATGAGAAAGTCGTAAGTGTTACCTGACCAGACTCACACATATTTGAAATCTGCATAACAAGGGATGTAAAACGTGCATTGAAATGCGACAACCTCGGGCTGCCCCTACATACCCCTATACAGACTAAACACTGACCATATATAGTTGTAGTAATATACAGCTAAAACCCGGGGAAGCCCCTACATGCACCTATACAGACTAAACACTGACCGTATATAGTTGTAGTAATATACAGCTACAACCCGGGGAAGCCCCTACATGCACATATACAGACTAAACACTGACCGTATATAGTCGTAGTAATATACAGCTACAACCCGGGGAAGCCCCTACATGCACCTATACAGACTAAACACTGACCATATATAGTTGTAGTAATATACAGCTACAACCCGGGGAAGCCCCTACATGCACATATACAGACTTAACACTGACCATATATAGTTGTAGTAATATACAGCTACAACCCGGGGAAGCCCCTACATGCACCTATACAGACTTAACACTGACCATATATAGTTGTAGTAATATACAGCTACAACCCGGGGAAGCCCCTACATGCACATATACAGACTTAACACTGACCATATATAGTTGTAGTAATATACAGCTACAACCCGGGGAAGCCCCTACATGCACCTATACAGACTAAACACTGACCATATATAGTTGTAGTAATATACAGCTACAACCCGGGGAAGCCCCTACATGCACATATACAGACTTAACACTGACCGTATATAGTCCTAGTAATATACAGCTACAACCCGGGGAAGCCCCTACATGCACCTATACAGACTAAACACTGACCGTATATAGTCGTATAATAGTTAGTAACGTTTCTGTAATGACTATTTGTGTGTATCGTATCACCATTTCGGTGGGCGCTTGTGTATTTAGTGTTTGCTTACCTTTAGGTCAGCGACCACTATTGCATTTTCCAAAATACTGCCAATCACATACTTTTCTAAAAAGGCCATCAAAAACTAAATTATACAGCTAGACACTTGTCAAATATTTCAAAATGCACGGAAAACATTGTATTTCTTGATTTTGACAACCATTTAACATTGTAAACAAAGCATTTTTATCCAATCACACGCTATGCAATTCTATCCTTACGGGTTTCCCTACACTTTTTTCTTCAACCAATCAGCGGCCGTGCTACTGCTTTTAGTGGCCTCTGATCTAAATAAATATCGCTGTGGATTACTGCAAATAGCACTTACCTGTTGCATGTTGCTTTCGTCATTAGTTTCGTCGTAGTTTCATTGAAAGCAATTGCACTTAAATAATGGGGTTGGTTTGGAATTCTAGCTCCAAAACCGTTTATAGTGGACTAATTCAATCATACATATGTACAACTAAAAGTTGTAATTTCTCCGTATTCGTCATTTTCTACCCTTTTTAACTTCGTATTCATTACCGTAGTCACTACGCGTCCCTCATCTGAATCGTACGCTCTATTCGCACCATATCGGGCTGTTGTCCAGGTGATGGTTGTCATGTTACTGTTGTTGTAGAGAGATTGTTGTCTAGGTGATGGTTGTCATGTTACAGTTGTTGTAGAGATGTTGTTGTCCAGGTGATGGTTGTCATGTTACTGTTGTTGTAGAGAGATTGTTGTCTAGGTGATGGTTGTCATGTTACAGTTGTTGTAGAGATGTTGTTGTCCAGGTGATGGTTGTCATGTTACTGTTGTTGTAGAGAGATTGTTGTCTAGGTGATGGTTGTCATGTTACTGTTGTTGTAGAGAGATTGTTGTCTACGTGATGGTTGTCATGTTACTGTTGTTGAAGAGAGGTTGTTGTCCAGGTGATGGTTGTCATGTTACTCTTGTTCTAGAGAGATTGCTGTCCTTTCATATATATAGGGAGGGAATAGGGAAAGTAAAATAATGACCAACAAGAGAATTAACAACAAAGATTTTACTTCACAAGTTATGACTGTTGATGCTCATACACAGAAAATAAAGTAATATACATAATACATATTGAAGCACTCAACGAAATAAAATCTTTCATCTAAAACATATAAACAGCTAATAATAGAATCTAAACAAATCTATAATTAGTAACGAGCAAATTGTGCAGTTTAACAAAACATATCCAAATTGTTTAAATATGATAATATGTACTTCTTATAATGATGTACAAAGGGTCGGTAAAAACTTGTTTTTATGGACTGATTGGAGAAGAAATGTCATGGCGCTAACTATCAGAGAAAAATATGAATTGCATTCAAAAATGGAAAATCTTGAAGTAGATCTACCATATTTGTCCAAATTAACGTCACCAATCAATTCAGAAAATATCGCCAAGAAGTCATCACAAGTTGAAGAACCTAGTGTTCTAAAAAGTTCAAACATTATTTTTCAAAGTAAGATAGATTAATAATAGAATTAACCGATTGTACTACGGATGGGCTCACTTTGCGAATACAAATTTCTCAGTGGTGATACTTTAGACAAATACGACATAAGTTCAATATGAGGTACAAAAATGACGTATCATGATGCATAAGGCTAACCAGATCTAGTTTGTGATTGCTATAATATAAATCATGATTCCTTGAGCATTTTTGTAGATTGAATGGTTGAAATAAAGTTTTCATGATAAAAATGTAAACTAGTATTATGTTGATTAAACCCAAAATCTTTACCTAAAATGATTTTAACTTTTATGAGTCGAGAGTACAAAGGTATTGAAATTCCTGGTTTAAGAAAGGGACCAGCATTTTTTCAAATGTCGATCAAAATGAGGGACCAATATGCATCAAAACATGTAAGGGAGTGTTTGGCACCAACCAAGGCAATTTGCAATAATTCTAACACGACAGATTATAGCAGATTGTATTTTAAATACATCAAAGATTTAGTCCAAGGGTGAAATGTAATATAATCTACTAAACAACAACAATAATGAATATGTTGGATTTCCATTTGTTGCAGTTTTTTTATAGTATATTCATGTCAGCATGTCTTCCAACAATTGTATTTAATCTCTGTGTCAGTCATATGAGTCAAGTTCCATAATTATTATACATGTAGTGACCAGGTAAAATACATTTACAGGAAATGCAAAGATCGACTGGCTGTATAGAGATTGATCCGAAATCAAGCAGTAGGCCTACAGTTCCCAGTGAAACATGATAAACTCATTACTACCTCTTTTACATTTAACTGGTCACTACCATTTTTAATAAACTTGTCACTACCATCTTTTAAATAAAACTTTTGTGAGAAAAGAAATTAAGGTAACGCACCATACACCAGAAAATCATCAATTTATAAACAAGAAATAAGGTAACAATTATACATATAACTATGCTGCACAATAACACATTGCATCCAAAAAAACACAAAAATTTTCAGATCTTCGAAACATGATAAACACGAGGGCTGACTCAAAAACATCTCTATTTTACCAATATCTCATTTGTTATGTGTTATATTCACAATCCAAAATCCATAAAAAAACTCTCTAAACACCAAATCATTCAGTCCGTGACATAAGTTATATTTCGAAATGATATACAGCAAAATTCACAACATATAAACAGAAAATAGATGCTTTCTTTTAATGGAATTGCACTGTGAGTGTTTTTACATTCTGACCTTCGAGTTGAATGTAAAAGAAACACAAGGGAAAGTCAGGTTTGTAAAAGACAAAAAACATCAAATGATGTGCGATATATTTCAAGGATTTCGTAAGAAGTTATTCTGAGTTTGTGCACATATACACAAAAAATGAGGTGAAAGTGGTTTGTGAGGAAAGGAAAAGAAAACATTAACGCTGACATCTAGTAGAGAAACTTTCCGATATCTGCAATGCCAAGACAACTCCATTACAAGAAAGATGATCCTAAGAGGACAACTTCCTTTATCACTAGGACCAAGCTGGTAGTGTAAGATGTTGAATAAAAAGAGAAGACCGCCTAGTACACCGTTAGTTCTCTGAATTGGAAGGAAACGCGACAATATATCCATATTTAAGTTACAAAGGGGATATTGTTGTTTAGACGCATACTCACAAACCCATTGCGTATATAGGGAATGTCAGAAATGGTCTGTCACTCAGCTTACAACTAGCAATTATAGAGCGTACCCAACCAGGATTTAATCATATGATATTCCACTCCGAAGACTGGTACCCTAATCACTTGTCCTCAGGGACAGTATATGCCATCATAATTTCCTTATTATCATCCTAAGTCCAATGACAATTGCTGTCTGTTAATTCAGAAGACAGGCAAACTTTAAGTTTCTTCAATTTTAGTTTTTCTTAATTAATAAGTACTGAATTATTCAAAAATACTAAAGCATCCGTGCTCGTACAGAAGGCTTATTGAATTAAAGGACATTATTATCGAGTTTTCTCTAATTCAAGGCTGCCATAAATGAGCAATTGTCTTAAGAAAGAAAAGAAATGACTACTGTTACCTTGACAACGGTCTCACTTAGTTTCATGGCAAGAAGAAGAGTTAGTGTACTTGGTCTCTGGGCCTGTTTTATTGACATATCTTAGCTTGAACTGTACTTTTCCATCTATTCTTTGGAGCATACTTATTGAACCTATCTTTTTGGAACAGTTAAATGTAACATAATTAAAATTCTAGTCTACATCAATTTGCTTGAATGTAGTAGCTGTCTCAGTAAGCTCTAACTCGCACATGAAAAAGTTTAATCTTACAGAAAATACGTCCATGGAACGAGCCTCTGGTATTTATTGCAAGATTTCGTCTTTTATTTATAGACAAAGGTGATCCAACTACAAGCCAACAAGTGTATTTCCGGTAACTAAATAACCCAAAACTGAATGCATTTAGATACAATGCGAATCACATTGTTCATTTTGATAATTTACAGAATTTTACTATCTTAACTTCAAAATGCTCATATTTTAAAGAAAACTTGATTCTTTAGCCAAGATCTTGAGGTGTCAATGTAACTTATTGAAAATTTTAGGGAACAGGATATCCATCCAGTTGGAGGTTAAATGAAACCCTGTACCGAGTTTCCTTAGATATTTACATCTGAGTCGACTAAAAAAATGCAAAATTAACTAAAAACTAAAATATACTACATACAGACATAGCCATCAAAAGCTGTGATATACAGTTGAATTACTCAAACCATAGATATACAGAAATAGACTCTCTTTATAAAATAAATAATTAGGACACAAAATGAGAAGTTTATATATATATATATATTAAAAGTATGACAGACTAAGGTAAATGTACTTCTACTAGCCAACAAATTCAACAAACAACTTACAGGAGCAATCAGATAATCAGGAAAATAAGCAACTTAACAATTATATACACATATCTCTAAAAATACTTAACAAAAATATATATTTATACATATCATCCACACCTAACCTTCATTGTTTAACAATCAAAACAGCTGTAGTGACAAGAGAACAGCCCCATCATAGAATAACAGTGTATAATACATGGACTGAAGACATTCCTTTCCATATAATTTATTTAAACCGGTGTCAAGTTTCAACAAATATGCTGTGAACTGCATCAAAAACAAACATGATCCTGTCATATACAAAGTGTAACATTATCTACAGTAAGTTCCACAAAGTCTTGTTTTACTGTATTTACTATGCATATGCTGCATCACAAATTAAGGGCTACTTTTATATAGCGACATCTCTGTGTTTGGGGCCAGCCAATTTGGCGAATAAGACAATGGAGAATAAGACAACTCGTCCATTTAGTGTAATAATGTTGTATCCCTCTATGGCCTAATAGAATCGATATACTCATGAGTAAAAGTTGTAAATGTATAAAATTCTGAAAACTGTTAGTCAACATACTGAACTAGATGTTGTTGTTGTTTTTATATTAATTGCATAATGCAATCAGTATTAAGACTTAGTATTTTCCAACACATTTCCAAAGGGTAGAGGAAATAATACTTAAAGTCCTATTTTACCTTAACACAATTATCCATCAATTACTGACCCAAAATGATAGAAAATACATATACATTGAATTAAACATTTCCCTACAGAACCGCTTTATCTGTTTACCTGGGCAAGTATAATATTCAGTCCAATTTGCCAATTTCCACCAGACCCCCACCCCCCGATATGGATGTCATCATACCTTTGTGTTTGGGCCAGGGACTATCTAATCTGACCGATACCATACACTGATCGTACTGGTACAAATTGGTAACAAGAAATTTACGGAACTACATATAAACCCTTTCACAAGTCACAGGTATAGTAGACTTTCACAGGACTGGTCATAGATATAGGAGAATATTTATATATTTTCAAGTGCACAACAACATGAAAACAGTGTAATAATGATTGAGTTATAAAATGTCAAAATGACTAAAAAATTAAATGATGATAACATGAAGTGTGAGTGGGGGTATCAATACAAAAACAACTTTTTACACACATTTTTTTGCAAAAAAATAACTTAACAAATCATATTACTTCGAAAATGTACACAATAAAAAGACCAAACTTACATTTATCAGAATATGTACATTGATTTGTATTTGTTGGCATATTTGTTACTGTCAAATTACATACAAGCTATAGAAACACAGTTTTCTACACATTGTAAGAATTGCTAAATTGAAAACCAGGGTACTTAATTAATTTACTGAGCACATGTGATTATTTCTAAACATAATTTATTTTGTTTAAACTCAACCCAACTCAACTTGTTCCCTTCAAATGTATACTCAAATCTTTTAAACAGTTGCCAAAAAGTGCAAGGTAAAATATACAAGGTATACTCAAAGAAGTCATTGCGTTCTTGAGAACATTTCGTATGATACAAATATGGGGCATGTCACTAATAACAGGAATAATTAATGTCAGTAACAAAGAAAACACATGAAACATCAAAATTGGCGTTAAATTCAAATACTCTGAAATCCACAGACATGTAACTACAGTATAACATGGAAAAAGCATGAAAAATGCCAAAAGAATCCTACATACAATGAAAAATATCACATTAAGCATATGAGATGATTCACATATGAATATTCATGAACATGATGTGTACAACATGATAAATATTCATGATAAGACAATTAATATATGCACAATTCTCATAATGCAAGTTTCAATGTTCACATAAAAACAGGACAAAACGAAATCAAGTCGTCAATATGTTACAATGTACATACATCAATAATGATAAAAAATGAGCGATCAGTAATAATCATCTGCAAAACATTTTCACTTTTTTAGTACAAACTCCATTGCTTATTTTGTGACTAGTTGTATGGGGTACGAAGAACAAATGTATGTTTTTGAAATGAAAAACCGTCAATTGAGACATTCAGCCTCATGTTTTATGGTTCTCCAAACGTCCAAACATAACACCAGTCTGATAACCGTGTGTTTGGCGTAAAACATCTTGAAACAGACCTTGGTACATATTATATTTCACAACACAATTATAAATACAAACTTCAACCCTATTTGTGTGATAATGGAAATGTTCATGAACACAAAGTCCTTATAACAACAGATTTTTACAAAACCTATTATGTGCATCCTAAATGAGAAAGATGCCATATTGTAAAGGCACACGTCCAAAAACTCGCTGACAGACATCCAAAGTCTGACTGGTAGACATCCAAAGATTGGCTGGCAGAGGTCCACAAACTAACCGGCAGACATTCTAGACTCAACAATAGACGTCCACATGTCAAACATGTCACAGTTTAGAGAGTCCCTTTGTAATGATATGTAGTAGATCAGTTGAAAATTTGCTAAAGCCGTAAACTATGAAACATATCGCTGGCCTAGAATGAGAAACTCGTAAGTGTTACCTGACCAGACTCACACATATTTGAAATCTGCATAACAAGGCATGTAAAACGTGCATTGAAATGCGACAACCTCGGACTGCCCCTACATACCCCTATACTGACTAAACACTGACCATATATAGTTGTAGTAATATACAGCTAAAACCCGGGGAAGCCCCTTTCATGCATCTATACAGACTAAACACTGACCATATATAGTTGTAGTAATATACAGCTACAACCCGGGGAAGCCCCTACATGCACCTATACAGACTAAACACTGACCGTACAATAGTCGTATAATAGTAACTAATGTTTCTGTAATGACTCTTTGTGAGTATCGTATCACCATTTCGGTGGGCGCTTATGTGTAAAACTTAGTGTTTGCTTACCTTTAGGTCAGAGACCACCATTGCATTTCCCAAAATACTGCCAATCACATACTTTTCTAAAAAGGCCATCAAAAACTAAATTATACAGCTAGACACTAGTCAAATATTAAAAAATGCACAGAAAACTTTGTATTCCTTGATTTTGACAATCATTTTACATTGTAAACAATGCATTTTTATCCAATCACACTCTATGCAATTCTATCCTTACGGGTTTCCCTACACTTTTTCTTCAACCAATGTTTGGCGTAAAACATCTTGAAACAGACCTTGGTACATATTATATTTCACAACACAATTATAAATACAAACTTCAACCCTATTTGTGTGATAATGGAAATGTTCATGAACACAAAGTCCTTATAACAACAGATTTTTACAAAACCTATTATGTGCATCCTAAATGAGAAAGATGCCATATTGTAAAGGCACACGTCCAAAAACTCGCTGACAGACATCCAAAGTCTGACTGGTAGACATCCAAAGATTGGCTGGCAGAGGTCCACAAACTAACCGGCAGACATTCTAGACTCAACAATAGACGTCCACATGTCAAACATGTCACAGTTTAGAGAGTCCCTTTGTAATGATATGTAGTAGATCAGTTGAAAATTTGCTAAAGCCGTAAACTATGAAACATATCGCTGGCCTAGAATGAGAAACTCGTAAGTGTTACCTGACCAGACTCACACATATTTGAAATCTGCATAACAAGGCATGTAAAACGTTCATTGAAATGCGACAACCTCGGACTGCCCCTTCATACGCCTATACTGACTAAACACTGACCATATATAGTTGTAGTAATATACAGCTAAAACCCGGGGAAGCCCCTACATGCACCTATACAGACTAAACACTGACCGTATATAGTTGTAGTAATATACAGCTAAAACCCGGGGAAGCCCCTACATGCACCTATACAGACTAAACACTGACCGTATATAGTTGTAGTAATATACAGCTACAACCCGGGGAAGTCCCTACATGCACCTATACAGACTAAACACTGACCATATATAGTTGTAGTAATATACAGCTACAACCCGGGGAAGTCCCTACATGCACCTATACAGACTAAACACTGACCGTATATAGTCGTAGTAATATACAGCTACAACCCGGGGAAGCCCCTACATGCACCTATACAGACTAAACACTGACCGTATATAGTCGTATAATAGTTAGTAACGTTTCTGTAATGACTCTTTGTGTGTATCGTATCACCATTTCGGTGGGCGCTTGTGTATTTAGTGTTTGCTTACCTTTAGGTCAGCGACCACCATTGCATTTTCCAAACTACTGCAAATCACATACTTTTCTAAAAAGGCCATCAAAAACTAAATTATACAGCTAGACACTTGTCAAATATTTCAAAATGCACGGAAAACATTGTATTTCTTGATTTTGACAACCATTTAACATTGTAAACAATGTATTTTTATCCAATCACACGCTATGCAATTCTATCCTTACGGGTTTCCCTACACTTTTTTCTTCAACCAATCAGCGGCCGTGCTACTGCTTTTAGTGGCCTCTGATCTAAATAAACATCGCAGTGGAATACTACAAATAGCACTTACCTGTTGGATGTTGCTTTCGTCATTAGTTTCGTCGTAGTTTCATTGAAAGCAATTGCAATTAAATAATGGGGTTGGTTTGGAATTCTAGCTCCAAAACCGTTTATAGTGGACTAATTCAATCATACATATATACAACTAAAAGTTGTAATTTCTCCGTTTTCGTCATTTTCTACCCTTCTTAACTTCGTATTCATTACCGTAGTCACTAAGCGCCCCTCATCTGAATCGTACGCTCTATTCGCACCATATCGGGCTGTTGTCCAGGTGATGGTTGTCATGTTACTGTTGTTGTAGAGAGATTGTTGTCTAGGTGATGGTTGGCATGCTACTGTTGTTGTAGAGAGGTTGTTGTCTAGGTGATGGTTGTCATGTTACTGTTGTTGTAGAGAGATTGTTGACTAGGTGATGGTTGTCATGTTACTGTTGTTGTAGATAGATTGTTGTCTAGGTGATGGTTGTCATGTTACTCTTGTTGTAGAGAGGTTGTTGTCTATGTGATGTTTGTCATGTTACTGTTGTTGTAGAGAGGTTGTTGTCTATGTGATGGTTGTCATGTTACTGTTGTTGTAGAGAGATTGTTGTCTAGGTGATGGTTGACATGTTACTGTTGTTGTAGAGAGAGTGCTGTCCTTTTATATATATAGGGAGGGAATAGGGAAAGTAAATTAATGACCAACAAGAGAATTAACAACAAAGATTTTACTTCACAAGTTATGACTGTTGATGCTCATACACAGAAAATAAAGTAATATACATAATACATATTGAAGCACTCAACGAAATAAAATCTTTCATCTAAAACATATAAACAGCTAATAATAGAATCTTAACAAATCTATAATTAGTAACGAGCAAATTGTGCAGTTTAACAAAACATATTCAAATTGTTTAAATATGATAATATGTACTGACGTGTTATAATGACGTACAAAGGGCCGGTAAAAAAACTTGTTTTTATGGACTGATTAGAGAAGAAATGTCACGGCGCTAACTACCAGAGAAAAATATGAATTGTATTCAAAAATGGAAAAATTTAAAGTAGATCTACCATATTTGTCCAAATTAACATTACCAATCAATTCAGAAAATATCGCCAAGAAGTCATCACAAGTTGAAGAACCTAGTGTTCTAAAAAGTTCAAACATTATTTTTCAAAGTAAGATAGATTTATAATAGAATTAACCAATTGTACTACTTCTCAGTGGTGATAATTTAGACAAATACGACATTAGTTCAATATGAGGTACAAAAATGACGTATCATGATGCATAAGTCTAACCAGATCTAGTTTGTGATTGCTATAATATAAATCATGATTCCTTGAGCATTTTTTGTAGATTGAATGGTTGAAATAAAAGTTTTCATGATAAAAATGTAAACTAGCATTACGTTGATTAAACTCCAAATCTTAACTAAAATGATTTGAACTATTATGAGTCAAGGGTAAAAAGGTATTGAAATTCCAGGTTTATGAAAGAGACCAGCATTTTTTTAAATGTCGATCAAAATGAGGGACCAATACGCATCAAACATGTAAGGGAGTGTTTGGCACCAACCAAGGCAATTTGCAATAATTCTAACACGACAGATTATAGCAGATTGTATTTAAATACATCAAAGATTTAGTCCAAGGGTAAGAATGTTCTCAATATAATCTACCAAACAGCAACAATAATGAATATGTTGGATTTCCATTTGTTGCCGGTTTTTTTATAGTATATTCATGTCAGCATGTCTTCAAACAATTGTATTTAATCTCTGTGTCAGTCATATGAATCAAGTTCCATAATTATTATACATGTAGTGACCAGGTAAAATACATTTACAGGAAATGCAAAGATCAACTGGCTGTATAGAGATTGATCCGAAATCAAGCAGTAAGCCTACAGTTCCCAGTGAAACATGATAAACTCATTACTACCTCTTTTACATTTAACTGGTCACTACCAATTTTAATAAACTTGTCACTACCATCTTTTAAATAAAACTTTTGTGAGAAAAGAAACAAAGTTAACGCACCATACACCAGAAAATCATCAATTTATACACAAGAAATAAGGTAACAATTATACATATAACTATGCTGCACAATAACACATTACATCCAAAAACACAAAAATGATCAGATCTTCGAAACATGAAAAACATGAGGACTGACTCAAAAACATCTCTTTTTTACCAATATCTCATTTGTTATGTGTTATATTCACAATCCAAAATCCATAAAAAAACTCTCTAAACACCAAATCATTCAGTCAGTGACATAAGTCATATTTCGAAATGATATACAGCAAAATTCACAACATATAAACAGAAAATAGATGCTTTCTTTAAATGGAATTGCACTGTGAGTGTTTTTACATTCTGACCTTCGAGTTGAATGTAAAAGAAACACAAGGGAAAGTCAGGTTTGTAAAAGACAAAAAACGTCAAATGATGTGCGATATATTTCAAGGATTTCGTAAGAAGATGTTCTGAGTTTGTGCACATATACACAGAAAATGAGGTGGAAGTAGTTTGTGAGGAAAGGAAAAGAAAACATTAACGCTGACATCTAGTAGAGAAACTTTCCGATATCTGCAATGCCAAGACAACTTCATTACAACAAAGATGATCCTAAGAGGACAACTTCCTTTATCACTAGGACCAAGCTGGTAGTGTAAGATGTTGAATAAAAAGAGAAGACCGCCTAGTACACCGTTAGTTCTCTGAATTGGAAGGAAACGCGACAATATATCCATATTTAAGTTACAAAGGGGATATTGTTGTTTAGACGCATACTCACAAACCCATTGCGTATATAGGAATGTCAGAAATGGTCTGTCACTCAGCTTACAACTAGCAATTATAGAGCGTACCCAACCAGGATTTAATCATTTGATATTCCACTCCAAAGACTGGTACCCTAATCACTTGTCCTCAGGGACAGTATATGCCATCAAAATTTCCTTATTATCATCCTAAGTCCAATGACAATTGTTGTCTGTTAATTCAGAAGACAGGCAAACTTTAAGTTTCTTCAATTTTTGTTTTTCTTAATTAATAAGTACTGAATTATTCAAAAATACTAAAGCATCCGTGCTCGTACAGAAGGCTTATTGAATTAAAGGACATTATTATCGAGTTTTCTCTAATTCAAGGCTGCCATAAATGAGCAATTATCTCAAGAAGAAAAGAAATGACTACTGTTACCTTGACAACGGTCTCAATTAGTTTCATGGCAAGAAGAAGAGTTAGTGCACTTGGTTTCTGTGGCCTGTTTTATTGACATATCTTAGCTTGAACTGTACTTTTCCATCTGTTCTTTGGAGCATACTTATTGAACCCATCTTTTTGGAACAGTTAACTGTAACATAATTATTATTAAAATTCTAGTCTACATCAATTCGCTTGAATGTAGTAGCTGTCTCAGTAAGCTCTAACTCGCACATGAAAAAGTTAAATCTTACAGAAAATACGTCCATGGAACGAGCCTCTGGTATTTATTGCAAGATTTCGTCTTTTATTTATAGACAAGGTGATCCAACTACAAGCCAACAAGTGTATTTCCGGTAACTAAATAACCCAAAACTGAATGCATTTAGATACAATGCGAATCACATTGTTCATTTTGATAATTTACAGAATTTTACTATCTTAACTTCAAAATGCTCATATTTTAAAGAAAACTTGATTCTTTAGCCAAGATCTTGAGGTGTCAATGTAACTTATTGAACATTTTAGGGAACATGATATCCATCCACTTGGAGGTTAAATGAAACCCTGTACCGAGTTTCCTTAGATATTTACATCTGAGTCGACTAAAAAAATGCAAAATTAACTAAAAACTAAAATATACTACAAACAGACATAGCCATCAAAAGCTGTGATATACAGTTGAATTACTCAAACCATAGATATACAGAAATAGACTCTCTTTATAAAATAAATAATTAGGACACAAAATGAGAAGTTTATATATATATATATATATCAAAAGTATGACAGACTAAGGTAAATGTACTTCTACTAGCCAACAAGTTCAACAAACAACTTACAGGAGCAATCAGATAATCAGGAAAATAAGCAACTTAACAATTATATACACATATCTCTAAAAATACTTAACAAAAATATATATTTATACATATCATCCACACCTAACCTTCATTGTTAAACAATCAAAACAGCTGTAGTGACAAGAGAACAGCCCCATCATAGAATAACAGTGTATAATACATGGACTGTAGACATCCCTTTCCATATAATTTATTTAAACCGGTGTCAAGTGTCAACAAATATACTGTGAACTGCATCAAAAACAAACATGATCCTGTCATATACAAAGTGTAACATTATCTACAGTAAGTTCCACAAAGTCTTGTTTTACTGTATTTACTATGCATATGCTGCATCACAAAGTAAGGGCTACTTTTATATAGCGACATCTCTGTGTTCGGGCCAGCCAATTTGGCGAATAAGACAATGGAGAATAAGACAACTCGTCCATTTAGTGCAATAATGTTGTATCCCTCTATGGCCTAATAGAATCGATATACTCATGAGTAAAAGTTGTAAATGTATAAAATTCTGAAAACTGTTAGTCAACATACTGAACTAGATGTTGTTGTTGTTTTTATATTAATTGCATAATGCAATCAGTATTAAGACTTAGTATTTTCCAACACATTTCCAAAGGGTAGAGGAAATAATACTTAAAGTCCTATTTTACCTTAACACAATTATCCCTCAATTACTGACCCAAAATGATCGAAAATACATATACATTGAATTAAACATTTCCCTACAAAACCGCTTTATCTGTTTACCTGGGCAAGTACAATATTCAGTCCTATTTGCCAATTTCCACCAGACCCCCACCCCCGATATGGATGTCATCATACCTTTGTGTTTGGGCTAGGGACTATCTAAACTGACCGATACCATACACTGATCGTACTGGTACAAATTGGTAACAAGAAATTTACGGAACTACATATAAACGCTTTCACAAGTCACAGGTATAGTAGACTTTCACAGGACTGGTCATAGATATAGGAGAATATTTATATATTTTCAAGTGCACAACAACATGAAAACAATGTAATAATGATTGAGTTATAAAATGTCAAAATGACTAAAAAATTAAATGATGATAACATGTAGTGTGAGTGAGGGTATCAATACAAAAAAAACTTTTTACACACATTTTTTTGCAAAAAATAACTTAACAAATCATATTACTTCGAAAATGTACACAATAAAAAGACCATTACTAAACTTACATTTATCAGAATATGTACATTGATTTGTATTTGTTGGCATATTTGTTACTGTCAAATTTTATACAAGCTATAGAAACACAGTTTTCTACACATTGTAAGAATTGCTAAATTGAAAACCAGGGTACTTAATTAATTTACTGAGCACATGTGTTTATTTCTAAACATAATTTATTTTGTTTAAACTCAACCCAACTCAACTTCTTCCCTTCAAAGGTATACTCAAATCTTTTAAACAGTTGCCAAAAAGTGCAAGGTAAAATATACAAGGTATACTCAAAGAAGTCATTGCGTTCTTGAGAACATTTCGTATGATACAAATATGGGGCATGTCACTAATAACAGGAATAAATAATGCCAGTAACAAAGAAAACACATGAAACATCAAAATTGGCGCTGAATTCAAATACTCTGAAATCCACAGACATGTAACTACAGTATAGCATGGAAAAAGCATGAAAAATGCCAAAAAGAATCCTACATACAATGACAAATATCACATTAAGCATATGAGATGATTCACATATGAATATTCATGAACATGATGTGTACAACATGATAAATATTCATGATAAGACAAATAATATATGCACAATTCTCATAATGAAAGTTTCAATGTTCACATAAAAACAGGACAAAACGAAATCAAGTCGTCAATATGTTACAATGTACATACATCAATAATGATAAAAAATAAGCGATCAGTAATAATCATCTGCAAATTTTTTTCACTTTTTTAGTACAAAGTCCATCGCTTATTTTGTGACTAGTTGTATAAGGTACAAAGAACAAATGTATGTTTTTGAAATTAAAAACCGTCAATTGAGACATTCAGCCTCATGTTTTATGCTTCTCCAAACGTCCAAACAAAACACCAGTCTGATAACCGTGTGTTTGGCGTAAAACATCTTCAAACAGACCTCGGTACATATTATATTTCACAACACAATTATAAATACAAACTTCAACCCTATTTGTGTGATAATGGAAATGTTCATGAACACAAAGTCCTTATAATAACAGATTTTTACAAAACCTATTATGTGCATCCTAAATGAGAAAGATTCCATATTGTAAAGGCAGACGTCCACAAACTCACTGACAGACATCTAAAGACTGACCAGCAGACGTCCAAACACTTGCTGGCAGAGGTCCGCAAACTGACCGGGAGACATACACTGACTCAACTACAGACGTGCACAGTCTTGTGGGCAATCGTACACAATCATACCCACAGATGGACTCGTTTATCATAGTTCTCATCATTTACGAACTGAGATAAATGTATCCGAGTCTGAAGCTATATCTCCACCATTAAGAACTTCCTAATCCAGTAGTCCTGCTATAAATAGCATCCAATCATTTGTACCTTCTCTCTGTTACTAAAAATAGCCCTCTCAGTTTTAGATATTCATATACTAAAATAGATTTCAATCTATACATCTACACACATTGACATCGGACAAATCTTATTTGACACGTGGTGCTAGGCAAACATCGTATACTAGTGCACGACAGTAAACAGGTTGCTATAGCAACGGGAATATCCATCCATCTTGTACTATTTATAGCCATATTGTACTATTTATAGCCATCTTGTACTATTTATAGCTTCAGACATTTTCATTAAGACTCTTCCACCATTGGTTCTGTCTCTTGCTGCTCTAAAGATTCGCTGTAAATAATACAACAGTATTAAACCATCCATAAAACATTCTATAAAGTTATGGTAAAGTTATGACAGGGATTGACAGGCTATATTTCTTTATTAATTTGATGTAACGGCATTTTTAATATTTTATTTCAGTTACAAACAACTCTAGATTCATCTAAACAGTTTTCTTGGACTGTTTCTGACCAGTTCTAACCTACCCTTTCACATGGAACTAGCAGCTTCTCCACATGTGTAGGGATTCGACAATGTTGTAAAGAGCTGCCCCGACGGGTAATCAAGCCCAGACCACTTAACTGTGTAAGGGACTCCCTTACATTTACATCATCCAGATCAATAAAATGTATCCAGTAAATAAAATGCCATCGCAACGAATGTTTTATACAACATGCGTATATTATCATCTTTTTGATGCTATCTAGCTCATCTGTGGATTATACTCTACAAATTGACAATTTGACAAAACAAGATCGCGAAAACTAGTAACAATTGTGATTCCCAGTCAAAATAGCGCTACAGAACGACATGGGTGTCAGTAAGTAGTTTCAACATGATACATCTATAAATAACTCACAATTCAGTGCCTGATAACAACCAACAGACCGGATTTTCAGTGTTTTACTCAATATTTATTTTTCGTCTGTCACAGGACATTCACGGGATATCGGGCGTCACGCCACTAAATCAGACTATGGAATTTGAATTATCTGTCCCCAATATCATCAAAACTCTTTTTGGTTTCAAAAACTATCGGATACAGGAACTCTCTTTCGGTTTACATACAGTCCAAGTTCAGCCTTTTTTGGAGAGGCTGGCGACACTAAATTTACAGACCACATACATTACTGTTCTTCGTTATGTATGCTTGGGCGGTGTTCCACAGGTGTGGATATAGCAAGCTATCATGGAGACCATAAAGGTTGTAGTAAAACCAGCGTCCTAGACTTCTATGGTTACCTCAGATATGAACGTGAGGAGGTACCTTACAACTGTAACCAATCCACTGGACCAAGACGGTCGCTGACAACACACTAATATCTCAGTGTTTTCCTAAACAAACCATGTATCTCTTAATCATTTACTATTTCATATCAGTCATTTACGCCGCATGTACCGAACACTCAAAAGTGATTACCTGATACATGTATACGCATGTATGAAATATATACACACGTCTGTCAAACATGTCACAGTTTAGAGAGTCCCTATGTAATTATATTTAATAGATCAGTTGAAAATTGGCTAAAGCCGTAAACTACGAAACATATCGCTGGCCTGGAATAAGAAAGTCGTTAGTGTTACCTGACCAGACTCACACATATTTGAAATCTGCATAACAAGGCATGAAAAACGGACATTGAAAAGCGACAACCTCGGACTGCCATTACATACCCCTATACTGACTGATAACTGACCATATATAGTTGTAGTAATATACAGCGACAAACCTGAACAGCCCCTACATGCACCTATACAGACTAAACAGTGACCATATATAGTTGTAGTAATATACAGCTACAACCCGGGGAAGCCCCTACATGCACCTATACAGACTAAACACTGACCATATATAGTTGTAGTAATATACAGCTACAACCCGGGGAAGCCCCTACATGCACCTATACAGACTAAACACTGACCATATATAGTTGTAGTAATATACAGCTACAGCCCAGGGAAGCCCCTACATGCACCTATACAGACTAAACAGTGACCATATATAGTTGTAGTAATATACAGCTACAACCCGGGGAAGCCCCTACATGCACCTATACAGACTAAACACTGACCATATATAGTTGTAGTAATATACAGCTACAGCCCGGGGAAGCCCCTACATGCACCTAGACAGACTAAACACTGACCATATATTGTTGTAGTAATATACAGCTACAACCCGGGGAAGCCCCTACATGCACCTATACAGACTAAACACTGACCGTATATAGTCGTATAATAGTAAGTAATGTTTCTGTAATGACTCCTTGTGTGTATCGTATCACCATTTCGGTGGGCGCTTGTGTATTTAGTGTTTGCTTACCTTTAGGTCAGCGACCACTATTGCATTTTCCAAAATACTGCCAATCACATACTGTTCTAAAAAGGCCATCAAAAACTAAATTATACAGCTAGACACTTGTCAAATATTTCAAAATGCACGGAAAACATTGTATTTCTTGATTTTGACAACCATTTAACATTGTAAACAATGCATTTTTATCCAATCACACGCTATGCAATTCTATCCTTACGGGTTTCCCTACACTTTTTTCTTCAACCAATCAGCGGCCGTGCTACTGCTTTTAGTGGCCTCTGATCTAATTTAATATCGCTGTGCATTACTGCAAATAGCACTTACCTGTTGGATGTTGCTTTCGTCATTAGTTTCGTCGTAGTTTCATTGAAAGTAATTGCACTTAAATAATGGGGTTGGTTTGGAATTCTAGCTCCAAAACCGTTTATAGTGGACTAATTCAATCATACACATTTACAACTAAAAGTTGTAATTTCTCCGTATTCGTCATTTTCTACCCCTTTTAACTTCGTATTCATTACCGTAGTCACTACGCGTCCCTCATCTGAATCGTACGCTCTATTCGCACCATATCGGACTGTTGTCCAGGTGATGGTTGTCATGTTACAGTTGTTGTAGAGAGATTGTTGTCTAGGTGATGGTTGTCATGTTACTGTTGTTGTAGAGAGATTGTTGTCCAGGTGATGGTTGTCATGTTTCTGTTGTTAAAGAGAGATTGTTGTCCAGGTGATGGTTGTCATGTTACTGTTGTTGTAGAGAGATTGCTGTCCTTTCATATATAGGGAGGGAATAGGGAAAGTAAAATAATGACCAACAAGAGAATTAACAACAAAGATTTTACTTCACAAGTTATGACTGTTGATGCTCATACACAGAAAATAAAGTAATATACATAATACATATTGAAGCACTCAACGAAATAAAATCTTTCATCTAAAACATATAAACAGCTAATAATAGAATCTAAACAAATCTATAATTAGTAACGAGCAAATTGTGCAGTTTAACAAAACATATCCAAATTGTTTAAATATGATAATATGTACTGACGTGTTATAATGACGTACAAAGGGCCGGTAAAAAACTTGTTTTTATGGACTGATTGGAGAAGAAATGTCATGGCGCTAACTATCAAAGAAAAATATGAATTGCATTCAAAAATAGAAAATTTTGAAGTAGATCTACCATATTTGTCCAAATTAACGTTATCAATCAATTCAGAAAATATCGCCAAGAAGTCATCACAAGTTGAAGAACCTAGTGTTCTAAAAAGTTCAAACATTAATTTTCAAAGTAAGATAGATTTATAATAGAATTAACCGATTGTACTACGGATGGCCTCACATTGCAAATACAAATTTCTCAGAGGTGATAATTTAGACAAATACGACATTAGTTCAATATGAGGTACAAAAATGATGTATCATGATGCATAAGGCTAACCAGATCTAGTTTGTGATTGCTATAATATAAATCATGATTCCTTGAGCATTTTTGTAGATTGAATGGTTGAAATAAAGTTTTCATGATAAAAATGTAAACTAGCATTATGTTGATTAAACCCAAAATCTCAACTAAAATGATTTGAACTATTATGAGTCAATAGTAAAAAGGTATTGAAATTCCTGGTTTAAGAAAGGGACCAGCATTTTTTCAAATGTCGATCAAAATGAGGGACCAATATGCATCAAACATGTAAGGGAGTGTTTGGCACCAACCAAAGCAATTTGCAATAATTCTAACACAACAGATTATAGCAGATTGTATTTTAAATACATCAAAGATTTAGTCCAAGAGTAAGAATGTTCTCAACATAATCCACCAAACAGCAACAATAATGAATATGTTGGATACCCATTTGTTGCAGTTTTTTTTATAGTATATTCATGTCAGCATGTCTTCTAACAATTGTATTTAATCTCTGTGTCAGTCATATGAGTCAAGTTCCATAATTGATATACATGTAGTGACCAGGTAAAATACATTTACAGGAAATGCAAAGATCAACTGGCTGTACAGAGATTGATCCGAAATCAAGCAGTAGGCCTACCGTTCCCAGTGAAACATGATAAACTCATTACTACCTCTTTTACATTTAACTGGTCACTACCAATTTTAATAAACTTGTCACTACCATCTTTTAAATAAAACTTTTGTGCGAAAAGAAATAAAGTTAACGCACCATACACCAGAAAATCATCAATTTATAAACAAGAAATAAGGTAACAATTATACATATAACTATGCTGCACAATAACACATTACATCCAAAAACACAAAAAATGATCAGATCTTCGAAACATGATAAACACGAGGGCTGACTCAAAAACATCTCTATTTTACCAATATCTCATTTGTTATGTGTTATATTCACAATCTAAAATCCATAAAAAAAACTTTTTAAACACCAACTTATTCAGTCAGTGACATAAGTTATATTTCGAAATGATATACAGCAAAATTCACAACATATAGACAGAAATTAGATGCTTTCTTTTAATGGAATTGCACTGTGAGTGTTTTTACATTCTGACCTTCGAGTTGAATGTAAAAGAAACACAAGGAAAAGTCAGGTTTGTAAAAGACAAAAAACGTCAAATGATGTGCGATATATTTCAAGGATTTCGTAAGAAGATATTCTGAGTTTATGCACATATACACAGAAAATGAGGTGGAAGTAGTTTGTGAGGAAAGGAAAAGAAAACATTAACGCTGACATCTAGTAGAGAAACTTTCCGATATCTGCAATGCCAAGACAACTTCATTACAACAAAGATGATCCTAAGAGGACAACTTCCTTTATCACTAGGACCAAGCTGGTAGTGTAAGATGTTGAATAAAAAGAGAAGACCGCCTAGTAAACCGTTAGTTCTCTGAATTGGAAGGAAACGCGACAATATATCCATATTTAAGTTACAAAGGGGATATCGTTGTTTAGACGCATACTCACAAACCCATTGCGTATATAGGGAATGTCAGAAATGGTCTGTCACTCAGCTTACAACTAGCAATTATAGAGCGTACCCAACCAGGATTTAATCATTTGAAATTCCACTCCAAAGACTCACCAGCACCCTAATCACTTGACCTCAGGGACAGTATATGCCATCATAATTTACTTATTATCATCCTAAGTCCAATGACAATTGCTGTCTGTTAATTCCGAAGACAGGCAAACTTAAAGTTTCTTCAATTTTAGTTTTTCTTTATTAATAAGTACTGAATTATTCAAAAATACTAAAGCATCCGTGCTCGTACAGAAGGCTTATTGAATTAAAGGACATTATTATCGAGTTTTCTCTAATTCAAGGCTGCCATAAATGAGCAATTGTCTTAAGAAAGAAAAGAAATGACTACTGTTACCTTGACAACAGTCTCAATTAGTTTCATAGCAAGAAGAAGAGTTAGTGCACTTGGTCTCAGGGGACTGTTTTATTGACATATCTTAGCTTGGACTGCACTTTTCCATCTATTCTTGGGAGCATACTTATAAACCTATCTTTTTGGAACAGTTAACTGTAACATAATTATTATTAAAATTCTAGTCTACATCAATTCGCTTGAATGTAGTAGCTGTCTCAGTAAGCTCCAACTCGCACATGAAAAAGTTAAATCTTACAGAAAATACGTCCATGGAACGAGCCTCTGGTATTTATTGCAAGATTTCGTCTTTTATTTATAGACAAAGGTGATCCAACTACAAGCCAACAAGTGTATTTCCGGTAACTAAATAACCCAAAACTGAATGCATTTAGATACAATGCGAATCACATTGTTCATTTTGATAATTTACAGAATTTTTCTATCTTAACTTCAAAATGCTCATATTTAAAGAAAACTTGATTCTTTAGCCAAGATCTTGAGGTGTCAATGTAACTTATTGAAAATTTTAGGGAACAGGATATCCATCCAGTTGGAGGTTAAATGAAACCCTGTACCGAGTTTCCTTAGATATTTACATCTGAGTCGACTAAAAAAATGCAAAATTAACTAAAAACTAAAATATACTACATACAGACATAGCCATCAAAAGCTGTGATATACAGTTGAATTACTCAAACCATAGAAATACAGAAATAGACTCTCTTTATAAAATAAATAATTAGGACACAAAATGAGAAGTTTATATATATATATATATATATATTAAAAGTATGACAGACTAAGGTAAATGTACTTCTACTAGCCAACAAGTTCAACAAACAACTTACAGGAGCAATCAGATAATCAGGAAAATAAGCAACTTAACAATTATATACACATATCTCTAAAAATACTTAACAAAAATATATATTTATACATATCATCCACACCTAACCTTCATTGTTTAACAATCAACACATCTGTAGTGACAAGAGAACAGCCCCATCATAGAATAACAGTGTATAATACATGGACTGAAGACATTCCTTTCCATATAATTTATTTAAACCGGTGTCAAGTTTCAACAAATATACTGCGAACTGCATCAAAAACAAACATGATCCTGTCATATACAAAGTGTGACATTATCTACAGTAAGTTCCACAAAGTCTTGTTTTACTGTATTTACTATGCATATGCTGCATCACAAAGTAAGGGCTACTTTTATATAGCGACATCTCTGTGTTCGGGGCCAGCCAATTTGGCGAATAAGACAATGGACAATAAGACAACTCGTCCATTTAGTGCAATAATGTTGTATCCCTCTATGGCCTAATAGAATCGATATACTCATGAGTAAAAGTTGTAAATGTATAAAATTCTGAAAACTGTTAGTCAACATACTGAACTAGATGTTGTTGTTATTTTTATATTAATTGCATAATGCAATCAGTATTAAGACTTAGTATTTTCCAACACATTTCCAAAGGGTAGAGAAAATAATACTTAAAGTCCTATTTTACCTTAACACAATTATCCCTCAATTACTGACCCAAAATGATCGAAAATACATATACATTGAATTAAACATTTCCCTACAGAACCGCTTTATCTGTTTACCTGGGCAAGTAGAATATTCAGTCCAATTTGCCAATTTCCACCAGACCCCCACCCCCGATATGGATGTCATCATACCTTTGTGTGTTTAGGCTGGTGGCTATCTAAACTGACCGATACCATAGGCTGGACGTACTTGTACAAAATGGTAACAAGAAATTTACGGAACTACATATAAACGCTTTCACAAGTCACAGGTATAGTAGACTTTCACAGGACTGGTCATAGATATAGGAGAATATTTATATATTTTCAAGTGCACAACAACATGAAAACAATGTTATAATGATTGAGTTATAAAATGTCAAAATGACTAAAAAATTAAATGATGATAACATGAAGTGTGAGTGGGGGTATCAATACAAAAACAACTTTTTACACACATTTTTTTGCAAAAAAATAACTTAACAAATCATATTACTTCGAAAATGTACACAATAAAAAGACCAAACTTACATTTATCAAAATATGTACATTGATTTGTATTTGTTGGCATATTTGTTACTGTCAAATTTTATACAAGCTATAGAAACACAGTTTTTCTACACATTGTAAGAATTGCTAAATTGAAAACCAGGATACATGATTAATTTACTGAGCACATGTGTTTATTTCTAAGCATAATTTATTTTGTTTAAACTCAACCCAACTCAACTTCTTCCCTTCAAAGGTATACTCAAATCTTTTAAACAGTTGCCAAAAAGTGTAAGGTAAAATAAACAAGGTATACTCAAAGAAGTCATTGCGTTCTTGAGAACATTTCGTATGATACAAATATGGGGCATGTCACTAATAACAGGAATAAATAATGCCAGTAACAAAGAAAACACATTAAACATCGAAATTGGCGCTGAATTCAAATACTCTGAAATCCACAGACATGTAACTACAGTATAACATGGAAAAAGCATGGAAAATGCCAAAAAGAATCCTACATACAATGACAAATATCACATTAAGCATATGAGATGATTCACATATGAATATTCATGAACATGATGTGTACAACATGATAAATATTCATGATAAGACAATTAATATATGCACAATTCTCATAATGAAAGTTTTAATGTTTACATAAAAACAGGACAAAACGAAATCAAGTCGTCATTATGTTACAATGTACATACATCAATAATGATAAAAAATAAGCGATCAGTAATAATCATCTGCAAAACATTTTCACTTTTTTAGTACAAAGTCCATCGCTTATTTTGTGACTAGTTGTATAAGGTACAAAGAACAAATGTATGTTTTTGAAATTAAAAACCGTCAATTGAGACATTCAGCCTCATGTTTTATGCTTCTCCAAACGTCCAAACAAAACACCAGTCTGATAACCGTGTGTTTGGCGTAAAACATCTTCAAACAGACCTTGGTACATATTATATTTCACAACACAATTATAAATACAAACTTCAACCCTATTTGTGTGATAATGGAAATGTTCATGAACACAAAGTCCTTATAACAACAGATTTTTACAAAACCTATTATGTGCATCCTAAATGAGAAAGATGCCATATTGTAAAGGCAGACGTTCAAAAACTCACTGACAGACATCCAAAGACTGACCAGCAGACGTCCAAACACTGGCTGGCAGAGGTCCCCAAACTAACTGGCAGACGTCCACAGACCCACTGACAGACATCCAAAGACTGACAGGCAGTCGTCCAAAGACTGGCTGGCAGAGGTCCGCAAACTGACCGGCAGACATACACTGACTCAACTGCAGACGTCCACAGTCTTGTGGGCAGACGTACACAATCATACCCACAGATGGACTCGTCTATCATAGTTCTCACCATTCACAAACTGACATGAATGTATCCGAGTCTGTTACTAAACATTTATCTCCACCATTAAGAAATTCCTCATCCAGTAGTCATGCTATAAATAACATCCAATCATTTGTACCCTCTCTCTGTTACTAAAATAGCTCTCTCAGTTTTAGATATTCATATACTAAAATAGATTTCAATCTATACATATACACACGTTGACATTGGACAAATCTTATTTGACACTTGGTGCTAGGCAAACATCTAATACTAGTGCACAACAGGAAACAGGTAGCTATAGCAACGGGAATATCCATCCATCTTGTACTATTTATAGCCCATCTTGTACTATTTATAGCCCATCTTGTACTATTTATAGCCCATCTTGAACTACATATAGCTTTAGATGTTTTCTTTAAGACTCTTCATCCATTGGTTCTGTCTCTTGCTGCTCTAAAGATTCGCTGTAAATAATAATTGAGTAAACGTTATCTTAAAGTAAATTTTAAGGTTATAATAGTTAAGTACATGTTATTTTAAAGTAAATTTAAAGATTATAATAATCAAGTAAATGTTATTTTAAAGTAAATTTTAAGGTTATAATAATTAAGTAAATGTTATTTTAAAGTAAATTTTAAGGTTATAATAGTTAAGTAAATGTTATTTTAAAGTAAATTTAAAGATTATAATAATCAAGTAAATGTTATTTTAAAGTAAATTTTAAGGTTATAATAGTTAAGTAAATGTTATTTTAAAGTAAATTTAAAGATTATAATAATCAAGTAAATGTTATTTTAAAGTAAATTTTAAGGTTATAATAATTAAGTTAATGTTATTTTAAAGTAAAATTAAAGTAAATTTAAAGGTTATAATAATTAAGTGAATGTTAATTTAAAGTAAATTTTAAGATTATAGTAACCACGAGGGTCAGTCAAGAAAAACTGAGAGTTGATGAATAATGATCAGGGGAATAAGTGTTCGAATATTGTCTATATATTATCGTGAAATATGGTATCTCATCGATGTTATGGCAAATACCAATTTTGGGTATGAAAATTTGATTCTTGTTGCCAGGCAACCGAAGAAGACAACTTGAAGGCATGCGTTCGCGCTGTCTGTAGAACACAATTTAGCGTTGCTATGGAAACATACAGTTATATCGAAGATTTTCAAACTTATAATCCTCCTCAGAAGAAATGGTGAATTCAGTGATTAGTTTTAGAATTCCATGGCAACGCCAAGAACACATGCAGAGAAAATTGATAAAATATGGGTAAAATTGTTGCTAGGCAACTAAACAAAGCAGCATTAGTGACCATTCTGTAACAAACACCCATTATTATTTGATATATACGATTCTACAAGATACACATGTTGGTTGTACTAAATAATGCTACATAAAGTTGAAATAAACTTTCGAATTGTCAACAAAACTAGTCTCCCATTCGCTGGCGCGAACGCATACCCTTTAGTGATGTCTTTGGTTGCTTGGCAACTTTATTTATAAGCCTATATCCGATCACGAATTCATCTGAATATCCGCAATGGATAATAGTTGACGATAATTTGGTAGATAATATAATTGTATATACATTTTGAATGTTTTGTTTAACAACTCTCAGTTTTTCTTGACTGACCCTTGTAAGTAAATATTATTTTAAAGTGAATTTTAAGGTTATAATAATTAAGTAAAGATTATTATAAAGTAAAATTAAAGATTATAATAATTAATTAAATGTTATTTTAAAGTAAATGTTAAGATTATAATAATTAAGTAAAGGTTATTTTAAAGTAAATTTAAAGATTATAATAATTAGGTAAAGGTTATTTTAAAATTAATTTAAAGGTAATAATAATTTAATGTTATTTAAAAGTAAATTTAAAGAATACGATAATTAAGTAAAGGTTATTTTAAAGTTAATTTTAAAGTTGTAATAATAAAGTAAATGTTATTTTAAAGTAAATTTAAAGAATATAATAATTAAGTAAAGGTTATTTTAAAGTTAATTTTAAAGTTGTAATAATAAAGTAAATGTTATTTTAAGGTAAATTTAAAGAATATAATAATTAAGTAAAGGTTATTTTAAAGTTAATTTTTAAGTTGTAATAATAAAGTGAATGTTATTTTAAGTTAAATTTAAAGAATAAAATAATTAAGTAAAGGTTATTTTAAAGTAAATTTAAAGAATATAATAATTAAGTAAAGGTTATTTTAAAGTTAATTTTAAAGTTGTAATAATAAAGTAAATGTTATTTTAAGGTAAATTTAAAGAATATAATAATTAAGTAAAGGTTATTTAAAGTTAATTTTTAAGTTGTAATATTTGTGAAAAAAGTTCTATAACTAACCTTCTCTTCCCTGCAACCATAGATAAAGAAGCAAGGGCTGTAACTGTGTCAGTCTCTTCATTCTCACGTTTCTGAGCCTCCACTAACGAGTACTGTATAGTACCAAGATATCTCTGTAGACAAGGCCAATGTTTACCTGAAAACAAATCAATCAAGAGGGGGTCATAAACCGGTCACATCCAACCTCCTTACCAAGTTAAAGAATTCCAGGATAACTGATTGATCAACCAACAATCACCAGGGGTTCTACTGAGACCTAATGCCCAATCCGGAAAACAAGTCGCAAGTCTATTTCAGGTGACTTAAGCACATATTTCTACATCAAAAGGCTGTTTTGAACATTTGTATATTGATTAAATTTAGACAATTTCAAATGACTTTAACTCAGTCAATAATTGGTACTTTTTCATCAAATAACTTTTGTTTTGTGCAGCAAATGTGCGGAATTGTAGCAAAAAAAATTGCATGCAAAATCATTATTCTAATAAACATAAAATATAGTTTTGAGTCCCATAGATAAGCAGAATTTTAGTCAAATGAATAATTTCCACTTGCATTATCCTGACACTGTTTGACCGACATATACCTGGAACTAAATACAGGGGTCAAGAAGGGGTCATAAACCAGTACCACTTTTAATGACTATGATATGTCATGACCAGGGAAAAACCAACCTGTCACCCTTGCAGCAGATACTCTACCACTATGTTATTCAAGCACAAGTGTTAATAGTATAATTACAACTTACTCTGTATATTGATTGTGTTTTCTAAGGTTTCCAGGGCAGTTTTACAAGGCGCTTTACACAACTCCTCTTCCTTGATTGGAGGAATCTCTTTTCCCAGTAAGGCTTTTAAACACATTTCTGTAGAATCACATATTGCTGTGACCTCGTATCCTCCCTCCAGAGCCAATACTATCTTCCCATTGGCTAATGACATCAATTCTCGAGTCATGTGACCAAAACCTGAATAAATATATATACAATGAGCTTGATGAGCTTTGTTTAATTAATGATTGCACTTCATGGTTTTCCTGTTTGTTTTTTGGGTGTATTTTTTTCAGAACTTTACGGCAGTCAATTAACCTAGGCAGTTAAGAAAATGGTGGCTGTGGAGATGTTCCCATCATATCATGGTGCATCATCAACAACAAGAATCAGATCCCCAGGCTCCATCACAGCCACTACCTAGGCAGTCAATTATCTATACCGTCATTACATAAAATCTGGAGAGATAAATATCAGTGTGTAGACTTAGTTGTTAACAAGATACTATTACTACATAAGACCTTAATTAATTACTAGATTATTTACAAGGTATTAGACTGTGACGACCTCACTTATTTACTAGATGTTCTAGAAGATATAGTGTAGACCAAGAGTTGATTTTTTTACAAATGAAGGTGATACAACCACCTAGTAATTGAGGTCTTTACAAATTACCGTCAATACTTCCTGAACTTCTAGAAAATAACCTAGTCATTATTGAATGTTTTTACTTACATGCAGGTGATACGACATATCCACCTAACGGTGCCGGATGACCAGCAGCTGCGTCGAAACCCGCCGAAACTATCACTATTTCTGGATTGAATTCACGAGCTATAGGCATAACGATAGTCCTGAAAGATAATATATCAAATCATGAAGAACTTCAGAAACACATATTTGTTTGTAAAGAATAGATTTAGGCAAACATTTGTGTTATTGTTTTAGCATAAACAGATGATTTAAATTTAAGTAGCCAATGAGGCCAAGGAAAGCTTAAAATTAATGAGAAATCAAGAAAGTCTGTTCATATTTTGAAAGATATTAAAAAATTGATGGTATACAAAAGAAAGGATGCAATAACTGAGATACACCACCGACACAGATCTATACACATACCTAAAGGCCGCCAGATATTCTGCGTCTCCCTTGGGAGGTTCAAGGCCACCACTGAATGCAATATTAACGTTGAAACCTGCAGCTTCTCCGGAGCCACATTCTTCAGGTGCGCCCGTCCCCGGGAAGAAATGTCCGTTGTCATGACGATGAATTGAGAGATACATGATGGCTTTGTCATCAAACGTCATTTGTTGTGTTCCGTTACCATGGTGAACATCCTGAAAACATTTTATCAACATTTTTGTATTCTATTTTTATTATTTTTGTGTTCACCTGAGAAAGTTAAAAGTGTAGTCACACAAGTTTTTCCATGGCCAATGACTTTTGTAACATGTTTGATATAACACAGGAGTGAAATAATGGAAAGTCATTGAGACCAGGCTTGATATCCCAAAGCATCTCAAGTAGAGATTTTATTTCAAATTTGGTGTTAGAGATAAATCTGATGTCCCAGCATTTGAAAATTTACTTTACTAAACTCCATTTGTATTTAATTGAGATGTTTCGGGAGATCCGGGCCAGAGATAAGTTGAGGATGATACCCCACATTTTAATAAGATTTTTGTCTCCCTAAAAAAGTTAAACTGTAAAATTTACATATACACTCACCCAATCAACTATGAGAATCTTTTTCATATTCAATTTCTCTTTCATCTGTTTTGCTGCTATGGCAACCGAGTTAAAATAACAAAATCCCCTAAAATAGAGAAAACGTATAGATAAAATTATTTACTATAATCAGTTTTTAACAACCAAAATTTGTATGACATTGACAACCATATAACGGTATAAATCATATCTATTTTATTCTAACAAAAATGAGATTTAAGAAAATTAAAAACATTGGTCAATATGCGATATCGTATTTAGCACTATGTGAAAATTACCTATAAAGTTAAACTTTAAAATGCCTTGAACAGTTTTGACTGAAATAGATATAAGGCTAAAATATGTCACCCATTACTGAATGTACTGTAGAACCTCTCCATTACTACACATTCAAAACTTCCTTTGGCTGATATTTACTTAGAAATAACCTCTGTAGAGCAACAACCTCTATACACAGGGATGTCAATGGAGCCAAATTTATAATCAGGAAAATCAGATGCTGTCAACCATATTGTTTCCATATCTAACTAAGTTTTTATAAAGAAATTCCTTCAAAATAGATTAAATTGATCTTAACTTTGCCATTTCTTGAGACATTTAGATTCAACAACTTTCATTTTGGACAGAAGTTATGGTACTTTCTGAAAATTAATGATAGACCCGGATTTCTAGATTAATCAGGAAAATTGAAACCCTTATATAAAACTGCCAATATCAGCTGCTCCCAAAGGGTGTTGCTCTAGAAAAAGGTTCTACAGAAGCTTGAGAGTTCAATGTTCAACTGTGTTTTCACCAGCGTTCAAAGTAAATCAAGAGGCGATACTTACATTGCTGTTTCAGGCTCCGCATGATGACCAGGTGGTCGAACAAGTGCAAATCCATTTTTCAGTTCTCCTGCACCGACTCTGTAAGCCATCTCAGTAACACAACCTGCCGCCTGTAATACAGAAATATTGATCAAATATCACACACATGGCCTATATTTCATAAAGACAAACATTGTGACCATTGTGACCATGTTTCAAAAAGATTAAGTGAAAACTGTGACCTCTAGAGTGTTAACAGACCAATTGTTGACGACACACAACAGACAAAGGGAGATCACGCTAGCTCACCTTGAACACTTCGTACAAAGATGAGTTAAAAACTACGATTCTAGGATTGCCACAAACATTTTGAGGCATAACAATGATATAGCAAATTACTATTGGGTACTGTTTTATCAAAGCTTTTACACTTATGCTTAAACTAACGTGTTTAAATTCTTACTTGGTCAGTACCAATTTTGCATTGGTGACAGACAAGGTTTGGAGCATTTTGTTGACTGAAGCATAATTCATGTTGAAACAACCTTTTATCACAGTTTGCACATGTAAAAGAATATAAATTTGAATGTAAGTTTTAATTATTTGGATAAATTTGTTCCCAGGCCTGTAAGACATAATTATGTGTATAATTCTTTGGTTACAGGACACCTACCATTCTGGCAGCCATAGATGTATGAAGATCATTCCAAACAGTATCTGAGTCCACTCCGATACCACCACAAGGTAATGCACAAAATCGCATCGGCAATGATTCTATAAAGATAACCATAGAGTATTGTTTATTTATTATGGCTTAATTAGTATCAAGTTAACATCACAATGTTAGGGGAGACAATTCTATTTAAGTCAAAACGAAACAATTTCATTTTTTATTTAAATCAAAGGGAGACAATTTCATTCATGTCTAAGGGAGACAATTTCTTTTAAGTCAAAAGGAGACAATTTCATTTAAATCAAAGGGAGACAATTTCATTCAAGTCAAAGTGAGACAATTTCATTTAAATCAAAGGGAGACAATTTCATTCAAGTCAAAGGGAGACAATTTCATTCAAGTCAAATGGAGACAATTTCATTTAAATCAAAGGGAGACAATTTCCTTTAAGTCAAAGGCGACAATTTAAATAAAGCAAAATGAGACAATTTCTAATTACTCACCAAATCGTTTTGGATCAAGCCGTTGACGACTTAATGGATTAGTGGCATAAAACAATGTATATGCCTCTGAATGGCATGACTGTATTTCTTGTAAAGTTGCTTTGCGGCATTTTAATTGCTGAAAGATAAATTAACATCAGGCATACCAGAATCATATATGAGCAATTCTGTAGAAAATAATTAATTCTTTAATATTTGGATTAATTTTGGGATGGGAATACAATTTTTATTTGCAAGTTTTTGGTGTTTAGAAGTATTTGGAATAAATGATCCATACAATTTAAGCTACATGAATTGCCATAGAAGTTATTAAACTTGTACACAAATGAAGTCGAATCTCTATTCTAAGACATGGAAAGATGCCGGTACATACCCTTTAAACACAGTAATAGTATATAAAGTGTATGGCAAGTAATATCTTATTTACCATAAAATAATCATGGGTCCTACTGGAGCATAATGCCTAATCCTGAAAACCAGTTGCAAGTCCGCTTTGGGTGCCATTAGCACACATCACTGCTCCTTAACTTAAATAACTATCAAACATTGTTTTATTGTTAAAATTCAAATTATGGAACTTTAAATTCTTTGAATTTTGTCTTCAAATAACTTTTATTTCAAACAGAGAAGACAATTCAGCAAATCTGGAGTTTTGGATTATTCCGAAATTATATGACCACTGAAAATAGATACGGCTACATGACATTACCTCACAATTTGAGATCAAGTTTTTCTCTTGTAACCGGGACCATATGCAATGTATTCGCCCAGCGTGCTCAGGGTGCATTGCGTCCTGCCCACACGTACATTGATGTTTCTGCATTATTGTATCAAATGCTATTGCTGTAAATAGAAACAGAAAATGGACTCAAGTGCAGGCTAAAAAGAAACACATTTTCATAGTGGCTGGGTGAAAACCATCAGTGGATCCCTTTGGTCTGTGCAGTTTTGGATCAACACGTTTTTAGTTCTCAGCCTAGTAGGGATCTGCGTTTCTGAGTGATATGAAGGCAACTATGCAGTCACTGCAAATATCTCTATAGGTTGAAATGTTTGCCAATTTTAAATTTAGCATGTGGTAATACTAGGGAAATTGAAATGGCCTAATGTACATGTAACTATGATAAATGACCACAAAGTCAAATTAAAACGATTATGTGTTCTTCCGATTAAAGAAATTCAAAATCAACGCTGATAAAATTCGAAAGTGAAAATGCTGAATCATACCAGTAGTGAAGGTGTATTTAACCGGCCCCACTTCCTGTGCTTGGGGTGGCATCGAGACCGTAACTAGGGGACTAGATTGTGTTCTTGCTAAGGGTCTGTGATGCCCTTTATGTTTGGCTTTTGTTACACCTAGAAGGTGTTCACTCTCTCGCCGTGTCAATTTATTTGTGACCTCGTGACAATTGTCCTCCATCTTGGTTTCCTTGACAACGACCACATCATTGTCATCTGCTTCGTGAGCTTCTTTCATTTCCTGTCGAAGAAAATTTGGAGGATTAAAAAATCGTCATTACACCAGTTGTCAATCAATACCTTTAAATCTATTAACAATTTTGGGAACAAAATCCAATCCCATTCCCCAAAACAAAAATAATTCCCCTGGTTTAAAAAAAAAACAAGACTGCGTTCAATAAACGCTTATGCCCCCGTGGAAGCCATGTCCATAAAAAGCTAAGTCAATCAGGGGCCATTATTCAGTTAAAATGTTTGATAGTGTTACATGGCTTTGAACTATAAGGGGCTTATGATGGTAAACGAATAATGCCACATTTGAAAGCAGTGCCTTGATCGACTTCATGTGTGATCTGGTGATACAGATGTTATGGTTCTTTGTCACTGCACTTCTCCAAGTTGCCATCTATTCATATACCAAGTTTCAAGTCAATATCTTAAACACTTTTGAAGATACACTCCTGTCAAAATTTGATTCTGAAAATACTAAAGGGGAGATAATTCAAAACTTAAGACAGACAGAGTTATGGTTCTTGGTCATTGCACTTCTCCAAGTTGCCATCTATTTATATTCCAAGTTTCAAGTCAATATGTTTAATAGTTTTGAAGATATACTCAGAGCAAAATTTGACTATTAAAAAACACTAAAGGGGAGATAATTCAAAATTTAAGACAGACAGAGTTATGGTTCTTTGTCAATGCACTTCTCCAAGTTGCCATCTATTTATATATCAAGTTTCAAGTCAATACGTTAAATAGTTTTGAAGATACGCTCCAGACAAATTTTTATTGTAAAAATACTAAAGGGGAAATAAGTCTAAGTCCAAAATTAGGTCAAGGTGAAGGTCAAAATGGAGTCAGGTGATACAGGCGCGTGGAGAGTGGTCATATACAACATCCATGCAAGTTTGAAAACTTTGTAGCAAGCCATTTTAATGCTAGAAGAAACGGTCAATTTGGGTTAACCTGGCCGGACGGACGAACGGACGGAAGGACGGACGGACAGGTGAATTACTATATGCCTCCCGATCTATCGATACGGGGGCATAAAAATCATGGTAGATCTATATTCACACCATCAAAATCCTTTCTAGATTTCAATAATTATGCCAACCTGTAGCATTAAAATCAGCCTATAAAACTAAAACAGTATCTACGTAATTCCCCAACACATAGACCTTCAAATGACATAAATTCCCCCCTACCAAATCATTGAAATGGCACTGCAGTGTGGCAAACAAATTAAATTAGGAAACAGCCCAAGTCCCTCAAAGCAGCCTTCAGTGTGGCAAATAAAATAAATAAAAGTGTCAGGTACCTGTGCAAGTTTAGCTTCCGTCTCCTCATCGACGTTCTCCATATGTGTCTTACTATTCGTACGCTGTAAAACTGTTTGTCTTATATGCTGTTTTAATGAGAATCGATCCTTCAAGATTTGATCAGGGTCCTGCTCAAGTCCAGGCCCCGTAACCCCAGCGACCCTTTGCTGCTGTTGTAAGAGAAGATTTTGCTGTATGAAGGGGTGACCAATAGGTAATGGTGCTGACTGGGTTCGACCCAATGGTCGATGTCTGAAATCAGAAAAATAGAAATTACTAACAAATTACTAACAGTCATTATATCAGGGGTGTCGACAGAGCTGATTTAAAAATCCTAAAAATCATTGGCGGCTGATCATTTTTCCAAACATTCATCAGCCCTTCAAAACACCATTTTCCAAGCTAAGTTTGTAGTGAATAAAATCCTCCAAAGCCTACTAACTTGACCATAACTTAGCCATTTCTGCAGATATTTTCATCAAATACATTTGGGCAGAAATCATAGCTCATGGGTAAATCAGGTCACACCTGTTTGTAAGGGCCATTCCAATGGAAGAGTAAGCAAAAGGTGGTCTTTCCTGACAAGTCAAATATCATTCATAATGGTCTAACAGGAAATCCAAGTGTTAGTCTCTGCAGAAAAGTTTTGTAATACATTTTGTAAGTGTCTTTACTTGATAGTGTAACAAAGATTGACTGCATGTTTACAGTAAAAGGTGTCAAGATTAAAAGCCACAGAAAATGTCAGATACAAATGTCTCATCATTGTCTATATATATAGACAAGGCAAAGTCATCAAGAATATCAGAAATAGATGCACAATCTATAATAAGCGTCTCAAAATAAGTCAATGTCAATCTGATTCTTGAAGAATATTTTGTCATAGATTACGTACAACAACATGAGTGAGATAATAAGATGTTTACAAACTTTAAATCAACTACAAAGTCTTAATATGGCAACAATATCGGGGAGAGTATCTGCATTATGGATCTCCTAGCGCTATAAATAGCTCGACTGAAATGTCAGCGACAAGAAGTGTAAAAGTCAATACTAACTGGTCTCGCTTCTAGGAAAGATGAAATTAGCTATACTCGTATATTAGTGGACAGAATGAAATGTTAAACGTGCAAATCTTCTCAGCATCTAGGAGAAGATTGCGTCTTAATATAGCCAATATTCTGGTCTGGTTAGAAACCGTGTCGCTAAGAATAAGGTCACACGTAGGAACAAAGTGGTTTGTTTGTTTGCATTATGGCTGTTAATCCTAGTGCTGTTATTATGCGGTAACTGGTCTCATGTGAATGCCAAATAGTCTGTTTCGTTGATTGGTGTTTATTTCGTGTCCAACTAAAACAGTAATTTGTTGCAAGCCATGGTTATTTATTTTTTTATTGCCCAATGACCTCAAAGTAGTGCCATTCAGTTTTTCCTGTGCCAAATTGGCAATATTTCATTTATTTTCAAAATTTTCATTTATTCAATTTCTGGGTAAAAGACCCAGTGCACTAAAATAAGCAGGAGCATGGGCACTAGGAGGAATCAGATCAAGGAGATGGTGGGAGATATAGAGGATCTATCACGAGTTGTCAATTGATATAAATTTATATTAAACATGTTTTGGAAATTTTATTAAGCTAGCCTCTAGCGAGCTTAATAATATTTCCTGAACGAGTTTAATATAAATATATCAATTGACAACGAGTGATAGATTCTTTATATCACATGACACTAAAAACGGAAAATACGGTTTGATTTATTGGAAAAACTCAAATAATACCTTATACTACATGTGGTGCGTATAACTTTATACGTACTGGCTATACTCACCTGGATATAAGGGTAGTCATGTGATATAGTAACTATACAAACCTATGTATTCTAGCTTGGTGACTATCTGATGAGGATTGGGTACTGGTAGGTGTTGGATATGGAGGCCCGACCAGGGGCGACGGTTTGGTCCCTGAGGCCCGAGCTTCTTCTATGGCTTTCAACTGGGCTGCCATATAACTGGACCGTGTTGATGTTTCAGTGGGTGATGGGTACTCTCCATCAATTGCTAAAGGAGGAAGGAAAACATTGGTTACCATGAATTCATCATCAATGTTTTCAGTATTTAGAAGTTGGGAAGTTTGGAAGTTGAATTTAAGTCAAATTTAAATTTTTCAATATTTTTTCTTTAGATTTTTTAGATTTAGTTAAGAAACTTATGACCTGGAGTGTTACTCAAAGTTGATCTTATTTGATTGGAGAATAAGGATAGCCAAACATATTACATAAGTAGAAATCTCATCTTAAATTGAGATAATGCTCAAATTAGATTCTGATTTTTTAGATACACCAGAATTTCATGATCTTGACATTTTACTGTAATAAACTCTGAATAATAAGTCTGATTTGTGAAGCCAATTTAGAGTCCAGTCTCACATGGGCATTCACTAAAAAATAGATAGCAAAATGTGAAATGAGATTTAACTCAAATTGAGATCCTTCTGAATATCGGGGCCTGGAGGTTGAATTTCAAAAGTTTGATAGAAAGTTTGTTACCTGGGAGTGATGGATGATATCCTGGTATACCAGACCCTGGCATTCCCTGGCTAGACAATGGGAGTCCTAATCTAGCAGCTCCCATCGCCCGTAACTCAGATTCTGAATAATTTGAATGATTCACGCTACCCCCCTGAAAAAAATAACAACAATAAATAGAAATACTTTTCCAATATGACAGATGACGTTTGCTCATAGTATACAGTACAACCTCTCGAGAGTGGCCCTCTGAAGAGCAACAATCTCTGTATAACAACACATTCAAACTTTCATTAAGCCAATATTCACAATTCAATTGCAGCTCCCAAAGTACGGACGCATACAATTCAATCCTGTAAACGAGTTGGAAGTCTGTTTTGACGGTCACTGGCCCACATACCAACACACCAAAACATCATGTTCAAACAGTGTTTTATTGCTAAAATTCCGCTGATGAAACTTCAACTGCAGCGAAGCTAGATTTACATATTTTTTCTGAGAAAAGTAGAATCCCTGAATACTTACAGCACTTGGTGGCCTTCCGAGAGAGATATTAGGCATGGATGGTGATGTATATAAGTCAGGATTCACGTATCCCATAGTATGATACAACAAATATGGATGAATATGTGTGTCCTGAAAATAGAACAAAAACATTATATGTTAATAAGGAAACTGCAACCTCCCAATAGTATGAGACAACAAATATAGAACTGCAACCTCCCATAGTGCGAGACAACAAATATAGAACTGCAACCTCCCATAGTGCGAGACAACAAATATAGAACTGCAACCTCCCATAGTGCGAGACAACAAATATAGAACTGCAACCTCCCATAGTGCGAGACAACAAATATAGAACTGCAACCTCCCATAGTGTGATACAACAAATATGGATGAATATGTGTGTCCTGTAAATAGAACAAACATACAATAAGGTAAAGGCTTTGTTTATGACAATGTCACCTATATTTTGTGTGCATAGTAAAGATTGGAAAATTTGACCTGATCCTGATCTTAAAAAGGCTTTATGCAGGAATATGTCACAAGATTCTTGCTTTGAATGTATCGGTAATATGGATTTGTGTTAGTAATACAACTCGAGCATCTTTGTGATACTCCCTTACTTACGAAAACATACAACCAGGGTTATAAATATATAGACAAGATATTAGCTGTTAAATGATGCTAGTTAAAGATCAGGATCATGTCAAATTCTCTGTACTATACTTAACAAATCCCTACTCTTATCACGGGTGCCAGACAGAGAAGGGCTAACAGTAACCATTTTTTAACTTGCTGGCAGGTCACTCATCGACCACATAAGTTTTAACCTAACCTCCTCCAGGATTCAAACCTTCAACCTCCAGCTAAATAACAAAGTTCCAATATTTTAATACAGTGCAACCTCTCAAAAGCAGACCACCATAGGGAAACAACCTCTCTAAAGCAACACAATCATGAAGCGCAGAAATCAGTCCAAAATAGAAAATTTGAAAAAAAAGAAAAATTATCAGCTAAGCCTTCTTAAAAAGACAAGACTTGGATGACAAGAGGGCCTGAAAGGCCCTAGGTCGCTCACCTGTTGCACATTAGTCTAGGTATCAGAACAACCTACATGCTGACCATATAAATTTCATGAAGATTGGATCAAAACCACAACCTCTGGAGTGAACACAAGGTTTTTCTAAGATTTGATCTAGTGACCTAGTTTTTGACCCCACATGACCCAGTTTCAAACTTGGTCTATATTCCTTAGAGAACAACATTCTGACCAAGTTTCATGAAGATACGATCAAAATTGTGACCTCTGGTGTGAACACTAGGTTTTTCGTAGATTTGACCAAGTGACCAATTTTTTTGACCCCACATGACCCAGTTTCAAACTTAGCCTAGATTTCATAAAGAACAACATTCTGATCAAGTTTCATGATGATTGGATCAAAACCACGACCTCTGGAGTGAGCACAAGGTTTTTCTAAGATTTGACCTAGTGACCTAGTTTTTGACCCTGCATGACCCAGTATCGAACTTGGCTTAGATTTCATAGAGAACAACATTCTGACCAAGTTTCATGATGATTGGATCAAATTGTTGACCTCTAGTGTGTACACAAGGTTTTTATAAGATTTGACCTAGTGACCTAGTTTTTGACCCCACATGACCCAGTTTCGAACTTGGCCTAGATTTCATAGAGAACAACATTCTGATAAAGTTTCATGAAGATTGGATCAAAACTGTCACCTCTAGAGTGTACACAAGCCAATTGTTGACGGACGGCGACGGACGGACGACGGACGAAGAGTGATCACAAAAGCTCACCTTGTCACTATGTGACAGGTGAGCTTAAAACTGAGTAACTAAATTTATAATGGGCAGTAAATGACATGAAACAGACTGTAGTTTGTAAACATATCAAACTTTTCATAATCTGTAAATGATTAAGTAAACAAAACCCAAAGAAAAAACCAACAAAGATAACTAAGTTTCTTCTAGGAAAATGTCACCGCAGTATTTATATACTCATTCAAGTACAGTATTGAATATTGGACAAAAATAGCAATGTTGAGTGCGTGGAATATTGACCCGGGCTTTACGTCATGCGCCTCCTCCATCTGTTTGTTGTTGTTTAGTTTGAATGGTAGTAGAAACGTCACTCCTACACTGATGACTCTATACACTTGTCAACACCATTAGAAAGGAAATGTTTACATAGTAGGGAAGCTTCAACAGTCTCACACTAATGAAGCCCACGAGGAGAATTACAGAATTACGTTATTTGTTGAAATCTATTTTTGAGTGTTTTAATTACATTACTCTATGTTACTCATGTTTCAAGGACAAAATATAGGATAAACAAATCACTTTTAATATCTCACATACTGGTAAATGCATCAAACATAAATGGATTAAAAAAATCATTTCTAAATATTATATTATCTATTTAATCATGTAAGGGAAGCAATTCTTTAAAAAAAATTCAATACAGAAGGCAGAGATTCCTTCATAAACTATAATTCAAACCACAAAGGGGAACAACTTTTGTGTGCTAAACACTCAACAGTAATTAATAAAGGGAATTAACTCCACTATTTTCCAATTTTCCAACGAAAAGGTTACAGTGACCTACTGCATGCATTTAGAACAAAATATTTATCAATCACATAATAATTATCCCGTCTAGAATGCTACATTATACTTCAGAAAAGTTACGATCAGTTTAAAGACAGAAAACAAAACCAATTAATATCTCTAGCAGACTTTCTATAACTAGTAAGTACTTTAGTACTGATCTTATTATTTCCCTGCTATCACAAAATAATTCACCAAAATACCATTCCACAGATTCAAGATAGCAGAAAATGTGAGTTTCTATTTTCGGAACATTCAAGGCTAACTGGAAGAGATGTGAAATCAGTCTGGAAGAGGAATCGGGGAAAACATATTTGCCGATCAGTTGATTACTATAAACCTTTGGTTCTATTTATGGAAAGCTGGAACGATGATTATATTAAGCCCTTGCCAATCATTTTCTCCGGATGTTATTCTAGAACTTAACAGTAAGAAAGTTATATTAGGCAACGACCAACTCGTCAGACTGAAGCTGTCGTTAATTCAATACAATACATGCCGAGTGTCATAAATTGATGAAATAAAGATGTTTTCTGTTTCTATAATTACTCTCTGAAAATAAGTCGGAGCTCAACATATAGCAAATATTAACGATTTTCCTAAATTTAACCTAAAAATTTGTAATTAACCAACTTGCACAGATGCTATATTTAAATTCTTCTATCTCAGAAAGTGCCCTCGACATTCCAGAAACTTTTAAATTACTCTTAACTCTTTGATAATGAAATATTTTATTTGTGTTGCATAAATAGATGAAGTTATCACATGCACTTAAAAGTTTCTGTTTTCGGACAGAAATACTTGATAGATTGGATTTGATGATTCTTGACTGCACCCCATGATTGACTGATAAATTGTCTGAAATTGATCGAAACATTAAAGCTTAAGATATTTCAGCTATTATATATATATAGTTATGTTGGTGGCGCAGGTGGTGAACTTTTCCTTCGATCATTTCTTTAAAATATGAATTTTGTTTTACATCCCACTCAGGTCAACACTATTTTAGTGATATGGAAACTAACCAAGTTACATTATTCTATCACCCGAGACCTAGTCTGGCCACTTGGACTAGATAATATATTTTATCAATCAAATAGCATAACATTTTTCAATTTTCGCCAGATTTTATTTTTGGCTTGATTATCTAAGTTTGAGGTTGCAAAGGGAAATAATTTCATGAGAAAATAGTAGATTGAGGAGTTGTATTTCTAAACATAGGGTATGTTAGACAGACTACCCAAGACCAACCAGTAGATACCTGGAACTTGTAACTATGCCCAGTCCAAGCAAGAGATACACCGGCAAACAAGTTCCATTTTTAATGACTTTAGCATGTCATGGCCTGAGACCAAACTTCAAACCTCTTGCATATGACAGGGCAATTTACACCTACTTTAAGTCTTCAGACAGGGTTCTACTGAGGCAGAATGCCCAATCCTAAAAACGAGTCGCAAGCCTTTGTCGGATGCCATTAGGACACACCCCTAAATCTTAACTAGGTTAAGCTGTCAAAATTGAGAGTTAAGAACTAAAAAATCAAATGACCATAACTTTTATTTTGTGCAGAAAAGATTGTCCTTGCTAAAGCAGCAAATCCGGATTTCCAGATTATTCCGGAATCGTAGAACCCCCGATATGAAGGGAATGCTTTACCACTAGATAATTGAGGCCGACAACAGTTTTCGTACTTAATAGATCATCAAAATTCTTGTTTAACATTTTAGAAGAACAAATTTCAATAAACCCTATGCAAATAGCTTCGTAACATTACTTAATAAATAATAGATGTGATATGCATTAAATAAATATTCAAGCTAGCCAAAAACATAATAGAAAATATTTTAATTTCAAACAAAAAACATGTTCAAAACACATCATAATTAAAAGTCAATACAGCTGCAGGCATTTTCCAAAATTAATAAAATATTAACATGCAAGAAATTTCACTTATAATGGCAAACTGATTGAACGACCCATGAAATGCATAAACGAGTGCTCAGTGCAAAATTATGATAACTGCATCAATTTATATAGACATGTACCATTGTTTTGCAGTAAGCCCTCGTAATATAAAATTACCAAGAATTTCACTTACATAGCAAACTGATTGATCGACATATGAAATCATAATAATAAATCACCAAGAATTTCTGAAATTTTCGCTGATATAGTATACATATTGAACGACCCATAACTCATTATCTATCTATTATTGGCACTATGTAGGCCTACAAGAAGCAAAGTAGCAAACTCATTAGCGTGGGTGGATGTCGATATACTTCCTCATCATTATTGAAACAAACAATTAACATCAAAACATCGACTTATTTCTTTTCTTCTCCACACTGTGAGAATCCCCTTGGCATCATTATAAGACTTAAAAACATACCATGCTACGCCGGCAGGTATCTCCAAACCGCAGTGGAATTTGCTTCTTTTTACATTTTTATGTAACATTTAGGATGAACATTTAATGATCTTACAATATATTTTTATATCGCAATTCAATTAGGAATGAAACAACTCCTCCAAGTTGCAAATATTCTCCTCGATTAATTAATTATACAAAACAACTGATATCAGAGAAGGTTAATAAATAATTCAGTCGCTTCCTGAAACAATCAAATACCTCGTTTTGTTATCAGATTTTTGCATTTTCAGGCCAGAATCAATCAACATATAGATTTACATCCCCACCCACTATCTATCGATGGCTTAGAATGAGAAGGTCGTAACTACTACTTACGACCTTTTAAGACTCATACATATTTGAAATCCACTTTACAAGGCGCTTCTTATGAGCCTATTTTTATGAAAATCTGAAATTGTCATGTTGACCAAAATGAAGTTCTAAAACTTGTTTTTCCATAGGTACAGAGTAAATTACAGACAGTTTTCTCTTATTTTCTCAATATATCGATTTTGTAGTTACGACCTTCTGGTTCAAAGCCATCGCTATATTTAATGCCGCTTCATCCATTTTATTTGCTCTGCAAAGAGACAACTGGGGCTATCAATATAGACAATTATAGTTTACCCTAATTCTTTGTCCAATCAATCGCCAGGGATTTTCAAATTTTGGGACCACTTATTCATTTATTTTTGCAATGGGCATAATAACTATTAATAAGTAAATCTGTTTATTAGGACAATTTTGCAGATTCCAAATATGGAAAACTAGACACGCCAACCCTACTAATTTTACTGTCATTCTATCAGCAATCATAAAAGCAATTTTGTGCAATTTCACTCTCATTATTCCATAAATGGGCATGATTTTGTTTGCATACCAAGGGTCACTAAAGGTGGGCGGGTAAACTATAAGCCGGTTATAGATCACATATTAGAATTATAAACAAATAAGTACTGCGGTCGCTATGGCTCCCTAGCACTAATTTGTTTATAAAATCTAATATATGATCTATAACCTTTTCTTAAAATACAGGGGTTCTACTGAGGAATAATGCCCAATCCTGAAAACCAGTTGCAAGTCTGTTTCAGGTGCCATTTGCACAGTCATCCCTACATCTTAATTAATATGCTTCAAACATAGTTTTATTGTGAAAATTCAGATTATGAATGGAACTTCAAATTACCATAACTTTGTCAATTCTGTCAATTTTTTCACGAAATAACTTGTGCTGCGTTCAGAAAAGATCATTCTTTCTAATACAGCCAATCTGGACTTTCGGATTAATCCGAAATTGTAGTAATCCTGAAGATATCAGCTGTTACATAATGCTAGTATAAGGCCAAGGATCATGACAAGTCAAATTCTCTGTTCTATATATAGAACTTGGAGAAACAATCTTCCAGCAAATAGATTCAAAAGTACTATTAAGTAGAAAGAACTTTTAGCAGAGATTTATTTTCAGCATATAAAATAGCAAAAAAAAATGAGCGAAAATAACACAAGATTATTAAAATACTTTCAAGGACACATAAATATTGCCACGGTGACACTTGACATGAATCAAACCAATATTCTGGGGGAAAGAAACTCGGAAATAAAAATCCCAAAGCACAATACCAGAGAAAATCTTAAGTGGGTGTGATTTATTCACTGTGTCTTCGGTTCCATACAGAGAAGAATAAACTACAATTAGCGCTATTAAAATTAGAGCAATTTTTTATGTGGTTAAAGATTTATTTGCTTCTAATTTTGAATTTTAAGGTTGAATCCCACTTTTTTTTAAAAGGCCCATATAATTTTTTATATCATACCTGTTGTTGGGGAACTTTTGTTTTGAAACCAAAATCAAGGCCACATCTGACAGAGTGGTTCAAACTTAAGTGTATTTTTATGACAACAGTTCCAACACACCTACTCAGATTCCATTCAAAATGTGCCCTTCAAATATCTGACACTTTATTCAGCTAATGAAAGCTTGTTTGCACAAGCAGTAACTTACAAGCCTGTAACCACAGGCTAAAAAGTACCGAGGTAAATTCTTTCTAGGGTCTATTTGAGGCATTTCGTTTCTTCAAAACAAGACTGCATTCAATAAATATAACATCCATGCAAGTTTGAAAGCTTTGTAGTAAGCCATATTAATGCTAGTAGAAACGGTCAATTTAGGTTAACCAGGCTGGACAGACGAACAAACAGACGGACGGACAGGTGAATCACTATATGCCTCCCGATCTATCGATACGAGGGCATAAAAAAGTGCATATTTTGTTGTCAAATTTTCACCTTGGCAAGCACATTGGTGTGCCTCAGCATGGTTACTGGCCTGAGTTAGTCAGAGAATATTTGGCCTTATACGAGACATATCAAATTTTAGCGCTTAATAAAATTAAGTCAAACAAAATGTCGCAGGCCAATGGTCCAAAAATCTGTATTCTATTAGAAATTCTCTGAATATTACTGAAGCAAAGGACATACACTTAGTGAACCAACATTCCCAACAGCTCATTAAGATCATAATACCAGAACAAATTGAGTGTCAAACTATTTTAAGATAATGTCACTTTGACCTTCTCAAACTAGAGAACAACATCATTAAGTTATGCTATTTTGAACATCCCAAAAATAACCACATAAAACCGTTAGTTTTGAAGCAATTCACACTTCTTTTTTCTTGCACATTTTTGTGATACAACAAAATGCAAACGTATTGAGATGTTCAATCAAACAATAAAGTCTGCAAGTGTAGTTATGGCATCTCTGTTCCAAGTGGAACAATGGTATTCCACCATTACAAAGTTACGACCAAGCCTCACAATTTCTGGTTGTAGAAAATAGAGCTTGAATTTTTTTAACACCTTAATAATATATATTTCTTAGAATTGTGCAAACATTTAAGGGTTACATTTTAGCTCCCTATACAGAAACTAACACTTTCTAGTTTATGCAATATGGCAAAAGGTCGAAAGGAAATAAGTTATTTTGCACTCACTACAATTCAAGTTTGGGTTTTTTTTAACTGAAAAGTTTTGCTTGCAATTATCTGGTCACCAATCACAAAAATATATTTGTTTAGGAAAGCTATTCAACGGACGAAAAATACTGGGAATTTAAATGACTATATAACTACAGTGGTTCTACTGAGGCATATTGTCCAATCCAGAAAACAAGTTGCAAGTCTGTTTCAGTTGCCATTAGCATACATTTCTACACCTCAACAAAGCGTCTAACACTGTTTTATTGTTAAAATATAGATTGTGGATTTTTTTTAATGACCATAACTTTGTCAATTCTTTGATTTTTTTCATCAAATAGCTTTTATTTTGTCCAGAAAAGATTTGTTTTTATAATACAGCTAATCTGGATTTCCGGATTATTCTGGAATTATAGAACTCCTGTTTAATGTCTACGAGTCAGTTTTTAGGTCACTTTGAGCCCTCAGATAACACAAATATTACAACAAAATGACCAACGCGACTTTTATTTCCAAATGTTGATCAATGGAATAATTGATGTAAGTGCCATTATTTGTCCAATCTACCTCAACAAATGGATAATCTATTATCTCTGCCGGAAACAACAAATCTATATATACCAGACGAATGTTCTATCTATTCACCCCTCGATTCTGTAAAGTACAAGGTCTGCAATAGGGTGAACAAACTATAGTCGATTCAATAAGTAATACACATGAAAGACATCCTATTCGAAAGAATAGCCGTAAATACTGTTAACACAGGTATACTCAGTAAAGCCTAAATAAACATAGTTTACCTTTGGGACGATAGTAAATTTACAACCATTCTCATTTGACTTTAAAAGGACTGTAGTGTGATTGTGTCTCAGACTCTGACACATATGTACCTTTGCCATTCATTCAAACAAATAAGTGCAATGTTCTAGAAAAACATTCAAGACCTGTCAATTTGTCCATTTAGTGCAACAAGGTTGTACCTCATTACATATCATATGTACCCTGATTAAGGCTTGGTAAATCCTGAAAATTAATGTTGGTCTTAATAAAACAATGAAAATCTAAACCTACATTGATTTGGAAACTACATTTACACTTTGGTGTCCTTATTGATACATATTATATAGATAGATACAACCTTGTTTTGCCAAATGAATGAATTATTGTACACAATATGAGATTGACCAAAATTAACGATGTATTAATTATTTACAATTATTCCAGTTTCTTACTATTGACTAAACATATTTTCTGATTAAACCAAGTTCCACAAAAGTCATTTTGTCTATTTTCAGATTTGCTTATTAGTAATGGGAGCTGGGAAAACTACCCCACATGTGCTAACAAATACACCTTGCCTTGGTAAACAATTGCAAATGTGCTAACATACTGTGGGGGCCATAATACCTAATATACATTAAGCAGGGCAACTTTATTACAAAAACCATGAAAACATGACTGTAAATGACTAAGTAGTACACAGTGTGTGGGGAAACTTGATTGTGAATGACTTACTAGAACACGGTGGGTGGGGTAACTTTATAGTAAAGTGCACAGTGGGTGGGGTAACAATAATTAAACTGGGACTTACTTCTTTGAGGTTACCATTTGATAATGTTGGATGAACACCCGATGGAGGAGAATTGGGACCAGAATCAGAGTTACTTCCACAGTCAACTGAAACAAGAAAATAAACAACACATTACTTATATAGCCTGTGCCGAGGACAGCCTTTATTTTCAAATCAGCTTTCTGCTGAAATATGGCAGGCATATCACAATCTCATTAAAATCAGATCCTAACATTTGCTCTATTCCCTTGCACTGTTAGTTGGATCTGACAACACTACATAAGAGGTCACATTGAAATGACCTCACTAGTGCATATTATAGTACAGCTATTCAACTGCATGTGTACAATAAAGTCAGTCTAGTATAAACTGTATGTTTAAACCGTCTCTCTCAATGTAAGGTAGTAAAGTAGAGACATTTCTTTGCACTTTCATACAGGTGAAAGTAGCGTTTTTGATTGGATGATGTAAAGTTCACATCGACATGACCTCATATGGGATGTAGTCAGATCCTATATCAGTGTAAAGAATTGAAGCATATTGTATGTCTGATTTTAATGAGATCAGTGGCTCCACCTAGATACTGTAATATACACTACATACTTACCATTATACTAGTGTAACAAGTTGACGATCAGTCTTCCTTCATCACTTAAGGGTTAAAGGGAGCATCATGTTTATTTTGTATATTTTTGTAACCTTAAAATCCATCCAATGGTGTAGTGAGACATTATAAGCACAGACAAAGTTTGTAAAAAGAAACGAACCAAACTCGATCAACATACTCCAATATAGCCCTCATATATGCTTTGTATCTGAGAGATTATTGAATTATGAAGTACAATTTGTAAGAAAGCAATAATAATGCCTCTATAATTATTACATGCACAAAAACATTTCAGAATACAAAAACATTAAGTATAATCATATAGAAATGATATAGTCAGATGCGAACCAGTACATAAAAACTTTACGTCATCCCCTACTTGGCATCACAGGTAACAGTTTGTTTAAAATGAAAAAAAAAAACGAAAACATTTTTCTAGTAAAATTTATATTTTTATTGTAAAAATATAAATTTTACTAACAAGTTTTGTTTTTTTCATTTTCAATGATACTGTAACCTGCGCTTTGAATCAAGCCGTTAATTTCTGTATATGAAGCAAGGCTTGGACTTATAGTACTAAAAACATCATTGCAAGTCAAGTGCACAAAGCATGCCTTTCTATATAGACTACCTCACAATAACATCCAATATGCTTACATATCAAAATATGCCTAAAATTCTAAATTGTCAGTAAAATTTGAATATTAGTAAAATGGCTTTATGACTACCAGGCAAACTAACTACGGAATAAGTCTACATAAACATACCATATTGAGGGCTCAGTGCAAAACTATGGTATGTGCATATATAAATCAATGTAGTTACCATAGTTTTGCACTCAGAGCCCTCGATATGATTTCAAGGCTTGCAGACTATAAGCATGGCCATGTTACATAATCTATTGCAATATGAAAGTCAATCAGAACCCTATCATTATCATTCAGTTATCAGTTTTAATGAGGCATTATACTCATTCCTCAAAATATTTTGCTTATAATTTTTTTATTATTTTGCTACCATATTTTGTTTTATTATTTTCATAACAATCAGCAAATTTGGATAAACTTGTACCAAAATCAGGTTAATTTTTTTAATTATGTGACAAATTATTTTCTTCTTTTTTTTTCAAATAAGAGACAAACATTATTTTTACTTTTAAACAAGTTTAAGGACTGAAATAATTTTAATTATCTTAATTCTGATCACTTTGTTTAAATTATTTTTGAAAACAGCCCAGGAAGAAAGCCGGGAGGGATGAGAAAATTAAGATATAATGCAGGACGGAAGAAGTGAATCATGGAAGATTCCGTCAAGTATGTAAGATTTTGAGCAGTTCCGATAGCAGAAAGTTGTAATTATGTCTGAAGGGCAACCATAACTTTTAAAGCTTAGAGCTTGAGCGCATAAAGAAGAAAAACTAAAGAATTACATTTATGTTGTGAACGGATTGTTACAGACAGCTGACGGCATATCACACTGCAAATGCTGGAGATGTTTCACTGTTTCAGCTTATATAATCAATTCAATAAATTAAACCATTCTAGGTAGTCAGTCCATCACAATTACAGACAATGAAAAGATTAAATAGTTCCGATTAAGACAATACTGCAGCTAATAAACACCAGCGAGATGTTAAGACAGTAATAAACACCGAAAGATATGTTAAGATAGTAATTGAAACCAATTTAGATGAACTTGAAGTGACTTTTTAACTAGCTTATATCACATTACCTGACTCACTTTCATTCACGTTCACACAGTAATTGTATTTTTTATGTGTTGATTGGTGGTGAAGTCTCACCAGTATCGTCAGGAATAGCAACATCAATAGGGAGAAAATGAATAAATATGACCATATATGGAACAGGAGAGGTCTAAAACGGAAAGAAACTGTCATGACTCCCATATCCGAGTGATATGTTATCTTTTCATCTGAGATACGTAAATATCAGCGACATCTGAGAACGTGTGATTGGGAAGCAGTAATCTACCACCTTAAACCTGCAGTAGAACACGTTTTCAAGTTCACCTACCACCTTAAACTTATGACAGAACATATTTCTTCAAGTTCAAACTATAATTAAACATCTTAGTGTTTAAGGTGGTTTTGAGGCCTTTGAGTAAAGTTGACATTCTTGTTAGTGCAGTTAAGTCAGAATTCTGGATTAAACTGAAATCGCAAAACCTCTGTTTGTTTATAGCAGATCAATTGAGCACTTGTCTGTCTATGCAACTCGATAATATATTCATATTTATCAATCAAATTGCATTACCTTTTTCAGTTTTAGCTAGATTTTATTCTGGGCTTGATTATCTTAGAGAGTGCAAAGGGAGATAATTTCATGAGAAAAGAGTCGATTGAGGAGTTGCCTTTATAAACATAGGGTATGTTAGACAGACTAATAGAGCACATCTACATGGAAAAACGGGTTAAAAGCTTGGAGATGATAATCAGTATATTTTATGGCTTTGAGGCTTTCTAAACTTATCATCATTTAAATACACTTTTATATATAATCAACCACAAAACATCAGGCGAAAATTCAAAACTGATGATACTTATAATATAACTTTACAAAATATTTATTTTCAGCGTTTTGTGAATTTTCCAAGTGATTAAATTCAAGTGAAGATTGATGGTAGAAATGTCTAAACCCATTTTCATGTTGGGATAAATAGATAGGAATCTATATTTGTATTCAAACTTCTATCATTTCAAATTTCTTGGCAACCAACACACTAACATTAATAGATTGACGAGATTAGTGAAATTCACAGCCAATATTTTAAGAGTTTGAGACTCGTTTATAGTTCAAAACACTGTTTCAAAGCAAAACCACATAGTTGAAATGCTTAACATTCTTTCTTGCACCTACAAATTCCAGGACTAAGAAAATATAAATACCGTATTTATTCAAATTCTAGCCCCGGAGTTTAATGAGGACCTACTGCTAGTACATTTATTACTATAGTCGCATACTTCCCCATGGAACCCAGGTATATAGTATCAGTAAATCATTAATATAAAATAATTTTTGTTGCATTATCGTGAGCCCATTTATACCATCAAAGAGGAAGTTTAAATATCACAATTTGACCACCGTTAGGCTGCATGGATCGAGTTGACGACCTTCAACTTCCACTTCGAAGAATTCCTCAATTGACAAGTATTGTACAGATATACTCCAGACCAAGGACATTTAATATGACTTGTACCGTATATATGCACTAGGATGAGGCATTTAACAGGGCATGTACAGTGCAAATGTACTAGGGCAATTTTTTCAGGGCATTTAATACGGCTTACCGGTATGTACAGTGCAAAGGGCGTTTAATATGGCATGTACGGTACAGTTTTACCATTACAAGGGCATTAAATAAGACTTGTACGGTAAATATAATCAGGGAAAGGGCATTAAATATTTCTTGTACCGTACCGATGCATATGACATGTGTGGGAACAGTTTAACTCAAGGGCATGGGCATTCAAAATGTTGGGTACAGTACAGATTTACCAGGATGGGGCGTTTAATATTGCATATACGGTACAGGTATTATTTTCTAAATCAAAAGGCTTATAAAGCAGTCAGACATAATACAAAGATCTAATATACAATACCTAATCAAATACATAAGATAACAAACTAAGAGAGATCCCTGCCAGAGTTTTGATGATAAAAAACTTCCCATTCATCATTAATGAAGCCAAAAGTACATTAATGAGCAAAAAGTACATTAATGAAGCCAAAAGTACATTATTGGAGAGCAAAGTGCAACAATGAAACACAAAGATCGACATCAATTTTAATTATATTCAAGACTCCTTGCTGGTTTGTTAAAAAAAAAAATTGTTGTGCATTAATGTAGTCTAATTCTACAGTATTCATTGCATGAAAACGTCTTACCAAGGTTTTTTAATACATTATAAAAGAAACAGATTTTTGTGTAGGTTGTTGATGAGTAGTTATATCAAAAGGTGAATGATTCAATAACACCATAGGAAGTAATATCGCATGTACGTCAAAATCTGTCAGATGTGCTAAACACTTAATATTGTTTACGTCAAAGAGAGGACAATTCAGGAACTAATGATGTCAGAACTTGTTAATTGTTTCACATGGTCAGGCTGTCCACACACTAGGTGAAACTGATGTTATAGTCATAGGTTCTACTATTGCACAATTCCAACTCCTGAAAATGAGTCACACATTATTCAAATGTAATAACAGTGGTAGCTCAGGCAGTGAAACTCAACCAAAGAGCTGTTTAAGGCAAGTTAATTAGATTGCAGAACAACAATACTATTATGCAGTATAATTATATATTACTTAGGAAGAAAAAACAACCAATAACATGATAATGCTATGGAATTATTAACGTATAATGTTTAAGAAATTGTAAAACTTGTAACATACAGTTTATTGAAGATGAAACACACTTTTTAATACCCAGTAATACATAAACATTAGAAGAGTTTGATCAAATGATTCTTGTCTTTCAACTCTATACATCCGGTTATCTTAAGCTTAAATCAAAATAGCTTTACCATGCTTAAAGACCACACCCAACTGACTTACATAAAAACCTGATTGTGGTATTATGCTTGCAGTAACATTATGTAAATCTTTGAGGAGAGATATTTCGATGCACATTTGAGATAATGCTTGTTGTTTCACCTGTTCTCTATGTACAACTGATGGATGTAAAACTTCTCTAACAGTTCTCAGAAACACTCTGTTACATCATATCATTTGTAGTTTAACTCTTGCAGTCCAATTCAAATCTCACACACAATGGTAACTAGTCTGGCTACCCAACTAGACAATATATTTTAAATATCAAATAGCATAACTTTTTTCAATTTTAGCTAGATTTTATTCTGGGCTTGATTATCTATTACCTATGTTTGAGGGTGCAAAGGGAAATAACTTCATGAGAAAATAGTAGATTGAGGAGTTGTCTTTTTAAACATTGGGTATTTTAGACAGACAAATCTTAAACTATCTATGAGTTTAGGGTCTAGAAGCCCCTAGCTTAGCCTTGAGTTCGTTGACAAACTTATTTTTTTATGAGTTGACTTTTTATAAGCCACTTACATGAACTTAGCTTGACCATATGAAGCAGATCACCAGCTTGACCAGGTGAAAAATCAGGTCAACATTGAACTCATTATGCAGAATGGCAATTGCAGAAACTTGAATGCACAAAAGATGGACTTTATTATCATATTGTGGCAGCCAAATCATTGCTGTAAAACCAAGTTGTCAGCTGCGGATAGGTTGCAATTATTTGAAAATATACCAGTTTTTGTTCAATACTTGAACAACCAAAATAATTATTCAATTAACGCATTGACATAAACAGGCAGACATGGTCTATTTATAAAAAAGTTTAAGGAACGGTCCATCACGGAATGGAAGCCACATTAATGTTAACATTTGTGTTGCAAACACTACAACATTTATTAAGAGATTTCAAATAATGAGGTGCACCTGTTACTGTGGTATTTTTATTAGCTATAACAACAAATATATAGCTACATTCACAAAATAAGGTAATTGTTTAAATCAATTTCTATTTAAACAACAAAATTTAAGAGCCATGAAAGTAATACATATTTATTTAATGTTTGCTTCTGAATGCTTTTTCAATTTTTTTTTTCAATTTTTTTTAAGATTTCAATTTTTTTTTCATATTTATTTCTCCGGATCAGACATAAAGACGGGGAACTTTATATGTTTCTTTTCATTCTAATGATAAGCTGAAAGTTTGCACCATGAAAAGTCTAGCAGAGTCCTGGCTAAGATGTGGCAATGCCATAAAACTTTGGCGTTAGGAATACATACTTGATAAAGGTGTTTTGCGTTTAAATGGAAATCCTTTATCTCGGCGCCGTAGTATCGGGCTCTGAGTGATCCTCCTCTCCATAACCTTCTGTTTGAGTGCCGAGCGTACCTTTAAATTGGGTTCAGACGCTGAAAGCAAGAAGACAGTTATCATACAATCAAGCTATGAACGTAACAACAATATACTGTAAAATCATTTCATTTCCATCGGACCGAAATTTCATGGTTTTGGTAAAAAAGACCATTTCCATGGGACAATATTTCGTAGTTTTGGTAAAAAAGACCATTTCGATGGGACAAAATTTCGTGTTTTTTTTTTTGTAAAAAATATCATTTTGATGGGACAAAATTTTGTGGTTTTGGTAAAAAAGAACATTTTGAAGGGACGTTAATTCGTGGATTTTTCATTTCAGGTATTAAATACCACAGTCAAAATTATTGTTCGATGGGATTAAATTTTGTGGTTTAAGGTGAACCACAAAAACCATGAAATTTAATCCCCCATGAAAATTACTGATTTTACAGTAGTAAAACAACATGCCCCTCTGTAATGTCAACAACCTGATAATGTCAATATAACTACTGTCAACCAATTTACTTTTGTAAATTTTAACTTTTGCCGTTTGCCTTTCGTGGGCATATTCGCGACTACCCACTTTAAATCATTTTTCAGTCTCCTACATTAACCATATTTAAGTTTTGAACACTTTAGCACCCTACTTAATTTCACAAACTTTTACCACTCAGGAACTCTGAGAAATGATTTCATAGAAAATCATTTCTAGGTAACTTTACAGTAAATATTTGTTCTTAATCATATATTACACCTTATCAAACAGATCTATAATGTCTGCTAATCTTTCATCATAAAACTCATAACACCCCTCCCATGAATATTACAAGACAACCATTAATATATCTCTGCAATGCTTAGTGTCATACCCCACCCACCGTGAAATCAACAGCCAACCTGTCATGTTTAAGTAACATACCCATCTGGAAAGTTTTCCCTCAGGAATGTTTAGTAAATAACAGACAAAATAATGACTGAAATTCAATCAGGTGTTGGTAAAATCAGAAAATTCTGGTATTCATTTTTTAACTTTAAAATAGTTCAAAGCTTTGCAATGAGTGGTTGAGGGGGGCATTGAATTTATTTCCCCCCTAAACTTGATTCCCTTTCCCTGTATCAAATCCTGTATAGATACAGTACAGCATTTTTCTTTTAAGTTTCTGACAGTAGCTTTCTCAAGTATGCCATATAAAACTAAATATTATGATTACTAGAAATTTGGAAAATATGAGAGTGGAAGCCATCAGAGCATCAAGAAATACAAGAATACTTTATTGTAAATTTAATTAAGATGCAGGAAGTAACACATATTGTTGAAGTAGAAGCACCAAAAAGGTACCATTACTACAATGGCATAATTCGAAATTCTGAAAATGAGTCGCAATTTGGTTTTGGGTGCTGTAAGAACACATACATTCCAACACCTCAACAAGGCTTCAAACATTGTTTTATTGGTAAAATTTAGTTTATGGGACTTCAAACGACCATAACTTTGTCAATTCTTTGAATATTTTCACTAAATAATTTTTATTTTGAGCAGAAAAATATCCTGAGTCCAATCAGGTCATTGACATTACTGAAGTCAGGACTAAAAATCATTTTGCATTTTTGGGGGATTTTTTTGTTACCATATGAACATAACCATTTCTCTCTAAGTATAACTAATGTCAACGTGTTAAAACTACTCAGTAAACATAAGCAAGACTCATTCATAACAATGGTAACAGAATTAGTAATAATTGCATTGCCAAGTTTTAGTAAAACTAAAGACTAGCATGGAATAATTAAAGTGCAAAAAAGTCAAGAACAATTACTTCCTCGATTAATTCGAGGAATTAACAAATGCCACGAGAACAAAAGATTCAACATACATGTACATTACATAAACAGTAGCTAAAATGCATAGGAAAGTAATTCGCCAAAAGGCACAGAGCATAATGAAAGTTTCAAAAGCAATGACGATAACAAAGAACAAAATCTTTAATCTTGAAATCAAAAGAAATGATGACGATGGCAAAATGATAGAAAATACATTGATATTAGATTAGAAGTAATATAACAAAGCATGAATGTGATAATGCTGATGGTATTGTTAATAGAGATGCAGTTTTAAGACGTTGATGCTATTGCCGCTATTGGTGATGATGTTGTGGGTAGTATTGTGGATAATAACAATTAAGAGGAAATTTCACAAAATGCAGATTTTTATGACAGTCAAGCAAAATTTATTGCTTTTTTTTCTATTTTTAGCAACAAAGACCTTGACCTTTTTTTTGTTGGGAACGCCACGGAGAGCTGAAAATGCTTGGTCATTTGTTTTTCTTCCTACCAGAATGGTCAATGACTGGTCTGACTTTGAGGGAGTTTTATGTTTCCTAGTCTGACATCCAATCACAGACTGGCTATAGAACAAGTATCAAATTTGTTCTCTGTATGCGACACTGCCAGGCGCTTTCATGGGAGGTAATCCATGCCTTCTATATTTAATTGAATGGGAGGTAACTGAATAAAGGCGCTCGGTAGCGCTTTGCTTAGGCAATAGACACCTGGTTTCTTTAAAATTGAAAGTACATATTCCACATTGTTTTTTTTAAATGACAAGAGAGCGCTTCCAAAGTGTTATTCTCCCACATTGATAAATATGTGAGTAAACATTATCAGCACAATTAACGGATCAATACTCGGAGGAGAGCAGGATGCTAGGTCATCGTGGAATACAATACAATCAATACGGATATATTGTAAACATTCTGGTAATTAACCTGTCAATACAGGAGAAACAAAGACCTCCCGTGAAGGGTGTTACACCTATAAAATCACGATTTTCTCCAGTTTTCCCTGTGGTGCGTCTTTAAACCTACACTAAACAGAATGCCAGGAACAGTTTTCCATTTTAAGTGCAGCTGAACTCAGAATGATTGTTTATTTTTGTTGAAGAAGATGTAGAAGAAAGATTGAATGATAACGACAATGACGGAGGGCTAAGAATGAGGACAGAAAATGAGGGGGCGTCGACATTAGGACATAATGTAATGAAATGAGTACACAGAGGTTGAGACAAGGCTTAAGTACCATATGATAATGATTGAATAATACAGTAACTGAGTATGAATCTAAGACTTTTTGTTAATGTATGTAATGGTACTATATTGTTATTGCAGCAGACTGTACATTCTTGTATGCTATGAAAATTATACAGAAATATTAGACAATATGAACTATATAAAGCCTTAAGATCAATTTTCCATACAGTATATATATAAAAGAGGGAAAAAAAACACATTCAACTGTATTAAACCAATGGTTGATAACTTTTTAAGGACACATTTCTGAATAATGAATGATTTTGTATAATTTTCTTATCATAGGAGTAAATAGTAAAAGAGGATATTGACTTGAAGTACTTTTAGAAAATATTATTCTAGATTTGTTCGAACACATCCGGTAAATGAATTTAACGAATAAAAAAATGGAATATACGCTCCTTTCTTTGGAACGTTTTTAAGGTCAAGACTGATGACGTAATTGATATCAGAGTGCCCCCTGGTGTGAGAATCAAGTTTGACATTACACAACCAGGGAGTGTACATCATGCTCATACAAATAATATCAAATTTGGAAGACTAATTCCGCCAGAAAAGTTTGTAGAAATGTCAAGTCATTTTGAGTCAGACTTAAAGGCATTTGAATAAACAAGGCTGAATTTTCATTGACCTGGGGTCCCGTTGCCTCAGCATAGTGCTCCTGAGCACCTTCATTCAGTTACCTCCCATTCAATTTTAAATACAGAAGGCATGGAAAGTTCTATGTAGGTCGCTCACCTGTTGCAGTATGCACCAATGAAAGCCCTGGACCTTATGGTTTCAGAAATGCAGATATTTAACCTTTTAAAATCCCTTTTAGGGCCCAATGAACTAATCAATTAACAGACTGGAACCGTTTGAACAACTTTGGTAAAGGTCCACTCAAAGAACATACCAATAAAGTCTTATCAAATTTGGCCAAGTGGTTAAGGAGAAGAAGTCATTTGAAGAAATTGTTGACAGACGGACGACGGATGATCACAAAAGCTCACTTTGTCACTATGTGACAGGTGAGCTAAAAAGTAAGAAATGACATAAATGAGAGATTTGGAACAAGAGACACAATCTCAATGTTGTAACAGTTTATAAGTACTTGCCACATGACAACATCACTGCACAATATTTAGCAAACTTACCTGTTTTTCTAAGTGGGAAATCATCATCATATTTTCCGAGTAATGTGTGGCTATACGGCGGAGACAAACCAGTGGTCGGCGGTGAATTCTGATCTAAAGGCCTGAAACAACAAAGTTTTGTGAAAGATTTGTGCTAGAAAATAGCTCAAGACAATAAAGTGTCAAACTAAAGTTAACAAAGATGACTTTTGGGGTATATAGTAAAAGTAGCAAAGGGTTATAACTCGGGTAAAAATTGACGCAGCTAAAAGTCCATCCTTTACAGTCATCTATACATGGGGGTTGTTCATCTGTGAAAGTTTGAAGAAATTCCACCCAATGGTTTGTGAGGAGTTAAACCAACAAGATTTGCGTTACAGACATGTACAAGCTGACAGACAGCAACATTGCTATATGTCCCCACTTATAATGAAATGATGGTAACCACGGAGTGAGTACTTTGTAAGCACCCAATACCATTCTTAAGTATCCAAAATAGAAAATGAGTCTTTAATTTGGAACACAAAACTGGTGGCATAAGCTATACTAATTAGTGAAACACTTTTATTTTACCAGAACATTATATTAACCCAAAGTTGTATTTGGAACACAAAACAGATGGCGTACAAAGAAAGTTACACATTTTTTTTATTTACTGGTACTGGCAACCCAAAAATTGCTTAAAATTGAATTCAAGAGTAATTAACTCTAATTTAATTGATTTAACTTCCAATAATACCTCCATATACACATTCAGGTGACGCTGTTGTACTGTTTTGGCAAATGTGTAATTAAAACTGCAACATGTGTACTTTTAAAACTCAAACAAAATTGATTAGGGAAAAGTTCAATTGTCACTGTGACAGGTAAAATGCGACTGAATAAATATCGAAAATGCATGCAAGAATGCGTTTGTTTGTTTGATTTCAACTGGTGTTAGCATTGCATTTTTTTTCAACAATTTTTCAGTCATATATGTTGGACATTATACAAACTGGGTTTCTCAGAATAAAGTAAATGTATTAAAATGTACATAAACTTGCAAAAGACCACTACTCCAAAGGTGACTGTACTTACAAAATACTGTAAAATCATTGATATTCGAGGGGGATTTAATTTTGTTGATTTTGTGGATGATCTCAACCACAAAATTAAATCTCGACAAATATTAATAATTTCTATGGTTTTTTACTTAGTCGATAAGATATCCTTGAAATTACGTCCCCAAGAAATTGTCTTTTTTCCCTAAACCATGAAATTTAGTCCTATTGAAATTAAATAATTTAACAGCACATGTATATTAGGATGTTTTCATGTAAACAAAATAAAATACAAAGAAAAACCACAGCTCTTCACAGAATCACTATAGGAAGTAGCTGAACAATGTTTCTTTAACGTGAATTTTTGCAAATTGTACATTTTTTCGTGTAAATAATAAAAAGAATTTACATTAGAATTTTACATAATTACTATCAGTTTCTGCAAACTAATTAAGATGCCAAATTCACAATTTGAAACTAAAGAATAATCAACTGCACAAATAAAGGCAAAAACACAATTAAAATCCAATTAGATGGACTGCCATTTTGTGCTATTTCTGTCCCATAGATGAATGACCGAATCATTGCTTTCATATATTCACAAGTTTGAACCGGCTGCACTATATCAAGTATAATTACCCCAGTAAAATTGGACATGCAGCTGAAATAAGCCACTGTAAAATCATTTAATTTCGTAAGGACGAAATTTCTTAGTTTGGATAAAAAATGGGACGTTTAATTCGTGGATTTTTTTGCATTTCAGGTAATAAATATCAAGCGTCAAAATTATTGCTCGATTGGATTAAATTTCGTGGTAGAAGACGAACCACGAAATCTACAAAATTTAATCCCCCACAGAAATTAAAGATTTCACAGTATATACGGTATGAGGCCAGTCACCTTTATTGAACGCTCTAAGAACTGCCTACACACGTTCAATGCCCTGCATCAATGGACAAAGGAATGCTCAACTCATTGAAATTAATGTAATTAATGAACCAAACATGGAACAATATTTTTCCATTAATTGACAATCAAACAAATTAATTTGCAAACAGTATTCACACATGTGTTTTTTCTCTTCACATTGACACCCATAGTCTGTATGGTACTTTAAAATAGTAGGCACATAACTCTACTTCCTTACCACTCATTAAAATACTTGTCATTTTTATTAAAGGATATACTGTAAAATTATATATTTTCGTGGGGGAATAAATTTCGTGGATTTTTGCGGTTCACCTTAAACCACGAAATCAAATCCCATCCAACAATAATTTTGACCCTTGGATTTATCACAAGAAATGCAAAATCCAATTCCCATGGAAATGGTCTTTTTTTACCAAAATCCAAAAAGATTTTATCCCATCAAAATTTAATGATTTTACAGTAACATAAATACTTATCAAGTTATCTATAAGTTGTGACTTAGCGACTACTCTTAACGAAATGGAACAAGACAAGGAGGAAATGAAGAAAACTTTCGAGAAAAATACGAGACACTCTGCAGGGAGGAAGGGAAAGGAGCCAAACATCTTCATATAATTTTTTTTTTTTTTTTTAATTTTTAAATGCCGATCATAGCCTTTATTTTCTTCATTTCTACCGAAATATGGCGGACATAAATATGTGCCTCCAGCCGGATTAACCACTGAGCTACAGAGGCACTTCATAATTTTAGCGGCAAAGAAAACCCCTACGGTTGTGTGACAAAAACGTCTCTCATACTAAATTCTCTTGTAAGAAGAAATAAGCTGGTAATTAAGACACAAAGATAATTGTTTGAAATTCTAAACAAATTAATACAACTAACTAATTACTGTCCTAATTTGTATGCTTCCAATTCAATTATCAAGCAGAATAATTATGTTTAATTAATTATAAACAACAGCTCCCAGCCAAACAGATGCTACTCTAAAACAGCTTCTAGACAAACAAGAAAACCGAGAAGCAGCAGCATTTAAAACTTAAAATTTTAAAACAACATCTTAGATAACGGAGGAGTTCAAATTCATTTACGAAGTAAGAATAAACTTTTCCTTCGCCAGCACAATTTTATTTTTTAAATTTTTTAATGCAGTTGTAATTCTTTCTTTCCTATATAGTACACAGTTGGTTTGCCAAAAATTAATTTCTTGGGTTTGAATTATAATTAAGTACAAACATGTTCTTCCGCAAGCAACTGACAGCTTCTCCACATGTGGAGGATATGACCATAGACATTATAAGAACCTATAACAAGAACCTTACCTGCATAATAGGCTTATGCAACAAGTGAACCTGACATAGTCCTCTACCAAGTGTCCTTATTACTGGGTGGATAGCAACAGAAGCTAGAAGCTAGGGCAATTATTTGTCCAAAATACTGCTTAAATAAGGCAGGGCTCGACAATAACACTGGTCCCCTGGCCCGGGATCGGTGAAAATCATGAAGGACCAGTAGCTGTTTTATTTCCAAATTTAATACTTCTTCACTGTCGGATCAGTGACAAAAAATATTTAGTGTCAACCCCTGTAAGGGTCTTCTGTAATTTAAAGGAACAACAAAGATACTAACCAATGACGGAACTGTGGGGGACTGTTTCTTGCTGCAGCCTCTCGCTGTTTCTTGGACAATACAAAATCCTGTAACCTTTGTTTCACCTCCGTCGATGCCACCGCACCTATAAAAGATAAACATACAACATAAATATGTCATCACTAGAAATGTGCCCATCGACAAGGGTGCCCCATATTGGTGTACGGTTTGTGAGGAGGTCAGCACACAAGAGTTGCGTTACATCCAGACAGACGGACAGCACCAATGCTATATGCCCGCCACTTATAAATAAGGGCTGGTAATTATAAAATATATCAGATTTATGTAACCAATGAATAATCTTGATTGTATAATTCAGTTGATACATTTACGGAAATTTCAAGATTTTAAGAAAAATCTTATGTTTTCTACTAGGAATGCTTTTATTTAATTTATAAATACTGGTCCAAGGAGCCAGTCTATGTTTGCGTAAGAACGCGGCTGCAATCACTGCAGTGAAGTTTTTGCCATCCTCATATTTTCCCCAGCAGTAAAAGCCCAGACATTACTATATTTTTAATGATTTACCCCCCCCCCCCCCACCCCCTCCTGTTATAGCTTCTGCTTTTCTTCAGGTAGTAATTTCAAAATTTTCATTAACAAAGAGAAAAGTATGAAGTTGAAACAGTACGGGGTACATGCAGAGAATTTCAGGTTTCAAATTTTTATCATACATACAGAATATTGCAGCCATTACAGACTGTAGGTAATTCATGAAATAAATACCTGGATAAGATTACTACATATCATTTGGCATCAAGATCGAATACTATTATATGCATGCTGATTTTATTTATTTTGAAGAGTGATCAGATGGAGGGGAGGAAGTATTCTAACTTCTTTTTGAAGAGTGAGTGGTTGGAGGAAAAGAAAGTCATCCAACTACTTTTTGAAGAGTCACTTACAGGAGAGTGATTGGTTGGAGGGGTGGAAAGTCATCTAACTTCTTTTTGAAGAGTAAATTAAAGGAGAGTGTGCAAGTGGACGAAGGAGAGGAAAGTCAGGTAACTTCTTTTTGAAGAGTAAACTAAAGGAGAGTGAGCAGATGGAGGAGAGGAAAGTCAGGTAACTTCTTTTTGAAGAGTAAACTAAATGAGTGAGGGAATGGAGGGGAGGATAGTCATCTAACTTCCGTTTGAAGAGTGAGTGATTTGAGGAGAGGAAAGTCATCTAACTTCTTTTTGAAGAGCTGTAGAGGAGCAAACAGATAAAGGAGAATATGTCCTCTTTTTGAAGAGTTCAGTCTGAACAAGGCCAGTGTTCCTATTACAAAACTTTGTGCATTTTTCAAAAATCTTTTTGCTTCCATCACAATACATCTTCTGGCATATTAATTTCTGATGCAAAAGATTTTTCTCTCATTGACCCAATTTACATGCAAAATGTAATGTGATAAACTACTTAAATTACTAGAGTACAAAAAGGTACATAAAAAAAGGCAATCAACAAGTATTTAATTACAATGCAGTAATAAAAAAGCACCGTATCAAATTACCCTTTACAAATCTGCAAATAGAATATCTATTCAATGCAGTTTTTTGTATGCAAACATGTCATGGTATTCTTATTAACTTAAATAGAGCGGACAAAAAATCAACCCGCATAATTATGGCATGTATTTATGTGTGAATCGAAGAATACTATTGAACAATCTTTTGCAAAACAACGTTTTCGCACAATGTCATAGGCTTTTACAAAATATTGGAAGTATAATGTAAATTAATGCACTAAAACTTGCTTATTTATTCATCTGCATTCGAAAATGGGTATATGTAATGAATATTGCTTCTCTTACTCATGATTCAATAAGTAATATTAATGAGGGAACTATCCAATTCGAAAGAAAAGCGGGGATTAACGTTAACTCAAATACATCCAGTTAAATCTAGATCAACATAGTTAACCTTGTGGAAGAGCTTATGCTTATAACCTTTATCATTTAACTTTGAACAGTAAGAAAGAAAGAAAGAAAGAAAGAAAGAAAGAAAGTAAAGTAAGGTAAGGTAAGGTAAGGTAAGGTAAGGTAAGGTAAGGTAAGGTAAGGTAAGGTAAGGTAAGGTAAGGTAAGGTAAGGTAAGGTAAGGTAAGGTAAGGTAAGTAAGTAAGTAAGTAAGTAAAGTATTAATTTTACAAGGCTAACATGTTTACAATAATGCAATCTTCCATATGGGCCTCAACGCAATCTTTCACATTGGCCTCAACGCAATCTTCCACATTGGCCTCAACGCAATCTTCCATATGGGCCTCAACGCAATCTTCTATATGGGCCTCAATACATTCTCCCAAATGGGCCTCAACAGACTGTATCAAATGCTTATTTTTAACAAATATTATGTACATTTTGAAGTTAGCATCCCTTAGAGCTGGATAAAGTATTGGCTTCCCTTGCCATTTCATCTGATTAAAATGATGAAACAATACCATAATAAAGTATTGTTATAGTTCTACCAGATTAAACTGAGACTCCTTGCATAATTCGTAAAAGTCTGGAGATAGCGGTATATAGTAAATTAACATACAAATAGAATACAACCGAGCATGGCCAGACGAGTTTTACCGACTATGATGAGTGTCAGTCTCATCAAATCTGGTCAAGCTATACTACTCGGTTTGTACTTTATTTTTTGAGAAAATCAGACAGGGAATTGAGAGACCTACATTGTAAACGAACCACCTATACGTATGTCAATGTTTACACTTTCTAGAGAATGTGTTTTAGAACTAGTACAATATGTTTAGTTTCTTTTTTACAAGCCTTGCCATAATGCCAAAATTAAGCTATCTTTAGACTATGATTATTTATTTCAGGCACAAGCCAAAAAACATCAACAAATGGCCCAATTACAAATCCAGAGCACTTACCACTGGACCTCTGACAACTGAGCAGTCAGGCAGGCCATATACTGTAAAATCATTTATTTTCGATGGGACAAAATTTCTTGGTTTTGGTAAAAAAGGCCATTTCCATGGGAAGTTAATTAGTGGATTTTGCATTTCTGGTGATAACTACAAGGGACAAAATCAATGTTTAATAGGATTTGATTTTGTGGTTGAAGGTGAATTTAATCCCCCATGAAAATTAATTAATTTACAGTACAATGAATGAATAAGTAATATCTGTCTATTCATTGCTAACACTAGCTGAAATGTTCATGCTTGCTTAATTAATTATTCTCAACAAGTAGGTGTATTGGATATAAACGATCTAGGTCGACTAATGAATGTCACGTCTAGTCCACAAATGACCCCATGTTAAAAACTAGCACATAGTACAGGTATATGTCACAACTACAACAAGGTATCGACCACTTTACACTTGTCATGACTTCGCTGGCTTAGAATGAGGTCGTATTTACAAAATTGATATTTTGAGAAAACAAGAAAAACTGTCTGACAATCTCTCTTTATCTATGGTAAAACAAGCCTTTTCAACTTCAGTTTGGTCAATAAGGCAAGTTCAGATTTTCATGAAAATAGGCTCATAAGAAGCGTCTTATGATGTAGATTTCAAATATACATTAGTCTTATAAGGGCGTATGTGGTACTTATGACCTTCTCATTCTAACCCAGCAACTTGTTGGCTTAAACAAACATGATTACTGGACAGAATAACTGCTCATTGATTGAAACTGGCAAAGTAGTACAGTAGTACTAAAGTGAACAATTTGATGGCTTAGAACCAGAAGGTCGTAACTCCTACTTACGACCTTATAAGACTCATACATATTTGAACTCTGCTTCGCAAGGCGCTTCTTACGAGCCTATTTTCATGAAAATCTGAAATTGTCATGCTGACCAAAAGGAAGTTTTAAAAACTTGTTTTCCCACAGGTAAAGAGTAAATTAAAGACTGTTTCCTCTTGTTTTCCCAACCCCTGCGAAATGAAGTTCTTATGTCAAGAGCAGTTCAAGAACAGTTCTTAAAACTAAGTAAGTGTTCTTGACCCGTTCTTAGAGGATTTTAAGAACATTAAAATTTTGTACTAGAACTGTTCAAGAACAGTCTTCAGGAACGGTTCAAGAACTTTTTAAGGACCTTTCCTGTTCTTGAATTATTCTTAAATTATTCTTGAACACTTTAAGGACTTTTTTTGAACAGCATATACCTTTTGATGTTCTTGAACTGTTCTTAACAATGTTCTTGAATATATGAAGGACTTTTTAAGAACAAAATTTGTTCTTAAAAGGTTCTGTCATTGTTCTTAAAGATATTTAAAGAACAGTTTAAGGAGGTTTTAAGAACATCTTATTTCAAGTACAGTTTAAGACAATATCAAGGACAGTAGTGGTCTGGATACCGCTCATAAACATGCACCTTTCCTTCTCATATAGTGGGAAGCAGTTTTTCATTAGGAGGCGGCTGGTGGCCAATTTGACCGCCTCAAATGTTATTTGGGCCGGCTCAAATTTGGAATAAAAGAAGAGCACTGCCTTGTGGGTGCAGACGCTCATCTGATATCTGTCACTGTCAAAAGGCAGACAACCCAAAGGGGCAATAACTCACGCAAAATGCAGATCAGAATTATGGTTCTTGCTCGACATGGTCAGGTATTGATGGTGAACAAGTGCTGAAAGTTTCAAAGCAATAGCCCTCATAGTGTATGAGAAAAGTGGACCTAATCACAAAACTTAACCAAGAAATTTACTAAGTCAAAAAAGGGGCAATAATTCACGTAAAATGCAGATCAGAGTTATGGGTCTTGCTTGACATGGACAGGTATGGATGTTGAACAAGTGTTGAAAGTTTCAAAGCAATAACTTATGTAACATATGTACTCAAAGTGTTCTGAAAGAAAATCAAGAACATTTTCAGAACCAATCAAGGTCAAACCTGTGGAACTAGGTGGCGCCACCATCTGTATGTAGTTTGGGAGAAAGCATGGCTCTTCTGTCAGAAAATATTTCTTTCTGCTAGCTTGTTTCCTGTTGTTTATGATGGTGAAATGAATGAACAAATCACCCAAAAGGTAAACTTTACTTGTGGCCAACTTTAATACTTGTTATTTTCATTTTATGATGCACTAAATCAACAGCATTGCATGTTCCAGTTTGTACTAGAAACTTTCAAGATTTCGGACAAAGTGGTTTCGGATATTGAATTTTCATTGCCAGATTCTGTACAGAAATTATTCAATTTATTCTGTGCAGGTTGACGTTGTATGTTCCAGTTCTGTTAATGTTTTTCATTTACCGGCAATCACGGGTAAATGCACTTTTCTGATTATTTCCAATATGTTTTGTAAAACAAATTTTCAACACTCCGTGTTCGTTGAAGTTTTCATTGTTTGTTTGTTTGTTTTTTCCATGATGCTTCAAGCCCAAACCCAAATTTGATCCAAGATTGTATGCTTGCTTAAGCAAAGTGTTAAAAGAAAAATTTCCTTGCACTAAAGACACAGAAATAACATTGAAGGTGCAAGCTGTTCAGAAGAACTTTTCAAGTACATTTTAAGAAATGTTAAGAATTTTTCAAGAATATGAGTTCTTGAACAAGTCAAGAAGTGTTCTAGAATTAGACTAGAACTGCTCTTAAAGTGTTCAAGAACTGTTCAAGTGCATTTTAAGAAATGTTAAATTGGACAAATAATTAAGAACTATTGTTCTGGTAAAGTTCTTAAAAGTGTTCTCGAATAGTTCATGATTTGTTCAAGAACAAGAGTTCTTAAACAGTTCAATAAAAAGAGTTCTTGAACCGTTCAAGAACTAATTTTCAAGATTGTTCAAGAACTGTTCTAAGGACTTTTTAAGAACACTTGTTCTTAAGATTTGTCCAATTTAACATTTCTTAAAATGTACTTGAACAGTTCTTGAACTCTTTAAGAGCAGTTCAAGTACAATTCATGAACACTGTTCTAGAACAGTGCAAGAACTTTTCTTGAACTGCTCTTGAAATTTTCGCAGGGGAATATATCGATTTTGTAGTTACAACCTTCTAATTCTAAGCCAGCGAATTATGGATACGTCCTGAAAACACTACTGTACATACAGACTGTTTGTTTTAATGTTTAACAAAAGGATGAAAAGGGTGAATATACAGATCAGTATTGATGAGTTTACATTGTAACCTGTTCAAGGCTGTTTTGGTGCAATGGATACATGTAGAGTACATGTGTACTATTTTATTTTTTAAGTTGATTGCAAAACAAGTTTGTTGCAGTAACTGTTTCTTCAAACCCTGCAACACCACATGATGGTATTCATTGCCATGAGGGTAATAAGTCATGGACATAAGAATTGGATATTTTCAATGCCTGATTATCTGTCCCAATTATCAAGCCATGCACTTCCTACACGTGTGTGAAATTGATCTGTGTGTTGGGGATGACAGTCAACAAAGTACAAGTTTATTACTTTAGGTATGTCACAGCCTGAGATAGAACCCATGACTTCTGGTACTCAAAACGGACGCCTACATTTTAAGTGTATGGGAAGAAGACCAAATACATAAAAAACAGGCCCTGATCTCCCAAAACATCTCAGTAAAATCTCATCTCAAATTGAGATTTAAAAAATCAAAGTCTGCATTTGAGATTAATCTTAAGTTCAAACTCTTTTATATTTGGCTGTAATAAATTCAGAATAATGTTTTCTATTATGTGATGCCGATTTTTAATCTTTATCAAAAGACACATACCAATATTTGAGATGAGATTTAACTCAGATTGAGATGTTTCGGGAGATCGGGGCCAGGTATCTCTCTAAGAACCGTATTAAAAGAGTTATGAAATTTTGAAATCTAGCTCACTCACTTTCTTCTTCCTTGTTTTTATTTTTAATCTGTGAGAGACGAGTTTTTTCATGGATTTCTTTCTCATAGCGTTGTCGTTCTTCTAACTTCTGCTGCTCCGCTAAGTATTCTTGCTGTTTCTGTATCAACACCAGCTGCTATGAAACGAGAAAAATAATAGGTCAAAGGTTGAAATTCAAATATTTAATATTTATGAACAAGAATGCGTTCAGTAAACTGTTGAGCTTACACACTGGTGGTAGTCTTGTCCATAATAAGTAGCTAAGACAATCAACTTAAAAGTTTTTTAACAAACAGACGGACAGACCAATAGGTGCATCACTATATAAATAACTCTTTTTTTTTCATTCATTTTAGAGCACCAACTCAACTGAATTTTTAAGTCCCTTATAAAGAGAGTTAAGTCAGTTTATGCTACTACTCATGGGAGACAAAATGTTTTAATTTACTAAAGGGAGACAATCTGTCAATATTTATTTTTCTAAAGGGAGACAATCTGTCAAATTTTTATTTTACAAAAGGGAGACAATCTGTCAAATTTTGATCGAACTAAAGGGAGACACTCAAGTTTAATAAAGAGAGGAAAGCCTTTATTTCATAATTATAGCTTCACATAAGGGGATAAGCTATCAGTTTAGGGGTTACAATTACATAGCCTTTTAAATCCTTTGCCAATGTTTTCAGGAATGTATCAAGGTTGTATTTGTGAAAAAAAACATGTTATTGTCTATCAGAAACAGGAGATTTTAGCAGGTACTATTGTGTAGGGATTAATCAACTGCTAATCATGCATAATGATTTCATAATGGTACCAACATTATCAAGAATTATGCATAATTAGGAACGGGAATTGATATTCATGCTAGATCAAGTTACATAAAATGTAGTCTAAGAGAAGTTATATGGTTTCATCAATCAATACAGGACTACTAACACATGGCCTAAATTAATGCCATTTTCATATCAATTTAACAAAGTTTGTTGGATGCTCAGTTTAAATAATTAGCTATTCACAAACAAAATGTGATCGGAAATAAAAAATGCTTAAACAAAGGATGCCTTCATGCTATATTCAAGTATTCAGTATGAAGAATTTGTACATGCAGGGGGTCCTATAATAAAGTTTGAACTAATCAGCAAACAAATATTACCAAAAACAACACAAGCAAGCACACAAGTACTTAGGAACAACAACAAAATAAGAAACAAAAGAATTGTACAGCATTCAATCAAGATCTGGAACAGTACTGTAAAATCATTTAATTTTGTTGGCAAAAAATTTCGTGGATTTGGTAAAAAAGATCATTTCGGTGGGACGTTAATTTGTGGATTTCTCATTTCAGGTAATAAATACAAGGGCCAAAATTAGTGTTTGATGGGATTTAATTTCGTGGTTGAAGGTGAACCATGAAATTCTCGAAATTAAATCCCCCACGAAAAAATTAACGATTTTACAGTATTATAATATTTACACCTGTGAAGTTTTTTTCTAAATGTCGGACACAATTATGTAATATTAATAGAATTAGCAGTTTGAAAGCAACAAATGAATTCAGAACATTGTCTACTGGCATATATCTACATGTATATATATGTATGTGATTGACAGCTGTGTACAATTTATTACAACAGCCGTGCAGCATATATTTTAGTGAACCTGCGCCAGTTGTGCTGGGGATAATACAGTGAACATGCACCAGCATAATTATTATTTCAACTCAATGAAAGTTTTATATATTGGGGCGGCAAATGTTAAGTGAACCACATCAGTGTGTAGATCTCGTGACCAAATTATTTGAAATGAATAACGTTCAAACTCCAAACATTTGCGATTTCGTCCACTAATTGTGAGTGTTTTCTTGATTACAGCGATCGTGCACTTTATATGAATATATTAAACAGCCTAAATCACATCTCATTTATGTAGGAACACTAAATAATTACCAAGTTTGCTCTATCTTGAGCTGTTGTTAACAAATGCTCAACCAAACTATTACACTCGGTTGAAAACTGCATTTGGTTGAGCATCAATTAAAAACAGCAAGAGATAGAGCAAAATGGGTACTTGCCGAGTATTCTTAGGCTACATAATATATCCATATTATATACACTATCGTTATTATAAAAAAAACCCTCAGTTTTAGCAGACGAAATCACAATAGTTTTGAGAAATCACAACAGTTTTGAAAATCACAATAGTTTTGAGAAATCACAATAGTTTTGAGTGTTGATGTTATTCATTTGATCACGTGATTCTACACACTTCATATAGTAAAACCTCAATGTGTTAAAAAAATCATAAATTCATAAACTGTTATGGTGAGGAAATTATTATCTCATGCAGTAACAAACTTATATACAAACTCGGTAAAAAACTCGGACAACGAAGTTCAATGGCCGATCAAACCACCTATGATTGATTAGCTGCAAGCATTAGCCAGCCAGCTGTACGTTGAAAGTAAACCTCATTACAGTGTCTTAACCAGGTTTACTTTGTTACATTAACAAAAGTGCAACACTATGTTGTGTTTTCGTGTTTGCACCAATGAAGTTACAATAGTTTTATACTGAGCCCTTGATACACATTAATTAGTCGTATAACTCAAAGTTAAGATCAGCACCTAAATCAGGAAATAACTAAGCAATGAGATTAATACCCGTTTCTTGCTTCATATTAGCATAAAATTAATTTTAAATTACATATCAGCATCATTTAAGCATCAAATTAACCCGAAAATTCTGCTGCGTGAAATTAACCCCAAAATTACATAGCATCATTTTAGCATAAAATTAACTAACAATAAGAAAGTGCAGTAATGACAATGTAATACACTGCACCCCCCCCCCCCTCCCCCTCAAATTACTGATTCTGCTGAGTCATTGATGAATGGTTTCAATAGAGGACAGGTAGTTTAGCAGCAGACTGTTATTGTGAATGATAATCAAATGAGTAAGACGGTATGACTCAACGCTGTAACAGACAAACTTACAGACTCAAAACATAAACTTTACAAGAATGTTCACAGTTCATGTTAACAAATCTCTCCAAGAACAGCTAAGTTAAACATTTGAGAATAAACAAAACCCGCTATAAAACAAGATATTTTATAATACAATAGGTTATTCCAGTGTTAATTGAATATGGTATAATGTGATTAAAGTATGCCCTTAAAATACATACAGGTTTACCAATGATGTATTAACATAATTATAACATGTCAATTTTGAGACGTTTATTTCAAGAAGTTACATGTATATCTATAGTGTACGGGTTTTTAGGGTTCCACAAGAAATTTTAGTAGTATCGCTGGCTTAGAATGAGATGGTCGAAAGCGCAAAATCAATATTTTGAGAAAAAACTGGCTGCAAATTCTTGTTACTAATACAAAAATAAGGTTTTTCAACTTCTGTTTGGTTGGTCTACATGACAAGTACCGGTTTTCAAGGCAATAGGCTAATAAGAAGCGCCTTATGATGTAGATTTTGAATATGTATCACAACCTTCTCATTCTATGCCAGCGATATATTCAGGCACATTAAAAATAAATATAAGTTGTCGGAACTTGTCAGAGTGCAGGGGAAAGTTATAACATTAAGGGTCTCACAACAAAACCTTTAAAATTGAACGGCATGCAAAATAATATTAAACAATAAATATCACAGAACACTACGTGGGGTGTTCCACAATTAATAGGACTTTTTTCATAGCAGCACGGAAAATCAGAAATTAAGAAAACTAATTGTATATAATTAAATTTTGATCTTTCACTGACAAACACGCGAATTATGAAAGAAATTGGATGAAAAATAAGAAATGTATTAAACATTAAATATGCTATGTACCAAGGAGGCGGGTCGCACCGTGACGTTATTATGACGTCGCATTTCAAGCACAGTATTTTAACATAAAGGGGCATTTAATATTTTTGTTTATAGTAATATTGACTTTCTAAACAGATCTAATAACACTGTTCCGATTATTTAAATGTGTTTCCGTAACCCTGTTCACAAAAAATGTGTTGCAATGATATTAGAAATTGCTCAAACATTGGAGCGTCTATCAGGGTACAAACAGTGTTTATTAACGTCAACATAATTTTCTATGACCTCACCTGTGCTTACTTGTAAGTTTATTAATCCGGGATCTGTAAACAATTTGAGCCAACAGAACACAAGTAGCTGCTTAATGCCACTACATCATATGTATTTCATCATTTCATTGGTTAGTACTGTTGATTTTCCAAATATATACCATTATTTGACAATCGCGCAGTTTCTGCTTATTGGTGTTGACGTCATTTTCACCCATGACGCGCTTGGATACAAACCCCTGATTAGTGACTTGTGATTACAAACACGGATCGATTTCTTCAAAAGTTTGCATGTACATGTATAAGTCTTCCACGTAATGCCATACAATTAGGCGTTAATATTTATCAAGTGGTTATTGAGATATTCACATTTTTAATAAGGATGGTAATGACAAATACTAGTGTGACCCGCCTTGGCGTTACATGGTTTCTATGACAACGCTTTGTATGAGCATCATCAGCAACAACAAAATTCTGTTGCTACCAGTATAGAGAGCATACATTGCTTAGCATATGAGACAAATTTCATTAAAATGTAAGCGTTGAGTAAGAAGTTATGAGAAAAGTCCTATTATTTCTGGAACACCCCTCGTATATACAGTAGGAGGAATATTAGCACATATATAAAGAGTGAATAGATAAATTCCGGAATGTACAATATTGTGGGTTTTCCGCAAATTTGCATACGGTACAAATAATGTTGACCTTAATCCTTTGCTAATGCTATTGCGATTTAAATAAGCACCGCTCATTTCAATGGTTCATACATGAATATTTATCGAACGAAAACATGTATAACGGTAAAAGTTGTTTGTACCGCGGGATTAGTGTGGAAAACCCAGATTGCATTGAATTCCGGAGTAAATCTATTCATATGTAATGATTTTTCTTCAAAAATAGAAAATGAATAGGAATATATTTATAGCATTGACAGAATCTGATGCTGCTGGTGAAATATGAATTTTATTACAATTAATATAATAAAATTAATATTTAATACAATTGTCCCTAATTTACTTTCTTAAACCACTCCAAATTGAAAGTTATAAAACTACTTATTTGAAACAGACGTTTTTTTTTCAAATTTACTCCCAACACAGACCATAACCCTAGAATTGCAAAATAACCCAAAGAATCCCAAACTAACCCAAAGAATCCTAAAACATCTCAAATAATCCCAAAACAACCCACATAATGCAGAACTCATTTTCAAACATCTGAAAAAACCTCAAAGACTATCATTAAAAATGTTACAACAAAATGCACAAGTTACAATATTATATGTGCTGAGGTGGTTGATCACCCAAAGTCACAGCAGTACCTTAAAATGCTCCTGCATCTGTCGTTCATGCTCTTTAGCTAACTGCTCCTGTTGAAACTAAAACAATAAAAACATGCTACATTATAATCACGCTATCCAGGATGCTAAATCATCATATACGTCTAGAAAATAAATCATCCCCATGAACAATACTCATCAAATTAATCATTATAAGATCAAGTTCAAGGGCTACGTGCAAAACTATGGTATGCGCGTCTATAAATCAATGAAGTTGCCATAGTTTTGCACCAAGCCCTCGAAATATAATAATTCTATTCACAATGCTTGCTCAATATACACTCCAGAAAAATAATCATTATAATAAACTGCATAGAACTTTAATCTGAGAAAAAAATCATTAATCATACAAAATTAATCATTACACAGAGGATCTATGACGAGTTGTCAATTGATATAAATTTATATTAAACAACAAGTTTTGGAAATTTTATTGAGCGAGCCTCTGGCGAGTTTAATAATATTTCCTGAACGAGTTTAATATAAATATATCAATTGACAAGGAGTGATAGATTCTTTATATTATATGACACTAAAAACGCATAATACACATTGATTTATTGAAAAGACTCAATTCTTTATACTACATGTGGTACGTATAACTTTATACGTACTCGCTATACTAACCTGGATACAAGGAAAGTCATGTGATATAAGAACATCTTAAAACATTTTACCTCGATTCTTATAGATACATATTTTTACCAAAACCACATTTTTTATTATTCTTTAACCCATTTTCAGCAACAAACTGCTTTTTCCTAATTTAAATTATAAAATGAGAAAACCAAATGAGAAAAATAAATACAGCCAAAGAAAATTTAAAAGCATTAATTAAAGAAAGGCAAAACAGTATTCCTCTGAAATTGCTTGTTGTTTTTTCACTCTAAAATTGTGTTACTTAAATTTGGGTCGAAATAACACCTGAATTTAAAATACTAGAAATGACATGAAGGTATGCAAATGTTATTAACTTACGAAATCAAAACCATTGAATTATTTTCTCAAACAATTACTCATAATCATACATAACCTAGATTATTTATTGCCTATTTCCCATACGTATCTATATAATCTAATACAATATGCGCATAATTAATCTATCCTGCATAATTACAATGCAGACTATGAATATTTATAAGCATTCACCATTTTCAATGCATTACAATTGCACATATACTTATAAACGGTACACAGATAAACAAATACACATATATATACATAATTAAAATGCGCTTAAGCAAATCAGTCATTTGCTGGGGTGTAGGCATGGGGCGGGGGCATAAAAATCTACAGGCTATCTGAACATGCTAGCCGGCTACTTTTTGTCATTTTCTTCTTTGTTACTGTAAGTGAGACTTTCAAATCAACCGCCTACTTTTTAAGAGTAACCCCTAGCTACATGAAAAACAGTAAATTTTCTACCCCCCCCGCATTTGTAATGTAAATACAATTATCGTAATATACATTGCAATTTCTCTTATTTACATAGATCTATATTTCACAAATAATACACGACATGGCTTAATTAAGTGTCTTTAAATGTATAAATTGACTTCTTTTATAATTAAAATATTTCAAACCCTAAAAAAGCTATTCATATTATACATTAAATTAAAGTGTATTATATACATAATTTACGTAAGTGACAGACATATAAATAAATAGACTGAACATAATTATATAATATATTGATAATTTACAACTGGGTAATTTATATTCAAATTCAATCAAATATGCAATCAATGTAATAAGAAGCCAAATTCATAATATTCAATGTTATAAATATTATGCACACAAAGAAAGAACTAATGGATCAAGTGACTTTAATTTTGTTCCGTAGAAACTTGCCTAAAACATCGCATCAATCAATTCAGTGCAGCAGGCTGCACTGAACAGCGAGGCATCAATTATTGATAATATATTTTATGCTTCTTCAAGACCATAAGTTACAATACTGACAAATATGTTGGAAAAGTCGCTTCAACTGTCCTAAAGCAAAACAATATGACACTGTGGATCAAAAACAAGAAGTATGGATACTCCATGTAAACATGGTTTTAGAACAGGGGCCATAACTCCTCCAAAACTTGCCCATCAAGCTTGCTAATCATGTAAACAAACTGATTTAATAATACAAATGTCTGCTTATGTAACTAAGTGACGACTGTAACACAAGTCTGACGTGCAGGTGTCTGTTGCCTAACACGAAGCGCTACCAAGCACCTTTATTCAGTTACCTCCAATTCAATAAAATATAGAAGGCAAGGATTACCTCCTGTGGAAAGCGCTACGTAGCGCCTTGCTTAGGCAACGGACACCAGGTTTTCCTGACTTGGTCACAAATTATTAATTTATAATATAATCATTGCCATCATTGGTGACTAGGTCACAAATTATTAATTTATATATAATTATTGCCATCATCTAAAGTCTATGAAAGGTACCTCACAAAATGCTTACAATTGACCTGTTGTCTAGCATAATATTATCATTAATATATAATAAATCCAGCAACGACAGGTGTGATCTAGATATCAATGATATTTTATTATAAGTTCAAACATTGGGTCAGCGGTGATAAATATAATATACCAGTACATAGATTGACACACTAACGGTGACACTCAACGATAGTCTGGTTGATTGTAATAGTATATCGCTATAAACTGATATCTAATTGTCATTGTTTTTATGCTCTAATTGTCATTGTTTTTATGCTCTAATTGTCATTGTTTTTATGCATTTATAAACATACTAATTAACAATTTTACATAGCTATTAATATAAGGCTCACAGGTAAGACTGGCTTTGCCAACTGTGTTGCTTCATTCAGGGTTGACACTAACTTTTTTTTGTCACTGGTCCGACAGTAAAGAAGCATTAATTTGTAAAGAAAACAATTACTGGTCCTTCGTGATTTTCACTGGTGTTTCAAGATGTGCACTGGCCCCAGGCCAGGGGACCAGTGTAAGTGTCGAGCCCTGCCATTAAATAAAGTCTTTTATTGTATTATTATTATTACCTTCATAATCAGGAAGGTGAATATTTAATGACAAAAATTATTGTTTTAATTTATCTCATACTCAGAATACTACACATTCATTGCAGGTCAATTGTGAAACTTTAAAAAAAATTTTTTTATCAAAAACACTCCCAACATGGAGTCCCTTTTATGATTTCATTTAGTATGAAAGTGTATACAAACACCAATGGTTTTAACGAATTTAATCTGATTGGTTACACTCGTAGCATTTCTCATCCAATCAGAATACAAGACAGTGACGTGTATCTGATCACCTATTTATATTAGTGAGGTTACAAAATGTACATGTCTGGGAACACATACCTTATATTTATTACTATTCGTACTTGTAGATATACAAGTTGCATGTTTAATTTCCTTACAAAACAAAATGTTTACGTGATAAATATCACACTACCGCTGAATTATAATGTTAACTCGCTGATGAATCAATTTGAGCGTGATTAAAACATGACAAATCTGTTTGTTAATAATTTAGACTTCTAAATGTGACCTATGTGTACTAAGTTTGAAGAAAAACTCGAACCTCTACATGTCTTATTCTGTCTACACCACCTGGCTCTGTGCAAAGTGTCAGTCCTCCAGCCCTGATTGACAAATTTTTATTCTGACTGACAGAAAATCGAATATTTTTTAGAAGACAAAATGGAACATTTATTTATTTTATCAATTTGAACTTACAAGTTTAAAAACTTTTCTTTAAATCTAAATCCTAGTATAAATTTAAGTAATGCTTAAACTCACATAGTATTATACTGTCGTTCAAATGCACTAAAGTTCAGTTTTGCAACCTTATGTTAATTATTTTTTCAAAATCAAACGGAGATGATGAACCTTTAAGTTTCACAATGGAACAAGTATTTTACTATAATTTGCAAAATTTGTCAATACTTGGACCACAATGCTAACGTAATCATCAAAATAATGGCAATTAAGTGAAAACACTAATTTAAATTTAGCACTACAATTTACATTATCTTTTGCTTATTTTTTGTTAATTGGAGCGTTCTTAATTAATTCTTTAATTAAATACAAAAATCTGCCAAACTACTGTACATAATTACCCAGGACCTGGTACTATTTTGGTTCCTTTAAGTATTACAAAATCATGTAATTCCCATTTAATCAAGACTCTTTGCCCAGCTTTTCTTACACATTAATTGCTACTGTAACCCTATCTAGGTACAAATTTGCAGTGAATAAATTGACTAAACTCAGCCTTACAATGTATGACCTAGTTCAATTTTGACTAAACTCAGCCTTACAATGTATGACCTAGTTCAATTTTGTGTCACATTTTGTAAAATATGCATTATTAATGTCTTCCCTGTTTAAGTTTGGCTATTAAAATGCCTCGATTAATAATTTATGCCACTGAAATTTATGTTAATTTTGACAATTTATAATAAAAATTGTGGAGGTTTGACCTTGCGACCTATAGCGACCTAGTTTTCCTCTTCAGGTGACCAAATTTTGAATCATTCAAGTTCTCTGGCAGAAACATTGCAACAAAAGTCCATAATCAGATAGATGAGATGCATCTATACTCCCGAGCATTCATTACCGAATCTAATTGGTTTTCAAAGATGTAGCGAAGATGTCGCTTAAAATTGGCCACAGAATAAAATTATTTTTTTTTATTTGTAGAAAGATTTTGACTTGCATACTTAGCCAAAAGGTCACATGGTTAATGCCCACACTGACGATACAGCCAGTAAGTACACTCAGTACTATTTACCGGTAAAGGTCGTGAAATATAAAATATGATTTCCTACTTGGTGAGTGGGACTATATATTCAATCATGATCCTACTCATGTCAAACTAACAACCTTAATAATATTTAACCTTCTATGAACCAGACTAAACTCATTAAGCATAAAACAACCATGAATCTAAACTTTCTGCACTTATAACATCCTCGTTTCTTCCTTATTTTTTATAGATATATATTTATAATGTTTAGCATATGAACTACATTCGCTCATGATTAATTAGTTTCCATTTATAGTCTCAAAGTGCCTCTAATTAAGATTGATCAACAATAATAAACAATAATGTTAAAATGGCACGTAACGGTTCACCTTCGTCTCATTTTAGGTGGATATATGTATTTCAACTGCATCCACGTCCCTCCCCCTCCCCCCACCCCGATACTTTAACATTTAATGATAGTACATGATCAATACATTAGAAGGTATGAATATTAAGGATATATAACAAATGCACAATGAAGCACTAAATGGATCCAGCAAGGTCTAAAAGTCTCATAATAATAATACACATTCACTTTGAGTTTAAGCAACACCACAATTACCCCACCCACTGCTCCCTCTGATTGCACATGAGACACATCAAGCAAGGGTCCATGCCACCATGCATGCTGATTACAAACATATGAACGGTTCCGTTAACCTAGATCCTACATTTGTGTAACACCATTAGTTTGAATAAACAATGTAACAGAATATTAACCCTAGATTCAATACTACGAGGGGGTATCAAAAAGTTCATGGACTTTGCCTGCCATTTGTTTAGTTTTTGACCGAATTCAGTAAAAATCACACATTCTTTAAAACAATGTATTTTTAATTGACTTGCAAATTTCCAGCTCATATAACTTTTTCCCGATTATGCGGTGGTTACTATGGTAACTTAAATTATGCTCCGCGGCGCACTTTAAAAATATCATTCACTTGACCTCCCATATATACCTATAATTCTATGAATCGTCATCCGATTTGAAATATAAAACCGTCAACGTGAACATTAAGACCGTAGCATCATCCTGATGTATATATTATAGCTCTGTTTTCACGTATATTGATGTGACGTTATAAACATGTCGTTTTGAGTAGCCTGATTTTCGACGGATTTCATGACGTCGGCGCACTTTTCGGCATCACGTTACACTCTGAGTATCGATCTTCCGTTGCATTTTGCCCTTTTACTCAAAAATACACCGATACTGATCTCAAATTAGAGCATGTCACCCAAGTGTATAAAAGTAAGGTTGTATTGCGAAAATTAATCTGTTTAAGTGGTATAAAAGATGTAGCGATGAGAGTTGAATGAGGGTAGACTTCATGTACTGTGTGATTATCGGCGCTGGAATAAATGAATTTGTGAAATCTTTCATTAACTAACCGAACTTTTATATGAATAAAAGACTATTTAGTAAAAACCAAGTATTTTGGTAGGCAATAGAACAGTTAAATCCAAGTTTGTGAGTTTTGGATTCTATAGACGATCAAAAAGTGGCAGACGTTTTGACGTTTCATGACGTCGTAACGTCATGAAAGTGCGCCGGGTGGCAGTTGGTCATCTTTTAAATCGTTAGAATATTTTATTGATATTATCATTTAATCAAATGTTTATTTGTTTCTCAGTACAGAATTGAATGTAGTTTAAGATGATAAAATAAATTATTTAATCGCATTACGCATATTAAAATGAACGGGTCAGTCCACGAACTTTTTGATACCCCCTCGTATGTAGAAAATTAACTCTCAAAACAATGAGAATTCACAAAAATAAAAGGGAAACAACTCCGTTAATTTCCCATTCCCATTGATATTATACCATATCAAAATCCAGACAGCTCTTTGCAAAATTGCCTGAGAAAATCACCCCAGCAAAGCAAATGAAAAAATAAATCTCTCACCAATTACACTTACAGAATTCAAGGGAGGTAACTGCAGTTTTACAAAAATCAAAGGGGAACGACTCTTATTATTTCATAATTCATATAATACCAATTACTCACTTTATGATAATCTTGCAGTTGTTTCTCATGCTCCTGTGCCAGTTGTTGTTGCTGCTGCTGAAATTGTTGCAACAACATTTGTTGTTGAAGTTGTTGTTGTTGTTTCAAGGTGAGAATCTGTTGCTGTAGATGTTGTGGCGCCTGTTGTTGTTGTTGTTGCATGGCAGGGTCGCCGTACATGTTGGAACCCATGGCCCGGCGCTCACTGAGGGGTGAACTCAATGGAGATGTTACAATTTCTGAAATGAAAAAAAAAGAGTGTTATTATTTTTGCAAATTGACATTCACTGTTCAGCAAATCTGGCACATTTAGAAGCAACAGTTGATTTATGCATCAATGATATCACTCGTCACTCCAACCGAAATGGCTAGTTCAAAACGGCATTGGACCTGTTCAGATTTATATTCTTTTGAAATTGTTACATGATTTACATGTTGTCATTTCAACAACATTACCCGATACTCAGTCTCCAACAATATTTCCTGATATTCCAACAACAACATAACCTGATACTCAGTCTCCAACAATATTTCCTGATATTCCAACAACAACATAACCTGATACTCAGTCTCCAACAACATTACCCAATACTCTGTCTCCAACAACATAACCCGATACTCAGTCTCCAACAACATTTCCTGATATTCCAACAACAACATTACCCAATACTGACAGTCTCCAACAAAATTTCCAGATATTCCAACAACAACATAACCTGATACTCTGTCTCCAACAACATTACCCAATACTCTGTCTCCAACAACATTACCCTATACTCAGTCTCCAACAATATTTCCTGACATTCCAACAACAACATTACCCAATACTTAGTCTCCAACAACATTACCTGACATTCCAACAACATTACCCGATACCCAGTCTCCAACAATATTTCCTGACATTCCAACAATATTTCCTGACATTCCAACAACATTACCCGATACCCAGTCTCCAACAATATTTCCTGACATTCCGACATTTCCTGATATTCCAACAACAACATTTTCAGAAGATTTTTACTAAGACTAACAAAAACTGAAACAAATTTTTACCTATTAAAAAGCATATTTGTTTCTGCACTACATCACACAACTATAGCATGTTTTTATATGTGAAACCAAACTCCCTATAAGGGCATTCATATCAAACAATAAATTCAGTAAGAATATTACTATAAACCTAACAAAGAAATAATCTACAAACTTAATATAGATCTGAATCTTAACAGCATCAACCTTGACCTTAAAAGCCATCATACTGTAAAATCATTTAATTTCGATGAGACTAAACTTCATGGTTTTTGGTAAAAATGACCATTTCAATGGGACATTATTTTGTGGATTTTGCACTTCAGGTGATAAATACAAATTTTTTATTTGGTGGGATTTTGTTTTTTGATTTTGTGGATAATTTTAGGAAAACAATGAAATCCATGAAATTAAATTCCCCGTGAAAATTTATGATTTTACAGTAGATCTAAATCTCTTAATAGCATAGCACCAACCTTGACAGTATAAGCCATTTTGTGTAATATAATAATCCATATAGCGGTTATTGACACGTGGACCTTCCAGGTCACTTCTTACTAATCCACTTATAAAGTATACAAGAATTTCAACAACACTCACTACTTTATTCAAAACATAACAATGTACAGTCCTTTCAAAGTCAAATGAGAACGGTTGTAAATATATAAAATATACTATAGTCCGGCAGGAAACTATGTTTATTTATCTAGGTTTAACTTGGTATACCTGAGTTAATGGTCCACAAAGTACAAGAATTTCAACAACAGTCACTATTTTATTCAAAACATAACAATGTACAATCCTTTCAAAGTCAAATGAGAACGGTTGTAAATATACCATAGTCTGGCAGGTAAACTATGTTTATCTAAGTTTAACTTGGTATACCTGAGTTAATGGTCCACAAAGTACAAGAATTTCAACAGTCTATTTTACTCAAAATATAACAATGTACAGTCCTTTCAAAGTCAAATGAGAACGGTTGTAAATAAATATATACTATAGCCGGCAGGTAAACTATGTTTATTTATCTATGTTAAACTGCGTGAATACTGAGTTAACGGTTTTCACCGCTATTCTTTCGAATGGGATAATTCCCTCATTTATTACTTATTGAATCAACTATACTGTATGTACAAGAATTTAAACAGTCATTATTTTATTCAAAACGTGGCAATGGTAGCATTCATTCTCTCATGATTCAAATGTTTATATAGACTAAGAGATAAAAAGTTAAACGCTGGATTGACTCAGCAAATATGTCCTTCATGGAATGTCAGACCAACAGCTGACAGCATATTTCCAAGATCATATGAACAGTGTTGTTACACATACGCCTACACAATAAGTTTGAAATTTAAATGCCAAAATGTGGTAGGAACAAAATACAGTGTACCAAAATACAGAGCAAGCGTGACTTCCACAGCCATGTACCAAAATACAGAGCAACCGTAACTTCCGCAGCCAGGTACCAAAATACAGAGCAACCGTGACTTAATCCTCAGCCATGTACCAAAATACAGAGCAACCGTGACTTCCGGAGCCAGTCTTAGTTTTAAATAAAACAGTAAATCTAGTTGGTTTTTTTAGTGACTGGAAAAAATTAGCAGAGTTATTTGATTAGAGTACAAGTCCCCCCCTCCCGGACCCTAAAATCGCATGAGAGCCTAAGTGGTTTAAACAGGTGGCCTTATTATACTAAGCAAAATGCAGTCGAATCCCATGGCATAGATTCACAGTGTTAGGTTCAGTACATATGCAATAACAATACTGTGAAGTCTTACAAATTTTGTACAATACAATGCAGCAACTGATTTTGACAATGGTTTAAATTGATAATTTAAATATATATAGATTTAATAATAATATCTATATTTAAGTTATTGTAACTATTAGCCAATTCAGTACACATGAACCCATACCTGCCAAATACTCCTATTAAAGGTACATCTGATTCATTTTATGATCTTCTGTCCCATTATTTATAACCACTAGAATTAATACATTCCTTTTTTAGGTATCTAAATCCCTTTAAAATCACATTTAAGGGCATCTTGTGACATGTTTCACTTTATCACTCCTAGTTTGGATTATAACTAGCTTGGCAGGTAAGTATGCATACACATGTACCTTTAAGGAATTATTACTTAATAAGTGTTCTTGTTGGTTAATGAACTTTTAGTGAGAAATATACATGAACTTGTTCATGAACATGCAACTAAATGCATGCTATTGAGCCATGTACATCAGCGCATGAAAGTTCAAATATGGTTCATGATTTTTTAAAAATATTATTGATACTTATATTCATTTAAGGTTGATGGTGAACAAAGTTTTTTCCAATTTATTTTAATTACTCTCAACACCTCATTTCTGGTGTTATTCATCACCATAAGCGTATATAAGAGAAGCTTGGGTTTTCCTTTTATGCCGAACGTCTATTAAAGAAATTTCTGGTACAATTTTATTTGTCTTTCGTACGATGCAGCCTCTGGGATTAAACCAGGGATTTATTAGTGGTTCATAGTCTGATGAATGTGTGGCACAATTCTTATACAAACTATTACCTCTCTAGAGTGACTCTCTGAAGAACAAACAACCTCTTTATAACAGCACATTCAAAATTTCCCTTATCTGACATTTCCTACAAAGTTAACCTCCAAAGAGCAACAACCTCTGTGCAAAGGTCAATATTGACAGCTCCCGAGGGGCGTTTCTTCACAGACATTGTGCTTTATTAGGAAACCTTTTAATTCAGACAACCTCTCCATTTAAAACATCAACACTTATTTATGGAATTGTTAATTATTATGCTTATAGGACAGTAAATGACAATGATATGGTAGTCAAGAATTAAAACTTGTACTTCAACAATCTTTGTATTCGTTGCATAAATCATTAGTATTACTAATTTGTACTTTTACATACATCGGCTCATTAATTGAAAACAATATGGTAATGATACAAAGTTCATCAAACTGTAAATCACTTCAATTCAGGTAAAGAAGTACTGTTAAATAATGATAGATGGTTGAACATAAGTCTACACTAACTGTCAATTCAATAAGTAAATTGTGTGTCCCCGTAGCTCAGTGGTTAGAGCGCTTGCTGTCTAATCTGGCAACACAGGTTCACACCAGGGTGGAGGGACATACATAAATATATATGCCTGCCATACTTCTGCAGAAATAAAGCAAATAAAGGCTATGCTCGGCATTTTTTTAAGTAATACTTATAAGGGGACTATCCCATTGGAAAGCATAGCAGGGACTACAGTTAACTCAGTATTCACACAGTTAAACCTAGATAAATGAACATAGTTTACCTGACAGACAAGCTTGTGTTTATAACCATTCTCATTAAGCTTAAATTGAACGGACTACTACATGCGCATATATTAACTGTATCTTTACCAAAATTAAATAATGAAGCACTGCATAATTAGAACAAAAACAATGCAGATAAATTCACAGTGTCTATTTATGGACCCGATCAATTACAAAAGGTGGCAGTCAATCTATAAATAGCGCAACCACAGAATCTTATTATTCTAAATAAGATCTCGAAAAAAAATTGGGGCAAAATGACGATAGAAAATTAATAAATATTATATGGGGGGACAGACAGTACACTTGTGTAAGACATATAAGTGTCAATCATCACTAGAATCATAATTATTATCATTTATATGTTATTAATATCAATTATGCAAGTAGGTTGTAACTTTATTCAATAAATACCAGTAATACTAATGAGGAAGCTATCCCATTCTAAAGAATAGAACTCAGTTACACCAAGTTTAACCTAGATAAACATAGTTAATTTCATTAAACTAGAACTAGGCTAAACAAGTAGGACAAGATGCTAATTGAGTACCACAGTAAATGTCGGTCATTGAAGATTGAAATACCTTTCAACTCATTAAATATGCCGGCCTTGTCTCAAACTTCAGTGAAATAAAACGAAATGACAGCAAATGTATCATATTGAAATATGTAAATTTAGTTTGGGACTGTCAGCATGCAGGCATGGAAGATTGCATAACCAAATGTGTAGCCTTGTTAATTCCTTAGTCTTTAAGTTTTCACTCACTCACTCACTCACTCACTCACTCACTCACTCACTCACTCACTCACTCACTCACTCACTCACTCACTCACTCACTCACTCACTCACTTAGCTATTCAAAATTAACTAATAATATTCCTTTTTTAAAATTCATGTAGAAATTCAGTCAGACAATTTTTTTTTACCAAGTCGAAAATATCACAGAAAACTTAATGGTCTGATGGGAAATGCAAATTTTGCAGTCTCTGATTTTGTAATTAAGAGCTTTTAAAAGGCAGGTTCAATATGTATAATAATAACATCGGGTACACATTTCTAAAGTTTACACTTTAATACAAGATGCTAAAAATGAGTTAATTACTCGTTGAGACTCAACAATTACATAATTACTGTCAATTCAATAATTAATACTAATGAGAAAACTATCCCATTCGAAACAATAGCTGGGACTACCATTAACTCAGCTATACCCAGTAAGTTTTACCTAGATAAACTTAATTTACCTGACCGACGAGCTAATGTTTACAACCGTGATCATTTAACTTTGAACAGACTGTAGCTGCAGTAAGTTTTTGATAGACCTAAGCTACACAAACAAATACACAAACAGTGAGCAACAAATTATCAACATTATTTTTCTAGGTCACAGCGGCCGCCTTATATAAATGCAATATTGATTTGTTTCCAAATATAACTACAGACCGAAATAACATAATATCCCCCCTCAATGAAGATTGGGAAAATAAACCTTAAGTGTATTATTCATTCTACTCAGACCATAATAACTCAATAATGCCCACTCAATAAAGATCAGGAAAAATAAACCCACTGTCTTGCAATTGTTCATTCCTTATATGGTCGCTTGAGCATGTATCCATTATAAACCCTAATAATTATCAGACTTGGGGTCAAATTTATAAGGATTCTCTATATAAATACTGAAAAATCATTTAATTTCGACAGGACGAAATTATTTGAAAGGTACAAAATTTCGTGGTTTGGGTAAAAAAGACTATTTTGATGGGACGTTAATTTGTTGTTTTTTTCATTTCAGGTAATAAATACAAGAGTCAAAATTTTTGTTCAATGGGATTTGATTTTGTAGTGAACTGTGAAATTTAATCCCTCACAAAAATTAATGATTTTACAATAATTCATATTCGTCAACTCTGCTGATTATCGATGGCTTAGAACAAGAAGGTCATAACTACAAAATCGATATATTGAGAAAACAAGAGAAGACTGTCTGTAATTTACTCTTTACCTATGGGAAAACAAGTTTTTAAAACTTCATTTTGGTCAACATGACAATATCCGATCCGATAGGCTCATAAGAAGCGCCTTGTGAAGCAGATTTCAAATATGTATGAGTCTTATAAGGTCGTAAGTAGTAGTTACGACCTTTTCATTCTAAGCCATCGTTATCTAGATTGACCGCCCTCAGACTGGTTTAATCAATAGGTACAGCATGAAACGCAAACAAACCCTCGTATTTCAAAGCACTTGTATTATTTAATATTTCCAATACGTTGATCAATGAGAAACGCTTCCCTGTAACTAAAGCAAACTTGGGACGTTTTTTTTATATTTATATAGCTTGGTTATTTTGACCTGAACCTGACCTTTATGCAAGAATATATTACAAGGTTCTTGCTTTGAATATATCAATTTCCGCAAGCAAATCGTGCGATATAGGTATTTCAAATTTCTGTTTGTATTACAAGTCGAGTGTCTTCGTGATACTCCCGGATTATGAAAACATACATTTGGTGTAGTAAACGTACGTAGTTAATATATCGACTGTTGAATTATGCTAATCAAAAGGTCAGGCTCGTGTCAAATTGGCCAAGCTATACCAGGAGGGCCAATATATATACAGTCCATTATTTCAGTTAATCAGACTATGGACTTCATTATTTCGTTTTATTTTGTTGCAAATTGAAATAATTCAAAACAAGATGTTTGTTAAACACATAATTATGCCCCCCCTTGGCAGCCAAATAGTCAAAAAAATGGTAAAGATCAGAGTGACCTTGACCTTTGACCTCAAGATTAATAGGGGTCATCTGCTGTTGCTGACCACCAACATGTAAAGTTTGAAGATCCTAAGGCAAAGTGTTCTTGTTGATTTATTGAATGGAAACCATTTTGGTCTACCAACAGACCGACCAACAGAACAGAACAGAACAGAACAGAACAGAACAGAACAGAACAGAACAGAACAGAACAGAACAGAACAGTCTTACACAAGTATAATAATTATATATAAGATGTAAATCATTAGACTTTATAAATTAAAACAAAGTTTTATCCAAAATTACGTAGCTGCCGTGTTAAACAGCTGCAGAACCTTCAAATTTCTCTGTTGGCACTCAAACTAATTTGACTTTTTACAGTGAACTTTCTGAAACCCCAATTTTAAATCCAGCTTTAAAATTTCATAAACTTCAGTGTACAGCACATAATCTTAAAACATGAAAACAAAATGTTGAAGGTCAAAATTTACCAGTTGTGACTAGATATTTAAAATAATCCATCCAGTGAAGTCGATTTTTCAATCGGCTAAAATAAAATCCAAATAGATCACTGTTGTATTTGATGACCGCAACGTGAAAGTTCTGTCAATTTATTATTATTGACAAATAAACAGTTTTCAGTAAAATGAGTCAATTGTACATGCTGTCACAATTTTAATATCATGAATAATAAAAATAAATTAAGTCACAGTTGGCGATCGAACAAAATAACCAAGTTCCAACCACACAATATTTTTTGCCATACAATATGCTGCTATACCGTAATTTCACTCTGTCTTTTCAAAGCAGCATATAGAATGTCAGGCATCTAGCCCAGTTTTCAGACACTGTCTGCCTAACGATCTTTAAATCAGAAATCCTTTTTACTATGTACATGAGCTGTACTGAGCAGCCGATATATTAAATACAACACAATTATAGTCGGCCCTTTAGAAATTGATCATGACACTTTTTCCCATTATTTCAAAACATGGGAGTATATATAATTAGTTTATTTGTTAATTAAAAATTTTCAAATAGTAAAAAAAATCGCCAAATATCACAACTTCACTAAACAGTTCAATATTCAATGATGACTCGTTTGAGAAAAAATAGTTTTAATCCATTTTTTTGAGATTTAAAAATGAAAGTTATTAACTGAAAACCACCTCTGAAAGATTTTCAAAGGTAAATGTTTTATCTGACAAAACTATCTACTCCTCCACAGTACAGTGTCTTACATTATATCCTTTTTATGAATATATAAATATACAAAGTAATATTATAACATATTGTTACGATATTTAAATTAATTCAGTTTAATACTACATGTATTATAAAGTTACAACCACACTTCAAAAGACGGCAAACACAATAGAGCTCTCACTAGTGGGGCCTATTATGTAAATAAAGTCCGAAATATATAAATATAAGCCCTCCTTATACGCAGATTGCCACAATATTATGACTGAAGCTACATGTATATTATCTATATTTAACTGTATATCTACAACGAGCGACATGTCCCGAATGACGATAAACTCGGGGCATTAAACTTTCCAATTCAATACAGATATTTTTAATCTCGATACAGCATGTAACTTTACGCAACCTTCACCTACATAAAATTACCATATAAAACTGTGCTGAACGACGCACATACCTCACAACTATTTATGAAGCTAAAATTGACAATAAATATAATAATTTCATCATACACTGTAAAATCATTTAATTTTGATGGGACGAAATTTCGTGGTTTGGTAAAAAAGACCATTTCAACGGGCGTCAATATTATTATTTGATGGGATTTGATTTCGTGGTAGAAGGTGAACCACGAAATTTAATCCCCCATGAAAATTAATGATTTTACAGTATAATGCTAAAATTGACAATAAAAATATTTTCATTATTTATAAAGCTAAAATTGACAATAAACATGTTTTCATCCATCTGATCAAAATAAATTTTATGAGTAAACTTCAAGGTTAGAGCATTAAACAATAAAATGAAGGTAGAAAACTCTTGAACAGAAGTATCACTTCTAAAAATACTATATCACTAATCTAGACTGTGTCTTATAATTAGTTCCATAAATGTATTTAAACATTTCAACTCGAGATTATTTTAGAATTAGAAATAGCTTTTTTAGGACTCTACAAATATCTTGGCATCCACTTTAATGGAAACATTTGAAATCCAGGTAAAAATTAATCACCAACATCAGAACAATAAAAGTTAAACAAAAGTCAATAAACTTTTTTAAAAGTCAATGAACTTTTTAAGATACCAATAATAAAATGTATAGATTAAAATAACTGCTCAAGCAAGTTTACAATAAGGAATGTTCATGCATTTACAGAGTGTTGGCTTTTACATTAGGGGTCAATATAATGAGCGGGTCTTCATTAAGATTTTTTTATCATTTCATACAATTTCCATTAAATTAAAGGTTATAGGTATATAATACTTTATAACCAATTTTTATAAAAATCCCCAAAGTTACATAGCTAGAGGGACTCATAAAGTTTGAGAAAAAAAACTGTGTCAGAGTAAATGTAAGTTACTTATTTATTTATTATTGCAAAAAGCTAAATACCTTTCATTTCACACGTTCAATTCCACTGAGCAACAAAGTATTCCATTGATGAATAATAAAATAATTTCACTAATTTAATAATCACAGATACTCATGCTTTCATGTCAATTCATGTCCAAGGTGGTTAAAAATTACAGAACAATTTAATCACAACAATTTAAGTCCATAGTGGTTGAAAATTACAGAACAATTTAATCACGTCAATTTAAGTCCATAGTGGTTAAAAATTACAGAACAATTTAATCAGTCAATTTAAGTCCATAGTAGTTAAAAATTACAGAACAATTTAATCACAGACACTCATGTTTTCATGTCAACTTAAGTCCATTAAGAACCATATGTCTGTGTATTAAAACACAATAATAAACACAACAATTCATTGAGAAATATTCCGTATGAAAACAAGCACCCGGTGATGGAAGATCTAGCATAGTTCCACGCTAACGATGTCACCGAGCAATAACTGGTAGTGACAGCATTAAGCGATGAAAGTGACAAATCAATTGAATGCTATAAACGAGAGTTACTATATATAGATGCCAATGACGCACTGTAATCTCAATTACAAATGGGCTCTCTTAATAGAGTACCTAATACGTACATAGTATGTAAACGAAACATAAACAAGTCTGTCAGAGTGTAGCATAAATTTAAGCACACTCTATTTATTGATCCTGCTGATTGCCTATTGATAAACAAGCCCTGTTTAAAAACCAACCCAGAATTTCATTAACTTATCTATAAATAGACCAATCATGCTATAAACAAGAGGGATAGTTGCGAAAGTCGTGAAGACCAAGAGATTGCTAGTTCCTTGTGCAAGGGTGATTAAATTAAGTTATTTAACTGAGTAGGATACAGTCGAGGAAGACAAGGTTGGATTGAATCAGGCACTATACAGGGTGGATATACCATATGACTATTTTGGCCAAGTCTACATAGGTTTTATTAAAAAACAAGATTAACTGCTAGTTGGTTATTTGTTCCACAAAATCCATTATTGTTTACAAAATTTTGTTGATTGAACATTTCACTGGCTTAGAATGAGAAGGTCGTAACTACAAAATCAATATTTTGAGTAAACAAGAAAAACTGTCAGAAAATTACTCTTAACTTATAATGGTTAAACAAGCTGTTTAAACTTCAATTTCAGTTCCGATTTTCATGAAAATAGGCTCATTATGAAGAATTATAAGCGCCTTGTGATGTACATTTCAAATATGCATTAATCAAATAAGGTCGTAAGTGCCACTTTCGACTTTCTCATTCTAAGCCAGTGATTTAATGCACAATGCCTTGGTTTACAGTTATGCCAGAGCTACCTTGTTTCCAGTAGTAAGGTTTACTACATCGTCGGATACCAACGGTCGTTGCCTCCGCTCCGCTACATACATCTCCCATGGGATTTTTCTTTACCGATTTGCCGTTTTCACAGAATAGAACAGAATATACATTAACCAATAGTAACGACGCTTACATTTTCGATACTCTCCGGCGTGGAGACGCAAATAAAAAAACTCTTCCCGCCGCCTGTCTTCACCGATAAAACACATCCTTTCCTCTTAACTTCAAATGTAGTCGCCATGTTTATGTGAAACAAACATAGTTTTAGTACGAGCGATCTGATTGGCTGTTAGGCGCATTACAAGATTGTACTGCATCCAATCAGAATACGGTTTTAGTTATTTATCAAAACGGTGAATCAGTAAAGAAAAATCCCACGGGAGATGTACGTAGCGGAGCGGAGGCAACGACCGTGGGTATCCGACGATGGGTTTACTATTGTGGCCAACCATCCAGACAGATGCATAATATCATGTCTTGGTCTGTTGCTATGCCAGAGACTTTGCTGCTACACTCAGACAAATATCCTAACAGCAACTACAGGAATTACGAGACACCCAGACACCTTGTGCACTTTGAGCCAATAGGACAGCAACTACAGGAATTACGAGACACCCAGACACCTTGTGCACTTTGAGCTTATAGGACAGCAACTACAGGAATTACGAGACACCCAGACACCTTGTGCACTTTGAGCTAATAGGACAGGAACTACAGGAATTACGAGACACCCAGACACCTTGTGCACTTTGAGCTAATAGGACAGGAACTACAGGAATTACGAGACACGGACACCCAGACACATTGTGCACTTTGAGCCAATAGGACAGGAACTACAGGAATAATGAGACACGGACATCCAGACACCTTGTGCACTTTGAGCTTATAGGACAGGAACTACAGGAATAATGAGACACGGACATCCAGACACATTGTGTACTTTGAGCTTATAGGACAGGAACTACAGGAATAATGAAACACAGACACTAGACACCTTGTGCACTTTGAGCTAATAGGACAGCAACTACAGGAATAATGAAACACGGACACTAGACACCTTGTGTACTTTGAGCCAATAGGACAGGAACTAAAGGAATAATGAAACACGGACACCCAGACACCTTGTGTACTTTGAGCTTATAGGACAGGAACTACAGGAATAATGAAACACGGACACTAGACACCTTGTGCACTTTGAGCTAATAGGACAGCAACTACATGAATAATGAAACACGGACACCCAGACACCTTGTGCACTTTGAGCTAATAGGACAGGAACTACAGGAATAATGAAACACGGACACTAGACACCTTGTGCACTTTGAGCTAATAGGACAGGAACTACAGGAATAATGAAACACGGACACTAGACACCTTGTGTACTTTGAGCTAATAGGACAGGAACTACAGGAATAATGAAACACGGACACTAGACACCTTGTGTACTTTGAGCTAATAGGACAGGAACTACATGAATAATGAAACACGGACACTAGACACCTTGTGTACTTTGAGCTAATAGGACAGGAACTACAGGAATAATGAAACACGGACACTAGACACCTTGTGTACTTTGAGCTAATAGGACAGGAACTACAGGAATAATGAAACACGGACACTAGACACCTTGTGCACTTTTAGCTTATAGGACAGGAACTAAAGGAATAATGAAACACGGACACTAGACACCTTGTGCACTTTGAGCTTATAGGACAGGAACTACAGGAATAATGAAACACGGACACTAGACACCTTGTGCACTTTGAGCTTATAGGACAGGAACTACAGGAATAATGAAACACGGACACTAGACACCTTGTGCACTTTGAGCTTATAGGACAGGAACTACAGGAATAATGAAACACGGACACCCAGGCATCTAACAAGCACACTTTGTGAACTCAGGATAGCCTAACAATGTGGACATACCTTTCCTGTTGATGTAATGACTGTTCATCTCCATTGCTGGATCTGCTGGTCCCAAAGGTTCTGAAATAGATAATAGGTAATCTTGTTAACATGTATAGTTTGTATGGTAGAAATTGTCCCTGCAATTATATTGACAAGATTTACACAAGAGAAAACGAAATTATGTTTTATATATTTCTATTCACAGCTGGGAATGAAAGTAAGGAAACTATTAAAAAGTCTGCTTTCTACCATTTACAGTTTGTTCAAAGTAAAAATAATTAGGTTGCAAACATCAGCTCAACTATCAGGTAAACTATGTTTATCTAGGTTTAATTGTGTATACGGTAGTCCCGCTATTCTTTCGAAAGGGACAGGTCCCTCATTAGTATATTACTTATTGATTCGACAATATGTGTCCTTTCATCCGCACATAAAATTTCATACCCCCTAGCCGCTTTTGTAATCCCCCCCCCCTGTCTAGCAATTCAGAATGTCAATATCTAAGTAGGAAGAACAAAAAAGGGTCACACATATAGAAAGTTCGTAATTTTGACTTACATTTCGAAGATTGACTTGCATTCCACAGTTCATAAGGTGAGACCCCTTATCACTATGAAACACTATCATATCAAAATTTCAACACAAAAGGACACTAATATGAACAAAGGCACTGCCTAATTGGTGATTCTTATCTTTAGACATCTGAGAACAACTAAAACAAACAACAAAATATTACAATTATTGCCACAATATTGATATTGAACTGTTAAAACTTTTAGCCACAAGTATCCCGGTCAACCTATTTTGTGGCCGCAGATTTAGACCCAATGGGCCGCGTTTTAAACATGTTCAGACAACAACGATTCTTACAACTATTACGGCTCTGTCACCACTATTTAAAAGTTGATATAACGTTCTGACGGAACTCAAGATGTCATGTATCCTGAGTTCCGTCAGAGCAATTCATCTTATTTCAGTGCCTATAGTGCAATAATATGAAAACAGTAAAATTCTCAGACGATGGAATTTTAGACGGAACTGAGTATTTTAAAAACTTCCCTGAGGTCATCATGCCAATATTTCTATCAAAGGGCAAGAAGCAATGGATATCAAGTTTTGTAAGCGCAATGATAAGTATATCTAAATATTGGTAAATAGAGTTGCCTCCCTTTTACAAAATCCGTGTTAAACCATTTGATTACTTCCCTTGCATATTTTTTTACAAAAGTGCTAGATTCATTTGTTTTTATACTACCTTATTCTCACATGACGGCTCATTGAAAATTTTATATCTACACAGTTTACATGATTTATATTAAAATTAAATAGGTTAAATATTTGTCAAAGTGACTTGAAGTTTTTAAACCGAAGCATAATTAACTTGAGCTAGGCCATGCAAGATGGCCTATATATATATATATGCATGTAAAGTTTATTGAGTTTTATTAAAAGCAAATTAAAAAAGTCGTAGTTGCTGTTAAGTTCATTTTCTCAGTTAGTTGTGTGTTGGTAACGGCCATGTAATTGCGCTTAATTGAGGTGTGTTTTATGTTTACTGTGCTCAGATGTTTAAGTTGAGTGCTGCCTTCCCACCTTGCCCTATGTGCCTCCGGGCGCAACAAGGACTAGGTAGGTAGGTAGGTAGGTAGGTAGGTAGGTAGGTAGGTAGGTAGGTAGGTAGGTAGGTAGGTAGGTAGGTAGGTAGGTAGCTGCCTTCCCTATTCAAATTTCTATTATCATTTTGAGTGACTATAAAACCCAGGAATGACTTCCTTTTGGCCTAATCAAAGGTCAAACTAGGAATCATACAAGAACTAACAAACGGTGTGAGTGAATTTTTGGAATGAAGGAGATAATGAAATAATTGGAGACAGTTACCACCTGACAAACATTTCAGATTTTAATGCATGTTATAACAGTAATTTGTTTCCTCAAAATACTGAATAGTCAGAACAATATATAGATAGAAGCTGACCTTTGAGTATACATTATATAAGGACTTTATAAGTCAATATGACAATATAGCACAACTAAAGCTGGTTAAGTTGAGCTGCTTTCTTCGTCTGATTTCCTCATATGATTTGATTATTAGGTACTATTTGTTTACAAATAATGTCATTATATATTGTCATATTGACTTGGCATTGTAATAATAGTTTGTAATGGAACAAAAACAAATATTCAGAGCTGTGAATGCACTTTTAGCCATAAAGTCTTTATATAATGTTTACCCAAAAGAAATAAGTAACAACACAAAACAGCTACACCGAGCAATGCCCATACACAACCCAAAGAAATGATTAAAAGCCCAAGTCCCTACTGCAAAAATACACAATGACCCAATTTTCAAAGGAAAAACAAAAAACGGTGATCAAAACTTACATCAAATTGCAGCTAAAGATATATCCATGACACTATGTTACAAGTCATGAGCACTAACTACTGTTTATATCCAACATTCGAATGTTTCAACATTAAATACAAACCCACAAAATGACCGACAGTATGCAAATTTGAAAAGATTTTAACCACTAAATACCACGTTAAAACCATATCAACAAACTTGTACAAATAATTCAACTCTCAAGTTATGTCCATATACCGTTGAAAAATTGCCTCAAATTTACGAGGACACACTTAACATGCTTTGGAATGTATGTACACACACAGTTTGTTTTTGCGTTTCAGTGATATTTAATTTGCTATTTAATTCTCAACTTTCAAAATTTTCCAAAAATAGAATTCAAGGTATTCAATAATATTGATCAATAAGTAATAAAGACTTTATTTATACAAAGTTCAGTTGAGTGAATAACTTCAATGAAGTATACACTATTCTATGACACAGATATAGATCTTGAGCTTATAGATATTGGTGACAATTTGCTAGAACCTTTAAATTCTGAGGATTGGGCAACAACCTTGAGACTCTTTGACACAAATATTTATTGAGCTGCAACTTTTTATTGAGCTACAGCCTTTAAATTCTTTAAAACATCAAATTATTGAGCTACAACCTTTAAATTCTCTTGCACAACAATATTATTTATTGAGCTACAACGTTTCATTGAGCTACAGCCTTTAAATTCTTTTACACAACAATCTATTGAGCTACAGCCTTTAAATTCTTTGACACAACCATTTCTTGAGCTATAGCCTTTAAATTCTTTGACACAGCCATTTCATTTATTGAGCTACAACCTTTTAATTCTTTTACACAAACATTTATTGAGATACAGCCTTTAAATTCTTTGACACAGTCAATTGATCATTTCATTTATTGAGCTACAGCCTTTAAATTCTTTGACACAATAATTTATTGAGCTACAGCCTTTAAATTCTTTGGCACAACCATTAATAAAGCTACAGCCTTTAAATTCCTTTACACAACCATTTATTGAGCTACAATCTTTAACTTCTTTGGCACAACAATTTATTGAGCTACAGCCTTTAAATTCTTTGGCACAATCATTTATTGAGCTACAGCCTTTAAATTCTTTGGCACAACCATTTATTGAGCTACAACCTTTAAATTCTTTGGCACAACCATTTATTGAGCTACAGCCTTTTAATTCTTTTACACAACAATTTATTGAGCTACAGCCTTTAAATTCTTTTACACAACATTTTATTGAGCTACAGCCTTTACATTCTTTGGCACAACAATTTATTGAGCTACAGCCTTTTAATTCTTTAGCACAAGCACTTATTGAGCTACAACTTTTAAATTCTTTAGCACAAGCACTTATTGAGCTACAACTTTTAAATTCTTTGGCACAACCATTTATTGAGCTACAGCCTTTAAATTCTTTTACACAAGCATTTATTGAGCTTTCAGCTTTAAATACTTCGACACAAACAATTTTTGAGCAATGACTTAATTACAATAAAAGTAATGAGACAATTTATGCTAGATGTCTATATGAAATATTCATCAACAAAAATCTCTGGATTTACAGTCCAATTCAACCATCTTTACACATTCACCAAGAATACAATCAATATTTTGTATCAAACTGCATCAAATACACACATTATTTTCACAATTATTATAACATGCATGCACAGCAGCTGAAATATTATAGTTTAATCAACTTGAGAGATATGTTACATTGACCAGACAACAACAGCTGCTGAAAAACTGTTATCCGTTATAATGTGCTGACAACATTAAACTGGGCGCTCATAAATATTGTGCGCTCCTGGCTCCTAGCTCGATCCTCAGTGCTCGCTCCTAATAGTCCTTCAATTAGATTTGTTATTTTATGATGAGGCAACATTTTCAGGGGTTGACACTATTTTTGGTCACTGGTCCGACAGAAAAGAAGCATTAAATTTGTTAAGAAAACAGCTACTGGTCCTTCATGATTTCCACTGGTCCTTCACCAGGGGACCGGTGTTATGATTTTTACAGTATATTCAGGGTTCCAACAAATATTCTGACACAAAATCACTGACTTTTTCCTGATTTATCCTGATTGTTTTGCTGACTACCGACCAGTAAATTTACTAGAAATTTCAGAGTGATTAGGCACCAGGGCACCCACCGTTTTATCAACACACTTAAGGAATGCGTAAACTTACGCTCAAATTTAAATTCAGTATAATTATTTAACGGCTGTACATTTGGGGACAGCTATTGTTTGTAAGAGTTCATTAATTTTATCTTGATTAGTATTACAGCTCGAACTTTCACATTTTAGAGTTGTAACCGTATTATAAAGAAAATAAATTTGATCGTACGATAAAGGTTTCCATAAATGCTTTGATAAAACAGTACCCAGGTGAGTATTAGCATCTTTTATATAAAGACCTCCCTGGTTTGGTTCAATTTTCTGATTTGCTTACCATTTCAAAATTCCCTGACTTTGGAAATTGCCCCTCCCCCACCGACTTGTTCCTTGAGATTTACAAAACACCCGAGGAATACGACTGTAAAAAGGTCAACTTCCAATGTGCCACACTATACAGTAAGTCAACCTTTACTTCATTACAGAGCCCTTGCTTATTTACATACGCTATACTGAACAGTCCTTTCAAAGTCAAATGAGAACGGTTGTAAATATACCATTGGCCCGCTATAACTATGTTTATCAAGGTATAACTGTGTATACCTGAGTTCCCTCATTAGTATCATTTATTGAATCGACTATAATATTGTAGCATGACTTACCATCATTTTGTCAACGAGAATTTTGTGGTCATAAACAGTTGTATGTAACCACAATTATGACGTCATGTTGGTTTATAAACAGGAAGTACATAACTTAATTGTTTTTAAACACAGCCTATAACGACAAGCTGATTTATATACCTACAGATCTTTCCAAATTAAACGAGAATCGTTCGTAAACATCGATCGTCTGTCAGGAAAATTAAGTTGATCTAGTTAAACTTTGTATACTCGAGTTAACGGTACTTTTCATTGAATCCTAGTATACTTCAACCTTAGGTCCCCGCTATTCTTTCGAATGGGATGGTTCCCCCATAAGTATTACTTATTAAATCTACTATACATGAATTCTAGGTATAGCTTGGCCACATTGACACGATCCTGACCTACTGATTAGCATAATTTAACAGTCGATAAATTGTCTACGTTTATAACACCGATTGTATATTTTCACAATAGGGGAGTATCACGAAGACGCTCAAGATGTAATACAAACACATACTGTAAAATCATTTAATTTCGTTGGGATGAAATTTCGTGGTTTTGGTAAAAAAGACAATTTCGTTGGCACTTGAATTCGTGGATTTTGCATTTCAGGTAACAAAACAAGGCTCAAAATCAATGTTCGTTGGGATTAAAGTTCGTGGTTGAAGTGAACCACGAAATCCACGAAATTTAATCCCCCACGAAAATTAATGATTTTACAGTATATGAAATACCGATAGTGCATGATTTGCTTGCGGAAATATATTCTTGCATAAAGGTCAGGCTCACATCAAAATAGCCAAGCTATATATACTTTTTAAATGGTGATATTGATTTTACCTTGACTTAAGGATAATTAGGACAACCAATCAGATCACAACATATCTGACTCTTGTTCAGTAACAAGCGATATGATTGGCTTTCCTTATTCTCCAATTAAATAAGATATGTATTGAATACGGCCCCTGTACTTTGATAATATTGTTAGTTTTATCTTTCTGCAAATACTTTGATGCAGTAGAACCTTAATGTTATTTAGTGATCCTGTATACCACTAAGTATAACATCACTTTAAAATTCCAAATAATTAGTTTCAACAATTTAACTACATGGCAATATGTTCACTTTTTTTTTAAAATAATGACCCAATATTCGGACAAAATATTTCGGATACATTTTTTAATTGCTATGGAGAATTGGTCCTCTCTGTATCTTAAAATATGGGTACCAGCTGTCTTTTAAACGCCTCAAAGAGAACCAGACTAACTGTATTTATTTAAACCTGTTACAGTAATGAGTTCTGTTAGTGAGAAATTCAATATACAACACTATGAAAATTGGCTTTCTTCAAAATTCATGAAGGCAATTAATAGCAAAGGTAAATGAACCCAATGTAAAAAATCTAGGACTGATGTCTATTTTTGTATGATCATCAGCCAGCAGTAAATGAAAGTATAACAAGATGCAAATGATAAAACCAAGGTAAAATAACAGTCAATACTTTGCCAAGTGTTTGGAGAATGGTGGGTACAAAGTCTGCCCCCCCCCCCCTCTGCCGTCACATGTTGAATGCACCTATATCCGTACCATAGTGTTTCTATAATTAACTAGCGGCACCTGTTGGAATAAATACTGTCATGATACTATCCTCAAATTCTTTATATTCTTCTTCTTCCTGGAATCTTACTGTAACGTTCAATCTCATTATAACTGCCAGTGAGGGGCGTCACAAAAATATCTTACATCAAGGATTCACTACTACAGTAGTTTCAAAATTAAACGAGAACGGATAGTAACCATGGAGTCGTCTGTCCGGTAAACTATGTTTATCTAGGTTTTACTCTGCTATTCTTTCGAATGAGGTAGGTCCATAATGAGTATTACTTATTGAATCGACTATAGTCAGGGGTTTCATTGGACCCGAGGACCCGAGTCCGGACCCGGGAGATTTCCAAAAGAAGCAGAAGGGACCCGGCGTATTTCAAGCCTGTGCGTCACTCCAGACCCGGGGGATTTTTCCTTTGTCAGTCCATTAAATTATCGCAGGTTTCCTGTCATAAAACTGTAAATATTAGCGTGTAAACAATCACTGGACGCTTGAGCAATCGCTATCAATCAACGCATGATCGCAATCGATGAACGCTTGGATGGGGACCCGGATGCGTGACGAAATCCACGAGTCGGTCAGAAGCCAATGATTGTCGGCGGAAGGCGTGGCTTGAATAAATTACATAGTAAAATGCCCAAGGTCGTCGTAGGTGATGTAAACACGAGGCGGAACTTATATGCAGATTGACAGGCAGTAAATTGTTTATGTAGATTTCGCGAAAGGTGTTATAATTGGCATTAATTGGTGTTTAATTGTATGCGTTTATTGTGACACGCACGTGTCGTCTTAAACCACTGGATAGAGAATTAAAAGAACCGCCGATGCGTTTGACCGGTCGATTTAAAAAGCCATTGGCCGGTCATTTTAATCGATAATTAATTAATTGTTAGTGCCCGGATCGATGATAAAATAAAACAAAACAAATTTGTATAGATCGCGATTTTGTATTTTTATATTTAGACTCGTGTGTTCAATAAGGTAGTCACAGTCACAAGTTTGTATAAGTTACCAAAATATCCCAATTTGATATTATTTTGCCACCAGTAGTGACGAAAACCAAAATTACAATGTCACTTTCGAATGTCATATGTTTTCGCAATATTGGCGTATCGTTCAGAAAAACGAAAGTAGAACTAAGTTACTAAGTGGTATTCTAATCCACCAAGAAGTTTATAAATACATGCAGATACGTGTATTCGTATATTGTTTTTGGTATCATGAATCTATATTAGCCTCACAACCCTGTTCAAGACTACTACTTTTGTAGCCTACTTTAATTATTAGAAAATCATATAAAGTTGTAAATAAGCCATTATTAGGCTAAATTTATGTAAATATTAACATTTTTTTGACATTAAAAAAAAACAACAACACATTTTATTAATAAACTTTGTTCATGTTACTTAGCAAGAGCTGCATAATTAATGGTATTAACCATTAATGTAGACAGGCATGTTCGTGAAAGGACTCCCGGGTTTCAGAATAGGACCCAACAAAATTTTGAGTGAAGGGTCCTGGGACCCTCGGGTTTTCAGGTCTAGTGAAACCCCTGTATAGTGAAAGGCATTGAAAAAAGATTTTACATCAAGGATTCACAGCCAGTGAGGACCGCTGCAAAATAACTTACATCACTGCCAGCTAGTGATGGACGTCCCAAAAATATCTTACATCACTGCCAATGATGGGCTTCATAAAAATATTTAATATCAATGCCTGTGAGGGACGTCACTAAAATATCTTACATCACTGTCAGTCAGGGGCGTCATATATTAAGCTCTTGGTCAGTAACAGGCAATATGATTGGCTTATATTCTAAGACCTTATTCTTCAATTAAATAAAATCAATATTCCATACCACCCCAGATCCAGGATCTGAGATCCTACACAAATATAAACTGTGTTTTCAATTAATCAGCAATTGTTTAAAAATGAAAACCCTGATGGTTTAAAAGGGACTGGATGGGCAAAGTAAAATAACTGACAATTACTGCAGCAAACAGATTTAAAACAAGCATCATCATAACGTCTATACATTCTACAACAAAGTTATTTCAGTAAGTTTTTTTACCACCCCTCCAGCAACATATTTTCTCTCAGTGATCTCTACAATATGGAGCGTGCCAAAATTACTTCCAACATATTTTCCTCAGGTTTGTTTGAGTTCGCTTGTGTTTGTTTTGGTCTAAATAATAAGAGCAGATTTTGTCTGTAAGTTGTTTACATAAGATCTGGAAACCTATGTTCCACACACATTATAGCAATTTGTGTCTATATATATATCACTGGCTTAGAATGAGAAGGTTGTAACTACAAAATCGATATTTTGAGAAAACAAGGAAAAACTGTCCGAAAATGACTCTTTACTTTTGCAAAAACAAGCTTTATCAAATTCAGTTTGGTCAACATGACAAGTTCCGATTTTTATGAAAATAGGCTCAAAAGAAGCGTCTTGTAGTGCAGATGTAAAATAATTATGTATGATTCTTATTCTTATTTTATGTCAGAGATATATAAATAAATATATTCTTGTGGGGAGCGGTGGCCTAGAGGTAGGGTGCTCGCTTCGGGATCAAGATGTCCCGGGTTCGATCCCCCTCTGGACCACTGGTAAATTTTTTGAGCAAGACCCACATGCTCCACTCCACCATGGTGTAAAAATGGTACCTGTGAGGGCAGTGTCTATTCCTGGGCACCGCATATCGATGTGCCACACCCACAGGAGAGAAAGTCTCCCTGGAAAAGTCTCCGCAGGGAGACACGAGTGTAGGTTTCCATATGTAGCCCAATGAACAGGAGAGTTAAAATGTCAAAGGGTGCTTGAGCGGCCTAACAGCTGAAAAGTTGAGCCCTAGAAATTGGTAACTTTTTAACTTAACTTTTGTAGGTAAGAATATCTTCAAGTTAGCAATTAATAACATGAACATATAATAATAGTGAGTAAAGACGAAAGTAGAAAGCCGGTGCACTTTTTTAAAGTAGTAATTACCATTGCTTGCTTGAATTTAATATCATAATATGTGCTATAAATAGATATTTACCCATTGAAAACAAACAAGAGGTGTATTATAACTGATATAACATACTTGGCTTTCTGTCAACTTTTTCAATTAAACTCATTCTAAAAATATAATCCACTTTAGATATACAAAGTGGACACTTTGATCATGTCAATAACACCTCTATATATAGACATAGTTAACGTGATTCATAGTTAACGAAATTCATATTCATGATACGTATATATAACGTATAAAAACCGATCTCATATCAACATCGACACCATATTTACTAAATTTAAGTTTTAATGAAAAACTAAAAATACAATTTCGTAATATTATACTTATATACATACTGCTTCATTTCAAAGGTAGTCATAAAAATAACTACAGTTTAAATGGTATCATCTATATTTATAGCATTGTCATTTAATATTTAATAAAGAGGAGGAATAATTTGTAAAATAGTAAAAGGGTTTGTGTTATATAAATTTTAAGGTCATAAATACAGTCAACCCTCTATTGAGTGGTCACCTGAACAAAGAAACCAATTTAGACACATGAACATGTTCCTCCGGGGTGTTTTTCAGACATTCTACTATAGTTACATTATTTTAACATTTTTTTTGTTGAAAGTTAAGATTTTTCTATAAAATCATAATAATCAATGGGTTTCAGTTCAATATGTGTGTGTCCACTTAATTAGTAGGTGCCACCCTAAGACTGACGGTTAAATTCACCTATTCAGCAATTACTAAATTCCACTATACTGCCAGACTCATTTGCATACAATTAAATACATTAATATAATATAATTCTTATAATACATAAATATTCTAAAAATATCGCATAATAGTAATCCACTTAAATGATAATCCACTTTCTTACAATGCTCAGGCAGGGGACCTCCAATGAGGTCAATATTCCAAATGGTCACCTATAGAACATATTAATTATATATTCATACAATCATATGCATAGACATTAACACTTTTTAATTACAAGACAAAATGTACAGGAACAAGATCAGTAGGTCACTGGGTTGGACTATTTTCAATGATTGATTACGTCTGGTTTTACTTGAAAATCAATTAGCTATCTTTTGAATATGAGCCCACTTATCGGTTTAGTATTCCAATATAGGTTCAATACCTACTTAAATTATCGGATGTGTAGGTAAATGAGGTAATCATGGCATGTGCATTGTGCAATATATCGATCATAAATATTGCAAACATGGCTGATACCTTAACCAATTTCAATTTCCTGGTCAAGTACGTTCAACCATGTCAAAATTTTTGAGAGTATCAGGTTTATGACACAAAAAGATCTCCAACCAAGGGCATTAACTCTGGATTTGTGAAAAATTGGGTCAATTGGGTAAATCAGAAGCCTTATCCGATTTGTGCAGTAGAAAACCATGCTAGTCCGGACCCCTATTGTCCCCAAATCTCTGTCTCTGTATCTGCATAATGCACAGGCTTGATTGGATAATAAAGGCTGGATTATAATTGAGGGGAGAGTAAAACAGCATGCAGGGAGACATAATTTTATATGTAATTCCTGCTTTATTAATTGGTACCAATCATACAATTTTGCTGTCACTATTTTATAACTGAAAGGGGTAATTTATCAATAGAACAGTACTTTTATTTCTAAGAGTGTGCCAATGGTGCTTGAAAAAGAGCATCACAAAATACTTGTTGAAACCACATGTTCCCATTGTTTTGGTGGAACATAAAATCCAAGAATATGCTTTTATAATCTCTTTCTATTACAAGAAGTTAACCACATAGCAATAAACCTATATACTATTGAAAGCCGAGGTCAAAGTATACATGTGTGGGTATACCATGAAACACATGGATAAAACAGTTCTTTGAGTACCCCCCCCCACCATAACCAATTCTACAACAGCTGAAAGAAACTTAAGTATCGATGTACCAAGAAATTATGAAATTTACTATGTTATTTTCTAAGGCAATAAAATCTGATTGTTATCTGATGAAGGAGGGGGTGGGGTACAACAACACTTCAGTTGGGGTTCACATATTGCATTTAAAGGATGCCAAAGTAAAATGCATCTAGGTGTTCAAATATTTCAATTAGCAAGTTCATCTTCGAAAGTAATGGTCAGCGGTTTGTTTGAAATAGCATTTTACATTCAGTTACAAAGAAGAAAATGACAAAAAGTAGCTCAAAGCCTGGAGCATGTTCAAATAGTCAGGAGGTTAACAGCCTTCCTGCTCATTGATAAACATCCCTGAAGTTATCCATTTATCATAAATACTTGATTTTAATGAATTATTTATTAGGGAATGGGTTGAAACAATTTAAAGCTTAATTAACCAGAAATGTTTGTCTGTCCCCATGTAGCCCAATTAAAGTCAGAATGGTAAAGGTCACAGTGACCTCAACCTTTGAGTCTGGCCTACTGACCTAAAAATAAATATGGGTCATCTACTGTTGCTGGCAAAGCTGCATGGCAAGTTTTAAGATAATGGGCAGGTTTTTTAGTTATTAAACAGAAACTGTATGGTCTACTGGCCATCAGACAGACTGACATGTGCAAAAACTGAAGTCTTCTATACAACTGCATTCCAAATTTTTTAATAGTTTTTGACATACCGGCACTTTAAACATTGTCCGAGTCAGGTCCCTCAGTGAAACATAAACTTATTTACTTATTTACAGTAACACCATACCAGCTAAACTTTAAGTGAAATCCAAAATTCTAAGGAGTGATGAAGCAAAACATGTCACAAGATGCAAGTTAAATGAGATTTAAAAGGGATGTTCATGCATAAACATGAAATGTATTAATTCTAGCCGTTATTAATATGGGACAGAACATTGTACTAAATAGAAGTAACTCCACTTTATTGAAAGTGACCTGAGAACCCTCAATGAAGCATAAACTTGTTTCCTATTTTACAGTAACTCTTATTACTAAGTTTGATGATCAATTCAAACGTATCAATCGTATAAAGTTATATTACTTACCCCATGAGTATATGCTCATTCAACGAAAAAATGCTACTTTATAATAATCCTTTACTTGAGATTACAGTGTTACTCTCGAGATTGCATTGTTGATCTCATCACAGTATCATATTCTGTTCTCGTTCTGTACCAGTGACAGTAACTGTTGTTATTGATAGCATGTAGACACGTATTACAGCTAAATGTCTTACTTTTTAAGTATTTATAGTTTTCGGTCACGGTTCATTGGATGAATCTATACAAAATATATTATGACACAGATGTTTGACACGTACGTGCAAGTTACAATGTTATTACCACCTGAAATCAGTTAAAAAAATTAGAATACTTTTTCTCTTTTTGTAATTTATTTTCAATAAATTTCAATAAATAAAACTACTGCATACTTAAGCTGATGTTTCTAGAACTCCATAATTTTTGAAAATATTTTTTCAAACTTATCATTGACTTTAAAAGTCAGTAAAATCTGCTACAATGTCCCCAGTGAGAGTGGGCCCTGCAAATTATTCTGAAGAAGAAGAAATCTAAGAGATTATAGTGATGCAATGCTGGTTTCAAATAATCCACACGTTTAATAAAAAAATATTTAATTCAAGATCCAGCCAATGAACAATTCAATGAAAACAAGCGTCACTAAGTAGTAGATGAAGATGCCGGAATGCGAATACCCAACAAAACTTTCACAAAATATCATCCAACGATTCACAAATTTTAAATCATTATCTAAATATTATATAATCACAAGAAATATCAGTCAGTGTTGATTCACTTTTTTAGTTTACTTTTAATGCCTTATCCTCTTTACGAATCAGACTAAAAAATATGAATACATATCCAAGCAAGCTAATCACTACCATCCAAAGGTCTTCAGAATCATTGAATTCCAATTACACCTTTAATATAATATCCAAAATATCCAAAATCCTTAGAAAACCACAAAACGTTTCATCAGTGTTCATGAAGAAGACACTGGTTACCGATACATACCAGTATATGAGCGAAAAACTTACTCACTGACCTAGATAAACACTCAGGAATACAACCTACACTCAGTTACTGTCTATAGCCAGCGAAATGTAACTGTTTTATGTCTGGTATAACCAGAAACTGTATGATAATCTACAGCAGAGCTACTAACACATACACCCAAACAACATAGACTGGCTAACACTCAACCATGTCTGCACAATCTGGCAATAATAACCAAACATTACACTCAAGAAAAAACGTTTGTCTAGCTCTAATCCAGTGTGTAATAATTGAGTTCGAAACAAAGGTGTTTAATATCGAAGTGTTTAAAACAATAAGTGTTTAAAACAGCGTTTAAATAGTATTTCAATACAGTAGTGTTTAATACAATAGTAGGACGGACTGACGGATGGACTGACGGACGGACCGACGGATGGACGGACTGACAGAAAACCGAAAACCGTTAGGGGACTTAATTTAATGCGACCTTGAACAACATGTATTCTAGACCTATTGACATATAATTGTGTTATTTAAGTGAGTTGAAAATTAGAGTTCCATGAACCATGAAGGTTTACAGTGCGTGAAGTGACATGAAGTGACACATTCACTTTATCATGTACTGTAAAATCATTAATTTTCGTAGGGGATTAAATTGCTTGGATTTCATGGTTCACATCAACCACAAAATTTAATCCCATCAACCACTAATTTTTGCCCTTGTATTAATTACCTGAAATGCAAAATCTACAAATTAAGGTCTCATTAAAATGGTCTCTTTTACCAAAGCCACGAGATTTCGTCCCATCGAAATTGAATGATAGTATGCTGGGAATTGACACACATAATGTTAACTTTTTATACTACATTATATTTATCATCACACTAATAGTGGTGTTTTATTAGCCGAGAATATATTATAGTTCACAGGCTCATTTAATACCTGTTTCGTAATAATATTATGTGGGTAAGTATATGTAATAACTTCATTTTATGTCCACTTGCTGTAGTAGTTATTTTTATAGAGATATAAAGATAACCCGCCAGTATACTACTAATGTACGCATGAGTGAATTCTGGTTCTACTTCTGTAAATAAACGCGCTTACTATCACAGCAAGCAACCATCCGAATCTTTGACTTGTCCGAAAACTATTACACTTTTTAAAATGTAATTTGGGTTTTACACCATTTCTTGACAATTTTTTATCAGGATGAAGCTTTTAACCAGATTTCCGCTCGGTCAGAGCCAATATGAAGTCAGTACAAACCTTTTGACGGAACCGTGTAGTCATGTATCGGGATTTGAGTATGTATATAGTGCGCCCAGGATAATGACTGTGATATTTCCAAACATTGACTAGAGTTGCCTATTGGATTTCTTAAATAAACACATTATATGGTCAGTTCTTTACTAAAATACCACTGATAAATCGTGAACACTTGGTTAAACCACCTATGTGGGCTAAACCAAATGTTCCCGCCTTTTACATTATCCTGGGCACACTATACCATATGTATTTTCTACCTGGTAAGGTCAATACTATACAAATGGTCTTGTATAACTTTTGTCATTTCGTACATTTACTGAACACATGTACCGGTACTTCATCAACATTAATTACTACTACAATTATCATACCATCATTAACTATGTAAGTAAGTTCATGACAAAATTGGTCACTAGGTCACTACCTGTCAAGGAACTTGTAACCGAAACTCATCCCAAACTATAAAATACACCATCAATTTTGGTTTATTTGACAGTTAATTGGTTTATTTACTTTTTTCAATACAGTTATAAAGTTGGATTTTATTTGATAATACCAATAAACTTGTTATTGAGTTTTAACCAACCAACAGGAAAAAATAATTTTAATTGTCGATAGTAAATTTTTCAATTAAGTACTAGACTTGCACTGGGTCTCCCGGGTTGCGTGCAATCCATTGGACTCCTTACTGCATCATCAGCCATTAATCCTGGTATAGCTTGGCCAATTTGACACGAGCCTGACCTTTTGATTAGCATAATTTAACAGTCGATATATTGCCTACATTTACAACACCGATTGAATGTTTTCATAATCGGAGAGTATCACGAAGACGCTCGACTTGTAATATAAAAACAAATCTGAAATACCAATATTGCATGATTTCCTTGCGGAAATTGATATATTCAACTCAAGCACCTTGTAATATATTCTTGCATAAAGGTCAGACTCAGGTCAAAATAGCCAAGCAATATTCAATATATATATATATAAATAAGGGTAATATTAGAATTTATTTTACCTCACATTTTAATCTTTAAGCAGCCATAATTTTATTCAAATATGATGTATTCACTATTATTAAAGGCACTGTAAGATGTATTTTGTTCCTCAAGGATAAGGTCCTGAGTTACTGAGTTACTGTCAGTTAGTGTGTTGGAAATTCGTAACTTGGCTATCAAAATTCGTCCCCAGTCGAAGCAGGTCACATTTGACAACGGTGATCAAAGTTGACATATGCTTTTAAATGCAATAAGTTATACAAATTGATTTTTATAGTATCCCAATAAGTCATACAATCAGTTTGATTTAAATGCTGCGGTGCCAGTACATGATAAAATGAAAACTATTCTGGTCTTATCCATCGCATTATCAATAGAAATTTGGCTTCAAGTCAATAATGCCTGGATAAAGTTATCACAATGTTTATGACTTACGTATTATTATGTCTATGTTTTCGAGAAAAGGAGAAAATATTTCAAAGATAGTGCAAAACCAGACAAAATACCTTCTACATACTGTCCTATGTTTGAGGGTGCAAAGCAAAATAATTTCATGAGGAAATAGTAGCTTGAGGTGTTGTCTTTATAAACATTATAAAGGGTATGTTAGACAGCCTAACTGTTACACAGTACAAGAGATGTGTGTAAAACGACAATAAATAATAAACTTTTTAAAGGTCATGATCATGACCTTGATCTAAGACCTTCTGATCTCAATATCAATAGGGGTGACAACTTTGTCCTACTCAGGGTGGCCACAGAAAATGAAGAAAAAAAATCCCCGATAATTCCCTGATTTTTCCCTGAGGAAAAGTTTATTTTCCATGATTTGTGCGGCGTTTGCAACCATGGGTGTAGGGCATCTTCAACACAGTTCATATCTTTTTACCAAACAAATGGCAAATTGACTATTACAAGACTCTTTGATTTCTCTAATTGTGTAAGATTCCCTGATAATTCCCTGATTGTTGCCCAATTTTGAAATTCCCTGATTTTTCCCTGCAGGGAATTTATTTTGGGCCTTTTCCCTGTTTTCCCTGTTTTCCAGATTCTGTGGCCACCCTGCCTACTGACCTCAAAATCAATAGGGTCAACAGTTTTTATAAACCAAACTTTCTATTTATTCATGCATGATAGGTCACAAAACAACTTGACCTTTGACCTACTGACCTCACAATCAACAGGGGTTCAAGGCAAAATGGTGACTATGGTGGATGATAAGCATACATGCAGCCTAAATTAAATTCTGTAAATTTATAATTTGAATCACAATTTGATTATCCACATTTGACAATAAAAACTTGAATAAATTATTCTAATCAAAATTGTAAATTCATAACATATTCATTGCCATATCATATAGACAAGTTAAGGCCTAATGAAATGATTTCGTGGTTCTTGTAACCCTACTTTCGTTAACATTTTTGCACCATTGCTGGATGTCACAACTGTAGAGGCAGACCGTTTGGATTTATCTTTGTGTAAAATCTATGAAATAATTTTAAAAGATACAATATTTTCCCTGTAACCTACCCTACCAAATCTACCTTTTGAGAATGTTACCAAAAACACAATAATTAAGTATTTGTGACGGTGTAACGGGCCAAATTTTCCCACTGTCCATTTTTAACCCGGGGGGGGGGGGGGGGGGGGGGGGAACTAGGCCGGCCCCATTTTCCCCCAAGGAAAGAAAAGTTTAGCCCCTTTTCTCCCCAGGGAAAAACTGGTCGGACTAAAACAAAGACCGCTACACTGGTCTAACTATATACTCACACTTCAGCCAATGATAAAACAACTTCATAATACCAGAATCAGTAGCGTAACTGTCGCTAGGCCATTAGGCCCGGGCATACACATCATTTCGAGAAAAAATCATATATATTTGTTTTAAGTGTAACTTGAAATTTGATCTTCTAAATATACGTCAAAACGCACCAGTACCTTTCAAGGAATAAAAAAAAATCCGAGGGAGCATGCCCCCGGACCCCCTACTTCTTTCATCTTTGCCTACGGGCCTACACATTGCTACGGTCCTAGCTACGCCCCTGAGAATGACAATTACATATTTCTGTATACAGTATACAATGGAAGGAATGCATAAGGCATGTTGACAACACTTGGTTTACACAGCTGAGTATTAATTAATGCAAATATTTTACATCGTTAACAGCCTTTAAAATGACAGTCTAGTTGATGATCTTAATTTGTTATATGACTGAACCATGCGGAAGTGAAACAATTCTAATGTGAAGTCGGTTATCAAGTTTATACTAAATCCATTGGATTTTTAAAAAAGAAATATCAGTCTTACAGAGGCTTATCTGACCCAGCGATTTTAAACATTGTAGAATGTACTCCATGCTCAAACTCATACAACTTGAAATTGTGTTTAAATTAGGTTAAACAAGTACTGACCGACGGACCGACGGACTGACCAATAGACTGACGGACGGCAAACCTATAGTCCCCTCGGGTTCAAAACCAGTAGGGGCCTAATTATTGCTTTCAACAAGTGTGAATTTATACAAACTGAAACTGTATACCCTTATATTAAACTATGATTGGTGCTATATTTACATGTACTAAATTACCGGGGTCTTTGAGCAAACATGTCAGAATTAAATCCACCTAGTTGAAATTAAACAAATTTTGCTAACAATATTTCAAAAAAAATTCTTCAGGGGAGGTGGTATGTCTATAATAGGTTGACTCATTACAGTCATTGATCAAGTTACATAATGTTTGCTAAAAAAAATACAGATTTACTAAACACAAATCTAAATTTACTGGCTGAAAAACTTAAGCACCTTTAAAATGGATTAATCAGAACGGATTTTAAAAGTACAAAAACATTAGTGACCTAGAAATCAAATTAAATGGCGACAAGTGATATTTTTAGTAACATACTTGCATACTGACATTATTTAAATTTAGTGGAATTTTTTCGTAATTTAGTTCTGCCCTTGGTGTTCTAAAATAAAATTATCATAATCAGTATGATTATTGACAGCACTTTTAGATGTAATCTGTCCGTCAAGGCTGATTGTGATCCAGTTACTGACTTAGTGTGTTGGAATTGTAACCTGCATGCTATTTAAACTCGTACTCAGTCAAATTTGACAACAATACCAATTTCGCAGGTTCCTTGTGGAAGGATTTTTTAAGTGCCGTTACGCAACCTCTGTAGAACAAGACCCTTTAAGAACTGAAAATACTGTTAAGAGGTGGTTGCTCTACAGAGGGCCACTTTGTGGAGGTTATACAGTTGTACTATATGCCGATGATTTGACAGGATCATGTCTATACATGTATAATGCAGTCCAGGAATTAAAACAGGTGCATTAGGCACAAATAAAAAATAAACTTGCGTTCTGTTCTAGATATGTAATTGAAAAATTGTTGAAAATGGTGAAAACCCACACAAACACTTTCCCTGGAATTTGATCCCAATCAACATGTTCAACAAACATAAATATGTCACTTTCTGGAAAACCCCAATTAATTTTATAATTATTAAAGTGTCATGTAGGCTATATGTAATTATGTTCATAGTTTATCTACATTTTTGTTTTATTATTTATAATCATTGAATATAAATAATTATGATAGTTACATTGTGGTATTACTTTATGTAATTGAAGGTTCCATATAATTATACATACATATTTTATTTATTATGTCAATGTTGCTAATAGGCAATTAACCCTTTACCACATATCAGGGGTTCATAACTGAGGCATAATCACACATCATGGTCTATGATGTCATTTTTTTTTTTTTTGGTATTTCGCGCAGTAAAATTACATCAATAAACCATACAAGAGGGCCATGATGGCCCTATATCGCTCACCTGATTATAAATGAAGCCCTGCACAATTTAGACTAACAAAGGTAGAGCGTAAATATAGAAACTGGTGACCCCCGGGGCGGGGTCAATTTTGACCTCAGGGGCATAATTTGAACAATCTTGGTAGGGGACCACTAGATGGTGCTACATACCATATATCAAAGCTCTAGGCATTGTAGTTAAAGAGAAGAAGATTTTTATATGTTTTCCCTATATAAGTCTATGTAAAACGGTGACCCCCGGGGCGGGGCCATTTTGACCTCAGGGGCATAATATGAACAATCTTTGTAGGGGACCACTAGATGATGCTACATACCAAATATCAAAGCTCTAGGCATTATAGTTTTAGAGAAAAAGATTTTTATATGTTTTCCCTATATAAGTCTATGTAAAACGGTAACCCCCGGGGCGGGGCCAATTTTGACCTCAGGGGCATAATATGAACAATCTTGGTAGGGGACCACTAGATGATGCTACATACCAAATATCAAAGCTCTAGGCATTGTAGTTTTAGAGTAGAAGATTTTTATATGTTTTCCCTATATAAGTCTATGTAAAACGGTGACCCCCGGGGCGGGGCCAATTTTGACCCCAGGGGCATTATATGAAGAATCTTGGTAGGGGACCACTAGATGATGCTACATACCAAATATCAAAGCTGTAGGCATTGTAGTTTTAGAGAAGAAGATTTTTATATGTTTTCCCTATATAAGTCTATGTAAAACGGTGACCCCCGGGCCGGGGCCAATTTTGACCCCAGGGCCATAATTTGAGCAATCTTGGTAGGGGACCACTAGATGATGCTACATACCAAATATCAAAGCTGTAGGCATTGTAGTTTTAGAGGAGAAGATTTTTATATGTTTTCCCTATATAAGTCTATGTAAAACGGTGACCCCCGGGGCGGGGCCAATTTTGACCCCAGAGCCATAATTTGAACAATCTTGGTAGGGGACCACTAGATGATGCTACATACTAAATATCAAAGCTCTAGGCATTGTAGTTTTAGAGAAGAAGATTTTTATATGTTTTCCCTATATAAGTCTATGTAAAACGATTAGTAAGGTTGCATAAGACTATAATTACAGCTTAATAATTGTTTAATAGTTTGTAAACATACAATCACTGTAAACGATGATAACCCTTATATCCACATTCTGCATTTAATTTAAATTAAAGCCTCAAAGCTGCTAACAAGTACACATTTCGTAGTTCTACAACTAAAATATAGTAAGAGAGACAACTCTTACATGATCACAACCAGTATAATTACAGAGTACACTCCCTTTGATAGAATGAAAAACAAGGTTTTTCTATTACTTGACCTAGTAGCCTAATTTTTGACCTCAGATGACCCAATATCGAACTTGACCTAGATTTTGTTAAGATGATCATTGTGACCAAGTTTCATAAAGATTAGGCCAAAATTGTGACCGCTAGAGAGGACACAACCCAATTGTTGACAGACGGACGGACGGACGGACGGACGGACGGACGACGGACGAAGAGTGATCACAAAAGCTCACTCTGTCACTCTGTGACAGGTGAGCTAAAAAAATAAAATAAAAAAATAATAATTTGTTGTTGAATTCTCAATCATCAATAAACCATCAAATCAACGAAGAAAAATTGTCATAAGTATTTTGTCAAGCAAATTTGAGAAGTATCTTTTGTATGTTGCAAGTCCAATACATTACACATGTCACAACCAAGATTTTGTAGTTTGACTGGAATACTTGGAAAACTGACCAAAATTCTCAAAACCATGCTCGGTATTCAGACATCGCTCTGGTCAGTATAATGGCCTGTATTCCAGCCGAACTAAATGCAAATTTTTTTGGAGTATTTTTATTTTTTGCAAAATTTAAGTCCCGTTCAAATAACAGGATTTTACAATACAAGCGCCAAAGCCACTGGAACAACTTCTTATCAATAAAAGCATAACATTGCATTAAAATATCTTAATATATCGATATGGCACAATAAGAAATTTGGAAAAGGTAACTTAATTATTAGATACCTGCACACTGCAGTTATCTCTAATTGTGCCAATTATCTATGAAATACAACAGCAGACCTTAAAGACACCTTTGAAGAAATATTCAATTAAATTTCGATAAAAATTGCTCTTTCCGAGTTACTATGGCAACGGAAAACAGAAATCAATTAATATTCAAGTTTTGGCAGACAGACAAATGTTGCATGATAAAATGAACGGAATCAAAACAGAATCATTATGAAAATTAACTCCATCTCTTGTAGTAAAGTGGAAGCTACCCCATTGAGAATTTAGGTAAGTTACACAAACATGGCGCCATACAAAATGTTCAAAGGGAGATCATTCTTGGATAATTCAATTAAAATTATAAATAAAGGGAGGTAATTTATTAACTATGTAGCTTAATGGAGTACATAATTAGCTTCTGGTCTTCAGGCTAAATCCGGCATAGTGGACAACTGAATGACCAGGTCCTAAACCGTTACATCATAGTGGACACATGATTTAGGGATCCAGTGACTCCTAAACCTTTACACCATAGCAAGTACAGCTGATTTAAATATTTAATACCACCCCACCCCCTTTAGCAGTCACATAAGTTGATGTGCATCCTTTGTGAAAATCTCCAGGTATTGATTGGTCATTCCGATTGATCCACAAAAAAGTTTAAATTTAAAGTAAATATTTTTTTTAACTGCCAAGCTTAGCCTTTATTTGCCAGTCAGCTTTCTGCTGAAATAAGGCAGGCATTTATATGTGCCTCCACCCGGATTTGAACCCGGGTGGCCAGATTAGACAGCAAGCGCATTAACCATTGAGCTACGAAGTAAATATATATGCTTACATCAATATTGAAGGTGTTGTTATAGACCGAATGTTGCTCTACAGAGGGCTGCCGTGGATAGGTTTTACCGTGTGCTAGAGATATTGTTGCTCTACAGAGGGCTGCCGTGGATAGGTTTTACCGTGTGCTAGAGATATTGTTGCTCTACAGAGGGCCGCGGTGGATAGGTTTTACCGTGTGCTAGAGATATTGTTGCTCTACAGAGGGCCGCGGTGGATAGGTTTTACCGTGTGCTAGAGATATTGTTGCTCTACAGAGGGCCGCGGTGGATAGGTTTTACCGTGTGCTAGAGATATTGTTGCTCTACAGAGGGCCGCCGTGGATAGGTTTTACCGTGTGCTAGAGATATTGTTGCTCTTCAGAGGGCTGCCGTAGAGAGGTTTTACTGTATGCTTGAGAGATTGTTGCTCTACAGCAGGCTGCCGTAGAGAGGTTTTACTGTCTGCTAGAGATATTGTTGCTCTACAGAGGGCCGCCGTGGAGAGGTTTTACCGTGCGCTAGAGATATTGTTGCTCTACAGCAGGCCGCCGTGGAGAGGTTTTACCGTGCGCTAGAGATATTGTTGCTCTACAGCAGGCCGCCGTGGAGAGGTTTTACCGTGCGCTAGAGATATTGTTGCTCTACAGAGGGCTGCCGTGGAGAGGTTTTACCGTGCGCTAGAGATATTGTTGCTCTACAGAGGGCTGCCGTGGAGAGGTTTTACCGTGCCCTAGAGACATTGTTGCTCTACAGAGGGCTGCCGTGGAGAGGTTTTACCGTGCGCTAGAGACATTGTTGCTGTACAGAGGGCTGCCGTGGAGAGGTTTTACCGTGCGCTAGAGATATTGTTGCTCTACAGAGGGCTGCCGTGGAGAGGTTTTACCGTGCGCTAGAGACATTGTTGCTCTACAGAGGGCTGCCGTGGAGAGGTTTTACCGTGCGCTAGAGACATTGTTGCTGTACAGAGGGCAGCCGTGGAGAGGTTTTACCGTGCGCTAGAGATATTGTTGCTCTACAGAGGGCTGCCGTGGAGAGGTTTTACCGTGCGCTAGAGACATTGTTGCTGTACAGAGGGCCGCCGTGGAGAGGTTTTACCGTGCGCTAGAGACATTGTTGCGCTACAGAGGGCTGCCGTGGAGAGGTTTTACCGTGTGCTAGAGACATTGTTGCTATACAGAGGGCCGCCGTGGAGAGGTTTTACCGTGCGCTAGAGACATTGTTGCTCTACAGAGGGCCGCCGTGGAGAGGTTTCCGTATGCTAGAGAGATTGTTGCTCTACAGAGGGCTGCCGTGGAGAGGTTTTAATGTCTGGTAGAGAGATTGTTGCTCTACAGAGGGCTGCCGTGGAGAGGTTTTACTGTGTGCTAGAGATATTGTTGCTCTACAGAGGGCTGCCGTGGAGAGGTTTTACCGTATGCTAGAGATATTGTTGCTCTACAGAGGGCTGCCGCGGGTAGGTTTTACTGTGTGCTAGAGATATTGTTGCTCTACAGAGGGCTGCCTTGGAGAGGTTTTACTGTGTGCTAGAGATATTGTTGCTCTACAGAGGGCTGCTGTGGAGAGGTTTTACTGTATGCTAGAGATATTGTTGCTCTACAGAGGGCTTCCGTGGTGAGGTCTTACTGTGTGCTAGAGATATTGTTGCTCTACAGAGGGCTGCCATGGAGAGGTTTTACTGTATGCTAGAGATATTGTTGCTCTACAGAGGGCTGCCATGTAGAGGTTTTACCGTACGCTAGAGATATTGTTGCTCTACAGAGGGCTGCCGTGGAGAGATTTTACTGAACGCTAGAGAGATTGTTGCTCTACAGAGGGCTGCCATGGAGAGGTTTTACTGTACGCTAGAGAGATTGTTGCTCTACAGAGGGCTGCCGTGGAGAGGTTCTACCGTGTGCTAGAGATATTGTTGCTCTACAGAGGGATGCCATGGAGAGGCTTTACAGTGTGCTAGAGATATTGTTGCTCTACAGAGGGCCGCCGTGGAGAGGTTTTACCGTACGCTAGAGATATTGTTGCTCTACAGAGGGCTGCCGTGGAGAGGTTTAACTGTACGCTAGAGAGATTGTTGCTCTACAGAGAGGGTGCCGTGGATAGCTTTTACCGTATGCTAGAGATATTGTTGCTCTACATAGGGCTGCCGTGGAGAGGTTTTACCGTATGCTAGAGATATTGTTGCTCTACAGAGGGCCGCTGTGGAGAGGTTTTACTGTACAATAAACATTATTGTCAGATACTCACGCTACATAACTACATACTATTATAGCATGTAGTAGTATGACATAATGAATCAAGCATGAGCTCAAACGATGAATAAACATAAGTTGCCTTACCTTCTAGTGTTCGTTTCATAATTAGGTCAATTAAAAAAATATTTCACATATGGTAACCTAATTTCATCTCCTTGAAGTTGACTTCACATAACGTAACATATGCAAATGTTTTTAATACTCCATTGTCCAATTGACATGAGCGCACTGTTTAGAACATCAAATACACCATAACTGACATAATTACTGTTTTAAATCCAATGTATCAGATCTTTAGTTTCATTGCTATAGGTACTATAGTTTTAAAACGGCAACAAAAAATATGCAAAAAATGTAATCCAAACAATAACAATCCAAATGCATGGAGATGTCTGCACACCTCTATACAAACAACACAGTGTCAATCACAACAACACCATGTCAGTAAAAATATAATATAATCCTTTTATCCATCTGTAATTAGTTGTCTTGCCGAATGTGAATTTTGATGTTGGAATTAAAGAGTAACCATGGCACTGGGGACTTCTTCTGCTTGCTACACTGATATTATACATCCAACAATCAATACCACTAAGTCTCCAGTGTTCTAAATATAGTAACGCACCATAGAGAAACATTTATTGTATTTCAGGCTAGCATTTAACCACCAAGAAACAGTCAATATTCTGTTACTATATATAGAATCTACCACTGAGTTAGTTAGGCATTGTATCAGCCTCCGAGGAAATGTGTTACTATAAATAGATTAATCAAGTTATCGCAGCCTCCCGGAAGAAAATAGGACAGTCTCTGGCTATCAGTGGATAGAGCAGTCTTCCCAGACTATTGTATGATAGAGCAGATTGATTATTGAGAGAAATACAATATTAACGGGTTATATTTCCAAGAGTTTCAGATTAAAAATACCTAGAACATAATGCAATGTCGGTAAAACAGGAAATGGTGCGAAAATAATGTGTCCTCATAGTCATAGTATAAGTAAAACAAGAACAGGATGTGTTGCAGGAGCATAGTTACTAAGAAGCAAGCCCCAACTAAATACTCGCTATTGCAGGAGCAATGTAACTAAGAATCTATACCACTAAATGCTCGCTCTCAACGATGACATTTAAAAACTGAGAAAAAAAACTGCAAATACATCCTGGCAGAAATTGTCAAAATAACTAGGAAATACTCCGACTTCAAGTTGATTCCAATCGTGTTAATACAACCACCATTTGCAACAATCAATAGACAGTTATACACAGAATGGAAACCATACATGACAAAGTTGCCAACATATTAACAAGAACTGATGATATTAATTAAATGTCAAAGAACAGTTGTGAAATATACAGTGAAACACCCCAGTGCTTAACAAAGCAGACCAGACTCGAGACTAAGTACTTTTTTGTAATTGTTGCATCAAAAGGCTGCTAAAAGTAGGTTCTCTTGGTACTGTATTATTGAAGCACTTGCAAAATCTTAATTAAATTTACATTCAGATTTTAATTGATTAAAATGTTGAATTCAGATATAAAAGTATGCTTCAGTTAACGATGTCTTACAACAATTTTTATTATGTAGGTTTTAAATAATTGCTAAGAATTTGAACGAAAGTTTAAGAATTTGTCCACCCTGTTTTACTAACTATGGTAGGTGGTTGTTAATTCCAGGTAATCAATAACAGAGTCTCACTGATAAAGCATCACAAATAAATTAGAACAAACAGGCTACTGTCCATTCAGTAAATAATACTACCGGTAATAAGGGAACTATCCCATTGGAAAGAGTAGCGGGGTCGACAGTAAACTCAGTTACATCCACCTAAACCTAAATAGACATTGTTTACCTCAAGGACGAGCGTATGTTTATAACAGTTCTCATTTAACTTTTAACAGACTGCTACAAAGATAGAAATTAACTGCCTGAAAATGAAACTGTCACTGCTGAGGTAATTTCAACCAAGCTTGAGAAGCAATTTTGCATCTATTTTTAGCTGACTTAAAGTCATTTTGCTAATTTTAGGAAAGTAATGTCACAGAATTGCGTATTTTAGATAAATTTAAACATTGGATCTGATTCATCACTTAGGCCATTGACGTCTTAATTAACAGAATGATCGCACACAGGGTAGCAATACCCACATGACTTTGACAAAACTAAATGCTACAAACTCAAGACAAAATTTGTCAATATTGCGAAACAAATAGCCATAAGAATTTTATTGATTTCCATTAATTATAAAAATATGCCACAGCTAAGGAAAATTAAGAAAGCTTTAAACAAAATATACTGGTAAGATCCCCAAGTTATAAATAGCAGCTGGGCAGTTTTGTTTAACACTCTGTAAAACATTGGAGAAAAACAGCTTGAAACTGTAGTCAGACACTCTGAAGGTTTGCAAAAACGGTCCATTTACATAGCGGTTTCACAGGGTGTTTGCAAAAACGGTCCATTTACATAGAGGTTTCACAGGGTGTTTGCAAAAATGCTCCATTTACATAGAGGTTTCACAGGGTGTTTGCAAAAACGCTCCATTTACATAGAGGTTTCACAGGGTGTTTGCAAAAACAGTCCATTTACATAGAGGTTTCGCAGGGTGTTTGCAAAAACGGTCCATTTACATAGAGATATACTAAATATTGAGGAAAGTTTATATCTTTTCCCCTAGCATGGGTAATGTCATAGTCATTGTTGAAGAAATAAAATACTTATGGCTATTTTTGTTTTTGAAGTAAATCAAATTTAGTTTTGGTTCTGTAGAAATCTTTTTTTTTTCAAGTTTAATTGAAAGGAGAAAAATTTGATAATCAGACAATGATTTTCTTGAGAATTTTTTTTTCTGCTATTTTGATTTTTTTAAAATTAAATAATTATGTATTAAACAATTTATAATGATCAGAACAGAACAGAACAGAAAGTTTATTTCAGACAAAGCATACATAGCTTATAGCCTTACATAATATATACATAATATAAATAATGCATGCAAAAGAAAAGAAAAAAAAAACAGAAAAAAAACGAAAGATAAAAAAGACATATATAACACGTTCCTGAAGACAGAAAATAGTAAATAGTAAGTGAGAATGTTTTGTTATTGTCAATGAGTTATTACGGAATCGAAAAGGAGTATACATACTGCAAACGTTTAATGTTGTAACATATTATTATATTAATTTCTTATTATGAAAGCCTTAATACAAAATATGGCGAGTTTTACTAAAACAGACTTATTATTAGTTTGGAGCAATTCAATGAACTTAAAAACGCTTGGTCTTTGATAATAATACTTTGGAATATATGATATTCTTAAATTTCTATAAAAAGGACATATAAGAACAAAATGAAACTCATCTTCCACATCGTTTAAATTACAATTATTGCACTTTCTATCTTGCCTGTTAATTCTATTATGTCGTCCTATCTCAATGTTTAATTTATGTGAAGAGAGTCTAAGTTTCGATAAATTTCTCTATATTTAATATTGTCAAGAAGATATAAATATGATGATCGTTCAAAATTAGTTTTAACTTCTCTAAATATATCAAGCGATGAACTATTCCTCATACCTTCTCTCCATTGTGATATATAAGTATCTCTAAGTCTTATCCTAAGAACTGGTATGAACAAGTTAATATTAGCAGATTGTGGAAATTCCCAGATATCACCAAAACCAGAATTTTGCAATAAATTTCTTACTTTAGCAGACCAGTTATTAAAATTATGATTCTTTTCTATGGTTTGACGTTGGTCCATTAATACGCATTGTAAAATACAATTATTTGATTTATTTTGATGCAATTTTAAAAAATATTTAATAATTCGTATATGTCTTTCTATGATTAATGGGAACCTTCCAAGTTCCCCATAGACTGCCAATGAATTTGTAGAACTTTTCACATTTAAAACATATTTACAAAACTTTTTATGAACTCTTTCAATAACTTCCATATTTTGCATTCCCCAGACCTCTGCATTATAATTTAAAATCGATAAAACATATGCATCAAATAGATTAAATAAGATATTAACAGGAGTTTGAACCTCTCTCGTAATCGATTTCAACGAATATAAAGAACGAAGGGCTTTACCAGCAAGTGTACTAGCAGCGTTTGTAAAGGATCCACCACAAGAAAATACAACACCCAAATAATTAAAATTACTAACGATTTCAATTTCCTGTCCGTTATAATACCAATGACTATTTTGTGACAATCTACCCCCTTTTCTGAATACAAGTATTTTAGTTTTTTCAACATTAACCGTTAGATTCCACTTTTCACAATAATTAAAAAGACTATCCAGTATACGCTGTAAACCGTCAGCCGTTTCCGATACTAAAACTGCGTCGTCCGCGAATAAAAGTAGGTATATTGATATTTGATCTATAGTAATGCCGAGATGTATGTTTTCTTGTAAGTGCATTTCAATGTCGTTTAGGAACAACGAAAATAGTATAGGTGAGGTGATCTCCCCTTGAAATAAACCGACATTACTTTCAAATATGTCCGATATCGACCCCATGTGTTTTACACATAGTTTGACCTCTTGATACATAGATCTTATTAATGTCAACATTTTTCCATCTATTCCCGATTTGATTAATTTGTACCATAAACGTTCCCTATCTATTAAGTCATAGGCCTTTTTAAAGTCTATAAAACAACTATACAACTTGTTTTTATTACCGAGTTGTTTTTCAATTAACGCATTTAAAATAAAGACAGGGTCTACGGTACTATAATTGCTCTTAAATCCAAATTGCGCGTCCGTCAATATGTCGTTTTCTATAGTCCATGATTGCAGCCGACAGTTAATTATAGTAGTGAATAGTTTCGCAAAACAACTGATTAACGTTATTCCACGATAATTATTCGGGTCCGAGGAGTCACCTTTTTTGAATACCGGTATCACAACCCCTTTTGACCAACTTCGTGGGAATACATGCTTATCTAATATGTGATTAAAAAATATTTCTAACGGCCGAGCGATTACATCACTGCAAACCTTGAAGTATTCATATAATATGTTGTCTACAGAACAAGCTTTATTATTACCCAAATGTTTTATTGCGGATAGTATTTCTTCACACGAAAAGGGTCGGTCTAATTCATCAAAAGTTGCTTCCCTTTGTTGGAAATTGTTAATATATTCGTTACTTTCCGGGTCAATTGTTATGTCGGCACTGGACGCTATACTTTCGAAGTGCGTTTTAAAATCATCGACCGATGTATTTACACCGCTCTGTTTGGCAGATTTATTTTTAAACATTTTCCAAAACTCACGCGGCTTTTTTCGTCGCAATTCGTTCATTTGTTTACTACGTGTTCTATCGTAGCTATTTTTCATTTTTCGACAGCAATACTTATAATCCTTCTTAGTGGAGAATAAGATATCTCTATTTTCTACAGTTTGTCTTTTGTTATAATTGTTTAGCGCTCTCTTATATGTTTGACGCTTATTTTTACACTCGTCATTGAACCATTGCTTATTTTTATATATTGGTGCAAATGTATTTTTTCTTCGTTTTGTTGTATTTTCGAAATATTGTTTTCCTTTACTATTCAGAAAGTCCGTGAAAACCGACGTTAATTTATCAACGTCACCGTCGTTTTGTATCTCTGATAACAAATCACGCTCCAAGTTATTAATATCATCGCTGACGTCACGCAGAAAGTCATCATTATGCGTATTGTCGAATTTATAATATATATTGTTTTTGTTTTGCGTATCTCTCGTTTGCGTTTTTGTTTTAAATGAAAATGACAACGGTGCGTGATTTGAGTATTCATTGAACTCATGTACGTTAAATTCGGCTAAAACGTGGAAATTGTCACGTGACGTGATTAAGTAATCAACGACACTTTGTCCATTATGTGTGACACATGTCCAGTTACCCTGATCTTCACGGAAACGACCGTTTACTATACGTATGTTTGTAGATTTACACAGATCAAGTAAATTCTCCCCAAATCGATTTGATTTTAAGTCTCGCGAGATCCGCGGCAGAGGTTCATCAATGATTACTTCGTCATTGTCTGGTATTATTCGATCATTATTTATGTAGTCACTTTTAAGTCCTACTCTAGCATTTGTGTCCCCAGATATAAAGACCCGACCTTGTTCACTGTAGTAGCCAATATCAAGTTCTAACAGTCTGAAAATATCAGTTTCATATAAATGATGAATTGGGGATGATTCTGGTGCTATATACACACACCCAAGAAAGATATCCTGCTCAATATGAAAGTAAATCTTGTCTAATTTCAACCATACTAAACAATCAATTTGATTTTTAACAACGGTCACACCTTTACTTATTTCATTACGTATATAAATCACTAAGCCCCCACTACTACGTTTTGCTCTTCGATTTTGGTATCTACGATATGAATGTACATTTTCAAAACCAGAAAGATCAATATTTGACAACTTATTTGTCCATGTTTCACTCAAAACAATAATATCATATTCACAAATGAATTTTTGAAAATTGTCAGATGATTTTTTATGATTTGTGAGTCCTTCGACATTCCATGATAGGCACTTAAGAACATTCTCACCACAGTCCTAGTCATCACTAGTATCACAGTACAATTTTCTGTCTATGTATAACTTGTCAACTTTAATATAAGCGTCCCTTTTCTCCTCTCGGGCTTTCAACATAATTGGCACCAACTTGCGTCGCTTCGCCATGACGTCAGGAGGGAATTGTTCTGATATGCCATATCCCGTATCCCTCAACCGGCTGGCTGATTTCCGGACCCGTTCCCTATCCGGATAGTATACGAATTTGGCCACTATTGGTCGAATCTTGTCGGGCGTATGTCGACCAACTCTGTGAGCACGGTGCAGTTTAATCTCTGTTGTAGCATTTTCAATTGAGAGTTTTTCTTCAATGAATTTAAGGATTTTATCACTACAGTTTTCATCTTCCTCTTCAGGTATTTTATAGAACATCAGATTATCACGCATACTACGACATTTGATATCCTGTATTTCTTTTCTCATCGTTGATGTATTTTGTTTTTGATCGTTTTCGTATTGTTTTATTTTCGTTGATAAATCGTCCATCTGTTGTTGTTTTTTGTTTACGTCCGATAATGTTCTACTTTCCACTTCATGGTTTCGTTCGAAATCACGGATTTTCTCTTCAAGGATTTTGACCCTTTGATCAAGGCTTTGCATTTGGTTCGTCACAGTGTTTACACAGGCTTGGATATTATCTAATTGACATAGTTTTTTCTCCATGCAATCCAGCTTATTTAAAATCACTGAAAGAATGTCGTTTTGTTGAATATTTTGTTGCATACTAGGTGAGCCGGGTGTACTACAGGGGCCTGGTGTCCACATCGCCAGGGGAATCGGGCCCATTGGTCCATTAGTAAAGTTTCCGATTGGTGTCATAGGAAAACTAGGACTTGCCTGATATTGAATTTGTTGCGGCACTTGTCCTGCTTGAATGTTTTGTACACTTTGATTACTAGTGTCCGCCATTGTCCTTTGTTGTACCTCACTCTGTGTTTCGCGCCTTTTAGCTTCCGTTTGTAGTTTTTGATCACTTGGTGAAAGTTTTCCCTTTTTACGTTTCCTCGTCATCGAACATCATATAAATATGTCCATTATTCACAGAAATGTTATATCTACAGCACATACAACTTACATGCCATTAAATCACTTTAATCCATTTTTTAAATTGAATTTATCTTCTCTGAAAAATTTTCGACTCCATTTTTTCCACGCATGCGCATATCAATGATGTGAAACGGTATGTAAATTTCACATTTACCAAGACATAATAAAATGGTTTTCAATATTGGTTTATTATATAATTATAATGTATACACTCAGTCACCTCGCTGATACAATACACCCTATATAAAGACAAAGTGAGCAGCAACAATATAGTCCAATAACATTGTCAGCAGACTCCTTATATGTACATACAGTATATACAATAGTAAACAAATTGACCCAATTTCCAATAGTTACCTAGCAACTATGTACAGTTCCTACACTTATATTAATTATCTAGATAGTAGAAATGAAGCCATCGCTGTGACCAGGTTTTAATGGTTACAAAATAGATCTTATTGATCAACTACTTGCTGTTACAGAATGAAGGTATATATATATATCATGCCACAGTTACCCCATGTCACGCTGATTCATGTGTTTCAACGATTCATTTAAATACACATTCATGACATTATCTTAGTCAACTTAGATGAAGTAATCTCGTGTTTTCAGGCACGTTTCAGTTCCAAAGAACTTAGGGCGGTAAGGCAGCGTGCACAGATTCCTTATATCACATTAACATTACAACCCTTTCCTCAAAGTTCAGTCAAACACAAACTAAGAAGACCAAGTCAAACTAGGGATCATCCCAGGAGTGATATTTTTGCAACTGACATAGACATTCAATAGTGCATGGATAGTTGTTTTACCCTTGTCTTTTGACTCATTGGTTCTTCTATATGATGGTTATCGACCGGCTACTGAAGGCTGTCAACCAGTGGCTGAAAGGTGTCAATCAGTGGCTGAAAGTTGTCAACCAGTGGCAGAAAGTTGTCAACCTGAATGGCTGAAAGTTGTCAACCAGTTGCTGAAAGTTGTCAACCAATTGGCAATCGATGTCTTCACTATCTTTTACATTGGTACACCTTTCTTCATGTCGGCAGGAAAAGTAACCAACAATAAGTGATTTCCTTAATGAAACAATACTTCCCATCAGTAGTTGACTAATAATAAATAATAGTAATACTAATATTTCTACAACCTGTTGCCAAGTTGGGACCACAAGACTTTAACCCTCAATATGATGCCTTTATAAATCAGTCAGCTGCATCCACGTCCAACTACTCACAACGACTAACTATTGTCCCTGGGGTATTGGTTCCGAGACAATTGGCCCACATTTTCCCCCCGGCAGTGCAGAGGTCTGAAGGCAAAAACAGGACAATTTCTCCCGCTATCCATCTCCCATCCCCGGGGATGGCCGGTACCGTGGTTGCAACTGACTGATGGATTATTGTTACTTTGTTTACTGGACTTACCGATAGGTTCCTGGAACCCCGAATCTACACTGCCTTTGTAGTCCAGTTTCCTTGGTACACTATCTGAAATACACAAAACAAAACAATTGACTAGGGGGTGTCAACAGGGCAAAATTAACAAGAGGGCCATGATGGCCCAATATCGCTCACCTGATTATAAACCCTGCACAATTTTCACCCAAAGGAATAATTTGAACATCTTGGTAGAAAACCACAAGATGATGCTACATACCAATTATCAAAACTCTAGGCAGTGTAGTTTTAGGCAAGAAGATATTAATATGTTTTCCCCATATAAGTCTATGTAAAACGGTGACCCCCCGAGTGGGGCCAATTTTGACCCCAGGGGCATAATTTGAAAAATCTTGGTAGAGGACCACTAGATGATGCTACATACCAAATATCAAAGCTCTATGCAGTGTAGTTTTAGACAAGAAGATTTTTATATGTTTTCCCTATATAAGTCTATGTAAAACGGTGACCCCCGGGGCTGGGCCAATTTTGACCCCAGGGGCATAATTTGCACAATCTTGGTAGGGGACCACTAGATGATGCTACATACCAAATATCAAAGCTCTTAGGCATTGTAGTTTTAGACAAGAAGATTTTTATATGTTTTCCCTATATAAGTCTAAGTAAAATGGTGACCCCCAGGGTGGGGCCAATTTTGACCCGAGGGGAATAATTTGAACAATCTTTGAAGAGGACCTCTAGCTGAGTCTACGAACCAAATATAAAAGCCCTGGGCCAAGCAATTTCGGAGAAGAAGATTTTTTAAGGTTTTCTCTATATAACTCTATGTAAAACTAAGGGCCCCTGGGGCGGGGCCAATTTTGACCCCAGGGGCATTATTTGAACAATCTTTGTAGAGGACCTCTAGCTGAGTCTACATACCAAATATCAAAGCTCTTAGGCATTGTAGTTTTAGACAAGAAGATTTTTATATGTTTTCCCTATATAAGTCTAAGTAAAATGGTGACCCCCAGGGTGGGGCCAATTTTGACCCGAGGGGAATAATTTGAACAATCTTTGAAGAGGACCTCTAGCTGAGTCTACAAACCAAATATAAAAGCCCTGGGCCAAGCAATTTCGGAGAAGAAGATTTTTTAAGGTTTTCTCTATATAACTCTATGTAAAACTAAGGGCCCCTGGGGCGGGGCCAATTTTGACCCCAGGGGCATTATTTGAACAATCTTTGTAGAGGACCTCTAGCTGAGTCTACATACCAAATATGAAAGCCCTGGGCCAAGCGGTTTCGGAGAAGAAGATTTTTAAAGGTTTCCCCTATATAACTCTATGTAAAACTAAGGGCCCCCGGGGCGGGGCCAATTTTGACCCCAGGGACATAATTTGAACAATCTTTGTAGAGGACCTCTAGCTGAGTCTACATACCAAATATGAAAGCCCTGGGCCAAGCAATTTCGGAGAAGAAGATTTTTTAAAGTTTTCTCTATATAACTCTATGTAAAACTAAGGGCCCCCCGGGGCGGGGCCAATTTTGACCCAAGGGGCATAATTTGAACAATCTTTGTAGAGGACCTCTAGCTGAGTCTACATACCAAATATGAAAGCCCTTGGCCAAGCAGTTTCGGAGAAGAAGATTTTTAAAGGTTGCCCCTATATAACTCTATGTAAAACTAAGGGCCCCCGGGCTGGGGCCAATTTTGACCCCAGGGACATAATTTGAACAATCTTTGTAGAGGACCTCTAGCTGAGTCTACATACCAAATATGAAAGCCCTGGGCCAAGCGGTTTCGGAGAAGAAGATTTTTTAAGGTTCCCCCTATACAACTCTATGTAAAACTAAGGGCCCCCGGGGCGGGGCCAATTTTGACCCCAGGGACATAATTTTAACAATCTTTGTAGAGGACCCCAAGGTGATGCTACATACCAAATATGAAAGCTCTAGGCCTTACGGTTTCAGAGAAGAAGATTTTTGAAGTTTCCTTTTTGAAAATCTATTTTTAGCCTGTGTGACCTAGTTATGCGACGGACTGGATTTTTTTTAACAACTTTGGTAGAGGTCCACCCAAGGAACATTCCTATTAAGTTTTATCAAATTTGGCCAAGCGGTTTAGGAGGAGAAGTCGTTTGAAGAAATTGTTGACGGACGCACGCCGCACGCCGCACGACGCATGACGGACGTAGGACGACGGACATCTCGGTATGACAAAACCTCACCATGACCACATTGTGGTCAGGTGAGCTAAAAATCAGGTAAAATGTATGTGGCCAAACATTTGTGAAACACAAGTTAAAGAGGCATACAGTGACATTGTTTCCATGCTTAACTCAGTAAATTTACCATAACTTGAGAGATTTTTTATCAAATAACTTTTATTTTGTTCAAAAGGCATTGCTCTTTTAGGAATGATAAATCCGAAAATCCCAATAAATCTGGAAAATTAACGCCCCCTCATTGACAATTTACACAAGAGAAGAGATCGCTCCGCTAGATTGACCATGTTTAAACCATGGTTAACCATCACCAAACCAGGTTTGACAATGGACGGCAATTTGTTATTTTGTTAAACCATGGTCAACTTTAGGTCATACAATCATAGATTGACCATGGTTTGACCATGGTCAGTTTTGCAGGGGATACACTGAAAAGAAAGATTTGAACTAGGGTCCTCTTTAGGTTACCCAATCAGTCACTGAGTGAGTGCCTCCAGCATGAAAAAATTGAAATACATGTATATATCGCTGGCTTAGAACCAGAAGGTCATAACTACAAAATCGATATATTGAGAAAACAAGAGAAAACTGTCTGTAATTTACTCTTTACCTATGGGGAAAACACATTTTTAAAACTTCATTTTGCTCAACATGACAATTTCAGATTTTCATGAAAATAGGCTCATAAGAAGAGCTTTAGATGTAAAGCAGATTTCAAATATGTATGAGGCTTATAAGGTCGTAAGTAGGAGTTACGACCTTCTGGTTCTAAGCCATCTATATATACATATTGATATTATTAAAACACAATGAGAAATTTTCAGACAATCAATGACTAAATTGAGCTGTACAATTGTTTTGTATTAAGCTACTAAGCTATGATTCACATGAGGAAGGTAAGAGAGCAGAGTCTAGTCATCACTTCATCAGTACACTGTACTGTATTATTTATAGCAGTTCATCATAAGCTTGTGTGTGTCATTCTCAGTTTGATCAGTTCATAACTCCATATATTTAAAGGGAGACAACTCTGAAAACACTAAAAAATCCATATTGAAATACTAATGATATGCCCCTTCCTAATTACTACTGTAACAGTGAGTTCACAAAATTAACATCTTGATACTTGAATACAAATACTGTAAAATTATTAATTTTCGCGGGGGGGGGGGGTAAATTTTGTGTATTTTGTGGTTCAAATCAAATACAGTATATGTAACAATAATTTTGACCCTTGTATTTATTATCTGCAATGTAAATTCCACGAATTAATGTCCCATCGAAATGGTCGTTTTTGTGAAAAACCATAAAATTTTGTCCCATCGAAATTAAATGATTGTATGGTATGTGAGTGATGCATAGAAATAATGAAGCCAATAGCTATACATGTTTTACACCCGGTACAAACATGACTATACCATATATATAAATGAACATCATCTGGCATTTTATCTCCTAATGGCATTACCTAAAGAATCAAGTTGTATATCGTCAAAGCAATATCGACATAAATGGTAAAGCTACAACAGACCGAATGTCATTAGATTCGGAGAAACATAGAAATAATGTGACAAGATTTTAACAAGCTTACACTGATTACAGTTAGGTACGAAGGTGTCATGTGACACAAAACAGGTCATGTGACACCCGATTATGTCATGTGACACCATTTATAACATCAATTACAAAGTATGTGTCACCTATTATATTGATATCGAAAAGCATGTGGGGGGATTTGTAGACGAAATTTATATAAATGAGATTTTCCAAGAACTGAAAATAAGTATGTTAACGATACTTGGAAATATCAGTCAAATAAGGAATAAGAGCAGAACACTTTGACATTAACTAGCGTATGTTATATAAGGCAAATGATGACAGTGAACAAGGTCGGTATTAACAAACCATCTTAAGTGAAATCTTAGAATTTTCTAAAAATCTCAAATTTTCCTTAAGTGTATCAACTAAACAGGACAATCAAGATAATATTCAGTGTAGTTATCACTTATAATTACCTCCCTTTATGGCTAATTATGCACAAATTTCAAAGTCCACAGTGTGTCATTTATTATGGAATGAGCATATAAGGCTCGCTTGAAGCTTCCGTCGTTGGGGATGTGGATGGCTTGTACTATGTCTGACTCTAGCGTGTGTGGCTAGGCGCTGCTGCCCTAGCTGTGTGGCTTTGATCTGTGCCCTACTATTTACATTGTTTAGAAGCATTATGTATAGAGCTACAGTAATCACATGGAAAACATGGTTAACTCTTCTTTGCTTGGGAAATATGTTCGGCTCAATATTTAAACAAAAGTCAAAATATTTAAGTGTTCACTTAAGATGCTTTGTGAAGACCAACCCAGATTATGGTGGAGTCGCTTATTTTCAGAAGGTTTATGTTGCTAATCTTGTTGGGCCAAAATATATTGTTGATTTTTCTTAGGCAGCTGTTGTGAAATACTTCATTTTCCTGAAATCAGATTCCAGGACTCGCCAACATTCAAACCCATACAGCAGTACTGATTTAACATTGCTGTTATAGATGCGCAGTTTGGTTTTCTTACTGTACTTGTTTGACTTCCAGATTGGTTTCAATATGGCGAAGGTACTCCTGGCTTTTGCAAGTCTGGCTTCAATGTCTTTTCCGGCTCCATTTTCTTTGCTGATTTTACTGCCAAGGAAGACAAAATCTTCTACGTTTTCAATTTGTGTGTTTCCGATGGTGATGTTACATGGGTTGGCAGTGTTGATGTTCATTACTATGGTCTTTTTGGTGTTTATGTTTAGTCCTACTTGTTTAGCAACTTCATTCAGGAATGTGGTCATTTCTTGTAGATGGCTGTTGGTAGTTGATTCAGCGAGATCATCAGCAAAGTCAAGATCTTCTAGCTGACTGAATAGAGTCCACTGAACACCTCTACTTCTGCCTGATGTTTGTTATTGTATCAAGTAGATTGCAAGCAGGAAAAGTATTGGTGACAAAATACATCCTTGCCTAACTCCTTAGTTTACTTCAAATAAGGTGGTTATGGAATTCCTGATGATGATGCTGAATTCAAAGCTGATGTAGAATGCCTTAATCATATTACATAGTTAGTCTGGTATTCCATATGTTTTCACAATTTTCCATAAGGTGTCTAGATCTCTATGCAGAGCTCCAGATAAGGTGCGTGAAAGCGTGATTACGCATTGAAATTAACAAATAAAGCATTAAAATTTATTTCTGTGCGTCGTAAAACGCATTGAAAAAGACGATCACGCATTTCTGATCCATTCCGATGCGTCAAAAGTAACTCTTCTGTAATCCGGTCAGTTGTCTTGGTTTAGACGCTACCAATCCGGTGTAAAGGTAGAAAAATCCGCTGACAAATGTCACTTTGAAAACAAAAGTTTTTATCGGTAAATATGCAGGATTCTAGCTCTCATACGCGTGTATTTTAAACCAGATGTGGTAACACATGAGCGTATGTACGACCTTGCATATTATTTATCATGGGAGATGCTATAATAAAAGCTTGAATTGAAACTTTCCAACACAAAAATTGAAAATAGTTGAAAATACATGCATGACAGAAGCAATTGACAACACACGAAAAATGCGAGTTTCACGGTTAGTTAAAGTCAATGTTACAGCTAGATCTATTATACCATCTAATTCAATTCACAAAACAAACTTTAAAAATAATTTTGAATGCAAATCATTCAATATAAATGCTTCACGGTTCATTTTCACATCATGTCATGAAAAAAATAGATGCATTTTATTTTCACTTTGTCAATATATTGATAAGGGTTTATAGCAACTGAACATATGCCAATGGGACAGCTCAGCATTTGGAAAAAGGGAATATTCATTGCTTACTTATTGAATGTGACTATCAATCTATGTGTTTAAATCCGAAGTCATTGGTATTTTGTCTCCGGAGTGTTTCACTCATTAGTTTTGAAAACAGGGAGTGAACGACTCGTTGCACCTAAAAATTATCTGGAGCACTGTCTATGGATGCTGTCAAAGGCTTTTCGAGAGTCAATGAACTTTAAGATGATGTATGTGGATAAATTCAATAATGATATTTTTAATTTCATGAGTGGAAGAAATTTGTGAAAGTGTTCTAAACATAAATATATGAACATCACGGTAGACTTAAAAAACTCAAAAATTTGTAGTTGCGAAGAAAAAAATATGAAATGAAGTATTCTCGAAAGTAAATTGGTTTACAGTGTATGAGGGTTGTCCCAGTAAATCTTGTACTTTGCTCGTTACACAAAAAGTATTCCTAACACTTGAGTTTGATAAAAAATTAACTCATAAGGGTAACTACAACAAATCATAATTTTGTAATGCCAAATAAGAAAATTATTGGCAAAGTACACAATTTAGACAACCCTCGTATATCATATTCCAGCAATCATGATACATTTATTGGTGTACAGACCGAGTTGGTGAGTGCTATAGCTTGCCCACATTGACATGAGCCTGACCTATTGATTAGCATAATTTAACAGTCGATATATTGTCTACGTTTATAACACCGATTGTATGTTTTCATAATCGGGGAGTATCACAAAGACGCTCGAGATGTAATACAAACACAAAGCTGAAATACCGATATTGCACATTCAACGCAAGAATCTTGTAATATATTCTTGCATAAAGGTCAGGCTCAGGTCAAAATAGCCAAGCTATACATAAGGTAGAATACAGTAACCAGAGCAACAAACACGTTTATGTTCACACAAACATAGATAGTATGACTGATGTATTCACACATTTTCTTACATTGCTTCATCACCACACTGTAGGAGTAGAACTGCAGCCTTAAATAAATTATTGATTGTTTCCCCTTACCATACCTTAACTGACTAAAAATGGTCCTTAACCAAAAATATGATACAGGCCAAATTGATTTTTTTGTGTGTACCAGGGCTTGTTTCCATCACTATAGTCCAGTTAGGATATATTGACAGTGACATTATCGTTTATGTGTACCCAAAATATTAAAACCATTGCTTAAATAGGTAGAGTTTAGTTTGGTATTGAACTGTTGGCATTTATAGTATAAGCCTTTCTACTTGTTTTTACACCGTACTAGTGGATTGTTCCACTGCATCACTGTATTTTTATCCTAACTGGACTGTAGTAAATTTAGTCATTTTGAAACAATTCGAACAATTTTTTTAACTTACCCATTGCAAAAGTGTTCAAAACATTAATATAATATGGATATCACGAGAGACTTAAAAACGCAAATATTTGTAGTGGCAAATAAAATTTTGTGCATTTTAATAGTGTTAGTGGAGTTGTCTCCCTTTAAGTAGTGATCTGCTTTGGTCGGAAAGGGGGAACAAAGAATATTTTAAGTTTGACCCTATTATAATAGCTAGCTTGTTTCCAGGGAATTCAGCAACACCAACTCCAAATGCCAGTTTAATACTGAATTGTTGAAGGTCAGTTCTTGAACACAGTTCTTGACTTTTATAAAAAAAAGTTGATACCATGGTGAGACACGATTTTTCCAATCACAAACATGAATACTATACAATTTGCCACATAGACACACATGTATAACCTCACTGTTTTCTTTAATAAGTGACTAAAAAGTCTCAATTTAAGCATAAGACTTTTATTTAAAGCAATCGAATAAAACTGGACACTTGCTAATAAAAAAAGAAAAAAGTAATTATTTATAATTTAAGAATCTCTCTGCTACCAGAAGCCCTGGTAGGAAGAAGGTCACATGATCAAAGTGGATACTTGTATAACAGTGATAATACATTTCATCACCTTCGGCAAGCAATGGTAATCATTTACAATCATAACCTGTAGAACGTTCATTAACGAAAACGCTCGCCAAAGTTCGCGAACAAATTAGGGGAGTTCGTGTTAATGAACGATAAGTTCACCACGAACATGTTAGCCAATCGCGAACGACCTTTACACATAGCTCGCCAAGCAAAGAAAGATGGCGGATAGATAAATATTTGATTTAATATATTATAATCTTAGCAATATAAACATTAATTGTACATTGTATGTGTTTTGCATTTGTGATACAGTGTGGATACCAAAGCTGAATAAATAGAACACGAAAGACGTATAATTGAGTTCCGAATTTTCAATCTACGGCTGAAAATCTAATAGAACAAGTAAGGCCATTAAATCGTCTATCTCCGCCATCTTGAAATTGTTTGCGGCGAACAACTATAATCGTTCAATAAGTAGTTTGCGGGACAAACTAATTCTCGCGGCGGACATTTTCGTTAATGAACGTAAGGCAGACAGAAGCACTCATACTTCTATCATTTCTATATACTGAAAATCATTAAATTTCGTGGGGGTTAAATTTCGTGGATTTCGTGGTTCATTTCAACCACAAAATCAAATCCCATCGAACACTAAGTTTGACCCTTGTATATTTATTACCTTTAATGCATATTCCACGAATTCACATCGTTGAAATAGTCCTCTTTACCAAAACCACGAAATTTTGTCCCATCAAAATTAAATGATTTCACAGTATTTTTATTATACAGGATATAACTTAATACAGGGCTCGACACTAACACAGCAGGTCAGCTGGACCAAGTCCATAGAAAATCAAGAGGGACCAGTAAAAGTCTGAAAGTCACATTAAGTCTTTAACTGTTATTTTAATAAACTTTAACTTGGTAACCTCTCTGCAGATGGATGCAATTTGAGCACTTTAGTTGATTCCCAAATGTGGAATACACCATAAGATGGAAGAAAATGTAATAAAACATCCAGATGGTTTGTTGATAAAATGACAATTTGTAAACAATAAATGCATGATTTAAAGTCTAAGGGGAGCAACTCTTGCAAAATAAATATTTTGTTCACCATACACAATTTGCTAAGTACAATATTTCGACAGACATAGTTAACATTCTATCATCAAGTATTGGTCATTTGTTAAGAAACAGCCTAATGGTTCCATAATTAATTGTATGTAATGGAATCCAATGGATGATCTGAAAAAAGTTGTGGGAGCAATAATGTGACTTTAAAGGACCAGCGACTGTTTTACTGCCTTATAAGGGCATGTTCTCCTAGCAAAATAACCTCCATTTTCCCCAAACCGTCATACTTTTTCCCAAAAAGAAGGCCTACATTCTCCCCATTGTTCATGTCATTAATAATCAAATTAAAATCAAATTATTGATATGGCTGGTTTTTTTTAAGTCAAAACAGAAGATTTTTGAAGGTAAATAACCACTAAATGCCTATGCAGACCAAATTTAGATACAGTCAAATAGTCCGTTAAAAAACTTTAAAGCGACTGGAAATGGGGGTATGTCTTGACAAATCAGCATCTGAATCATGAAATTGGTGTTAAATGCTTTGTATGCATGTATGTGATGTAGTGAAATGGTTTTATTCAGAAATATTTTGTTTTCTGGCTTAAATATGAAAATCCATACATGTGAGAAAATCTGTTCACCGCGTTTGACGAACCAAATTTTTCTTATATGATACATGACCCCCTGCTTTTTCTTCATTTTCTTCAAGCTGGATGCTTTTTCTATTGATTAAAAGATTTTGAGAGGGCCCCATGGACAAAAAGTTGACATTTTTTTTGGCTGACCTAGGTCACTTTAGTTTACATTGAGTTAAAGAACAACTCTATTTGGTGGTTTGTGACCTAAACTAGTCAACGTCTATGTCAGTTGCCTATCAGTATAATCAGTATAAAAGCCAATTTATGATCGAATAAAAACTCAAAACAATCCCCTATTATGTGATTTTTTGTTCGATCTCAATTGCCCCAAATTTATAGGTAAAGGCAGTTTAATTTTTTTTTTTTTAAATCACTGTTTTTCTGTTGGGACCCAAGTGATATGTATAATCATGTAGTAACAAAGACCAAACCTACCTGACTTATACCTGGGTCAGAAATCATCAAGACGCCGGACGATGTCTGGTTGTTTAAATAACATGATTCAATGCTGTGAGTTGTAAAGTACAACAAGTACATAGGTCAATGACCAGGGATGTGCAAAATATATATAACATTTGTATTAAACACTTATGACACTTCACAGATATATAACGATTTGCTTCCCGTATTTGGTCACACATACGGTACCCTAAGTATTATGATAACAAAACTGCCTCGTCATCATATCAAATCCAGATAACTTTGAGAACTTTTTACACTGATACGGGTGCATTAGCACTGATATGATTTAGTGCACGAAGGCCACAGGTTTTATCATATATTTCTTGGTTTATAGGATTTTTAAGAATTTTTGTTTTCGTCAGGAGGGAATCAAAGGTAACAGTTCCATTGATAACAGAAAAAAATTGTAAAATTTATATATTTTTTTACATTTTTCCCCCTTCATTTTAGTCCTTATCAATGATATAGTTACTTGTGGAGGGAATGGACATAATATGGACAGGGCTTAAATGGTCCTAGGTCACCTGCCGTTGTGTGAGCTACCAGCAGGGTGCTTGTTCCAATTATATTTTATTCCTAAGCCTTCTCTGGGCAGCAAAATTTGACCCAAATTCCTGTAAATCTTAAATTTAACCAAAATGAAAACTGTGGCCTACAAATTTAATGCATCATACAATATTAGCAAGTAAAATATTGAGACATATCCCAGGGTCAAACTGCAACACAGTTACAATATCATCAAATAGTTTCCTATTAAACATGTCTCAATCTGAAGTTCCACTTTTGAATGCACTCTGTAGTGTCAACAATATGTTTTTACATGTTTTGGGTAAAACATAGGCCCTAATCTTGGACAAACTTTGAGACATACATCAAGACACCCAGAGATTCAGCACTAATCAAATACCGGGTATGTCTCTTTCAACTAGTCATAGACATAAAAAAATCTTTTCAAAAATTGCTATTGGTATAATTTAGCTCTTAAATTGCTCAACTAATTATTTTAGCGACAGTTGAGCGCTAACTTAATTGAAATTATTGAAATGTTTCGATGCTAGAAAGTCGAGCTGAAGTAGCTCACGTCAACTGCTGGCCCGCAACTATTCAGCATGAAATAGCTAGCCGTCAAATGTCCGACGCCTAGCCCTCAACTTATTTTTCTGTATGGGTTTTGAAACCTGTTAAAGAGCAACAGTTATCAACAAATAATTGTAAAATAATGGTACTGTACATGGAATGGAAATAAGCATTCCCAGACCTGAAAATCTTACCTTTCAATATGAAGAAAGAAAAATAGGAGATTCACAAACATGAAATAAGGCACATGCCTGTAACAATACAAGCGTAACACATTGGAACAAGCAAATTTGAATTAAAACATGTAATGCTGATTATATTGAGGGCTCAATGCAAAACTATGGTAACGAGACTAACTATATCGCTCAATTTATAGAGGCATATACCATAGTTTTGCACTGAGCACTCAATATATAACTTATATCACTTCTAGGTTGGAAAAGAAAAATGTAAAATCATTAATTATCGTGGGGGATTAAATTTCGTGGATTTCATGGTTCATCTTCAACCAAGAAATTTAATCCCATCGAACAATAATTTTGACCCTTGTATTTATTACCTGAAATGCAAAATCCACGAATTAACGTCCCATCGAAATGGGTCTTTTTTACCAAACCACTAAATTTCCTCCCATCGAAATGAACAGATTTTACAGTATGAAGAAAAAATATAAATTTTATTATAATACTTACAATAGTTGTTAGATGACATGGTGTTATACCCTTTTCTATGAAGAGTAGAACGAATCGGCGGCACATTTAAGATTCCATCAATTCTATGTAGCTAGATCAACTGTCTACATAGTGAGATCACTGGTTCCCTATTGTGAACTGTTCAACATGCTGACAGACATGTAAACCAGGTACCAGCGAACCCTCCGTCTCTCAATAAGCTGCCTCTAAATATAGTCACAACGCTGATTTATTCCTTATTACAAGTCTAAGGCGTCCATAAATAGAAACCGTCGAGTATTGACTACAGGGATGACAGTCCGTAGGCTCGCTCTGACAGAATGTCGGGAAAATCAATGCTCCTGGAAAATACAAACGGGAGGAAAAATTAATTTCTGCCATACTAAGACATAATGCCTTATGGTTGACAGAAATTGGCATTTCGCTGAAAACACGAAATTAACAATATCTTTAATTAGAAACGAAATGCTAAATATAGAAATCAAGCCTCTGCAAGCATTTGATGATCTTATAACTTTGACTACGAGATGTTTCAAAAATATGTATTAAAGGAACAAGAACAAAGTAGAGAGGAATTAAATACTTATATGGAAACTAGCATCTTTATATGGATTCAATATGGCTATATATAGCTGATACAATGATCTAACAGGAAGCCATCAAGATTCATAATTCTGCTGTAGATAGAATTCTTAGAATCCGTTGCCATGGATATAAGAAGCTCTATGTGATGTAATTATAGACATGTCAGTATTTAGTGCATTGAACCAACCAGTATAACGTGTGTGTATCAATGGCACGTAATGTATGACAGTCGCTAGGTCAGTTACACTGGTGCAGTTAGTTTCAGAGAAAGTTGAACCAGGGCTTTCATTTGACTCTTGAAATTGCATTTTGACTCTTGGATTTGACAAAAATGCCTTTCTAGACTCCTGAAAATAATTAATTTAAGCCAAAGAGTCAAATTTATTATACTTATAATACAAATTGTCTTGCAATATTTTGTTGACTCTTGAAAATTGAGAGTCAGGAGTCATTTTGACTCTTCACTTTTGGAGGCTAGTGAAAGCCATGAAATAAACTGAAATAACATTTTTTTTCACGTGATATAATAGACCACTTCAGTGCATCGTCTACTATGAATGAGTTTATACAAAAATGTATTAAATTTATCAGTTTTACTCAGAAATAGGGAATTATACCAAGAAGTAGCTATTAAATATTCTAGAAATAACTCCCTTATTTAAATATGATGTAGTGTTCTGCTTCATTTATTCTTCAGCACAGTGCAAAACTGTGGTAACCACATCAATTTATATAGGCACATACCATAGTTTTGCACTAACCACTCAATATACAAATTTATTTAAGATGGTTTGTAAATTTCAGAAACAAAATTGTCTCCCCAATTTAGATCAAACAATCTCTTCTAATGTATGCGTTTTGGCATGGGTTTGTGCGGGCATTGCTCAAGGTAGTTGTGTCATGGTGTTTCTGATTACTGTGCTCAGCTGGTTAGGTAGAGTGCTACCTTCCCTGTCGGATTTTCTCATACCTTTTTTATATCAGGTTGATTGTGATTAATGTGAATGCAAACTTAATGACTCTATATCATTCATTATGTTATACATCACCACGAGGCTACAGTTTCAGATAATAGAAACCAGCTCCCTTTTAAGCTACTGGTACTATATTTATTTTGTCTTTGGCATGACAGTAACAAAGCCAGGGTTTAATCCAAACCCCCCCACTTATTCTACCACTAGGCTACTGAGGCTATATAATTATTCAAATGCATATTGAATTGAAGTATGCAAACTTTGACAGCAATATGCCTTGATGGACTTGTCTTCAAAAATATTTGAGTTTGAACAACTTGAATACTTCGGTTAACATTTTCAGATGGACAGACGGTCAGACAGACAGAATAATCACTACTCAGTATTATGCCTCCTGAACAAGTAGATCTCAACTCTGAATGGCTCTTTTATTCTTACACAGACTTGAGCTGTGACTGCACTTTTAAGTCATAGACTTTACGAGGGTGAATCAAAAAGTTTGTAGAATTTTTGTTGTCATATTTATGCTGAATGAATACATTGGTATTTCCTTGCATACACAGATTTTATAGCAACCTGATAATAACCGTTTTTAAAATATTGATATCTTAAATAAGGGCGATTACGTATACTGGAGCACACGGATAATTTGAAACACATTTTTTTAACTTTTCTAAAATATCTCAATTGTAGGACCTCCAAAAACCGTCAAAATGATATGTCTGATTGCATGATATAATTTATAAAGTCTGTTAAAATTTCAGACGTCATCTCCAATAAATAATGTTTAAATCCGCATTTACATAATCGCGCTATATAGAAATTAATGCATAAAACGGGTCTACTGGAATTTACGGAACCACAGGCTGCTTCAAAATCTGTGTGAAACTGGAATATATACGTATGGCGTCAGAAACAATGGTTTGAAACATGTAGGTAAATATCCTGAAATCAATAGACATCAATTTATAAGTGGAATTAGTGCTATCAGGAACCTTGGCTTTACAGTGACCATTGACATTTCAATGTAAAAACCTCTTTTTGACACTGTGACCTACATAATTATGATAAGAACATCAGATTTAACCATAAAAAATTACGGTGGATTGATACATATAATCTGAACCACAAGAAATAAATCAAAACCACATCCACCTGCTTACTCTACTGGATGCTGCTCGCCGGGTCCCGGGCCAGTGAAAATCTTGGAAGGACCCATGAAAATCATGAAGGACCAGTAACTGTCTTATAAATTTAAAGCTTCTTTACCGTCAGACCAGTGATAAAAAATAGTTTATGTCAACCCCTGAAAAATGGTGGTGTAAGAGTTACCATCTTAGATATCTCTTCAGGGGTTCTGTTGACAGAGGCATAATGATGTCTTAATCCCAAATTCTGAAAATGAGTTGCATTAAATAACACACAACCTAGTGTTCCAAAATCGGACCAAAATCACTATCGATAATCGAATCGAATTTTCATTTCACTATCGATTGTACAATCGATTGTGCTATCGAAAACTCGAATGAACATTGACTTCATAGTTTTTCCAGTCGAAAGAGAGAATTAATTTTCCTCATGTTCCTAAGACTATGAGCAATGAACCAAAGTAATTGACTGCAGTGGTTAACCGGGTGTGACCCCAGTCTCAGGACCCTTATAAACAGTTAAAGTCAATATTGATGGATCATTTTCTAAAACATAGAGTAGAACTAGATACTTGACGGTGGCCTAATGTGTGGATTTTAAAAGGTTGAAACTATTTATGGTAATAAACTGTTCTTTTCAAATTAACCAATAATGATATTGTGATCATTGCTTTTAGCTTCAGCTTGTGGTATAAATGTTAGATTATGTAAAAATGTGTCATGTAAATAATTAGTACATGAATGAAGCCTTCTTGTAATATTTCATCAAATAAAGTTATTATTAAAGCATTTTCCTATATAGCTTCAGAAGACCACAAAACAACAAATAAATACGTGTATATTGTGTAAATAAACAATTCTGGATGGGATAAGATGAACAGTATTGCTGTACTTTCGATTTACAAAATAAGGTCGCGAAAATATATGACAATCGGAAATGGCACAATTCCGGTTGCAAATAACGTCTAAAATATCAAATTATGTTATTTTAGATACTTGCATGAACTTATGATTTAATTGTCGCCGCTCATTATTGCTCTAAAGCAGAAATACGAATCTAAATATACGGTAATTGAATTTATTTTTCCTCGCTTCAGAAACTCTGTACAGGTCAGAGACCACTATTGCATTTCCCATAGACCTACATTATAGCATAAGTCCCCAAATCAGTTCTTAAAATCGAGTGTTGGCACAAATATCAATATTCATTTATTTAATTAGTTCATAAATGACAAAAAAATAACCTCAGTATATAGGCAAAGCCAATTTGATTTTTCACAAATTTCATTGAAACATCCCTACCCCCACAGTGAGTGACCAAAATGCCCAAAATACTGCCAATCACACAATTTTCTAAAAAAGCCACCAAAAAGTAAATTATACAGCTAGGCACTTGTCAAATGTTTCAAATTGCACAGAAAACATTGTATTCCTTGATTTTGACAACCATTTAAAATTGTAAACAAAGCATTTTTATCCAATCACACTGTATGCAATTCTATGCTTACGGGTTTCCCTACACTTTTTCAACCAATCGGCAGCCGTGCTGGTTTTAGTGGCCTCTGACCTAAAGACAGATTATATTCTATTTCTAATACTATGTTTTACATTATTTAATAAATATAAACTATTGCAAACAAAATATGTCTTTTGTTTTAATTTTGAACCATATCTGATCCCTCAGTAGCCAATTTCCTATTGTCTATGCTCTGGTACTTATACTGAAATAATACCACAGAAAACTTGAGAGAAATGCAAAATAATTGACAAAGTGAATGTCCAATATTATTTCTTAGATGGGAATAACCTTAAATCTCACATAATACATATGTGCAGTGATAAGTCCCATATATATATACAACAACTTATACCAATCTGACCTTTTCTTGGTAGTGTAAGGGTATATTTTTACCCCTCCCCCCTCCCCGGCTACATATAACGCGCCTGAACCCCAACACTAAAAGGGTTGAGGGAACCAACCAAACTGTCATAAGAAGCTTACCTAAAAAAACACAAACAATTTTCCAGGTAGGCTCAGCAGTGCTACCAGTACCTATTCACTATGTCAACAATGGGCCAGCGGACTCTGGTTTAAAACTCTACAAGGCTGCGAAATGCCAAATACCAGTGGACGGCCATGTAGCTATACAGTTACGCAGTGATCAGTTACGCGCTGAAATTAAAAAAACACCAAGAGATGATATATGAAACAGAATGAAGAGGCATGCAATTATGTATAGTCTACATGAAAGAAATAGAGAAACAAATTAGTATGCAAATGCACAACAATTGAAAGACTGACCAGCCCTGTTGCGAAAAAGGCGTCCGAGAAAGTTATCGAGCCGGGCCCTTCCAACAACGACAACGACCGGTTTACACGCCAGACTTATAGTGGTTCCGTCAAATAGCAAGATTTCAAAACCTTGGCACGAAAGCAGTGAATGCGCGACATGTTGATGTCATGGATTTCTAATGTTAAATGTCTAGGGTTTACGCAAAGCTTTTGGTTGCGCATTTCGCTGACCGCAAAAGTTGAACTGACAGCCGAGACCCTGTGGGGGAATCGCGCATCATGTTTCAGCAAATTATGGTGCAACAAATATATGCCACATCCTGTGAGCCCTTTCAGTTGACACAGTCCCATCTGGCCATTTAACCATCTTTCTCCCATAACTACATCTATCAGCACTCCCCACCCACAATAGATACACTGATTCTCCCCCCCCCATCAGATTTACAGCTTTTTCTTCAATATTTTCTGTATTTATTTACAAAAAACTTATCTAAACTAGATATTTCCTGTTTTATCTGTGACCTAGGCATGTGTAGTAATGAACAAAACCAAAACAACAACAATTTACTCACATAACAAGCGCGAGACATTTCCTGCCATTTCTGGCTTTAGGTCAGAGACCACTATTGCATTTCCCATAGACCTACATTATAGCATAAGTCCCCAAATCAGTTCTTAAAATCGAGTGTTGGCACAAATATCAATATTCATTTATTTAATTAGTTCATAAATGACAAAAAAATAACCTCAGTATATAGGCAAAGCCAATTTGATTTTTCACAAATTTCATTGAAACATCCCTACCCCCACAGTGAGTGACCAAAATGCCCAAAATACTGCCAATCACACAATTTTCTAAAAAAGCCACCAAAAAGTAAATTATACAGCTAGGCACTTGTCAAATGTTTCAAATTGCACAGAAAACATTGTATTCCTTGATTTTGACAACCATTTAAAATTGTAAACAAAGCATTTTTATCCAATCACACTGTATGCAATTCTATGCTTACGGGTTTCCCTACACTTTTTCAACCAATCGGCAGCCGTGCTGGTTTTAGTGGCCTCTGACCTACAAATCGATGTGCGTTAAATCGTTCTAGTAGCCGCCAGTAGACTCCGCCTCCCAATAGAAATATATAGAGCTTGGAGGCGGGGTTTATTTAAGGATTGTGGATATACTCCTTGTAAAAATTGTGATTTAGCGATTCTATAAGATTCTCGCGCGTGCGTCAAAACATAAACAAACAAGCAATGGCGGTGTGGTCTATGAGGCATACGCAAGCGCAACGCATATTGATTCCATTAAAATGATCCATACAAGTAAATGAGCGATATGTTTATCTAAAATGAGGGGAAATGGTTCTAATTTTCAATTGCCACAGACCACTTCACGTGGCAGTCAATTACTGGCGACTATCGATTGTTCCAATTCACTATCGATAGTCGGCGATTCCGACCTTACAGCGACGATAGTTCGATTGTCGGCGACTATCGTCGGATCACTAACACAACCCCACACCAAAACTCGGAGTTCAACATTATTCCATCGTTAAAATTCGGCTGATGAAGTACCAAATAACTTTCCTTTTCTGCAGGAAAGTTCACTCTTATTAATATAGCGCAGCAACTCCGGATTGCAGGATAATAATGGAAACATTTTTTTACATTTTTTGGCGTTTAATACGGCAGATTGCCGACATGTTCCATGAAACAACTAAATGTTTAAATTTCAATCAGGTGATTGGGTGATCTTTTGCTGCAATAAGTAGTTCAAAGTAAAAACTAGGGAAAAAAGAAGGAAGTTGCAGCACATATTCTTCCTAACACAGGAGTTGAAGTACCCCTTTCAACTTTTTTTTGTAAACATGCAATTCCTTACTGAAGCTGTTTATTCTCCTGAGCCATTTGACATGATCATAAAAGACACTTGATATTGAGTTAGTACAGCGTGTAGACGATATTGATCGCACAAGGAGTCACAAATACATTGAAGGGATCTAATGATGCACAGTAGAGTCAGTAACAGTATCGCGGAAACGCCGGTCCCGAATCTCAAAGTTGCGTCAGGGAGTCATAAAATCCAGACTTCCCCAAGACTGGCAGTCCTCACAGATGATTTTGGGCTCGAACCTGTCACTTATGCAAGTGAGCCAAAAAAATCACGAAAATTAAAGACGATTCGTCAAAAATTAACCGGATAAATTATTCATGGGAGAAAATACAAAGCCGGTCAATATCCCGAAAATTGTCAATCAATTAACCCATCTTGTGTGCAATGACAGCTTGCCCCCGAGCACATGGTAGTCGCATGTATATAGCGCTGGAAAACTAGGACATTTTACGGTCATGGTTTACTGCTTATTAAGTTATTTAATTAATAAACAATAAAAAATGTGCATTACGAAACCCGAGCAGGTATCAGTAACTTACAAGTTTTTATTACAGGAATGAGTTATCGATAAGTGGACGAAAGCATTTGACACGTTTGGTTCACCAACAATGATTAATCGGTGATTCCTCTGGGTTTTGTCCTGGTCATATTGTTTTAGCAGGACAGTATCACAATTTCAAGTATAAATGTTTAACACAACTTGTCATTCGTCTTTGAGCTAGCGTAGCAATTTTCTAACAGCACCATCGGCCCTGGGACTTCGTACCAAAACACTTTCGGACGAGCAGTTTTTTGGCCAATTTCGAAAAGACTGTGATCAGAAATCACCGGTGCCCTTGTTCGCAATACTGTTCGCAATAAGCCATAAAAGATTAATTGTACAGTCTCGCAATAAGTCATTCGGTGATACAGTTTATACACTGTGTCAGATTTGGACCTAGGCTTGTGACAGTGCAAGGTGCATGTGAAATACAAGCCTTCATGCAACTAAAAACCTGACCACAAACAACACATGTACAAATAATCAATGACAGGCTGATACAAAATACAACAACGGTAATAAACCAAGATATCAATGAAATACAGCACACATTGCGAAAAGTCTTGTTTACACGAACGGGCAGCGAAATTGTGGCTGTATTTTTATGCAACAACAAACGTTTTATGCAAATTTTACACGAAGCTATGAGCCAATTTGACGGAAAAACAAATTAACATATAATGCCTGTAATTTACTTACTAAATGCGTGTGTGTTGATGAGGTAAAATGCTTATTTTCGAAGTTTTCAAGTCGGAACAGTAATTCGCTGTCAACAGTTCGCCATCTTAGATGGTCACGTGAAAAATCTGACCAATCATTTTGTAACTGTGTAATCTATAAATAGCTCCATTGACGCATGTACGATCTATTTTTACTCACGTCGACCTGCTTTCGACGAACGGATTACTTCTGTTATATTATTCAACTGACGCGTGTTTTATAAGGGAAGCAACCCAAAAAGTTCAACAGGACAAATTGTACACAGTGATTTCCCTTATAAACGTTTAGGGGAATAATGATTCTATTGTACCATATCAGTGACTATGAAAAAATATTATAATTCATACATTTACGACGAACTGAAACCATGTATTTCAATAAATATTAATGAAAATAATTTATTTCTGTATTTTATTATATTTTAAAAATCAAAGATAAAAAATAGTTAATTGGCTTTTAATTGGACAAGTGCGCGTCAATGATGACGTAAATATAACGATAATATCTGACGTCACGTTGACATTGACGTCGCGTTTCAATTAGGAATTCCTTTCTCTACGATGCCAGTGTATTTCAAAATGTCTAGATAAAAGTACAATTCTTTCATGTGGTCAATTTAATGCATTCAATGATACCATGTATCTTATTTTTCTAACATGCGTGATGATACATGTCAAATAAAAAGAGGATATTTCCATTATGATGTCATAATAGTGGCGTCACGCATATGTTGTTCAAAGCCCGACGCTGTTGACGCAGCTAAAAAACAATGAAAATAACAAAAAAATAATTTTACTGTTATTAGTCACATACCAGTGACTGTTATTTTCACTCAAACTTAGTTACCCTGATCCATTGAAACAAATGAAAAAGCAAATGATAAATAAAGGTCTGCATACACGTTCCGGTTGTGTCTTCGTGGTTAATTTATAAAGGGAGAGACGTACATTGCACCACACACGCAAATCTGTTTGTTGTATGCAAGTCCAATCATATGGACTCCGTTAATTATACCATGGAATTTAGGGGCGTAGCATATGCAGAAATCTTTCAGAGGGGTATGTGGGGGCTCAACATGTGGAGGGCTCCGGGAGAGGTGTGTCCTCCCTTGGTCGAATGTTTGGCACATTGAAAATGGCAATTTGAATAGATTTTCCTGCTATCTATTCATGCACTGACTCTTATGCTTGACGAATTGGTATATGGCCTAATTCTTGTGAATACGGACTAAATCCTCAATGAATATTATCCTCACTGCTCAGTTTTGTCAAGATGGATGCACTCATTCTTGTTTTGGTGGTACAAGCCTACCTGATCTATAAAATACATTCATATTTAATCAAGTTCAAGTATAGTGCGCACAGGATCATGTGATGTTTATAAACATAGGTTTAGCCTACTGCAGTAAAATCGGTAAACTTTGTACTAAAATAACGCTGATCGATACGTAAATCTTGCACACTTGAGTAATCTACATCCGTGGTTCATTCAGCATTTTCACCGCTTTTCACGATATCCTGGGCGCATTATAATAGATTTACCTGATAGTTTCAAAGCATTGTTTGAGAAGCCCTCTTACCTTCCCACATCTAGACGTAGCCTGTAACAGTATATCCTTTATTCAAATGTATTGTGTTAATGTACGTATACCAGTTAGTTTATACTAATTTATTTAAGGTCGATTGTGAAACAAGTTTTCCAACTTATATTAATCACTCTCGACACCTCATTCCTGATGTTATTCATCGCCACGAGGATATGAGAGAAGAGAAGCCAGTTTCCCTAATAATACATTATGCTTAGCGTCAAGCAAGGAAATTTCTGGTACCATTTTTATTAAGTCTTTGGTGTGACGCGGCCTGGGAACGAACACGGGACCTCCCGCACTCGAAGCAAACGCTCAACCACTAGGCTATCGAGGAGACGGTATACCAGTTAGCTTTCTTATTCCTGTTTGTAGCTCTGTTCTTGTTTGTCGTTTTTCGTTTTTGTCATCTCTGATTACATTTACCGCCAACTTGATGCAAATAGCTAATGTCGATTTTTTTTTTATTAATCTGGAAGTCAATCTCAGGAGAAGAATTCAATAAGACCATTCTAATCAGATCATGTAAGTATTGTTGTTGTAATGAAATTGTGTACTATGTATTTATGTCTATATCTTCAACGACTTGGAAACATATTATTTATCACATAAACAACGTGACATTCCATGTGAGAACAAATCGAAGAACATTGTTCTCCAACACGTGTGACAACAAAAATTACATAATCCATACGCACAATTCAATGATTTAGTAATGACTATATTTTTTATAAATTCAAAATAATAAGTTGAAACATTTCAATTATTGTAATTTGAATAAATGCTAATTGTTTAGCGTCGTTTTTGTGACTACATGTATGTATAGAAAGCAATTTTGGACTATACATACTTTTTTACGAGGAAACGCTCGAATTTGTTTTTCGGTGCCGAATTCCGTATCGAGTCGCTTATTTTTGGTAAACATATTTCTAATGTGATAAAAAGAATCTACCACTCGATTTCTTTTGAGATCAACATTTCTTAAATGAGTCAAGAAAAAGAAAAACACAAGATGCTCGCTTAATAACTGTTTTTCTAGACTTATAAATTTAAGAAATGTTGATTTTGTGACAACGAATGCAGATTGTGTTCACTAAAAAGTCGCCAACATGTTTTTGGCGCTTCAAAAAGCCACACGCTGTATAATCTTCAACACTGTTGATTTCGATTCTTAACATTGGAAACAAAATAAGGATTGAATTGTCCAAATGAGGATACTTTTTCAGATGAGCTTATCGCATAAAGTTGTACTGTCTAGTGTGCTCAACTCTCTTCAAATATAAGTGGGATGTGTATGTGTAATTATCAAACCTTACGGTCAAGGATAAACCATGAAAGTGCAAGCACTTATTTGCAATGGGGTCCTGTGTTTTTGCTGAAGGGACAGCAGGTGGAAGAGATAGTGGTGTGATACAAGGTATCCGGGCGCGATGCCCTAGCTCTTTCCGAAGAGACACCTTGGTTCTTTAATGTGCCTGGCGTATAGCACCGATACACGCGAGACTACCTCTTGGTTGTTAACCAGTTTATCTCTAGTTGGGTGGGAAACACACAAAAGCGTTCCAAAAATGATCAAGTGCCCCGGCCCAGGATCGAACCCGGGACATCTCGATCAGCAATCAAGCAGGATATCCGCTCGACCACCGTACCACCTTTGGTATTTCGGCTCTTTGTAAACAGGCAGAAATACAACAGAAAAGGTAAGATAATTTAATATTTTTATTCCTGATTATGCCTAATATATAAATAAAACAAACATATAATTAATACGTTGATGCGGTAGTTGTATCAGGTACTAACTGGAAGTGGTTTACCAATGATTGGAAACTGAAACAATAAAGAAGGCGTGGTTTATAATTTATGCAATCACGAGAGTCTCTGTGGCACACGGCGATTGAGGATCAAGAACAAAAGGCCGAGAAAATGCAAATGTCCTACATTTTAAAAATGTTCCAACGTGTAATGTGTATTTTTCATATTTACACCCTAGACAAGCTTGACTATGACGGAAAATAGGGAAAGTAATGTAAGTATACGATGTGAAAGCGTTTGAATGTCAATAGTAATACCTTACAAACAAATTCGATGCTTGCCTGGCTAGTTTATAATATCATGAATAACCCCCGAAACATGTCATTGGCAATGCAAATGTCCCATGGTCCCAATCAACCGGTTTCTATGAAAAGGATTCGATCAGTAATGTTAATTATCATTATTTTGGTTCTATATTGCACACAACGGACAACTTGGTCATTCAGTGTCATCTATTTCGTATTTAAATATCCATTTACGTTCTAGATATCCACTTCATTAAATTCACTTTGTCCTTGTTCAATATTCAAATATGGGATATCCGTTTTAAGTCTACACCCACTATATATATTTAATTCGTTCAAGTAATGTGTTTTATGTTGACTGTAGAGATGAGAACTTACGAGTGACACATTAATTCGACCGAGTGTTGGATAAGTCCGGCAGAGAATACTTTATGTCCCTCGTCTTCACATGCTTGTTCTGTTGGATCACTGCCAAGAGTATCCAACATCACTTGAAGATCTGCCTTCAACGTATCCGTACTGATCAGCCCACCTGTATTACAAAAATACAGTATGCATCACGATAAAGCGCCTCTTAGATCTCAAAGACAACGAATGGTGGATTCTTTTTTATCGCATTACTATAGTTACAGAGTAAAAACAAATTCAGAAATAACGAATTTAAGCCGGCGACGTTACCTTTTCTGCGGGTTTGTTTTGACACGTGATGAAGAACATTTTTCAGCCATGTTTTATCAAATGGAATATCACGTTATCTTTGAGATAATCTTACGGATGCAATGAACAGATTATAGTTTCTGTGGTTATGTAATATGTATTCTATTCACTAAGATTTCTGTGAATACATACTTATTGTGTCCAGTATAAATCGTTTTCCTGGAGCTACAGTTGTTGTATCAGGTACTAGCTGGAAGTGGTTTACCAATGATTGGAAACTGAAACAATAAGAAGGCAAAGTTTATAATTGATGCAATCACGAGAGTTGGGGGGTTTATTCTGTGATTTAAAACAACGGCATTAGAAAAACAAACTTTCCTAAAATACAAAACAATCTACTGAACCAGTCATCAAACATATTTGACGCTTGCTTTTCAAACCAACATTACACTATTAAAGGGGGACTTTGGTTTACCAGGAAAAAAATTAGTGGGTCAGCAGGCTCTTCATTAATGGCAATGTGTGAAAACTGGTACCTGTGAGGGTCAGTCAAAACATGTGTTGTATCTTTCCTTATCATCATCTTCCAGCAGGTGGCCTATGGTTAGGGTTACACTTGGACAATATTATGCGAACGATAGCATCTCTTTATACACTTAGAAACTGCATTTATTTTATATCCTAATTAATATGATAGTTTGGAAGAAAAAATAGAATTTTCACCAATTGCTAGTAGGAATGGATAAACACATCCACATAAACTATTTGTATAATGGGATTCTAACCCATACGGTCATCATACATACTGTACATGACTATAAAAGTTACATCTCAGGCCCATATGAAATAATCAAATCAAACTATTACTCTTTCACAATGACTGGGAATATATATTGAAACAGATGCCAACTACGTTTTATTTTTTACTAAATTGAAATATTGCATTTTAAGTATTTGATTCTGAATTATTCACCAAGGTAAATGAACTGTAGCAAGTTTTTCAACTAAATTGAATTTTTTGAAATAAATTAATTTTTTTTTTTTAATGTTTGAAAGGTTCTTGTTTTATAAGTAGGGGATGGGCATAATAAGCATTAATTTTGAATTTACTGTTTGTTCATGAATTTACTATTTGTTCATCAATTATGAGGAATTGTTTTAGAACTAAAACATAATTATAAATGTTTTTTAAAATAATGATGCATAATTTATGTGAAAGCGTGAATGTTAGATTAGAAACAATTTATCCTAAGTTTATCATTCAAGGAACTTTCTATCACTATAACAGATAATTCCTGGATAATCTAACACTCCTCATCACCAGATTATTTCAGGCATAAACGCTGGGACTTGTATAATTCACATGATTACAAGTATATTGTAGCTACAAACCATTCAATACTATCATATCAAGCAGTGCCCCATACAGTGATATTGTAACATAGTCAGTATAGTATGCTAGAAACCCAGATGGTCGAAGATAGAAATACATCCCCATCATAACTAGTAATTGCTGTGTAATATATTACATGAAATAATGATTATCAATGACATGAAAATAAGGTCCATGCTGTGCCCCCTGCCGCCGGCAAAGTCCCCCTTTAATTGCCCTGACCAACCATTCGATTATTTGACAAAACTCGAGAATTAATTATAATCATTAATTGTTTTTTATGTTTCCCGGAGTGGATAATGTGGCGAATTAGTAGCATCTATTTCATATTCAAAATATCCGTATAAGCTTTATATCCATTGTACTTAATTGTTTTGTTTTAGTCACGTAGTGTGATATGGAGTGGACAACTTTACCATTCAGTAGTATCTATTTCATCAATTTAAACTATCCATATAAGTTCAATATACATAACATCTAATTCATTTTGATCTTGTTACGTATTTTAATTTGGAATATCCTTATAAACTCTATATCCATTATATTTAGTTATTTCGTTCTAGTAATGTGTTTAAAGTTGGCTCTAGAGATGAGAACTTACGAGTGGCACAGTAATTCGACCGAGTGTTGGATAAGTCCGGCAGAGAATACTTTATGTCCCTCGTCTTCACATGCTTGTTCTGTTGGATCACTGCCAAGAGTATCTAACATCACTTGAAGATCTGCCTTCAACGTATCCGTACTGATCAGCCCACCTGTATTACAAAAACAAAGTATGAATCCCGATAAACGGCCTCTCAGTTAGGTCAGATAATTGTTCTGTTTCTATGTTGCGGCCGGAATTGCATTCTGATGGAATACTTATACTCTCATACTCGGAATCAACTCGAATGTCATATATCTTGACTCCCGACAGAGCGTTACATTAGCTTGAAATCAAGGGTGGTATGTGAATGGACCATTTACTAGTATCATAACCAAAAAAAGTTTATATGTCGTTGTTTTAATGCACCCTTTCTGTCAGCTGTCTTGGTAGCCTAGTCGTAGAGCGCTTGATATGATAGAGAGTTTGGTATGAAACATAACCAGGGTGGGAGAAATACATTCGGACCACGCCATATTAAACTCTAGACCAGTAGCAGGCAATGTTATTGGCTATCATTATTCTTCAATTTTATAAGATCATTATTGAATACCTACCCAGTGCACTTAGCTAGCCAAAAAGCTCACCACATAGGGAGAAAAATTGACACTTGCATCAAATTGTTCATGGAATGATATGCCATGTGGAGACGTGAAATAAAAAAGAAGATTGGTTTCAATTTAGTTTCTTTGTGTAGCTCATATATAGCTATTACGTTGATAGTATAGATCCTATAAAGATCTGTGGTTATATGATATGCATTCTATTCACTAAGATATCAATGAATACATACTTATTGTGTCCAGTATAAATCGTTTTCCTGGAGCTACTGTAGTTGTATCAGGTACTAGCTGGAAGTGGTTTACCAATGATTGGAAACTGAAACAATAAGAAGGCGTGGTTTATAATTTATACAATCACGAGAGTTCGGGCGGCACCCGACGATTGAGGATCAAGAACAAAAGGCCGAGAAAATGCAAATGTCCTACATTTTAAAAATGTTCCAACGTGTAATATGTATTTTTCATATATACAACCTAGACAAGCTTCGCTATGACGGAAAATAGGGAAAGTAATGTAAGTATACGATATGAAAGTCTTTGAATGTCAACAGTAAAACCTTACAAACAAATCTGAGTCCTGCCTTGCTAGTTTATATTATGAATTCCACCGAAACATGTCATTGGCAATGCAAATGGCCCATGGTCCCAATCAACCGGTTTATACGAAAAGGATTCGATCAGTTATGATAATTAGTTTTATTGTTGGTTCTTATATTGCACACAATGGACAACGTGGTCATTCAGTGTCATTTATTTCGTATTTAAACAAATATCCATTTACGTTCTAGATGTCCACTTCATTAAATTCATTTTGTTCTTATTCAATATTCAATTATGGGATATCCGTTTAAAGTCTACATCCACTATATTTATTTATTCCGTTCTAGTAATGTGTTTTTAGTCTAGATATGAGAACTTACGAGTGGCACATTAAATCGACCGAATGTTGGATAAGTCCGGCAGAGAATACTTTATGTCCCTCGTCTTCACATGCTTGTTCTGTTGGATCACTGCCAAGAGTATCCAACATCACTTGAAGATCTGCCTTCAACGTATCCGTACTGATCAGCCCACCTGTATTACAAAAGCACAGTATGCATCACGATAACACGCTTCTTAGATCTCAAAGACAACGAATGGCGGATTCATTTTATAATATTACCATAGTTACAGAGTAAAACAAATTCAGAAATAACGAGATTAAGCCGGCGACGTTACCTTTTCTGCGGATTTGTTATGATACGTGATGAAGAACAATTTTCCGTCATGTTTTATCACACGGACTATAGTCCGATTTCAAGCATTGCGCCGTGACTGCACTTTTAAAGTTAAATCCATTCTCCGATAAAGATTGGCGTGGGATTGACTATTCAGATATGTATAACACACATTAGTTAGTAGCGAATCTTTAAATCATGACTATTGAAATCAATAAATCACGGTTACCCGCACAAATAGACTCGTCAAAAGGTCATGGTCCAGGGTTCAAAATTGAACTATATCACGTTATCTTTGAGATAAGCTTACGGATGCAATGAACAGATTATAGTTTCTGTGGTTATATAATATGCATTCTATTCACTAAGATATCAATGAATACATACTTATTGTGTCCAGTATAAATCGTTTTCCTGGAGCTACAGTTGTTGTATCAGGTACTAGCTGGAAGTGGTTTACCAATGATTGGAAACTGAAACAATAAGAAGGCGTGGTTTATAATTTATGCAATCACGAAGGTTGGGTGGTTTATTCTGTGATTTAAAACAAAGGCATTAGAAAAACGAACTTTCCTAAAATACAAAACAATCTACTGAACAAATCATCAAACATATTTGATGATTGCTTTTTAAACCAACATTACACTATTAATTGCCCTGACCAACCATCCGATTATTTGACAATTACTCGAGAATTATTGTTAATCATTAATTGTTTTTAAGGTTCATGGAGTGGATAATGTGGCGAGTTAGTAGCATCTATTTCATATTCAAAATATCTGTATTTAAGCTCTATATTCATTGTACTTAATTGTTTTGTTTTAGTCACGTATTGTGATATGGAATATATCCATTATAAACTCTATATCCAGTATGTTTATTTATTTCGTTCTAGTAATATGTTTTAAGTTGTTGGTTCTAGAGATGAGAACTTACGAGTGACACATTAATTCGACGGAGTGTTGGACAAGTCCGGCAGAGAATACTTTATGTCCCTCGTCTTCACATGCTTGTTCTGTTGGATCACTTCCAAGAGTATCTAACATCACTTGAAGATCTGCCTTCAACGTATCCGTACTGATCAGCCCACCTGAATTACAAAAACACAGTATGAATCACGATACAACGCTTCTAAGTTAGATCTGAGAATTGTTTCTATGTTGCGACCGGAACTGCATTCTGATGTAATACTCATACTCTCATACTCGGAAACAACTCGAATATCATATATCTTGACTTCCACCAGAGCGTTACATTAGCATGAAATCAAGAGTAGTAGGTGAATGGACCATTAACTAGTATCATAACCAAAAACGTTTATATGTCGTTGTTTTTATTCACGATTTCTGTCAGCTGTCTTGGTAGCGTAGTGGTAGAGCGCTTGATATGATTGAGAGTTTGGCACGAAACATAACCAGGGTGGGAGAAGCCATTTGGACCGCACTATATTAAACTCTAGGCCAGTAACAGGCAATGTTATTGGCTATCATTATTCTTCAATTTTATAAGGTCATTATTGAATACCAACCCAGTACACTTAGCTAGCCAAAAAGCTCACCACATAGGGAGAAAAATTGACACTTTCATCAAATTGTTCATGGAATGATATATCATGCGGAGACATGAAATAAAAAAGAAGATTGGTTTCAATTTCGTTTCTTTGTGTAGCTCATATATAGCTATTTCGTTGATATTATAGATTCTATAAAGATCTGTGGTTATATAATATGCATTCTATTCACTAAGATATCAATGAATATATACTTATTGTGTCCAGTATAAATCGTTTTCCTGGAGCTACTGTAGTTGTATCAGGTACTAGCTGGAAGTGGTTTACCAATGATTGGAAACTGCAACAATAAGAAGGCGTGGTTTATAATTTATGCAATCACGAGAGTTGGGGGGTATTATGTTTGCAATCACAAAGGTTGGGAGGTTTATTATTTCTGAGGCCCATATTTTCACAAATGCTTATATCTATTAATCTCACCTATCTATTGATTGTTGTTTCATTTTGTCAGCATATTGTTGTTTAAATTTTATTGTACATATTATATTTGTTGACGGTATAATAAATGCCCTTATTTCGATTCAATAGATATTTGATCTAACAATAATTCGACAGCTCCAAATGCAGTATTTAAACATAAAATAGGTATAGCGATGTAAGTATATACACTGTGATAAAGTGTTATTTAAAACAACGGCACTAGAAAAACTTTAACTTTTCTAAAATACAAAAGAACAACCTACTTTACGTGTGACCAAACAATTTGATGCTTGTCATTCGAACCAACATTACACAATTAATTACCCTGACAAGGTTTACTTTGCCATTCAGTAGCATCTATTTCATCAATTTAAACTATCCATATAAGTTCAATATACATAACATCTAATTCATTTTGTTCTTGTTACGTATTTTAATTTGGAATATCCTTATAAGCTCTATATCCATTATATTTAGTTATTCCGTTCTAGTAATGTGTTTAAAGTTGGCTCTAGAGATGAGAACTTACGAGTGGCACAGTAATTCGACCGAGTGTTGGATAAGTCCGGCAGAGAATACTTTATGTCCCTCGTCTTCACATGCTTGTTCTGTTGGATCACTGCCAAGAGTATCTAACATCACTTGAAGATCTGCCTTCAGCGTATCCGTACTGATCAGTCCACCTGCATTACAAAAACATGATTTGAATCCCGATACACAATATCTTAATAAGGGCATAGAATTGTTCTGTTTTCATTTTGTCCTGACGGAACTGTCATATATCTTGAGTTTCGCCAGAGCATTACATTAACTTGAAATCAAGGATGCTACGTGAATATACAATTACTAGTGCCATTTCAAAAACATTTATTCATGTATGGCGTTTTTGATATAAGAAGTTTGTCAGCCGTCTTGATAGCCTAGTGGTAGAGCGGTTGCTTTGATTGCTTCGATTGCGAGTTTGCAATGAATCATAACCAGGATGGGGCATCCAACTAGATCATACCATATTAAACTCTTGGACTGTAACAGGTCGTATAATTTGATATACTAATTCTCAAATTTAATAAGATTGTATACCACCCAGTACACTTACAGTTAGCCAAAAAATCTCACCACATAAGGAGAAAAGTCGAAACTGTTGTCAAATTGTTCATGGAAGGATATGGAATGTGGAGACGTGGAATCAAAAACGAAGATTGATGCCTCAATTTCGTCCCTTTTTAAGCTCATACATAGCTATAACGATAATATTACACATCTAATGAAAAGCTTACGCTTTCTGCTATTATATATTCACTCTATTCATTTATATCTAAATAATACATACTTAACGTGTCCAGTAAGAATCGTTTTTCAGGAGTGGCATGTGCCACAGCAGTCAACATCAGTAATATGCAAACACACTTCATCGTGATCAGGACAAGACTTCAAATATTCCTGTCAACAAAATAGAAATGTTTATGTTGTACAGTGCACCGGAGATGATACTTCGTTTATAAATGAAAATGACAATTAAATGAATTTGCGATGTTAATTTTTGTTCGTTAGTTTGCATAATAAATTTATAATGAATAGGATATTTGCTTTCTGACTTCACCTGAATCTATTGGTTACTTTATATTGTCATTTTAATTTGTAAACAAGTGCATGTGTTAATATCGACGAACTTTAAAACATTATCATTTGAGAAGGTCGTAACTACAAAATCAATAGTTTGAGAAAATAAGAAAAACTGTCTGACAATCACTCATTACTTATGGTGAAAACAAGCTTTTTCAACTTTAGTTTGGTCAACATGACAAGTTCCAAAAATTGGTTTATAAGAAGCGCCTTGATGATGTTGATTGCAAATATACATTAGTCTTATAAGGTCGTTAGTGGCACTTATGACCTTCTTATTCTAAGCCTTCGATTTTTCTGGGAAGTGTTTTGAAGGGAAAGATAATATTCACAAAAATAGACAGTGCCTTAGTTTATATGTACTCCATTTACTGCACCATAAAGAATGTCTTAGTTCTTATTGCATAACAAATCTTAAAACAATACGTATGAAGAATTTTAAAATAATTCAGCTGCCTATCAAAAATACGTAGACAGCATTGATTGTTAAATTATCTATCGTACGAATTTCATAAAAAAGTGGTAGAAATTAAGGAATTTAGTCCATTTGTTAATAGAGAAAATATATAATATTCTAAAATATATCCATCCAAAATAGCAACTATAATCATTGTTGCAAACCAAAGTGAACCAAACGTTGCTGCCAGCTTAAGAAACTAGTGTGCAACTGCATGTGAAGAGCATTAAATTAGAACTTACTATGACGAAATTTAATATCCAATTGAAAAGCTGAATGGTTACTGCGGCTTCTGCTTATATAGCACCAAAATGTCCACATGGTAATGTTATTTAATAGTTACATAAACAAGTACACACAATAACGAGCCATGTTAAAAGTACGTGTCAGCAGAATACGAAAATGAATATGAGATAAAGATATTTCGAGTGACTGAACCAAAAATGGCATAACCTTACAATTCGGTTTTAGAACAAGATCTAAAGTACAAAAATGCTAGAAGTGGAACACCAGGGCAGACATCGTAAAAACGTCATAAATTACAACAAAATGGTGACAATGAACTGACAAAATATAGTAATTTGAGAAAATTGACATTTTTTTCTAAAAAAGTCCACCAACATTTATCATTTTATTGCTATAGCTATTCAAATAACGATTCAGTGCAATGCGAGATATATGAGTTTCATAACTTCAGTTACTTAAAGCCACAGTTTCGCTACAAAAACATTTTGGTATAAGTATAATATATAAGGAATTATGAAACCATTAGGCTGTTTGTTTTTTTCAAATGGCAAGTAATTCACGTTCGGCCGAAATAGTATGCCAAACGTCATATTTAGTAAAATGCATAGATGACAAAATACTGATTTTGAAAGAGTTGATTCTCTACGACTTTATATTATCTATTTATTTAAAGTAATTACTTTTGTCAACAAACTCCTTGGATGTTTTATTTCATTTTCTTCTATCTCATAGTATTTCCCAACGTTGGGACTTAACTTAAGTTCTTAAAATGCACCAATCTTCAGTTAGATTACCAAGTTATTGCTCTTTGAAAATATCCACACAATGCTTAATGTGACTTTAAGCCTATTGGGAAACAGATTTATAGTGTTCCCAGAAAGTATTGAGAATTTTAAGGTGTCTTCAAAATATTGTAAAGAGTTTATTTGAACAAAACAAAACAATCTGGTTTGTTATCATATTGTTAATGCAACAAAGCTTTAGCATCTAGGCAGATTAAGATTGACTCGGAACGTTTAGTTGGTTAGATCAGGTTCTAAGTAATGTCTGTAATGTGTTAATGCCACTGCTTGCGCGACGCAATGGACGTGCTTTTTGACATTTTACAAACTTTGTGCGAGAAGCTTGATTCCCGTTTTACCTTTATAGTAATATGGGTATATGCTATATTGAATAAAACTTTGAAAGTTATCATTCCATTGATATATGACACAATTATATAAGATTAACAATTTTCCGTAGCACGCGATTGTAATGGTAACACATTGCTGTACCATGAATCAAACGCTTGAGGATGTGTCGTACAAAATGGCACTGCTGCCATAGTAACGTCAGTAATGGCTACCCGGGGCAAATTTGACGTCACGTCATAGAAAAAGTCAAACTAACTAACACATTGACTCCAACCAAAAAGCTACCAATTAACTACGACTTAAATTTACTGCAGGCGATATTTGCGAAGGCCGGTATAACATCACTTGGATCAATTTATGCCATAGTTTAAATAGCCCCACTGTTGCGTTCAGGTTTATTTGTCGCCGTATTAGAATCAACCGTCAAATGTCAGTAAATCATTGGAATTTGACCATTTTTGTCTTTTGGCAGAAAAATTAAGACTTGAAACAGTAGATTAAATAACCACTACCTGTTAAGAGCGTTGCATGTCACTGGGTAGGATGTATGAATAATATGAGCGCATCCAGACCTGCTAGTGGTACTGCAGCAGATGGCCAAAGGAAGGTACGGCCAGTTGTGAATCAGACGCTAAACGTTGCGTCGGACGTTTCTGCTTGGTTTTGTGACACTTTCAAATGCTTTGCATAGGGATTCTGGAAGAGCATATATATTTTGAAACGAGATACATTTTGAGAATATAAAGCATTGTTGTTGTTGTAACAGGTGAATTTTGTGTGCGATTTGACTGACTGAGTGAGATTTAGTCAGAACATGTTAATAAGCTACGATCAGAGATATTGTTGCCCCGGGTAGTCATTGCTGACGTTACTATGACAGCCGTGCCATTTTGTACGACACACCCTCATGCGATCGATTCATCGTACACTATGTATTATGAAGTGTTCTATTTAAATGCAAAGTTTGAAGTAGTTTGGCCATACGATAAATATTATAGAACATTTTTCCTGGAACGTTTGAAACGCCCTACGTAGAATCGTAAGACTTCGACATTTATTAATCCTGGGTACTATGTACACTACCCAAAAGTGCTAACCCGACACTTATGTATTTCATTCCTGTAGTGTCAAACATTGATATATTCATGTGAAATTTCACATACCGATACATGTTAAGTAGATGCAGCTGATCATTAATTTGTTTTGGCGATATTGTGGCTAAACTCAGTGCATTCGGTGTATTGCGTAATAATGCATTTTTGCACGTGCGTTGCGTGCGCACCAAAATCTACGTGAGCATGAACGAATTCTGCATTGTTGATGACTGCTTATCTTGAAAAACACTTTTTATTCTGAAATTTATTCGAGGGGAAAACTCAATGGAATTTCGAAAAATCACTTGGACACAATTCGTAGGTGACAATGTTGCTTTTTTAAAATACTTTCTTGATAATGGATGTATTAGCATGAAAATTCACATACAGACGTATAAAGATGTATTAAAGTCAATTATGTGTTGATTTTTGGCCAATTTGCGGTTGAGTTCACCGTGTAAGACCTGTTACGTAATATAGCATGTTTACACGTGTAAGAAATACGCAACGAAAAGCACGTGTTTATGAACGGTTTTGATAAAAATCATGAATTTCCTACGCGAAAAACACCTTACATGCTGAGTTTGGCACACACAGAACACGACATACCTGTTGGAAGGTTATGAGCTCGATTAGAGTTGCGGACCTTATTTTTTTAATTTCACAAACTTATTTTTTATATTTTTGTTTGTTTTTTATTGTTTTGGTGGTTATGTTCGTTTTTTCTAAACAGCAAACTTCGGTTTGAGATGCAAGAGTGATTTTGCAAAATCAACCTTTTTGACAAGGCCTTTTTCTTATTTTGTTCGAAGTTTGGTACTCTTCAATCGTTTTCGTCTGGAGTCAATCACGGCATCTAACGTGTTTTTCGTCGGGGGCAGGGATCAGTTAGACCAAAATTTTTATGATATCGTGTTTTCCATGCGTTGATTTCTGCACGATTTCACAAACATTTTGGGTATTTTTGTGAATTGATAAAAAATACCTCATTACATAACACGCATGTGACAGCGAACACAACCGTTTGTCGTCCAAAATAAATTTATAATTAACTGCATCTTGTATTCAAGTATTGGTATGTAAAATGTCATGAGGCTACATACTTTGATAAAAAAGTTATGACGAAAAATGTAAGGTGGCGGGTTAGAACTTTTGGGTAGTGTATTGCATTCGTGCTCATCGGGTATTGAAAGATGTGATTGAGTTGGTTTGAAGCTGAGTGTTGACCAACACACCATGTATCAGCATTTTCACCAAGAAGCATATGTAGAAAACGTGTTTTTCTACAACAGTTTTAAACGTTAGGAGCATAATATTGAACGCTAATATTTTCTTTTGTAGAATAAATACATTTATGAACTCCAGTGTATTTGTAACAAGACACAACAGCACCTGTCATGTAACCGTTCATTGATTAACGAATGTCATTTTCTTAGTAGCCTGGTAGACATTTCTCAAAAAGTATTCTGTATTGTTATCGTATATTTATATCTCAATAATAAAGCATAGCCCCATCAGAGATAACAATGTTATCGAAGGTGCCGTACCGTTGTAGCATATACGAGGATTGAAGACGGTTGTCTCCCTTATATCATTTTAGATATTGCGGCGGTGAACTCCAATTTTTGGGAGTTTGGCATTCAGTATCTTCGAAATTACCTAAAACCACATTTTCTCTCCCTAATCATTTCCAATCATCCAATAAATCTAAGGAATTACGGAATAATTAATCTCTTTTTCCCTAACAAATGGCGAATAACCCACGGATTAATAATAACTACATTTTGTATATTTGTCGAAATAATATGCCAAACATCCTATAAAGTAAAATACATAGATGGCAAAAAACTAATTTTGCAAGAGTTGCTTCCCCTGGGCCCAAGTCTTTATGACATATTGTTATTTTATCAATCAACTCTAAAACTACAATGCCTAGAGCTTTGATATTTAGTATGTAGCATCATCTATAGATAAACCATGTTTTTGAGCCGTGACTAATTTATGCAGGTAGGTTGATTTGCCCTTAAAGGATAGATATAGGGTATGTATTAAGGCTAAAGCAATATATTATATGATCAATGACAGTAACCAATCCATGGCCCAAAGATATTTTAACCTGGTATATTCACATACCATGACTAAGAAGTGTAACCTTCCGTCACGACTCAAAAACATGGTTTATCTATAGTGGTCCTCTACTAAAATTGCTGTATTAATGCCCCTGGGGTCAAAATTTGCCCTGCCCTGGGGGTCAACAGTTTATTATTTAGGGACAAATCACGGAAAATGTGTGTTATTTTTTACGAAAAACGCTATCATTGTCCCGCCAATAAATGTGTCCACAGTTGTATTCGTAGTGCCATCAAATTTCTTTGTATCGGGTTGTACGGTTTGTATATACTTTTCAGACTTTTAGGCCTTCATTAACCTATAAATTTTCTCTGCCCTATTTTTAATGTCCACCGCACCCTTATCATAAGTTGTATCTTGCGGAGAGATACTTGGATGAGATACTTATTCATTAGGTCACTGTGTCGTTTGGTCACTATGGTAAATGTTCTGCCATGTATATTTTCGAACCATTTGCAGCTAGATATACTTTTAGGCTATAATTTTCCATCTTTTATTGTTGCAGTTTGCCTCTTTTCTTTGGAGATCAAACTTCTTATATTAGGTTACTATGCGATTGCCTTGTTTGGTCGCTTGGGTCACCTCGTTGGCATATTCTGGAGCAATATGCATCTAGAAATACGTATTTTTATTTCCCACCCCATTCCTACCTTGCCCATTATTTTAAACTATGATAAATCGTAGTTGTGCCTCTTTATGTCGCATAAACGTTAGGTCACTGTCCTTAGTGTTTTAAACTATGCCACGGGGTGATTGGGCCTCATTTGGTCGCCGTTCTGGCATGGGTTTGTGTGGTTGGGTCGCCGTGAAGCGGGGCATTGGGGAACTTGGTCGGGTCTTGGCTGCGTTTCATTCGGCCTCCTGCAATAACTGCTATTCTATCATTTCTTTTCGAAATTGGGTCATCTTGCATTTTTTGCGGGGACTTGGATTTTTTATTGTTTCTTAAGCTTATGTGTGGGCATTGCTCAGTGTAGTTGTGTTGTGGTGTTTCTGATTTCTGTGCTTGGCAGGTTAAGTTGAGTGCTACCTGATTTCCTCATACAGTTTAGTTCAGTGTCTCTATACTCGGTCAAGTATAGGCAGGGTGGCGAAAAATATTTCAATAATTTAGGTGTGTCTAACCTTAATATTTGCTACAACATTTCTTTGGTGTAGATTGGAGGTGTGTAGTCCTTTTTATTATTTTCCGATCCGGCAGTCAAAATACATGGGAGCTGAAATAGTGCTTGTTTGAGGGCCCACGTTTTACATGTTATTGAAGCTGAAATAGTTACGGTAATGATTTTAAATTAAAGCGGAAGTACTTGTTCATCTAGGAAAAACAGGTTACCGTTTTTTAGCATTTTAGAATTACATACAGCTGGAAATATGTTATGATATTTCCCATTTTTTTACTGTTGCAGCTCGTCCAGTTTGCTGGGGGACTAAGGTTACTGCGTTGACAATACATTCCTGTTTTTTCTTAATATGGAAAAACCTTGTTTGGTTGCTAACATTTATGGTTGTATTATACATTGACGTGTGTGGTCACTATTATGTTACCGTTTTGATGTGGATTTCATGGTCTTCCGTGGTCTTTAACTAGATTAATAAGTACAAATTTGGATTTTACTTGTTAGGTCACTGGAGGTAGCAGTATGATCTGGTCGATGGTGGAGGACTTTGTTTTGTCACTGTATTTGTCATGGTTTGTCGTATTGTGTTTGGTTACTTGGTCAAGTCGCAATTTCGTCTCGTTCGGTCACTTGGGGTCACATGCACACGTTTTCGTCGATTTTATCAATTTGTATGAATTCATTTTTTCGACTATCTCCTTAAACACATAGGGTTTACGAATATAGTCAAAAAAACATACACATTGTTAAAATCGACGAAAACGTGTGCCTGTGATAGGGGGCCACCGTAATTAGCATAAATTTGTTAAACTAGGTCATCCTCCTCTTTTACAGCGGTGACTTGGTAAACTATGTCGTGTCTTAGCTGCGTTTCATTCGTACTTTTGGGGTTACCGTGTGCCGGCTAATTGGCATACCACGAAACTGCACACTGTAATATGTACATCGTTGCAGCGCTACTACTCCCAGAAAATGAGTGAAACATAAAAGAAACTTCATCTATTTTAGTATTTTATTATCAACTATATTGTCTTATAGAAAGTTGGAATTATGCAGTGGCCATGGTTGTGTCTGGGACCAACTGGAAGTGGTTGACCAAAGCTTGGAAACTGAAACAATAAGAAGGCATTGATTATATTATTGTATATCAAGTAACGTACACTCGAGCGAATGTGGAACGACACAAATGAACATTCTAAACCAGCGATATGACCATTGCACATGCGCCGAGCAACAGATGATTAGGAAAAGAGAAGACCATTGATTAGCTTTAGCTATTCGAAAATGCCGAATAATCAAAATGCCATGTTGTTATCGTTCGTTATTCCTGTTTATCGTTTTCCGCCCTTAATATGTTTCGAAACAAAAATGCCGAATTTCTATATGTTTTCATTTGGTGCCAATAAGAAATATATTATTTAGTTCTATATTCAATGCTTTCTAAAGGAATTTTAGTTTACATAAAGCACTGTTTTTCGCCTCTCCTGAAAAGTGGTGTTTTATTGTACAGCATTTGGAATGGCACCGTTAATAACCAAGCTACGGAGGTACTGTATACTAGTCCCTCAGTTTATGTTATCTTAAAACGTTTGAAATGAAAACTTACGAGTGGCAGATGAGTGGTACGGAGTGTTGAATAAGTCCGTCACCGAATAATTTATGTCCTTCTTGTTCGCAGGCTTGTTCAGTCGGATCACTACCAATAATATCCAACATCTGTTGAATATCTGCCCTCAATATATCCGTGCTGATTAGTCCACCTGTACAGAAAAATAACAAGCAAACATTTTATCAAGGATGTTTGTACTGTCGAGTCAATAAGTAATAGGATTACAGGTAACTATGAGATAATCTAAAGATAGTATTTAGTACCAACTTAACATTTTTACAATTTCTTGCTCTCCACAAGGGTGGCTATGAACCTCAAAATAACGAAAAGCAATGTTTGAGTGCAGGGTGTAATTTTGGGTCCTGGTTCTGGTTCATCCAATTGTCAGGATAATGTGAATGTGAATTTTGTTCATTTTTATTTAATGCACACAGGAAAAAAATAACGAAAAAAAATTCTTTAGATATATTTTACAATTTTTTTTTTTTATTTCGTTTTAGTCTTTTATCAATGAAACAGTTACCTGTGTTAATACATACTTATGCTATCAAGGAAGAATCGTTTTTCTGGGGCGGCATATGCCAAAGCAATCACCATCAAGAACACGCAAACACACTTCATTGTTAGTCTGAAATCAAACAGACGTGAGCATGATAATTCAATATTTTTGTGTACAAAACGTAAATCTAGATTTTTTTTATAAAATCACTTGAATTGTTCAAGTAATAATATACTGAGTTCCAAAAGTTCCGCATCCAATATATGATGTGTCTTTTTTACTATAATCTCCAACTTATTTATAATAATTTAAATGCGCATATGTAGAGCGATGTGTACTTGATATAAATCCATGACAGTTATCGATTTGAAGATATGTATCGATCCATAATAAAACCATATGTGACAACACCCCACGATTCCAAAGTACACACAACGATATACTACTATTTTGTAGTGGAAGGAAGGTAATAAATACCGAAAATGATCTCTCTTTGACCACAGACAATTAATGATGTTGCAATAGAGTCTGTACAACAGGCCATATTTTAAGAAACATCCGCTTTGACATAAAAAACGCAACAATAAAGCAAGTTTCCCATAATTTTAATGTTGGATGGACTGCAATTAAGCTACAACAATGCCGTTGTTCTTGGTGCAAAAATATAGCAGCATTACCTGTCTATGTCAGCGGCATTGACCCTTGACCTGTTGTCACGTGGTACATCATATACAGTTTTTTCGGATGGAGATGATACAGCAGTCTTATTATGATAGAGACATGTCAATTTAATTCGACACAATGTATTTTTAGTGAAACACCAGCTTCTAGCGTCTTATATACACGAGTCATTCACAATTATCATTTTTTGCAATCAAATTAAGCGTACATTTCTAACTTATTGTGTTTTTTCGTAACACAGACACGATGCAAGTAAGCTGGAAGTGAAATTAAAGTAAAAAATGAAGAACCTAAAGTATGCGTGCTTGAATTGACGTTTTTACCATTTGTGATGGTGTGATCATTCAAGCGCGACGAAATTCAACGGAAATAGATTCAACATAAACACTAAGGGTACGCAAATGGACAGAGTTCCTAAAAAGTTATTTTAAGTTAACTTTTCCAAGAAAAATGAATTTTGAATTAAGATGCAGAACTTTTGGAACTCAGTATATATGCCTAAAAGGGGATCACAGTAATAATTAAATGTTTGTGGACAGATCACTCTTTGTTTTCAATATTTCGACCTATGGTCTTCTCCAGGAGTTATGTAACACTATAAACTGTACTACACCATGTAAAAGATGTAGAGTAATTTAGAGTCTTAGAGTGAAATAAACTTCTTCTTCATATAACGACTTTATGTTTTTTAAAACCTTGGCATAACCAGTTTGTGGCATTATATCAAATAATTATTATTTCTTTTGCAAAATGATGTAAACTTAACGTTTTGTCAGGGCCGGTATTTATAAAGCATCTTAGTTGAAAAATTAAAATGTTCTTAAAATATTGAAATTTACTTAAGTGTCTCAGTTAAACAAGGTAACCAATATTATTGATTGGGTACACTATGTTCAAGCATTTTGTTCAGAGCTACCATTATCACAAAGCCAACAAGAATTTAGTTTTCTATTTGCAGGAAATATATGCACCACAATGTTTGAACTTAAGTCAAACTATCTATAAGTTTCTCACTAAGATGCTAAATTATAAATACCGCTTTATTAACAGCTTACATATTTGTGAGTACTTACTGTTTCGAAATGATATCCAATCGAATAGGCTGAATTACTATCGCGGCTTCTGCTTTTATAGCACCAGAAAGCGCCACATTGCAAGGTCATCGTTTAGGTCAATGACTGTTTACAAAAAAACATGAGCGTGTGTCCACCAACCTTGATTTAAAGAGATAACGTTATTAATAGTATTGTAAAGACGCACAGATTGTGTTATACGTGATTTGAGCCATGCAGTGTATTTTAAAGCAACATTAAGCCTTAAACTGCTATTTTAATAAGCTATAAATTGGTAACCTCTCTACAGGATGAGCACAATTTGAGCACTTTAGTTGATTTCCAAATGTGAAAAACACCATAAGATTGAAGAAAATGTAATAAAGCATACATATGGTTTGTTGACAAAATGACAAGTTGTAAACAATAAATGCATGATTTAAAGTCTTAGGGAAGCAACTCTGGCACAATAAGTACTATTTTGACAATATATTTTGCTAAATACGATATTTGGCCAACTATTTAGACAAATATAATTAAAAGAGTGCCGTCTAGTATTGGTAATTTGTTAAAAACAGCCTAATGATTCCATAATTCATTGTAATTAATGGATGATTGGAACATAGTTGTGGGAGCCATTTTGTGACTTTAAGATAAATACAAGAGAATTCTACCAACAATTAGTGAGAACACGTGACTGTATCCACTCACACCCAATTGGTTCAATTCAACAATGTCGATATAGACAAATCATGAAGTTGTCCAGTTTGAATCGCCATTAAATGATGTTTGCGCCGTACGATTTTATTGAAAAAAATAGCCATGTGTCTTGATGCACTGTTGGTTCATCTTAAAGAGAAAGCCATATCAAGAATATAACCCTGCATATTTTTAGAAAAACAAAATCCACAAAATAAAAACTTTTATTTAAAAAGTTCTTTTTAAAAGCACTGAATAAAAAATGAAAATATTAGAACTGTTGTGACCACTCAATGTCCGTCGTACGTCGTCCGTCTGACTTACATAGAAAAGGCTTTAAAAGTTTCTTGTCAAAAACTGTAAGACTTAGATACTTGATATTTTGCAGGTGACATCATCTAATGATTCTCTATAACAATGTTCTAGGCCTATGCTATTTGGTATGTAGCATTGCCATGTTTCCCTCTATCACGATTGTTCAATTTATTACCTTGGTATGAGCAAAGGTCATGCCCCGTGTCACATGTTTTGCATACTTATATATATAGGAAAATATTTTAAAGTTTTCTTGTCTGAAAATACAATACCTAGGCTTTTGATATTTTGTTTGAAGTATTACAATGTTGTCCACTTCAAAGAGTGTTCAAATTATTACCCTTGCCGCACCAGGGGTCCCAAGATTAACATAAAATTCTATAGAAAAAAACTTCAATAGAAATGATATTGTTTCAAACTGCAAGGCATTTACCACAAGATGTGATTATGTCTTTAGTATTGGGTATGTATAGACTAAGAAATACTGCCTACTTAATTAATTATAGCTACAAAAACAATATTTTAACCACGTGTACATATTTTAACCACGTGTAAAATTATTCTGAATTGTAGGAATGTATATGAACATTTCGAGGTTCAAAATATGCCATCGTATTATCTCCGTGTCAAGTGTCTTTATGTAATGGCTTGCGTGTTAAAAGTTGGCGTTTCCATTGACCGATCAAAAGAAATATGCATCAAAATTTCACGACCAGGTGAGTAGTTAAGGGGATATCCCAAAAATATATGTTTTAGCATTTTTGCCAGTAGAATGTTGCGAAATGGACTGTATGAGAAACTGCTTAAGTCCCTCTTTACTTGGTATATACTTATAAATATCAGTAGAAAGCACCAAGTGATGCACACGTTTTGTGAGGATCATTTAAAACAACACGGAACATTACCATTCTTTTAAGACAAATATGTAAATGGCTTTTCTGACAGCTGGACCCCTCTCTGGTGAAAACCGATTGTTCAAGTTGATTTAGCACACCATGTAAAGTGTGGTGTGACAAGTACAGACATGTAAAAGTTCTATTTTTAGTCAAGACATTCCATGAGGTCATCACCGTGTATAACCAATGTCTCACGATTTAATACTGGCGTTCTAGTTTCTTATCAGAGTCTTCGTGGTGCGAGGTTTGTCCTACGAAAAGAGTGCACAATTAATGCAAATATATTCTTATCTCAACTGAAAAAAGGAACAATTTCATTTTTGTCTTAACTATGGCGTCCTCGGTCATACGCACATAGCTTAGTTTTGTCTGATGCAAGTATGATACATGATTGAACCTCACCACATTTATTGCAAGTCAGCAACTGCATAGATATCAGTTGAGTCGGTTTCGGGCAAAAGCTGTGGCATTTTGTTGAAACAAATGCAATGGTATTGCTCATTCATGATTTGATCGTCGAACATGTCTCTTGAAATTCGTTCAAAGAACAAGATGCTTACGGTTGTGTGTTCTTTTTGTTGACGTTTTTTTGCATGTCGACTTATCCAATAAGTCAGGTGGTATGTCCACCATGAATATTAAACTCAGTACCTGTAATATTCATTATTAGCTTTGTGCCATTTTTTAGGAACAAACTATACAATGTTGCGTTACACTTGACACATGTATGTTGACATGTTTACGCTTGCTTTGAGAACAGGAATGTCACCTCGGGTTGAGGAAAACGTTAGCTGCAGAGCACACATATAACATTTACATCTCTGTCTCTGAAATGATACCTTCTCAGGAATATATAATACAGTAATCACGTAATTACGCTCTAATGACGACAATGGACGTCTCTGCAATTCGCAAGAGTTTTAGCCGAATTCGTTTATGTTGACAGTAAGTGATTTTGTGAGAATTTCCATGAAGCTTTTGTAATAACTTGTTGCGACAGATTCTGAACAATTGCCTTAGATCCAACATATTTCTTACGTTTTTGTGCAGTTATCTATTATATCTAGGACAAGTACTCGGTTCGTCCTACGATAATATTTTTGGTACACACATACCCACGCTGTTGTAATAATTATTTATACTCTCGCAGAGACAAACCATATAGGATCTACTTTGAAATTTCGGATTTTTCTGCTGGCTTTGTCATTTTTCAATTTACCCAAATTGCGTTTCTTTGCATTGACCAAACAATGTCGTTAATTTTGAGTTTTGTATGCGATTTTAACGAAGTCCGCATATCTTTTTTAATACTTTGAACAGAAAGCTTGGACTATTCCAGCTTTGGACAATTGTCGTCAACAACGAAAATCACGTAGTGTGTTCCGTTCGTTCTTGTCTACTGGACATGTTTGTCTGATTGGTCCTGATTAAGGCGGCAATATTTTCATAGCTCATCAGTTAAGTTTCTTCTTGTTAATTTTGGAAGTTATCATTATTGTGGCATGAAACTGCTGTGTGTGCCTCTTCTGTACAAGTGATAGGCCTATCCTACTCATTCACGGCCTACTTTTATTTCTTATCCTCTACTTTCGCATTTCAAGACAAATTGTGCTAGCTCTACTTGTCCACTCCAAAACCATCGGCAATAACACAAAAACTAGCTAGTAAACAAACAAGTAAATAAACAATCCGATATATAAATCAAACGTTTTTGAAGTCAACTGAAAGTCTTTATTATTACAAATTACTAGTGGCCGTACAAGGATCATGAATGTTTGACAATTATCAATTTATATTATTGAAACGGCAATATGATATATTAAGAACAAAAGCAACACTTTCAACATTTTTGATGGAATTGCAAAGTTCATTTTGCGAAAAAAAACAGGTGTCCAATAATGTGTGTAAACATTACAAACGAATGCTAAGAGACCATTTTTGATCTCAAAAAATCCGACAGGCAACCCAACCAGCCGAGCACAGAAATCAGAAACACCACGACATAACTACCCTGTGCAATGCCCACATAACCACATGCCAAAACGGCGACCAAATGAGGCACAACAACCCCGGGGCGTGACCTAGTTTACAACACTAAGGGCAGTGACCTAACGTTATGCGACCTAAAGAGGCAGAACTACGACTTGACCAAGTTAAAAATAATATAACATATTCCTAGCAACTTCACTGAGCAGTGCCCACACACAAACCGAAGAAACAATTAAAAATCCAAGTCACCGCCGAATAAATACAGGAAGACCCAGTTTCACAAAGAAATTATATAATAGCGGTTATTGCCGAATGAAACGTAGCCAATACTCGACCAAGTTCCACAAGGCCCCACTGCACGGCGACCAAACCGCACAAAACCGTGCCAAAATGGCGACCAAATGAGGCACAACCACCCCTGACCTAGTTTCAAAAACTACGGACAGTGACATAACGTTACCACGCCTTAAAGAGGCATTATTACGACTTGACCAAGTTTACAATAATGGGCAAAAAGAGGCGAAAATATGTGCCAAAAACGTTTATCATAGTGACCAAACAGCACAGTGACCTTATTAAAAGGTATCTCATCCAGCATCTCCGCAATATACAAATGAAGAAAGGGGGGGGGGGGAATTAACTTCCAAGGACAAGTGGAAACAAAAATACACCCGACACCGTACAGTACTGTTAAAAGGAGGGGGCGGCTTGACCTAGTTAACAATAATGGACAAAAAAGGGGCGAAAATCTGTATGCTAAAAACTTTTTTATAGTGACCAAACAGCTCAGTGACCTAATTAAAAAGTAACTCATCCAGCATCTCCGCTATGAAAAAACGGGGGGGGGGCTGAGCGGTGGACCTTTAAAGGAGGGGAGAGGAAATAAACTTCTAAGGACAAATGGAAACAAAAATACACCGACACTACACAGTGCTGTAAAAAGGATGGGGCCATATATCAATAGAAGGCAACTATTGTTTACTCAATATACCATACTATCAAATCAACCAGGACCGGCGATTATAAACATTTCTCATACTCAAACTCCATACTCCATGTTACTTGAAAAACCAGTTTTTTTAGACTTTTGCGTCATAACCAACACCAACTTGTAGCAAATAATCTAACTAATAAAATGAAACCCCTTTCGAAAATAAAGAAGTTACAGCCGTTTTTGCAACTAAGAACATGCTCCAATTGGAGTACGGAGTATGAGTTGGAGCATGGAGTACGTTCTCCAATGTTTATTATCACCGGGCCAGGAATCAATATTCTTGCGTAAAATGTCATGTTCTGTTTTGATAAAACAATCATCGAATGGTAATACATTTTTATACGTGGTTCTAACTGACGTTTGTCATTATATTTTATTAGACTCACAGTGTATAAACGACTCGATTTGCGGTCATTGCAATAAGACATACACGTTGAATTATATAGTGCAACAATAAGTCATACAGTGATCAGGGTTTACATATGTTTTTCATTGCAATAAGTCATACAAGTTGAATTTTAAAGTACCTCGAAAAGCCATACAGTGATTTGGTTTATTTATGCTCTGTGTAGATTAAGACCATACAAGCTTTATATGAACTTTTGTAACGTACAAAGTGGTTTATAATTATGAGGTTGGTTGTTAAAGCGAGTTTGAAGGTAAATTGCAGTAGTATGCATGAACGCTTTCTTTAAAACTACAATAATTGTTCTTAAATGATAATCCTTTACTAAAGTCTCGTACACAACCCTCGTAAAACAAATTCGGTTTGAAGACACAAGCTGTTTATATATGAACTGTATACTGATGTTATGGTGTGTTCTCAGAATATAAAACATGTATATTTATATTGTGTAGAAACAAAAGCATCAGTTTCAAAACTACAAGAACAAGGTTTCTCTAGTAAACTACAGATAAACAATGCTGATATGCCTATAGGAATAGTATGGAAACAATTACTGCTGACACGGTGCCCGTCTTACCAATTAGCATCTACATAATACGTCGGATGTACGATTCTCTTTGGGTAAATACGCTACGACAGCGTCTGTAATTAGCAATTAGAATAAATGGATATATTGGACTCCCAGAATAAACGGATAATCGTCAGATATCATTAATCTCCATGTAAAGTTTAATCGATTTCGGCCCGCCATATGTTTTTTTTTCTTTCCGACTACCAGGACCAGCAAAGGTCAGTCAAAGGCGAGCGTCTATGGTGTGCTGGTGCATAGTTGTCAAACTCATAATGCAACGCTGCATGCAACAATTACACGACACAATGACCGACACACAACTAAACGAGAAAATAACCACGGAAAGACCAAGTTTTAGCTGTCAAAAATCGTAATGGACAAAATCAAATGTCTTGACGAAATGGACATAATCAAATATCTTGATGAAATGGACAAAATTTAAACGTCTTGAAGCAATGGACAAAATAAACCGCCTTGACGAAATGGACAAGATCAACGTCTTGAAGGAATGAACAAAATCAATGTTCTGAAGAAATGGACAAATCAAATGTCTTGAAAAAATGGACAAAATTAACGGTCTTGACGAAATGGACAAAATCAACTGCCTTGACGAAATGGAAAAAATAAATCGTCTTGACGAAATGGACAAAATCAATTGTCTTGACGAAATGGACAAAATCGACGTCTTGACGATATGGACAAAATCAACCGACTTGACGAAATGGACAAAATCAACCGCCTTGACGAAATGGACAAAATCAACTGCCTTGACGAAATGGACAAAATCAACTGCCTTGACGAAATGGACAAAATCAACAGCCTTGACGGCCTCGAGTAGTTAAGCGCTCTATTTGATTACGGACCTTGCGACAGACTCATAACAAAGATGAAATAAAATGGTAAAAAGGCAAATATAACTTCTTTAGAAATGTGCCTGTATGTTTAGTGTGAAGTTTATCGCATCACAAAACGTTTAGAATGCTACAATATAACATTTGATACCTCTTCCCATACCGCAAACCTTATGCTGGTATTTGTGTTTGAATTTCAACCTGATTTTACAAACAAGAGGGCTATGATGGCCCTATATCGCTCACCTGATTATTAATGAAGCCTTGCACAGTTTTCACCCAAGGAAATAATTTGGACTATCTTGATAGAAAACCACTAAATGATGCTACATACCAAATATCAAATGTCTAGGCATTGCAGTTTTAGACAAGATGATTTTTTATGTTTTCCCTATATAAGTACATAAAAACCGGGAATCCCGGGCGGGCCAATTTTGACCCCATGGGCATAATTTGAACAATCGTGGTCGGGGACCATTAGATGATGCTACATACCAAATATCAAATCTTTAGGCATTGTAGTTTTAGACAAAAAGATTTTTATGCCCCCGGAACCGATGGTTCGGGGGCATATTAAAATCGCACCGTCCGTCAGTCAGTCCGTCAGTCCGTCCGTCCGTCCGTCCGGATTCGTTTCCGCTCAATAATTCAAGCAGTGTTTATCCGATCTTCACCAAACTTCATGAAAATGTGTAAGGCCATGAGATCTAGGTCAAGTTCGATAAACAGTCAAATTGACCTAGCCGCTTCAGAGTTACGGCCCTTGACACATAGAAAAATGGCGTTTTTTTTGGTTTCCGCTCAATAACTCGAGCATTTGTCATTGGATCTTCACCAAACCTCATGAAAATGTGAAAGGCTACGAAATCTAGGTCAGGTTTGATAACCAGTCAAATTGACGTAGCCACTTTAGAGTTACGGCCCTTGACACATAGAAAAATGGCGTTTTTTTTGGTTTCCGCTCAATAACTCAAGCATTTGTCATCGGATCTTCACCAAACCTCATGAAAATGTGTAAGGCTACGAGATCTAGGTCAAGTTCGATAACCAGTCAAATTGACCTAGCCGTTTTAGAGTTACGGCCCTTGACACATAGAAAAATGGCGTTTTTGTTGGTTTCCGCTCAATAACTTAAGCATTTGTCATTGGATCTTCACCAAACCTCATGAAAAGGTGTAAGGCCATAAGATCTCGGTCAGGTTCGGTAACCGTTCAAATTTACCAAGACACTTCAGAGTTGCGGGCCTTCACACATAGAAAAATGGTGTTTCTTCCCGTTTCCGCTCAATAACTCAAGCATTTGTCATCGGATCTTCGTCAAACCTTTTGAAACATGAAAAGGTGTACGGCCATAAGATCTAGGTCATGTTAGATAACAAGATTTCAAATTGACCTACACGCTTAAGAGTTATGGCCCTTTACACAAAGAAAAATATGTCAATATCACATTTGCCCAATATATTATGACACATCTGTGACGGTGCTGATATCTTAACGTTACGTTACTATCAAAGCATGCACGGGGGCATGTGTCGTCCTATGGAGACAGCTCTTGTTTAATATCTTTTCCCTATACTGTAAAATCATTTAATTTCGTTGGGACGAAATTTCGTGGTTTTGGTAAAAATGACAATTTCGTTGGCACTTGAATTCGTGGATTTTGCATTTCAGGTTACAAAACAAGGGTCAAAATCAATGTTAATTGGTATTAAAGTTCGTGGTTGAAGCGAACCACGAAATCCACGAAATTTTATCCCCCACGAAAATTAATGATTTTACAGTATTAGTCTATGTAAATGGTGACCCCCGGGGCGGGGACAATTTTCACCACAGGGCCATAATGTGAGCAATTACTAAATACCCCAATGCCACGTACAATCTGGCAAAATTGCATCAAAATTGGACAAACGGTTTGAGTGGAGATGTCGTTTGAAAGTGTGGACGGACGACGAGTGATCACAATAACTCACATTGAGCACGTTGTGCACAGGTGAGCTAATGAGCTAAAAAAACAAATTGATTGTATTTAGTTCTCTTTTTCCAGGTGGGGAGTCGTAATTTTGCAATGATTGTCCCTTGGGTTAATTTTTGTTTTTACATAAGCCAAAACAAATTATTGAAAGTCCAAGTCCCCGCCGCAAAAATGCAGGATAACCCAATTTTACAAAGAAATTACAAAATAGCGGTGGTACCAAGAGAACGAATTAAACGCAGCCAAGACCCGACCGAGTTCCCCAAGTCCCCACTGCAGGATGACCTAGTTTCACAAATCGTACATGTCAAAACGGTGACCCAAGTGACCAAATGAGGCATAACCACGACTTGACCTAGTTTAAAGTTTCATGGACAGTGACCTATTAAAACGTTAATACTTTCGAAAGCCAAGCATATCGTCGTAACGTTCATAATTTCTTCACAAGTAAACTGGACAAGGGGGAAATAATACTTACTATATGAAGATAGTTGAAAGACAATATTTTGTTTCAAGAATTAAAAAATTCAATGATTTTGTATACGGACGGACTTCGGTAGAAATAAGGACATAGATACAGTATGTTCTAGTTTATATCATTCGCAATCTTGATAGCCAGCTGTCATTTCACAACACCATTCAACATTACCAAATGTACAATTCCACTGTGAATGACATGACTATACTGTCTTAAGTTGTAGAACAGCAATTATTATAGTCCGCTCACAAGACCTAATCTCTATTAAAACCATTTTTGGCAGATTTTTACAGGAATTTTAAGTTGCAATCAAAGAAAATTTCAATTTCGTCCAATCAATTTATAAATTTGTGTTAATAGTATTGGAATTGGAAATGCAGGGAAATCAAGCCCTAAAATACACGGACACTCTGCTTATATTACAAGTGAACATGATGCAGACACGCTTATTATTGGCGTACATTTGCCTGACCAATGATCCCGGGGTAATCGTCGTTTTTGACGTATGTTTGCATACGGAATAAAGTTTATTTCATTGAATTTTAATTGAATCATTTTATTCTTAAATATTTTTTTGGCTTTTAAATGTGACTGGTTTTGCAAATTTATGTTTTTAAAAAATACCACCTATCACCTGACGTGCTGGCAATAGTCATATACCTCTGTGACCCTAGATGGAATTTTTCAAATGTCATATACATTTTGTATATACATATATGAACATAAATGTACGAGTAGGCCGTCATAACGGAATGTCATTGCTTCTCCTTGACCTAGTCGACGAATGGTCTTTGTCCTTACATCCCCCTTGTTCCATTTGGAACACCTCGTACAATTCTATTTTTGAATCATTGCCGAGGAGTTCCGAATGCCCTTGTCCCTTATCTTTAACATATCAGTTATACAAGCGATCCAGTTCTTAACTTTGTCCAGATGTCCGAATTCAGTCATTCCTGTACTCTAAGTAAATAGGACAAATATATTGCAATTCAGTTAGTATGGCCACAATATTTCAATTTATTTTGAAATATTCGAACTTATCCAGTTCAGACTGAACATACATGCATGTATATTTCATATTAGTAAATTTATCTACTTGTACTATACCATACCAGGCCAGATTAACTGAAAGAAGACACCATAGATTGTATGAAAGCACTTGTAAGGCACTGCTAAATCGTTGCCCATATTGTCATGATGAATGATCAACGTGTACCAACAGCATCTTTTCTACAGGGATTCCAAAGGTTTTCATAAATGATAACTCAGTATTTCAGGATGAAATTATTTATTTTGATTTTGTCGCCCTTGAACCGACACGAATGTAATTCTAAGCACACGATGTATATATTATACGCACAGGCACACGGTGTCATCGATTTAATAAACTTGCATGGAAAAAAAACTTAGAACTAATAATACTAACACCGTGTGCCTGTGATTATACCGTATACGCTGTAACCTTAAACAAGGTCTATAAAGTGAATGGGTTTGGTCTTTGTATCAGAAGAGTTGGCTAAAAGTTAAATCCGAATATATTCCGGGTTCTGGTTTGTGTATTGGTTCATGCTCATATACTCGTATTAAAAATGTTACAAATGTATATAAGTGTTGGTGTTCTGAATAAGAAGTTTTCTGCTGTAAGTACTAGTAGTACCAATCACACTGTCAGTTACATTTGCCTCACCGTCTGCTTAATTTTGGTGATACAAGATACAGGTAGAAAGTGACATAAGCTGGAAATCACCTTTGTTAGTGTGTTAGGTGGTTCATATTTATACTAGTACATGTAGTAATATTCCATCGTTAAACGAGCCAGCATCAACGCCCATTTCTTGACCAAGATATACACTAAACGCTGTCATTAAAGATACATTTTAATGAACAACAAAATACATGCAATAATATCTAATGATATGAAAGATAAAAAAATTTTTCACTTTATTGAATATTCATGGTTATTAATCGTTTGTTTTCTTTAGCACCAAAGCACAGACTGTACCTAAAAAAGTAAACTGTACTCCAACATTTAGAACATCTTCATTATTCCAACCTCAATTTTAAGACCTACGGCTGATCAACTAAACAACCATTTGAAAGGGTATTGGTGGTGGTATTTATAATGGGGTTTTGCTGTAGCGGCCAAGCTGCAAATTTTACAATATTCGATCCAACTCCCGTGTCAGTCAGAATTTATAACCAACGACCTTAATTGCTGCATCGCATACCAAGCACCGATCTCCCGAAGCATCTCAATCTGAGCAAGATCTCATCTCAAATATTGGCGTGTGTCTTTATGTTAATTTCAATTCAAAGCTTGATTGGAAATTAGCATCACAGTATACAGAAATTGCATTCTGAATTTTTACTGCATCTCTTCAAAACTGGAACTTCAGATTTATCTACAACTCTGGCCTTGATTTTAACAAAATCTCACTTTGAGTTGAGATTTCTACTTTAGATGCATCGGGAGATTATGGCCAGTTCTCCAATCTGCTTCGTCACATTGCGGCCAGTAAGTTTACAAATGTCAATGAAGTCCATCATTATCATTGAAATTTATTGTATCGGTTGCAAAGACTGGAAATCACGTTGTCTGTTGACCTGATACATATCAAAAGTTTCAGCTAGCACTTTTGTTTTATCAGGTATATCGTTAACATCTGTATCAATGTCTTGAACTTTGCCAATGTCTTTAGGAACTTTGAGTGAGTCATGAGGTGTATCAGTGTCATTGTGTATAATGTTAAATGTTTCCTTTCTAGGTCGACCTTTTGGTTTTGTTGGAGATTCTGAACAGCCATCTTGTAACACCTGAAGTAGGAAGATAAAGTACTAGTAATACACAATGACAATAGTATCACACATTAGAACGATGTTCCTTTATTTGATCTCCTTGTTGGAGACACAAGTAAATTTCTGTATCGGTAAAGGTTGAACGTTGTGGAGAAGGATACCATCAGGGCCCGGAATGATAACCAATACGTAAAACTCTGCACTCAACACTCAAATATTGAATTAAAAAGTTCCACAAAGAAGCCGTAGCACTCCTCATATACAGCTTTTCACGAACTTCATAAAAAGACCACAAAAATACAACATAATAATAACACAAAATGAACACGAAAGAACACAGTCAGACGAACACAAATACACACACAAAAAGAACCTACAAAATCATTAAGAGGACACTCATCAAAGAACATAAAAAACATTACACAAATACACAACCGCTGACCAACTTGTAATAGGGGGAACCGTAACTAAGTCTTGGAACTTGTGGCTCGACCCTTTACCCATGTGTATTATAAGTATTTTTTTTTAAATAAATTGTATGTACGCGTATAAATTTGGTAATAAATATGTTTAAACTGTAACAGTCGAAATATTCACCAACCTGCTTCTTCCATTTCATTCGTCTGTTCTGGTACCATGTTTTCACCTGTAGCTGTGTCAGCCCAAGACTCTCCGCAACCTCCATCCGATCTGGGGTAGATAAATATTTTTGGGTTTCAAACCGTTTCTCAAGTGACATCAGCTGTAAGTCGGTAAACACCGTTCTACTCCGTCTGCACTTCTTCGGTTTTCCGAAACATTCCGAACCCAATGGCGAACGTGTCCGAATATATACCGGAAGAGGAATAGGAACAGCAATACCGCCATCTTTAATACTTCCGCCTTCTAGAATGTTGTCAATGGAATAAACCGCTGAAATAGAAACAAACATACGTAATAATAATATAGCCGCAATGAAAAGTGACCTATTTAAAATTAATATAATTACTTGGTAGGTTCAGGTAAATAACCACTAATGCACCCGGTCAGTTGCAGCCACGGCCCGATCCCCGGTGTCCTCGGGGGATAGCCGGGAAAATTGCCGGGCTTTTCCTTCAAGCTTACCCCGCAGGGCCGAGGAAAAGTTTGATTTTTTTTCTGAGAACCAATACCTGTGGACATCATTAAGTTGTCAGGGGCTGGGTAATTACCGCAGATTTTACCATCAGCTGTCCCGCGGGGCCGTGGAAGGGCGGGGATTTTGACAATTCAAAAGTAAAAATCCCGGCCCATCCCCCGGGGTTTTAGGCCATGGATGCAACTGACTGGTGCATAAATGCGGCCTACGCCGACCAAAGTTAGATACACTAATAATATCAAATTAAGGAAAAAACTTTGGATAGTCTGTAAATTGGGATAAGTCTTGACATATCTGGATTAGAATCATGAAATTGGTGTTAAATACTTTGTATGCATGTACATGTATGTGATGTAGCGAAATTGTTTTATACAAAACTATTTAAACATTCTGGCTTTTATATGAAAGTAAAAGTAGAAATGGGGTTAATATACTTTGAGTTAATCCGTACATGCAAGAATCTGTTTACCACATTTGGCCAATCAATTTTTTCTTATATGATATATGACTCAGATTTGGGGAGATGGCTAGCTCAGAACGTTTAGATTACCATATGTCCCACAGGGCGTCGGATTACGAAACATTTACGAACGTGTATGCGCTTCTTAGTATTCCTTTCAAAGGCATTTCCAGGTGTAGAGACATAACATCGACAACATATTAATCAACTTGTGACTACTTAGTTATTTCCATAATTATGAAGAAGGCATCGGCCAAAAAGATAGTATTTTAATACAATAAAAACAATATGTGTTCATGGTGTTGTAGAATTTGCATCATTATTACAATGCATACAGTATGGCTATTATTAGTACATCGCAACATAAACATATTAATTGAACACTTGGAAATGGCGACAGAAAAAATTAATGTATATTATATACAAATATATAAATTTGTATTTACTAGTATACACGTTCATACGCATATTAAAATTATGTGAAACATATACGACTGTACTGAATAAGTAAGTGTAAGAAAGTGTAATTTTCATCTACGACCAGAATATATAAATTGTCGTCTTGTGTGTATGTTTATTTTTAAACAATCAACAAACTTCTAAAAAAAATTCTATACTATAAACAAAGAATGGCAATTTGTTCAAACTGAAAACATTTTTCATATTCCATTAAACTGTTTGTTCTGACACTAAAGAGAACAAATCAAAGTCAAAAGCTGAAATTAGACTTCTTGACCAAGTGTGTATACTATTAATCTTTAATAAATTAATCTTTATTCTGTCTAAAAACTGCAACCGTGAGAACACTTGCTGAAAATACAATATTCAAGCGTTTCGGTGATAACGCTGGTCAGCTTGACCGACCCTGACTTCCGGTTGCGGTTAAAATACAATACGGCTAATCTCGACCGTTTCACACGATTATTTGATCAGTTCAGTTGTATTAGATTTCGGCCATTATACACACTCCTCGGGGCACCGGCTTATTAAACAAACCATTTATTTGTAGTGCAAACAATTTTTGCCAAGAATTAATTGTATACAGACGGTAGGTTACTTATTAGTCTTGATGGGAATAACCAAGATCGCTTATATCATAGAACAGATCGCTTAGATCAATGATGATAGCATATACATCGGCTAAATGCTCCATCAACAAGTAATTTATCAATTAATCGAAGCTCCAATATTAATCAACAAATAATTAGTGATTCATTAACTTGTTAGTAATCGAGATGCTCGAGATTGTTGTTAGCGGACAGGTGGATTTCCTAGCTAGACCCCGTACTCCTACTGGTAGTATTACTAAGTACTTCCCAGAGGGTTTTGGCATAAGTCTCCGTCTGCAGAGTTCCGTCCATTATACTGATTTGTTATTTTTTGTACTTAAATTTTAAATCATTGGACTTGTCTGTAAATCTGTATACTAGTACATGTCAATTTATCCATACCCTTTGTTAAAAAATTATCACACATCGATGGCTTAGAATTAGAAGGTCGTAACGACCTATTAACATTCATACATATTTAGAATAAGCATTACAATGCGCTTATGTGCCCATTTCATAAAAATCTGAACTTGTCATGTTGACCAAATTGAAGTTGTAAAAGTTTGTTTTACCATAAGTAAAGATTAAATGTCAGACAATTTTCTCTTGTTTTCTCAATATATCGATTTGGTAGTTACGCCCTTCTTGTTCTAAGCCATCGACATGTTCATGTAAATGTATATATCTTGGCTATGAATATGCGAAATGCTATTTTATGCCTGAATAAACTTTGTAAATAAATATTTTTGTATTAATGTTTTGTTGTTATTGTCATTAAATATAGCCCGTCTTTCTTAGTACCGTTATGCATATTTCTTTTATTTTAACAATCATTATATGCATTATAATTTCTAAATGCGTCATTTTCTATTATGTTCTGTTCTGAAGTATGAATACACCGAGCACACGCATTATTTTAACTTTTCTCTGCTATTGTTATGTTTCACTATGGTTTCAGCTGAAATGTATTTTTATTTATTTTAAAAAATGCCGTGAGATAGAGCCAGTACGTATATACGGGTTCCATTTCATTTTAAAACAACCCTTTCAGAGAAACGACAATCACAGTTTTATACACGACGATTTATTTTAGAAAACTTTAAAAAGGGTTAAGATGTAAATTTAATTAGGATTATTTAAAACAATAAACAATATGGAATTGTATCTAAAAACATAAATAGTTTTATTTTGTAGTCAGAAATATTGTATAGCGGTATGATTTATCTAATATAGCACTGAAATTATTATTTTTTGCTATAATTTTAATTGTACTTATTGTTATCAGTCATTCTATGAAACCGATAACTTATTTTTAAAACAAATGCCGAAGTATTTAGTATAAATTTTGCGTTTCTTATGCGTAAGATGCACATAGCAGAAGAATTACAAAAATAAGTGTTTTAGTTGATAAACAATTCAGAAAATAGTTACACATTTACAGTGCACGATAAATATTATAGAACACTTTTTCTAGAATTTAAAAAACGCCGCTCGTTATATGTTTCCCTTCAGTTGACATTTGTTACTTCATTCATTTGTTTATGGCTTATTTGTGATAACAAAGTATATCGAAAATAAGTTATGGATAAACGAAAGCAATGTTGGAATTACAAATTACAATTTGTATTTGTTTCACCGTATGGCGAATTTATCAAACACGGTCCTTTCAGAAAACAGTTAAGTGGTGGTAAGTTCAGTATTTTAAAATGAAATAATGTGAAATAATGGTGTCTGGCAAAATTTGGATAAATGTGCTACTAACGTTAAAATGATGTATGACAATTATAAACAAGTAGTAGTCGTTGGTAAACGAGATAGGAATTTTGAATTAAACACTGGCGTAAATTAGTTACATAATTGTACCAAAAATGTTTAAAAAATTGGTTAATTTAATGATAATGCATAGTATTGTTTTCGAGTTACAACAATCATTATCATTTCCATTTGCTTTTTAATCGCGTCTGTATTTCTTCCATGGTATTGACTTTGTGGTCATGTTTGTCCACATGTGGAGACGTTGTCAGTTGATTGGCGAACCGGTTGTTAATTAATACCAGCTGTACTGACCATTATCTTTGACTAAAAGACAATGTTTGTGTATTAGATGTGTACCCATACTAGCTACCCCGATGCCAAGCGGCATCTTGTACAAATGTACATGTCGGGTGCCGCTCTACGATCATTGACAACTTGTCCACAAAAGCTTACTTTGTCAGACACCTAAGTGATTTCAATTTTTTACAATTTATTTGACGACGGAAAAAAAGTTTTATAATAAATCTCGTCGAAGTTATTATACAAGCATGTATCATTAGAATATCATAGTATTTCTCAGTAACATGGCCTTCCCAAAAAATCTTTTAAATGGGGAGCTATTATCAGAACAGAAGAGACTAGTATAACTCTATTATTTATTCTTTGAATGTGAATAATTAATTATTATGTACTTATGGCATTATATCGTTGCGCCATGCATGATACGACTTTTATATGAAAAGTACGTGATTTTTTTGTAAATGCATGTTGTAAATATATGTTGTTTGAAAAAAAGTATTTCAACGAGAATAAATTAAACCGTTCTGTTCTAATAATATAATCAAGGATTATATATAGAATATGTCCTGATATAATCGGGTGAAAAATACCGAAAACCATAGAAAACAAGACGACAATATGTTAAATAATGATACTGTTGATTTTAGTTCTTTGATTAATATTACTATCCAAAAAACGATATTAAAATCCAATTGTAAAATATGGCCTATACAAAAACAAGCCACCAAAAACAAAAACTTGGACAATTAACGAACATAAAAAATAAAACAAGGTTTATTAACCTATCAAGTTTTTAACAGTAATATTGTAACATACTTAGTTGAACATTATCTTGGAAATATTATATTCTTTCTTATTTTTATTTCTTATTTATACACTTTTTGTATATCATGGCCCAATACCATGCCATTGTATAATGGTATGTTTTAAGTCTTTTTGTAGCTGTTTCCTCGTTTATTTCTTATACCAAATGTATCACAATTGGTTTTCCCCAATGCATGAATTGCCAGAATTAAAGGTTTGTCCTTGTTTCCGTTGCCTGGTGCCCGGCAAAACGAGAATGGATTAAACTTGATTCACCCTTTCAATAGGGATGACACTATAATGAACAAGCTTTACCTTTTATGAAAATGAGTCCGACTTAAGAATTGAAAACAGTTTTCGTCAACTTCTTGTAGACAAACATTTCAATATTGCATTTATAATTCTGTCGTGCGTATTGTTTTCTTGTATTTTTCATAGAATTCGTATCGTGAATATCTAGTCATATCTATATTAGTTATTTTTATTGTTGTGACTATTTTGCAATATGTTGTCAAATAAAATGTAGGAATAAATAAATGTTAAAACTGAAAGACTGATAATGCAAACAAACTAAATATTGTATTTTAGTAAATTTGGAAGTAGAATGTCTAATTAGTCAGAAAATAAGCAAAACAGTGCATGCATTTTAAGTAACAACATTTTGTTATGTTTTTCAGTTAGGAACTAGTCCATCAGTTCAAACATGTCATTATTTTGTCTTGTAATCTTTCAATTTCGAAAACATCTTTAATAAAGTGGTGTGAGCATTTTAAACGGTTTCTAGTACATTTCTGCATTTTGTGAAACCAAGTTGGATTTCATTATACAAATGTACTTCTTCGACTTGTGAAAAGATCAAACTTACGTAAATTAGACTTTAGGGATGTTACTCTGACCGTGGTATAGATAGATAGATTTATTTCTACATATAATGCATAATTAAACATGACAAAATAAATCGCAACATACAATAACAATAAACTAACATAGAAGCAATAATAAAGTCATGGCAATAAACAATACATGTAAAGGATGGCGCAAAAAAGGGCTACACATACATGAACATGCAGATCTTATTTCCACTGCGGTCCTTAATATATATAATTTAATGATAGGTGACATGCAAATATATAGAAAAATAACAACGGATTAGTTATGTACGAGATGTTAACAAAATGATAAAAATATTAAGTAAATCCCCTGAGCGTAAACAATCCAAACATTAATGAAAAATGAACCTGCTCCCAACAATTTAAATACCAGTCAAAAAGTGATGTTTCAATTTAGTTTTGAAATTTGATAATGATCCAGAGTCTCTGATATGTTGCGGCAACTTATTCCACAGGGAACATCCTTTATAAGCAGTTATTAATCCAAAGCGAGATGCATGTGCAAACACATTTTTCAAACATAATTGTGGAACATACTCACTAGTCTTGTCATGTTTATTAGATACATGGGGGGGGGGCTATGTTGAAATATGCACTATTTTTTAAGAATATGAATTATTTAGTTAATTATCTAGTCGAGTAGACATATAATTGTCAATTAAATGATTTACCGAATATTTGCAAATACAAAAATTAAACACAAATAATATAGACAACTTAGAAACGGGTCGAGCCGCAGCCAAATTTTGGAACCTGAAACTTTTTTCACTGTTATTTTCATTTTTACATTGGGCGAACCGTTACTTACATTTTGCAATTGTAATATTTTACACCGATATTAACATGGATATTGGGAGAGCCATGGCTTAGATTTCGAAATTGTACCAATTTAAATCATTACGATAACTTGAAAATGGCACATGCCGTGCCTTAGATTTTTTGGAACTTCTTGTTCAACCGATTTCCCATTTGACATTTTATTGGTAATATAATATGTTTCAACTAAGCATGACTAGAAAGAAGTGAAATGTGTTTACTTAAATACTTACATCTTTTCATATCGTGTATGTTGATACCCTGCGTATAGTATCCAAAGTCTTTAGGGGCCCCGTATGGTGTCCCCTGAAGAATATGTCCCGAATTAAGGGAAGCGCCAAGTGTTTGTTCAAAACTTCCATATTTATCGGCTGATGATTCAAGAGCTGCTTCTGACCCTAAAATATCTCGTATAAGGAAGGAGCTAGACCTTGCATTGTGCATGAAGGGACTTGTTGGAAACATGGTACCCTTTTTAGTTTCAGATAACTTCTTCTTTTGTATACGAATTTAATTTCTCAAATCTATTAATTTTTGCAATGACAAAAAACGTATTTCGCTGGAGTAAAACTCAAAATGATCCAAAACCGTCTAAGTTATTCAATAATTTATATAGCTTTGTCAAGAAAAGAACGTCCACGTTGCACTGCGAAATCGTTTACTGTTCCTTTCGTTTCAATATCAATATTTCAATGCACAATATCACAAACGCTTTTTCGTTCTAAATTTGGTTTCAAATAACACGTAGTTCCATGAAACGGAAAATCATGTTGATATGCATACCACACATATTGTTATGTAAATTAAAACAATTTTGCAAATTCTAGAACTCGCACTAAATTATAAAGTGCAACACTTCAAAATATTATGTAATATAGCAGTCTGAGAGTCTATAAATCCACCTCCGCTGCGTGCACACACTAGTCCAAGTAAATAATTTATCAATTCGAGTTTACTGAAGTCATTAAATATAAGTTATTTTCATTTCCAAGACGACCCAACCTAACTCGCCGGGTACAATATGAACAAAATGACTTCTTCCAAGAACGCATGTGGGGTGCCGCATATTGAAGAAAGGGTATCCGACTATCAGACAAATTATCTTTTAATCGTATAATTGGTACCGATCACGAAGTATCACATGACTATGGCCCGCGGGTTAAACAAACATACACGCCGTATGTGGTCAGGCATTGTGGTAACTTATAGATGCTGGGAAAACAGATTATGCGTCAATTTGAGTCTAGATGCGGTAGGCAACGTCTACTGGATGACTGACACCTTGGTGTAATGTTTTGTTCTCGTTGTTGCTATGTCAACACCGTTACTAGTAACTCACTGTAAATGATTATTCTTTTTTATCTTAGGACAACATTAGCAACATTAATTCCGACAATTGGTCTCCTAGCGGTGCCTACAGAGCGTACAATGTAATACATGTGCTATGTTGTCTTGTTCTTTCAAAACCATTGTTTTCAGATACAATATTTTAGTCTATTTCAAGAGTATTCCTCAATGCCACTGCAACGCTTATTTCTATCTTTGTTCGTAAGGTATAAGCATACTTTAAGATATACGTATTAATTAAATGCAATCTGTGTATTGTTTAATTAGAATGAAACATAAGATGTTATACAAATAGTATGGCATAAAAATATGACATTTAAAGAGCACTTTTCATTGAGCAAACCTAACCTTATTCGTCTATGAAAAGTGCTCTTTAAATGCCACATTTTTATGCCATACTATTGTAAATACTATTGTAAATTTGAATGTTAAAATGATCAATATGTTCCTATCAAATTGAAAGAGATATTATTATTTATATGTGTATGTTTTTCATAGTGTTTGTCAGGTGTACATGTAATTATTTTTCGTTAAATAAAGTTATTATTATATATTATATAAATTATTATTATTATTATTATTATTATTATTATTATACACAATGTACATGCTCTTGTACACCTTGTACAACAACGACAACAACAAACTTAATAATAATTCGAACCGGGGAATGCAGCATACAACTACATTAGCCCAACATGAAGGGCACCAATAGAACATTGTACGATTTGCCTACAGGTTGGATATATCACGGACATTTTGAACGACTCACTGGAACGATCACACATCACAAGGAACCTTCACATCTTGATCAGCAAACAAACACAAAAGATGTATAATGGACGACTATTATAAAGGAAGGTGGACTGTCGCACTTCCGCCTTGGTACTGGCAGTGACAAATGTCAGTAGTAGAAACAATACTTGTCTTGGTTTCTGTATTTCGAGTTGTGTGAGTATGTACAGTTTTTATGTTATTCATGCCACTACAAGATCGAATGTTAAAGATATTGAAAGTCATCATCGAGAAAAAGTCTACCGGCTTCATGTACGACCGCCATATATGCCATATGCGATTGAAAATAAACAGTTATTAGGGATTGCAAGCAATACCAAAGTCCCCTACCTGATTTTCAGGTTGTCAGTAGGGAACTAAAACAATCAACAGTCGGCGTAAGCAGACCGTGTTATATTTACAAAAATGTAAATGTAAGTGATTGTTTTCGTTAATGTTTCATCTTTTACATTTTGTAAACAAACAAAGGCCATTTTAAACTTCGAAAAAGGTTGTTCCTCGGTTAGATACCATTCAATACTCACAACTAAACCAGCCCAATCTTACCTCACCCCAAACTCCGGCAGCATCTTAAATAGAAATCTCAGATCGTAATTTAATTTGAGACATGCATCCTGTTACTGCTCTTGTAATTTTGTCGTAATTGGAACTCCAGTCATCCATTTCTCGTTTTGATATCTAATTGCATCCATACTTGCACAGGAAGAATAATTGCATTGCTCTCCAGAGATATTTAAGCGGATTTTTTTAATAAGATGAGGATGGGTTTTTTTAAAGATGGGGGCCGTACCAGGGCCAGGCACTAACTTATCATGCAGGTTCTCTAACTGCGGATGCCTATGCATCCAATTTTGTTCCCTCGTCTTAGAAGGCGACCATTCCTGACCTGGAGAAGAGAACTCTTGATGCTATTCTGCGATCTGTCTGGCTCTCGAGGGGCGAGGCAAAGCGGAAATCTCAAAACAGAGACGATGGCGGGGAATGGTGACGGCGTTATGTCCTCACATAGGCAAAGAGGATTAAGACCCGAGATAAGAAAAGACTCTTAGTGTTTCACAAGTAATTTAAACATATGTACCTATAGATGAGGACATCAAATTAGCTATCCTAAAAATAAGTATTTGAAAGATGCTCCAACATCTTGAGTGTAAAGTAGTTAATGATTTATACGCGTACATTACATGTTTGTCATGATGTAATGTAAAGGAACTTGCATGTTTTCATAAAATGATTAAACAAAACAATTTCAGTTGTTGTTTAATCGTATAACATGCGACTGGGAGTTTTACGGAACGCTGATTGGCTTGTGGAGTCTGGAGCGATCTAACTCAAACATCCAATCAGAGAAACTCAATTATATGTCACTATAGCAACGACGTAAGAAACGTCCAATGGTGAGTGTTGATACTGAATCTGATGTTGAAAGTAGAGTTTATCATATCAGATATTATTGTCTCATGTAATTAACAGAAAGCTTTTCTAAAACATGTTTAATACCGTTGCTTGGTAATGAATATAGAAATATGGAATATATTGGCCTGGTCTTAAAAACTCTTTGGGCGTGCGCGATAATAATCTTACGGTATAACATATTATTGTCTTACATAATTAACAGCATATAATATACTTAAAAACAGTGTATTACCGTTGCTTGGTATTGGATATAGAAATATGTTCTTAATAGACGTTATATAAGTCAGTGTTAAAACCTAAACTGACAGGCGCTACAATGATCTATATATTATAAATGACATAACTTATTATTGTCTTTTCTAATTAATTTTCTAATTTAATTTTAAAAAAAACCTGTTTATTATCATAGTTATGTAAAGTTTACTGGAATACGATATATTTTTAAATGCAGAAAATAGCTTTTAATAGCCAGTCAGCTTTCTGCTGAATTTGGCCGTCATATGAGACATATGACTGTGTGCCTCGACTCGAATTTGAACCCGGGTCGCCGGATTAGGCGGCACGTAAAGTAAACACTGAGCTACGGAGGCCACATCTAACTAAACTGAAACAAAGGATGAAAATAAATAAAGCTTCATTCGGATTAATATAAAAAAATAACATGGACTTTCTAAATAATAAATAAAATATGCTTAATAATAGAGCAAAGGGAAAAACTACCTGAAATTTACAGCTTTAAAATGCTAAATAATAGAGCAAAGGGAAAAACAACCTGAACGTTACAGTAATTAAAACACTTACATGCACGCCTTGCACGGTATAACCTCCCCAGAGCAGCCCTCTGTAAGATGCAGGATATAAATGCTGAAAAACAGTAACTTCAAAACCACCACTAATTTTTTTTTCTACAAATCAAATCGATGTGTACAGCAACAAAGACCTAAATTAACCTAGGCGGATCCAAGGGGGGGAGGGGCGGACCCGGTGTACCCCCCCCCCCCTAAAATCGCCAAAGTTACGATTTTTGTTTGACTGAAATAGTCTGGTTATATGTAATTTGCCTCTAATTCTTTGTGAAAAAGTATTAAAATGTGAAAATTTTGTGCTCGCTACGCTCGCAAATTTAACTTTAATATATGAAACAGTGGGCGCATCCACAATAATTGATGCTACAAGTACGCCTATATACTGGATCACTCCGCAATGAATGAAACACTGTAAACTTTAAAGACTAAAATTATTCTGGTTTTATAAAAAAGCATGTCCTATTTACTAGCCAATAAGGTATCTCAGACCACCAGAATGCACCAGATTGATCCCTCGTTTTGAAAATTTTCCCGTCACAGCATACCTCCCCGGACCACCTACTTTTGCAATTAGATTCTAAATATCATTAATTTTGTAAAGCAAGTTTTGTAAAACTGTGATTCAGTGCAGATAACACACGTGAACATTTTTATATTACTTTTTTACTGAAAAAAAAAGTTTGCTCGCTTCGCTCGCACAGTAACTTCAATCTATGAAATTGTGTCAACACACATTCTTTGCGAAAAGTATAAACTACATAAATCTGTTTTATATTTATAAATACTCCCACCTCCTTTATTACTTTAGAGGTTGTCAATTACATATAAAGCCCTTAAAGGTTAACATAAACGTCTTCACATTGAGTATTATAAGATATCAAAATCGGGCACTTGTGCAAACACTTCATTACGATTAATCTAAGTACTGTTCTGTATTTAATAATAACACGTGTCCTGTTTAACACCAAATAAGGTATCTCAGAACGCTCAGAATGCATCAGATTGATCCATTGTTTAGAAAATTTTCCCGGGGAGCATACCTCCAGCCACCCCCCCCCCCCCCCCCCTACTCCAAATGATTAACTTCCAGTTACCATGTGATAACAAAATTGCCAAAGGATCATAAACTCAGTTGTTATATATCAGTATTTAGATATAACCAAAATACGGTTCCATGAATGAAGTGTTGTAATGTTAAAGACGCTCCTTCGCCCATGCAGGACTATGCACTGGATCCCAGCAAACTTCTTACGCCCCCCTCCCTAACCGGAAATCCTGGATCCGCCCATGGTTGTTAACGTTTTTTGCATCCCGTTTTCATTACGCATTATTTTTATCACCTAAGGCTTTAATACTCAAAGTGAATACGCATTTTGATAAACACTACTCCAAATTTATCAACCCAAATTCGAAATTCCTTCACTTTGAGCCCCAATACAGACCCATTTTTACGGAAGCACGGATTTCATGGGAAACAGTCACCAGGATTCTGAGCATCGACATAGACATCTAAAAGTTATGATTTTACGAGTTTTCGTGATCATTTTTTAATTTTCTTTTTCTTATAGGTTAAGTATACAGTACATGTTTTCTTCCGAAAACGGTGCAAACAATTTTAAAACTTGTTTGGGCTAGTGCGCATGCGTGGCTGAAACTGTTAAGGAGCACGGAGATACGAGACAACATCATACAATAATAATATTTCGATTTGATGAAAGATGGTGGTTTTCGTTCAAAACATGTTGTAGAACGTAAGTGAGTTGGTAAGGTTTCGAAATTTGTCATTGTGACTTTCGCTGTAATCGTTGGTCGGGTGTTATTTTCGGGTTGATTTCATGTATAAAATCCACAAAATGTAATTAAAACACTATTTTTTTGGAACACTTATGTTCAATAGAGGTCGACAAGGAGGTAAGTGCAAAGGTTCACTACATTGTTTTTTACAGGCATATAATATGTGTGTCCCATTCAGATTTGAATCTGGGTCAGTAACCACTGAGCTTGGGATCCAGTAATGAAGTACACGGTGGCATTTTACAGCCACTCACGACAGTACTTAACGCCTGTTGTACATAGTGATTTATTTTGTCACCTGTTATGCATAGAGAATACAAAGCCATACAGACACGGCGACATACCAGTTCATAAATACAGAGTTTGGCAAATAAATGAATACGTGATGCAAAAAGGTATGAGAAAATCCGACAGGGAAGGCAGCACTCAACCCAACCAGCAGAGCGCATAAATTAGAAACACAACCACAAAACTACCCTGAGCAATGCCCACATAAAAAGGTATGAGGAAATCCGACAGGGAAGGTAGCACTCAACTCAACCAGCCGAGCACAGAAGTCAGATACACCACAACACAACTATCCTGAGCAATGCCCACATAAACCCCTGACAAAACAGCGACAAAATGAGGCACAACAACCCCGGGACGTGACCTAGTTTAAAACACTTTAGGACATAGACCTAACGTAATGCGACCTAAAGAGACACAGCTACGACTTGACATAGTTTAAATAATTGACAAGGTAGGAATGGGCTGGGAAATAATATTACATATTCCTAGCAACTATACTGATCAATGCACTCACATAAGCCGAAGAAACAATTAAAAATCCAATTCTCCGCCGAAAAAATGCAGGATGACCCAAGTTCACAAAGAACTGATGTAATAGCAGTTATTGCATGAGACCGAATGAAACACAGCCAATTCTCAACCAAGTTTATTCTGCTGTGTTTACAACGCTAGTTTTTATCTTGAAAAATTATGGTTATCCCATTCGAAATCATAAAAATAGGCTACTCTGACAACACGGTTGTGTAAGTCTGTTAAGAGTTATCTCGCTTGACTTGAAATGCAACGAGTATAATTAAAGCGCTGGTAGCGCCACGAGAACAGGGTTTGATCGCTTCCAAAATGTAGGATAAGAAGAATCTACAATACACAGCATATCCTTTATATTTTGTGTACAGGTATCAAGTCCTTAAAGAGACCGGTGATTGAAGGGCTTCTTTATAGCATTGGAAAACTAATGATTGTCGTTACCGGAAACCACAAAACCAAAATTTGTAACCCTACACTTATGTCGAGGCGTATTTCTCAGTTACGTAGATGCCCGAGTAGTTACGATTGGCTGCTTGAGTGTTATTTAACGGACATGATTATATGAGTTGATTCCCTTGAATTTAGAAAGTGACACTGCAGTTTAAACATGCTAACCGTCGGATAAACTTCTGCTGATTTAAAACATTCTTTTGGTGAAAATGAACTTAATAATAATAATTTCTTGTAAAATGATACATTTTACTGCTTCATTGTTTACTATTTTTCCTTATGTATAACAATATTCGGTGGTAATAATACTAGCTGTGCTATAAATAGAACACGGGACTAGTGAAAAGACACAGTGTAGTAATATTTATAATTATTTTTATATTTATAATTTTCGAATAGCTGCAATAAATATGATTAATCGTAATACAGAGATAGTTAATTTTGGTTTTATTGTGAGTTCCCGTCTACAGGGAAATGTACAAAGAAGCACAATTGCCGAACTTTTTTTTCGTATGTATCTTGGTAGTCGTTAAGCGGTGGATGACATTCGAAATCCGGTGTCTGAACACTGAACTAGCGTTGCTAAGCAACCCCGTTCAAAAACATTATTCAATGCAAACCATCAGATCACTTGTTCGGCAATTGCCTACTGTGCGCAACTGCGTATTAGCTGTCTTTCTTTTAAAGTCGATACTTATAAGAGTGTAACCATTTCGATGGCTTAGAATTAGAAGGTCGTAAGTGCCACTTACGACCTTTTGAGATTCATATATATTTAGAATAAGCATCACAAGGCGCTTCTTATGAGCCCATTTTATAAAAATCTGAACTTGTCATGTTGACCAAAATGAAGTTGTAGAAGTTTGTTTTACCATAAGTAAAGACTAAATGTCAGACAGTTTTCTCTTGTTTTCTCAATATATCGATTTGGTAGTTACGACCTTCTTGTTCTAAGCCATCGATTTAGTAAGTTACCCAAACACAGTCCGATCCATCACTGAAATTGATGTAATAGTGATCATGACTTTGTTTTTTTAACGAGGAAACTTATTTGACAATATTTATATTAATTTTCCGTAACTTAGATCCTCAACAATGAACAATGAACTAGAAATTTTAACTATTAATGGTATATTCAACCGGTTCCCTCGGACATTACTGAAGTAACATCAGCTTCCGGCTCCATGGCGGAAAGACCCGGGTGTTTACAATTGTATCTTTATATATACTCTCATATGTAGTAAAATGTTCGCATACAATTATTCAATTACCGTATTGGTTATCAACGTACTAGATGAGTGAATGTCAGAAATAACGCGGTTTCTATGAGATTAGTGATGACGTCATGAAACCGGTTATGATCTCATCACATGCAATCGTTACATGGCAAACGGGGTATTTCAACATGCATTCGTACAAAGAGACGCTTGTTGAATGGCAGATATGTGGCTATTTATGATCAAAGGCAGTTCACATGCCGATTATACAAATAAAATGTGACCATGTACTATTTGTATACACCGGACTGGGAGCACAGGTGACCGTATCATTTAGCAAGATTAAATCGAAAAAAAAATTGTGTGCAAAAATATATTTTTTATATAGAAAGAAAAAAATACATACATTTTGCCAAAAATTCTGTGTTCATGTTTTTTTCGTTATCAATGATACTGTTACCTGTGACTGTAACGTAACATTTTTTTGGAACTCCAACCGCGAAGAAAACGCTGCCATGCTACGGCATGCTAGAAGCTACCATAGACAGTAGCGTTTGCTATATTAATAATTAAGCAGCCACGTGCATCAAGCAGCTGCTATTAATTAAACCGTTTTAACATTGAATTGAATTCATTGGCATTTAAAACAGCATCACAATTATAACTAAGACTCGAAGTGTGTACTTTAAATGTTGGCATTCAACTAGTATTGAGATCATTGATAAGTGGAATCTCTTCACGCGCATGGTTTAGATATATTCTTAGATCACGTGACTTTGGTATATTCTTAGATCACGTGACTTTGGTATATTCCTAGATCACGTGGTTTAGATATATTCTTATTAACCGAGAAAAAATATAAACTCCTGTTAAGTTAGATACGTGTGTTGCTACTTCATTTGTTTATAGAAACATTCTAACTAGACGAAGAAGCGAGTTGTGTTGTATTAAGCGGAACTATTTTGGCGGGAAATTATATAAGTGAGCTTCACTTTTGTGATTTTATTTAAAAAAAAAACCCAGATGAAGTTTATTTTATTCTCAGGGATATTGTCGGATCGTGAACCTTTTTAGAAAAAACATGAATGTGTCTGGATGATGTAGATGAATTGATTTTTAATCATTGTTAATTAAGCGCTTATGACATTACATCTCAAGGAATCCGTACCTTATATGGTCTTCGAATATTACAGACAAGATGAATCAAATTTTGCGATATCAATGGAAGTTAGTGTTGATTAAGGATAAAGTGTGGAATTGAATGCAGATGAATACGTGTGCATTTCAAAAGTGGTTATATAACTAAGAAATGGTGGCAAGTTTGGACTGTCTTTGTTATTACTTTCTGTAATATAATTCTGTGATAAAGATATACACTATAAATATGGGTGAACTCAGGACTGGTACCCCCTCATCCACTCCACCTTTGGGTTCAAGCACCTCAAGCGGACTAGGTGGAGCACAGACCGTGAAATCCAAGCTGGTTTTTGTTGGTGACTGTGGAAGCGGTAAAACGTCTTTGATCAAAAGATACATGGGTGAAGATTTCAATCCTGTAAGTTGGTTTTATTAAAAAAAAGAAAGAAATAAATTAATTAATTAATTTGTAATTAATTTTAATTAATTTGTAATAAGTAATGCGCATGTATGCAAATACTGTTTGAATTTGTATTGTGATAATGTTGTATTATGGTGCTTTTATGAATAAGTGTCTTTCGTATTTCTAATATGAATGGTTGTACACATTTGAAATGTTTTAGTTTATGTAAAGTGCATGCTTGTAAATGCAAATAAATGAGATTTAATTAAATAATATATAATTATGTACATGTACGACCAGGGCCGAGAATTTTAACCAATCCTTACTCTCAGTACTCAGCACTCAGGTTCATAGGAACATACACTTATTTTTCAAGCAAGAAGTTGTAATCATGTTCAATTGTTGCTAAATATTATTTTTGGCTCACTTCCTATTGTAATTTAGTATTATTTGTTATTTAGCTAGAATTGTAATTTATCAGTCTGAGTGTTGAGGGTGGCACTCAGATTCAATAATTACATGTATACCTCCTAAAGTGTACAGAATGACAAAGGAAACTCAACCAGCCGAGCACAGAAATCATAAACACCGCAACATGACCACATCGAGCAACGCCCACACATAAGTCAAAAAGTCCAAATCCCCGCCGCAAAAAAACGCAGGATGACCCAATTTTACAATGAAATTACAAAACAGCGGTGATCCAAAGAGACAGCATGAAACTGAACCCTTTTCTAAAATGTTGCATAACCGAGTGGATTAATATTTTCTTAAGCGATGGAGTTTGCTACAAACCATGCTGCCACTTGGGTAGTATTGGTTCGAATCCCACAGTAGCCACAAACATTACCTGCGATTGCTTGGAAAGACATGGTTTGCCGAATTATAAAAAAGCATTAACGCATGGTTTAACTGAACAAGTACTCAAAAGTTTGATTTTAGATTTTTATTAAATTTTATCATTAACCCTCTAAAAAGTGCCAAGCATCAAGCAATCGATGTTAAGATGGCGAAGTTATTTGACTGGTATGCTATTTTATCGTCCTTTGTGGCACAAAGGTTGAGTGTGCGAATCTGAATTTTTGAAGTGAGATTTCAGTGTGAGTATTAGCGTGAGTGTGGTATTTGAGTGTGACATTTTAGCGCGTGAATATTATCAATCTGTTAGTCTGAGATATGGATGTGAGTCTAAGATTTGATAGTGAGTTTGAGATAGAGTGTGAACAGTAACATTAGTATTTTAACTTATCATATACAACGGTTAGCAGACAACAAAAGTTCAACTCAATGCTCATCTTGTTACCGTCTGTCTTCTGTATGAACACCTAACAAGGCTGTTTCAGCTTTCCATTCGACAGGGTTTGCTTGACGGCGTACTATATCATAAACGTGTACATCCACGCTTTGCACTCAACGAAGCTGGCATGGCTACATATTATGTGTACCCTTCACGCTTTGCATTTGACAAACGTGGTTTGGCGCCACGAGTTGCGTTAATGTCACGCTTTGCATTCGATAAGACTGGTCTGGTGTGTATTTGCATTCGGATGAATCGTCAAATATATGCGGATACAACCAGGAAATTATTTTCTAGAATGTTACAAATTCATTTACACCTGTTTGTGTTCATTTCTAACAACTAGGCGTTCACCTTTACGCTGCTATTTTCTATCGATCTTCGGCGCATAATGAGGGCCATTAAATCCGAAAACCTCTCATTGTATTGGCATAATATCAAGTATAAGAATATTTCAAATTGACTTCAACCTTTATACTGAATATTCTTAATAACTAGATACAAATTATTTATTTATATATTTATTTCGATTTGGAACTTGGTTACTTTGCTTTGAACTTCACAGCGCAGGTGTCTGATAAACTAATTAAGCTGACTTATTTGACCGCCATGTGTTAAGGAACAACTTGTTCCATGTGTTCAAAACATTAAATTAGAAATAAGAACATGTCTTAGCAATGTTAATAGAAATATCTTACAAACTAGAACTGTACGTCATAGGGTACCGCAGTTGTATGTGACCTCGATTTAAACTGGGTCAATGCATGTACCTGAAATGTTGTCGGCTTTCCCTTCCATACTGCGATCATTTGGTTTGGGGATTTGATTAAGGTGTTTGCAAAGTTTGGCCTATTTTGAGTACATTTTTTTCTGGTAGGGCGATATTAGGAGCGGCAGGGGAAACAAAAGTATTTAGGCCAAACAAATGTACAAACTTATATTTTGTAATTGGTTAAAACCAAAGATACTCGAGTGCTAGTATGATTGTTTAATGTAGTTGGTATGCTAGATTTGCCAATGATGTGTTCTTGATACAAGTAGGTCAACCGTGTATTTAATAGCTGAGATACGGGGACAGGTCCGAAATGTATTACTTATAGAGGCCTTAAACTGACAACGTTTCTCTAAGCTAAACACAGAGCAAATGAGCCAGTTTCAAAGGACATGCATACTTGTAAGAATATTGTGAACGTTGTTGCACCTTTGTAAAAGGTGTTGGAATACAAACAACACGGGATAAATAGAGAGGGTGCGAAATTTTGTTCAAGTGAGGAGCGATCGTGAAGGTTGAGTTATGAAAATACCACGCCTTTTGGTTGCTGTCTTGGAAGCTACAATAATAATTGCAATGTACCTAAACGCACGATCCACGGAAGTCTAAGTAGTTCATGAAAATATCACGTTCGTGCAAAGTGCTCTAGATGAAAACTGATTTGTTGAGAAAAATAACACAACAACCTTACAAGAAGTAAATCTTACGATGTCATCAGGAATGGGAACCAAGTATATATACGTCAGCACATCATGTAAGCGTTGATGAAAACAAGCGACCCTGGAGGCTAAATAGGTCTGACAAATCACTTTAAAACTGATGGGAACTGGTTCATGATCGCACACAAGGGGAATAGATAAATGTCAGATAATTCTAACGTTAAATGATTAGTCTATGATTTATACGATTTCACTCCAAAGGTTTATACTGACTTATGTATATATCAGCTTCTCTCCGGAGAAAATCTATACAATTTAGATTATTGGTAGATCTCGTGGTTTTGATAGCGGCGTATGTACGTGGAACTTTCTGATGATAGAGATGGGAGAATTTTCTAACCAAGAAGTTTCATTATCAAACTTTTGGGTCAACCCTATGTATATGACCTTTCGCGAAAATAAACGTTGACGTTTTTACATACAAGTTTTAAATTGCCACATTAACAAATTTCGCCTTAAAACGAAATAGTCACTGACCTTGGCTACTTTTACTATGGCTCTTCTATGTATTTTGCTATAATATATTATAGAAATCAGTCATTAAACTGATTGGCTATGTGAAACTTGTCATTTGCTAAAGATATCGGCACGATGCTCGTTCGACGAAAGCAAATACGCTTTTTTTAGTTCGACTAGAAGCCTAAATGTATGTAGCTGGTTATATTTATACAATTAGGGTTTAGCAAGACATTGCGATTTCCAAGTACGAGAAATGCACTAGTAGGATTCCGTATATGAAAGCCATTGATTGTTTACCAAATTATGAAGTCATCCTTTTTAGAACTTGGGAGTTTCTACATTCTTGTACGCCCGTGGATTGCTTGTATCAAGAGTACGGTGTATATACTGTGTAGATATGATCTTTCGATCTGTTGCCATGTTTATTTTGGAACTCTCTCATTATACCAGCCTGGTAAATAATTTATTTGTGGTTAATGATGATGTTTGAGTCATGTTTTTTAAGTTGATTTTTCTATCAAAATTTCATGAAACCTCCGGCAGTGTCTAAACCGCAACTCGCTAATTACAGAAATGTAAGTGTCTGGTTTTATGTATGTTCCACAATGACGTCATTATATACAGTATACGAATTATACAGATGTTTTCTACCGTGGCTGGTGATTTTATTTATTGAAGTTTAGAAACCCAGCAGTCATACATGAGATGTTTTCTAAACAGTGAAACAGTTCCAAAATATCTTAAAATTTTGTTTGTCGGAATGTCATTTTAGGAACTCAAAAATGGCAAGACGAAATAACAGACGGACAACATAGATACTACCTGGATCATTATAATGATTTGATGAATTTGTTTAATGACCTCAGGTCGTTTTGGTTTCATTTTAGAGAAATTGTTTCCTATTTACTCTCCTGAAATAAGATAAAAAATTTGAGGGCACCTCTCAGTGTTAAGATCATGGCTGTATAGCGGCATTTATTTGTACTAGTAGCTAATTCTAGCCAGGAGTTGCGCTCATGGAGCAGGATCGCAACATTTGTTCGGTTTTGATGGCATTATCTTCATTTGAGACAAAGCTTATCTATTTATTCAAAATTTTATGTTTTGAGTCATCAACACGACTGACTCTGGCATTAATGTTAAATTTCCCTTCAACGAAATAAAGAGGTTTGTTCAATTAAAATATGGCCAACTTTAGAAGTTTGCTTCATCTAATGACCACGCGTAGCCCATTTGTTGTTTCGGTGTTCGTGACTTATTCCAGAATTTGTACCACGATCTTTCTTCACAAAGCACGTGCTCGTGGTTTTTTTGCTTGCTCAGCGTTTTATGATGATAAATGTATAAAATAAATGTATTTCCCGGTGTATATTTACACGAGTAATTGTTCTCGGTATACACCGTTTCTTTCTGTTCGTGCGGATAAAGATTATCTAAAAAGATTAAACATAATGTATGGCAGTTTGAAAGCTCTAGATATTTCTATATCAATATATGTTTTTTGTTACAGACCGTCTAGACAAAGGCAAGCTAGGTAGTGCGCGTAATATTGTATGGTTTTCATGACAGTGAACGTATTCTATATAATGTTTTACACCGTTTGCTGTGGTTATTAATCGATATATATTATGCTTTAGAAGTTGACTACTCGGCAGGATGATAAGACTATTTTTCGATCACAAATTCGTAATCGTTTACTTTCAAAATTCAAATTGGTACGAGTCTTTAAAATAGGTATAAAAATAAAATCGGACAATTTAATGAATTTCTAAGATTTTCAGTCACTTTTTGCTCTACATGAATATGAAAAGAGTTCATTCTAGGTCCTTCAGATTTGTGTCTGTCGTGCATTTCATGTACAATTTTGTACTTGATTCGTATAACAAAATAGAAACGAAAGTAACCATAAAATTGTATTGATTTAGTTAAAGAGGATATTGGCATTATGTATTAAACAACTGTCAGAAATATGTCCATTATCATAATGCGTTTTCCCCAAACAAACACCAGCTGTTTATCAGATCACTTACCAAATGACCCAAGTGATAATTGATCCCTAAAGTAATTACTAAATAATACTTAAGCAAGAGTATTCTACTCTTTTTAGTTTTTAAGCTGTCATTCCTTATCACGAGGAAATAATATACCAATCAAATACTCATAGCTATCCTGCAATAACATTTTATATTACCATGGCCTTAAAATTGAAACAAACTTATGGAAACAATTATGAACGGTACAGTGGTTGTTGAAAAACAATATAGAACGAATTCCCGAGAGATTTCGAGGTCGGTCTGCTACTGTTGATGTATACATAACATCATTTCTGACAATTTAATGGCGTCTTTGTTGGTGTAAGGTTTTTTTTAAAATGTGGTTGAATACATTACACATTTAACAAATATCAGACTAATGTTTTAGCATGCCAAGTTTGCTGGAGAAGAACCTAATAAAATTAGGTCATTGTGCATGATATTTGTTAACTAGGTCAAGTTGTGTTATTTTTGTCAAATTGGGCCATCTTGCCATTTTTGCGGCGGGGACTTGGCCTTTTAATAATTTCTTTTGGGTTATGTGTTGGCATTGCTCCTTTTAGTTGTGTTGTAGTGTGAATTTGTCACTGTTTTTGTGCTCGGTTGGTTAACTTGGTTGCTGCCTTCTCAGTACAATGTCCTCATATCTTTTGTGTAAAAAGTCTTAAAGATGTCTAACGTTACTGTGTCAATCTGGGGTTGTATTCAATATTGATCTTACTTAATTAGAGAATAATTATAGCCAATTATATCGTCAATTACTGACCAATAGTTCAATATTGTGTGATCTGTTTGGTTGTCCATATCCTTAAGTCAAGTAAGATTAATATTCTACCCTTAACAAGGTACTCCAAAGATATCTTTAAACGATTCCATATTGAAATCGCTGTTTTTTAATGGCCGGAGTTTTGGGTATATTTTTGGCATTTCATTTGTTCTTTATTACGGTTTGTATAGGTCGCATAACGTTAGGTCACTGTCCTTGTGTTTTAGGCTAGGTCGCGCCCCGGGGTTGTTGTGCCTCATTTGGTCGCCGTTTTGGCGTGGGTTTCTGTGGGCATCGCTCGGGGTGGTTGTGTCGAGGTGTTTCTGGTTTATGTGCTCGGCTGGTTGGGTTAAGTGCTACCTTCCCTACGGAATACCGTTAGGGCCATCGTGGTTACACATTAAAATCCAGAGGGCGACAATGCGATAGTGCGATAGTACGATGCCGACAATGCGATAATACGATGGCGACAATGCGACAGTACGATGGCGACAATGCGACAACGCGATAGTACGATGGCGACAATGCGATAGCACGATGGCGACAATGCGACAACGCGATAGTACGATGGCGACAATGCGATAGTCATATCGTACTGTCGCCATCGTACTATCGCATTGTCGCCATCGTACTATCGCGTTGTCGCATTGTCGCCATCGTACTATCGCATTGTCGCCATCGTACTATCGCACTGTCGCATTGTCGTCATCGTACTGTCGCATTGTCGTCTATCGCCTTCCGAATAAGTATTCCAAGTTTGAGTTGAATATCTTTGATAGTAATGAAGTAATTCAAGTTTGTAAAAACTTTAACCTTGTTTTTTTTCCATTTTACAAGTATAAAAGGGGCATAACTCCAAATCAAGGGATGCTAGGGTTATGGGCCTTTACAGTAAAGTAGAGGTGGTGATGGTGAACAAGTATTCCAAGTTTGAGTTTAATATATTTGTTAGTAATGATGTTATATAAGTTTGTCAAAACTTTAACCTTGTTTTTTTGCTATTTTACAAGTATAAAGGGGGCATAACTCCAAAAGAAGGGGAGCTAGGGTTATGGGCCTTCATAGTAAGGTGGAGGTGGTGATGGTGAACAAGTATTCCAAGTTTGAGTTGAATATCTTTGATTTAAAAATAAAACAAATAAGACTAAACTATATCCCGACCTGTAAAGTATTTTTAAAAGTGGCTCCATCTAGGAAAAAATAAGATGTGCGCATGTGTACCGGAAGGCGATAGACGACAATGCGACAGTACGATGACGACAATGCGACAGTGCGATAGTACGATGGCGACAATGCGATAGTACGATGGCGACAATGCGATAATACGATGACGACAGTACGATAACGCGATAGTACGATGGCGACAATGCGATAGTACGATGGCGACAGTACGATATGACTATCGCATTGTCGCCATCGTACTATCGCGTTGTCGCATTGTCGCCATCGTACTGTCGCATTGTCGCCATCGTATTATCGCATTGTCGCCATCGTACTATCGCACTATCGCATTGTCGCCCTCTGGATTTTAATGTGTAACCACGATGGCCCTAACGGTATTCCGTACTTCCCTGACGGATTTTCTCATACCTTTTTTGTATTAACTCGAACTTTTTGTGTGGTTATGATTACAGGACGTGTTTATAGTTCATGACTTACGATCAAAGGCATTTTAAAATTCCATACAAGTTGCAACTGTTACGTCAAAGTCTACTTCAAAGACAAAATCTTCTCTTTGTGGTGGAATATTCTTCATTCGGACTCCGGGCCCCATTAGATCATTAGACGATTTACAGAGTTAATTTGTGACACAGGTATTAGAACGAAAACTCGTCAAGGCCAATTGACATTTCTCGCCCAAAGGCTACACAAAAGTCTTTTGCTTTTAATAACATTATATTTATGTATTATTGCCTGAATACCTTGACGTATGAAATTCTATGTTCTCCACGATACACATATTATCTTCCTAAACGACACAGATATCGTCATTTAATGTCTTAAGCTTTAATTAATCTCGGCCTCATTACAATTAATACCATGGACTTAAGGTACGTAATTCAATACCGATGTTGTGGATACCCCGGTATGTGGTGTAGCCGGAGTAAAGTGCAGCAATTTTAACGGTACCACGTGTTATATTATGGCCCATGTCGCTGGCTTAGAATGTGAAGGTCGTAAGTACAAAATCGGTATTTTGAGAAAACAAGAAGAAACTGTGCGAAAATTATTTTTATTTTTTTGTAAAAAATCTATTTCAACTTCATTTAGGTCAACTTGAAAAGTTCCAATTTTTATGAAAATATACTAAAAAAGAAGTGCCTTGTAATGCAGATTTCATATATATATGTGTAACAGTGTTATAGGCTAAACCAGAGATGTATCAATAATTCACTTGTGTAGATAACATTGTATTTTTTCTTATTATTAAAATGCCTTAATGAATAAGTCGTTGGTTTTCACTGCCCTTTTCTTTAATTAAGATGATTAAAACAACAAAAGTTATGTAGACAATGAAATAATATTAATTACAATGTTTTTATACAAGACACCGACCTGAATAAACGACATGCACTTTCAGTTTCGTTTTGAATTAGGTGAATATTATATACAATGAACATGGCAAGCGGTGAACAAATTATAAATTCAAAAAATAATTTATCCCTATTACCCGGCCTTTCTTATCGCAACACGCTTATCAGGCGAATAGATAACAAAAAGAACTGATTCATGATTGTTGAAACATATTTTTTTTCAAGTGTCTATCAGTCTGTGGATTTAAAAAAAAAATTGTCAGCATTTTTTTCAACTCTGTTAGAGTCTTAAACTTTTTATCTTATCAACATAATCTAGTTACGCCATTATGTATTATAGGGCATTTCAGGTTCATAGTTTCTAAGTCGATAAAACATGCTTCCGAAATGGGCTGATAAGCCATAAGGCTTGCTCTCTGCTTTCGAAGATAACACATTTCATGAAGGCAGGTGTGGAAGAAGAAAACAGTCCGCATGTGATGCACGGGTCAGCTAGTTTCCGGCACGCTCCTTTGGCTGACGTAAACTACTATCCGGTCAATTAAAACGCCCTATACTGACGAACCTAGTCTGCCTAACACATCCTATGTTTATAAAAACAACTCCTGAGTCTACTCTTTATGTTCCTTTGTACATTTTAAACACAGATAATCAAACCCAGAATAAAATTCTGCCAAGAGTGAAAACTTGTTTGATTAACATACTTATTATCAATTCGGGTAGCTAGACTATGGCGAACCGATCAACGTCATTGAGAAGCAATTTAGTATGCACATGTACTTGTAAATCACTAGTATATTGAGTGTAAAAAGTCAGCAATTCGAACCTTTCCCCAGAATGTCTTGGTGGCAGGAGATCGAATCTTGAAAAAATAACCGTATTTATATAATCATCTGTTGAGGCGCCATACTTTGCAATGTCTTGAATATGGCATCAAGGTAAAATTTAGGGGTTGAAAAGTATGCTCTACAATGTTACACTATAATATTTTATATTTCCCATTTCAGGAGTACACACCGACCGGTTTTGATACATACACCACGACATACGAAGTAACAGATACCTATTCCATACAACTCTCACTGTGGGACACTTCAGGTTGGTATGGTAGTATTATCTCATTAAAATCAGATCCCAACAGTTGCTCCATTCCTTTACACCGTTAGAGACCTGACTACACTCCGTAAGAAGTCACGTTCAAACGACCTCTCTGACGCACACTGACGTTTGGTAGTTCACCAGGCGTTCTATTCGCTGCACTTTCAGATTTGTGACAGAAGCGATTTGATTGGATGACGTAAAGTTCACATTGACATGACTCCATACGGAGTGTCGTGAGCTCCTGAATATGTGTAGTACATGAGGCGTAATATAGGTCTGATTCTATTAAGATTGGTTGATGGTACTAACAACATGTAGCAGTTCTATACTCAATCCCTACACCATATCCATAACTGGTCATTACTGTTGTAAGCTCGGAGTTTTATTGATGAGTTGAGTCTGCTAAAACAAATGGCAGAATAGAAAAGCTGGACTGGACTCGTGGACTTGTCACGTAGACTGGACGCATGCGCCCAAATATTTGGACTCCAAATAAAAGGTCATTGTCATTTAAAGTCACCAGATCAGTCCAGCCCAGTTCAGCTTTTTAAAGCTGCCAAATTAATGTCTGATATCCGTTTAAGTCCCTGAACGTACGTGAACAAACATACAAATCATGAAATATGTTTGCTGCATGTCTGCAAGTATTTTTTTTCTTTTGAAATTAGGACCGAGAATCAATGACAACTTGCAATTAGTGGTTATTTAAGATCGATACTTTTTTCAGATTAATTACTGATTAAGTTGCCTACAGGACTACCACAAATCTAAAAAAAACTTTAAAACATAAATAAAAAATATCATGATCTTAAATAATAGAAAAATTTAAACTTTAACTTATACAGCCCCATCATTTTCTATGATAACACGCATCCTGTCTCATATAGGCTAGTCCTACTGTAAGAATCTAATATGTGTAATTTATATTCTCGAAATCTGCGGGAATTTGAGTTCGCAAAAGTTTGTAGGTCCTATTCTTGAACCATAACCACGACAGTGTAAAACGCTGAATAATTGTACTTGCACAGTTCTTTCTCTGAAAGTTGAAAAAAACGCGAATATTTAACCTGGCGACCTACTGCCAAGAGCAAATGTTTTTTTACAATTAAATAATTTATATATTTCTGTTCACGATATGACCCCCATCTCTCAACTACTTAGTTTATGTTCGGATTTTGACAGTAAACTATTATTTACGCGAAACTATCCGAATTGTATCCGTTTAGATTTCTTTCTATTGATAAGCAGGTTGAAGTTCGTTCGATCAACGGCTGTCTTTGTTTAAATCTTTATGAGTATTACTCAGTTTTATGATTTATCCACTGACTGTGTGTGTGGTCATGATGTTAGCACCGTAAACCGTGATTTTTTTCAAGACTGGGAATGATTTTGGAGTTTAAATGTACATAATATAAATTATACTGTTATACCGGGTATTCGATTACAACTTTTACACTCATCATCGAAGTGCCGTAAACGTCAGATCATTGTTCATTTTGTTCATTTCTTTCGAAGATAGCCAAATCTTTTAAAAAAATGTGTTTGCCACTATATCGTGCCTGCTTGTAGTGCGATATCAGGCTGTGAAATACCAACGTGATTTAAAAGATACTGGTATTTATCCGGTCACTTCCCGCAAAATCGGCCTTGGAGAATTTGACCTGGCCCGGTGATTATAAACATTGGAGTATGAACACCATGCTCCAGCTCATACTCCGTACTCCAACTCGAGCATTTCTTGGTTACAAAAACTGCTGTAACTTCATTATTACTAAATGGAAACATATGAAATTGGGGTTCATTTTCTGAATTAGATCATTTGCTACAAGTTGGTGTTGGTTTTGATGCACAATTCCAAAAAAAAAGCTGTTTTTCAAGTTGGAGCATGGAGTATGGAGTTTTAGTATGAGAATGAAAAATGTTGATAATCACTGGGCCTGATCCTGACCTATAAGTATGCACTTTTTGTCTCTGTCTCGGCGATGTACTCTCTTCGCCAGAATTGTAACTTCTTTTTTAATGACCCTTTTACATATATAATTTATATTTATAAAAGTACAAAACTATAGACAGCTGATTGTAAAACTTTAGATATTCAGTTGATGCACTTTCTGTTGTTCTTTGATTTACAATGAGTTATGTTTTTCTTTTTAATTTTCGCCCATTTTTCTGTTTATTTGCAGTGTTAGTTGCATATCTGAGATCTCTTTTGCGAATGTGTGTATGTATCAAGTTTTTATGCACGAGAGGGCCCCAAATTAGATATAAACTATTACTCTATTATTTATATTTTTATCCATGCACGTGATAATTTCAAATACCCAACCAGTCTTCCAACGTTTTTTACTACCGGGATATGACAGCTTTCTACAATAGTTGTTTCTGAATTTGCACCCTTGGGGTATAAAGATGAAACACAATTATAAAAATAATCTTTTATCTAAAATATATATGTATGAAATTACTGCTTTATTAGCAGAATGCTATTTTTATGGGTAAAACGGCGAATCTACGATGCGAGAAGTTATATAAAAAGTGGTATACCGTGATAGACATGTCAGGTGTGTGTGTGTGTGCAGGAATGTAGCATATAAAATATAAGTTTTATCATTTGAATTATCATTATGTTAACATGTTGAAACAATCAGAGACTGACAAGTTAACACCATAATCAAAACATCTGTTCGAAGGTCGTTATATCGAGAATCCGTAATATCGAGTTAGAAAAATCGCTTATAATAAACTCAACTGACAAGTAGTTCACTAAGTAGAGGTTCCGCTGGGGCATTGATCCTAAAAATTCATTTGATCATTGATCTCAACATGGCGCAGGCGGCATGGACGTGCAGTCATCGCTGGCGTCCCGAGATCGAATTCCACCGGTCAGACGTCGCGCATGATGTTCCGTCTTTTTACGTTTTTAGGGTATGTGCACTGGAAGAAAATTGGTAAAGAGCTTAATTTTTATCGGATTTCTTTCAAATTTTCACTAGGAGTAGCTTTTAAAATGTTCTTTTCGGCCATTATTTCAAAATAGATGAACACCTTCCTGAAAATGTATAATAGGCATTTTTCTTGAGATTTTTTTTAAAAAACGTCGTGTAACTGCGTCACATTTGTCTTGATGCAGTGTGCGATATTTCACATTAAAGAAGTCGATTTAAGGTCAAATTTTACGGAAAGATACCATATGTGTTCACTAATGAATAACGAACAAGATGGCATATTACATTTGAACGTGAGACGTCAAACATAGCTGTTGGTAATTGTTAAACAGTTTGTAAAATTCTGTAACTTTGCCATTTATTGCGTAAAATATATAAAACTTCGATATAAAAATTCCTCCAGTTATTATCATTTTCCCTGCAAAATATTGATATTTTGTACACTTTAAAAAAATAATATAACATCAAAATAGTAGTGTAAAAATGGTTGAGAAAACGCAATTTTAGAAAATACAACAATTTTATAAAAATACAAAAAAGTGTCACAGATTATTTTGACGCGACAGTAAAATCCGAAAAAAGACTTCATACACAAATATTTCTTTATGATCGTCACTTTTCTTTTCCCCCGTATCCACATGTTATAATTATGATCATCATGCAAAGTGTACAATAATTAAAAAATAACTGAGCTATAATTTTTATGATTTGATAAGCATTCTTCGTTTGCCACCCGGGGTGTCACAAAATAGAAAACGGCGTATTTTTCGTAGTTAGCGTCTCAGTAGCTTATATTATGTCATTAATATCGGATGATGCAACCTAATTTCGTAAAAAAAGAAAGGTACCGTTTCATTGATTGTTATACCTTCATCAAATTGTCAAAATTTCAAATAGCTAGGTTACTTAATTTTGTCATTGAGAGGTAATATTCGGATGTAAGGCGTTTTGTAAACTTTTTCTAAAATGTTAAAATTCGAATCATGACTCTAATTATTCATTATTCTTTGAACTACGGTGTTAGTAGATTTTAATGAATACTGAAACAAAAATATGATATTCATATTCGGTTTTCATGACATATTTATCATGTAAAAGTTCATAAGTTTCCCAGCATAAATGCAAAAATACTACAATATTGTACATCGGCATTATAGCTTGTAAACTTTTATAAATTTACGCTCTAAACATGACGTCGGACATAACTAACGTCCGCATGTTCTGACACACAGATACATAATTTTAATACACATCACAATGAAAACACACATGTATGATATACATATATTTTATTCATAATTTATGTTAAACATTACCTATGAGTTGTGAATAAAATCTTATCATGGGGTGGGGGCAAATACGAACATGTTGCATGACATTCGCTAGCTTATAGAATGAGAAGATTGTGACTACATTTGTATTACTTACGACCTATATAAGACTGCTTCACACGGCGATTATTATGAGCCTATTTTCGTGAAAATACGAATTTGTCATGCTGAACAAACTGATGTTGAAACAGCTTGATTTACCATAAGTAAAGAGTTTTTTTCTTGATTTCTCTTAATATCGACTTTGTAGTTACGACCTTCCCATTCTAAGCCAGCGCATTGTTTTCTATATAGAGTAAGAAAACCTATAGAGGTTATTTACGAGTAATAAATTAAAGATGAAGATTATTACTAAATTAAAGATCTAATTGTTGAAGAAAGAACCGTAAAACATTATTAAACCCGTTCTTTTTGTAAATACAAAATACTTTTCCGACGTTCTTTATAAAAATTGTTTAATAAAATTACAAGTTATATTCGTATTCTTTTCAGTATTATTATCGTTGATATATACATGCACAATGTATTGGATTTAATACACGTCACTTTAGTAGATTCTTTAAGACAACGCGATGAAAATGACCGCTCGAATATTTTGACGTTAAATTTTACGCTTTCCGTGTGACGCTTCCACGACGCAACACCGTGCGCGACGTCTCAGTGAAAATCATATAAAGTATTGTCCAGACAATTTGACACAATCCTGAACTTTTAGTTAGCATAATTTAACTGCTAAGATATTGTTTATATTTAGATTGGATTAGATTATTTAGTATCAAGAAGACGCTCGATGTGTAATACAAACACAAATCTACAATACCGATTTGACAGAATTTACTTGCGGAAATTGATGTATTCAAAGCAAGAACCTTGTTATATATTCACACAATAAGGCCGGGATCCAGTTAAATTCGCCCAGCTATACAATGTGTCCGTTACCTAAGCAAAGCGCTACCGAACACTTTCTTTCAGTTACCTCTCGTTCAATTCAAAATACAAGGCATGAAAAAACCGGTACCTCCCATGGAAAACGCTACTAAGCGCTTTGCTTAGGCGACGGACGCTAGGATTTATTGTTGAATGTTATTTATTACATTTTTTTCAGGAAAAGACGAATATTGTCGGGTTCGACCATTATCCTACTCCGATGCCGACATCATATTGTTATGTTTCTCACTTGGTGTACCGGAGTCATTGGACAACGTCGTTTCCAAGGTAACCAACATATGATCTATTTTTAGAACGGGTATTTAGATAGATCTACTAATATGCATTTTTATTCCACACCATTGTCCCTTTGTGCATTTGTAAAGGTTGTCCACACCTAGTTTGGTATGTTAATGTCAAATAAAACTGAATAAAGATACGAAGTAATCACCACTGGTCGTTGTTGGGCCACTAGGCTGTCAAGCGCACGCTGCTTTGTTGCAAACTTCACGAACATGAAGAAAAAGTTTTAGCACTATTAATGATATTTACACATACATATTTGTTTTCCTTTCAACACTCAAAATTTGCAAATTAATACGATATGTTTCCATTGAGCTCGTATCCAAGTAACACAGCATCTATTTTATTACACACATATATTCAAGTGGGCTATAACTAAAATACTTGTATAGAGCCAATTAGCCCGAAGCATGCGAAATATCTCACTTTTGCGAAAACGTTAAAAACTTAAAATTCAATTTCGCATGTGTAGGTAATAGAACTGCATTAGTCTGGCTACCCAACAAGATAAAATATTTTATCAATAAAATAGCATAACTTTTTTTCAATTTTAGCTAGATTTTATTCTGGGCAACACCATCAAAACAGCGACCAATATTTGCTGCTCCCAAATGATGCTAAATAAGGCATTTGATTTCAACCCAAGTTCTTTGTAGTACCTAGGGAATGCGTTTCATCATAGTTCCTACGATAGAATTGGACCATTAGTCCAATTTTCCATCATAAGTGCGTTTCGTCATAATTCCCAAATTCCTTAAAATCATTAATTAACGGATTGAAACCAAATGCCTGGACGAGAGTGTACTGTTAGTGCATGTTGTTAGTCTGGGAACCTGACTTACTTTTGATATACACTGATGAGTCAAACACGATACGTAAATACAGAAATAAATGATCAAACCTACTAGAACCTTTGAACATCGTGTTATCAATTATTAATTTCTTTCAACCGTGATGCTGTAGGTACTGGCTAGATAAGCCGCCATTTTTTTATGTTTTGGCGCCAAAAAACATGCGCGCTCTTCAATCTTTCTTCAGAGCCTAAAGGGATTAAATAAACCGCAAGCATGTAAACAAACGATTAAAATGATATAATCTGACGAAGTTGAAGATGTTAAAACTTATATTAATTAACTGAGAGCACGGATCAATCTATCTGATGGTGGGAATTTCTCACGCGCATTACATCTGCTTATTTAGTCCAAAGTGTTTGAGATTTCGAGTGTTACCTATTGCGTGGTAATGTTTTGGCTGCTAGATGAGTCATTGTATTGCGAACATTAACCACTTATTCAAAGCTCTCTCCAATAATAAAATAACCTCATCATTACATGTACCTCCGTAGCTTTGTGGTAAGCATATATATATCTTTATTTAAGTCTCATCTCTGTACACATAAACTATACAATTTACAAAACATATATCACAGTACGAAGCCATTCTAAAAGAATTATAAGAGACTATCACGCTTGCCGCCTAATCCGGCGACCCGGGTTCAAATCCATGTGGATGAACTCATATGCCTGCAATATTTCAGAAGAATGCCGACAAATAAACGGTTTGCTCGGTATTTTTGAATGTTTTGATTTTGACCTAATACATATTCAAGTTCATTTTCCAACTTTTCCAACGGACCTCAATATTTAAAAATAATCAGTAAGAAGTTCAACTTTCACGGAACTCGGGGACGCCAGAAAATAGGTTATTATTAATTAGCCCAACAGCAAGATAGATGGGTAATGCAGCTAACTCTTAATCCGACTAACGCGGTTCGACCCTTGTCACTTCTGCAATTAATTCAATAGTTTATTTTTGGCGTTAGAAAAATGTAGGCCTATACCTAAATTCTCAGGTTAATTGCAAAGGGCGTTGCCACTGTTCTGGTATTTCAGATGCTTCTGGCATTTAATGATGCTACTAGAGTAAGAAATAATTAATACATGCATCGCATATACAAATAGCTCAGAAAAAGTATGATTTTAAGAGAAAAAGCATTTCAATCATCCTGTAGTGTCCAGAAATGCACTGTCATGTACCAGTAATGTCCACATACAATTGTATAGGCCAACGAAATAATGAAATGGCCAAAAAGGGTATGAAGAAATCAGACAGGGAAGGCAGCACTCGACTAAATCAGCCGAGCACAGAAATCAGTAACAACACGACATAACACAACTGCACGAAGCTGTGCCCACATATTATCCAAAAGAAATCCAAAGTCCAAGTCCCCACCGCAAAAAATGCAAGATAAAAAAATCTTCTTTTTTTAAATTTCAGTGGTATCCTGAAATCCGAGAAAATTGTCCAAACCAACCTATCATCTTAGTAGGATGCCAACGTGATCTCAGGGATAATAAAAGTACAGAGAAAATCAAGAAAAGGGATAGAACTGATATCTCGTACGAACAGGTAAAACAGTGTACAGTAAAACCTCGTTATAACGAGCATCGATAATACGAGCACTTGGTCTATGTCGAGCAACTTTTTAAGTTCCGGTGAATTTGCACTTGTTTGATGAGCATCCGTATTACGAGCATCTGGTTTATATCGAGCATTGTACCTGTCCCGGTGTCTCCTCGACATAACGAAGTTATACTGTATTTACACAAGTTAAAATGTTACCAATGTTCGAGGGCTTTTTTCAGCTGTTCAGTTGCTCGACCACCCTTTGACTTTTTAAATTTGCATGAGTTTTGTTGGAAATCCGTGACTTAACCTTGTATCACAAAGTGATACTATTCATAATGATTATATTTTATCACATGGCATTCCTTGTATTCAGGTTAGTATAGCCAGTAGGTATAAAGTTATACGTACCACGTGTAGTATAAGCTATTTGAGTTTTTCCAAAAAATCAATGCGTATTTTGCGTTTTTAGTGTCATTTGATAAAAATAATCTATCACTCGTTGCCAATTGATATATTATATTAAACTCGTTCAGGAAATATTATTAAGCTCGCCAGAGGCTCGCTTAATAAAATTTCCAAAACTCGTTTAATATAAATTTATATCAATTGACAACTCGTGATAGATCCTCTATATACTATTTACCAAAATGCCTCTCAGCACTCATTAATCAAATCACTTACTAGAAATAAGTATAAAATGCGTTTCATCTGAAGTACGTTCTGACACACACACATACGCAATCAGAGTCATCTGTTTGACTAAAGTCGATTGATAGATTCCCTAAAATGTCCATCAATTCAACACAACCTCGCCAGAGTGGCCCTCTGTAGACGATGAACCTTTCTTGAACAACCAAAGTGTCCTGAATTCAACACAACCTCACCAGAGCGGCTATCTGTAGACGATGATCCTTTCTTGAACAACACAATTCTCCTAAGCTGACATTTACCATAAATGCAACATCAGTATACTAGTAGTATATCTAGTAACCTTTAAATAACAACCAACATTTGCAGTTTCTTATGCTCTCCTGATGTTGTTTGCTTACTCTAGAACAGAACATAACATGTCTTTAAAGAGACATTCCCTATAACTAGCATATTTTTCTCTACTTTCACATTAAATGAGCTAAATGTACAAAGCATTACCAATTATCATAATTTGTCAGAAGAAAGTGTGCGCAAATATGTCTACATAATGTCAAAAATACATTTAAATCACCAATAATAATTTATCGCTTCCAGCGATTTATTATTATGTGGTCAAAGGATAACAACTCGTGACTATTTTTCTTCGTTACGGAAATATGTTTTGATTCTTTTCTCGGTAATTAGAGGGAGCTTTTTGTTGAAATTTGAGGAGTTTAAGCAATAATGATTCTTATTTAATGTATACTATTCCTGAATCGATTTAAACGATCAAATTTATAGGGAATGCCTCTTTAATTATTTCCCAGTGCATACAAAACATGCAAGTAAATTATCAGGAATACATGAACAAGTTACATTACAAAGATAATTTCTACGTTTCAGGGTGTGAAAACTGGAAAGACTATTGACGCTGTTATGTATACTGAAGTGTCCGCTAAGTCCTCAAAGAAAAGTGTTAAAGATGTAATAGAAGTTGCTGCAATGTCGTCGGCAGGTTTAAAAACAGAAAAGAAAAACAATACCTTCCGACGGCGACGATCGTCGTTTCACCGGAAGCGCGTCAGTGAAATGGGCGATTCGAAAAGAGTGCTGAGAAACGATATAGCGAAAAGTTGTGCCCTAATGTGAAACTATCGAGAAAATTAAAAAAATTGTCAGAAAGTGGTTAAACACGTTCTTTAAAGCCTCATTAAGCAATGTTTTAAAGCCAAAAACACTTGGTAACATATCTGCCGAAATGTGTATCTTGTGAATTTTAGTAGAGCATCACAAGATGGAAGAAAACGAAATATGACATTTAGTTGGTATTTATTATTCGATGCCGCCAGGAGGCGGCATCGAGTATGAAAGGGTGCAAGCAGATGTCCCAGGAGGATACAAGATTTGATTGGTTATAACGCTGTTGGACTCGCCCGTCAGGGGTAAAATAGGACGATAAATGTTCGGTAGGTACTAAAGTCCAAGTCCCAGGAGGATACAAGATTTGATTGGTTATAACGCTGTTGGACTCGCCCGTCAGGGGTAAAATAGGATGATAAATGTTCGGTAGGTACTAAAGTCCAAATCAGTTCGGAACGGGTGTTTATATAACGGCTACATATGTTGCAATTTGCGGGTCTTAGCAGGGGCTATTAAAAAGTAAAAAAAAACTATTTGCGCGGAGCGGCGATTTTCCTTTCGAACTTTTATGGAACATGTTAAATACTTTCATGTCTGTCAGATATTTTTTAGTTATGATTTTCGATTTTTTCCAGTTCTTAGGTTTTGTCTTAATCTAAATTTGATAAATGCAAGTGTTTTTTTAATCTCTATGTTTCTTTATTTATGTATGTCAGAATAGTTTGTTTTGCCAAAATTTAAACGGGTAAATATAGCTTGCCAACATTGAACTGACACTTCTTATTTACAAAATATTCATATGCGCTCCTATACTCCTGCCAAATGGAACTAGTTCTATGCATATTTTAAACTATGTTGAACGTATTAATTCGCAATAAATTTACTTATCAAGCTCACAAACCACGAAATAACAATGTCCTTTAGTGTCAGTTTCACGTTGTCAGGCTATACCACGTTATTGGAATACACTTTGTTATTTTATGAAACATGCTAAATGCCATCTGTGAAGCATTAATCAATATTATAATGGTGCTCATATTTCTAAAACATGTTATGTTCATTTGAATAAATATTTCAATAGAAAATAGAATGTTTTCATGTTTTCTATTCTTTCCTGGTGTTTCACTGCCTTCAAGTTTTTAACCAGGTTTTCCAAAGGAAAACTCTGGTTATTAGATTGCTGAATGTCGGCGGGCCTTAACAATTTCTTCTGTGCACAACTCCTCCTACATTTCTTCATAGATTTCAACCAACCTTTCAGAGAATGATTGTCATCATGTGACCTGGTGCATATTATCAGGGTTTTATGATTCAACCAATTTTGACGGAGTTATGGCCCTTGAAACAGAAAAAATTGGCCGCTTTCCTTATGTCGCACGGTACTCAAAGTACACGACATAGAGTCATGAAACCTTCACAGAAATGGTCAGGATGTTTTCTCTACACCTGGGGTTTCACTCCCCTTTCAGTTTAGTACATCCAGAGTTATTAGCCATTGAAATGGTGTAAAATAGCCATTTTTGACTTGTTTCACATGCTACTCAAAAAGTATTTGACCTAGGATCATGAAACCTTTATAGAAATGTTTGACAGCATGTACTCTAGTGCACCTGGGGTTTCACTCCCCTTTCAATTTAGTACAACCAGAGTTATTGCCCTTGAATTAGTGAAAAATACCCATTTTCAGCAATCTTAAGTTTTTGCAGCGTACACTCAACACATGAGAATAACTTCCCTTGTGCATCACACATCACGCCGGAATTTTAGTTTGTTTACAAGTTTCTACCAATACCTTTTACTAAATAAAAAGATTTACTTAAAAAGAACTAGCGGCATCTTTGATGCCCAGCATCAACATTTCACTTGTAATGTTTTGTAACCAATAAATGCTTAATTCATAGTCTAAGGGCAGTAACTCTTTGATCAATATGCAGGACTAACCAGTCTTGCTCCAAACTACGTGTTTCACAGCACAATGTGTGCCGTGTAACGGCCGTAAAACGTCTCGCCGTACGAATAATTAGTGGTGTTATCAATTGTTATATCAACATTATACTGGTGTGATGTGATGCACATATTGTTACATTGATAATAGTCCTGTGTACAAATATTTTGTGGTTTGTTGCGATAGCCGAGTGACCTAATGCGCTCGTACTTTGAATTACCATCCTTAAAGCCACATTAAGCCTCAAACGACTATTTAAAAAATTGCAAAAATATGAAAACCTATCTACAGAATGGTGTTTTTTGAGAATATTAGTTCAGTCCCAAGGTGGGAAACATAATGAGATAGTAAAAATAAAATGAATAACCCAGGCAGTTTGATACGTTAATAATGAATGCAGCATATTAAGTCTAAGGGAAGCAACTCTTGCAAAATTATTATTTTGTCATTCATTAATTTTACCTAGGTTACATACCAGATTTTACTGAATATGATGTTAGATAGCCAGAGCTATTATTCTGTCAATAATGATTGCATAATTACTCAAAATTTTTGGTGGTTAGAAAATGTTGGGGTTTTCTTTTAAAATTCTTGTAAAAGTATTATCAAAGTATGCTTTCATCTGGTCAGTTAATTATATTATTATGACTTTAATGTTTACAGTTGATGTGTAGCAAATAATTTTAAAATGCAATAAAATTATATTGTAATATAATATCTGAATAGTTGTTCTTTTATTTTGAAACAACCCATGATTTTGACTGTTGCTGGTCATCGGATATACTGGCCAATGAAGGAACGCCTGATAGACGTCAGGGTAATGGCAACCAATCAGATCACAAAATATTGATTTCTTGGTCAGTAACAGACAATATGATTGACCATCCCCATTCCCCAATTTAAATAAGCTCTATATCGAATACCACCACTTGTGCGTCCACAGGTAACTGTATCATTACAAAAAAACTGTTTGAAAAATCAATGTTTTTTATCGTAACACAAAATTAATATATAAATTATTTCGTATTTTTGTCAATGATACAGTTAACTATCGGCAAAGCAAGCAAGCAAGCAAGCAAGCAAGCAAGCAAGCAAACAAGCAAGCAAGCACGCACGCACGCACGCACGCACGCAAGCAATCAATCAAGCAAGCAATCAATCAATCAATCAATCAATCAATCAATCTGTACTGAGCATGTTAGGACGATTAGGCCACTGAACTAGTATGGCCTGAATTTGGTCAATGATTAATAGTAAGTGCTCCAAAACGTAGTAATGTTAATCTCGATTTTTTTAACAACAGTCAGTTATTAACGGTAAGTACTGTACTTATTTAAACCTCTCGGTCAAGGATAATGATCAAGTGTCCCGGCCGAGGATCGAAGAAGGGATGTCTCTATCGCTGTCGAGATCAAGAAGTCCTGTCCAACTCAGACTGGACAACAGTTAATGCTTAGTTTCTATAAGCAATTATAACCAATAACACACATGCTTCACACAACAAAGTTGTAGTAAATAGACACATGTGAAGGCAGCCAACATCCTGAACAAGTCTTTTATAACTCAGGTTTATAGATTTTACTCAATTAAACCTAGATAAACTTAGTTTACCTTCTGGGCGATAATGTATTTACAACCGTTCCCATTTGTAAATAAAGTATACCCCTAGCTATATGTTACGACTTAATGACAATTATATCAAGTCAAAACAGAATACACCCATTCAACAAAATAATCAATAATACATTTAGCATTAAACGATCATTGATTAAATAGTACCCTGCATGAAACATGCGTAGAGATTTTGACATGATCCACGACGTTTCGTTAGCAAAACTTGAACAACTGATATCGTGCCTTTATTTATAATAGGGGCATACAGAATATTTGTTTTATAAGCGCGGAGTATCAAGAACAGACGTCCGATGAGTAAAAGAAACATAAATCTAATGGACCTTTATTGAAAAAAATGGTCAATTTTGTTTATTATATAGTCACTTCTAAAGAAAGTGCAAGTAAATTCTGAAAATGAGACACTTTAAAGATATTTCAAGTGTGCAGTACCTTCCTGAATCCCTGTTCGTTATGCGGAGCGCCTGGCAGAGATGGGTCTACGATAACTATATATTGCCTCTGTTACCTATAGTTATCTAACCGCCTGGTGGCTAACCAACCAGTCACATCAGTTCCAAACCGCCTTCAGCCGAGATTCCGTCGAACCTTCGACCATTCGCTTCCAAGGCGGACAACCTAATCACTGAACCATGATCGCGGTACGATCAGTCGTGCATACGATCGCCGCTCACAAGAATCTGGTTAACTACAAATACTGGTGAATAAAGTTTAGGATCATGCCAATTTCTCCGCACGATACTGTATTGGATATTCAATAGTTCGTTAAACATTTTTTTATTTTTTAACAAAGGAAGTAAAGAAACGGAACAATAGCTTTAGGTTAGTGTATTATATCTGCACACGTTTATAGGAGTACATACACCGGATACAATTTGAACAAATTAAAAAATAAATTTAGCTCATTTTGAATAGATTTATATATAAATTTATCAATGTTAACAAAATATTTAATTTAGCGACATTGGATAAAAACCACCATGGCAATATTACGAACGATTCGATGTTGGGGGTACGTATTCATTAATTGCTTTTTATGCCATTTTTCTTATGTATCTATTGATGAAATTAATATGAAATTTAATGCTTCAGTTAAAACTCATTTCTGTTTTATATCTATCTCATGTCTCCGTGTATAGTCCGTTCAAGGTCAAATGATAACGGTTATAAATATTGACTCGTCCTTCAGGTCAACTATGATTATCTAGGTTTAACTGGGTGTAACTGATTTAATTGTAATCCAGCTATTCTTTCGAATGTTATAGTTCGTTCATAAGTACTACTTATTGAAACGACAGAACGAGAATAAATGTCAGTTTCTGACAGAAATATTTAGGCATGGGATTCAGCATCTAGCAACTATCATTGCAATAATTCATGATTGTTATTTTCATTTTAAAACCTATTTTGTTGCTTATATTTAATAATTGTTGTTAATATGTTAGCCCGATTTGCAAGAGTCTAAGAGGTATACTGACAAATTAATCTCCCGAAGCGAGTAAATTTTTCAACTCAAATATTGTCACGTGTCTTGGTTTTCATTGGAGTCTGGACTCAAAATGTGTGTCACAAAACGGAAACAGTTTTTAACACTGCACATGTAATTACGTCAGAGCAGAGATCGCTCCGCCGTATTGTTTGTGGAAGGTGGTCAATTTTAACGGTAAATTATAATCACATGGTCCAATGGATTAACTTGAAACCCTTCGTCAAGTAGCCTTCGACAAACAACCAGGAGGAGCTTTCACATTATCGAGACCTCGAACTTCAGATATGTCCGTAACTCAGACTATGATTGGACCAAAATCTCAACTTTAGATTAGATCTCTACTTAAGATACTCGGGTGATTGGGGCTAGGACTATATACTTTTAAGGTTCATATACGATTGAGGTTTGGGCTATTTAACATAGAAATGAGAAAGACACGCATTTAAGCTGTATGACAGACAATTTGCTTTCTACGGCGAGTATCAGTCTAATTGATTGTACAATTTTAAAACGAGAAGTGTTCAACTTACATTTTAACAGAAAATAAACATCAATTTATTATTATTTTCTCAATGAAATCGAATTAAAACTTTATATTGTGTAAAGTCAATAGAAATGATACGTGACACATATTTGTTGAAAAAAGTGGATATGAATCGTTCAAATATAGAATACATGAACTACAGCCTCTAATTTCGTCAATTTGATATTGATCTTGACAATACAAACACAATACCTTCCCATGAAAACGGCCGAGAAGAAACCAAGCTGAACAAACACTAATTTTTCCCTGTCTTTATGACCTTTTCTAAGACTGCATATATTAACATTTTAAAACCTTCATACAACATTGCTTCGATATAGGGGAAACAATTTCCCACTTATAGGGACTAAACACCAGTTGGTTAATTGGAAAATTTATCAAAAAGCTCTCTCAAAATCGCAAGTTTTTGGCTTGACCGACCTACTTCATTTATATACGAATCTATATAGAAGAAAATTAATCGCATAACGTCGGTTTATTAAATTTAAAACCCAAAATATCTATTGTGTCACTAACGCATTAAAATATATATTCAACGATGTGTAGCTTAGTGTGGTGTTTAAATGCCAAGAAAAACCGCTACCTAATTAACGGACGGTTAAAACATGTTCGAAAGTTTTCATCAATAGCGCCTTGGATCGTAAGGTAAATTGTAAGAATACTTTATGTATTCGTTTAATATAGTTTTGTGATTAAAACGTCTCAAAAACGTGTGTTATCATCGAAATAGAGTTTGGTCCCTTTAAACTTCAAAATCTTCTCTAAGGTAAAACATGACGAAACAAGTTTGCCGCATAATGTTCGCTATGTTGCTATTACAGACACCAAGACCTGTGACTGCGAGTCATGTTTTTTCTTGGTCGTCAGCGTATGAAATTCACATTTTCTCGAAATTATGCAGGCAAGTTTGCCAAAATAATTTGACAGACATTACGGACTCTCTTATCTTTGTTAACATTCCACCTTTTGCTAATTTGGAGCATGTGGGATATTCTTGCTCAGAGAAATTAACCAGTGGTCCAGACGGACCTCTCTATACAGCAACCCACCTTTTCACACGTGGTTGAAAGAGATATATCCATAGATTTAAGCCAGCATGGTTGTTCAAATATAAGTTAAACACCTTTCGTATAAAAGTTTTCTAAGAAAGAACCATAAATGTATACAAACAAACGCAAGTACATTTTTGTAGTTAAGAAATAAATAACACACCACTTCAAGCATGCATTTACAAAGCATTTTAAACACTTGATATAGACGTGTTGCATATCTTCAACATTTTTCTTCCTTTTTTCAGATTCATACTGCTCGCTGTGGGATGTATATCCTTATATTATACATATCCTGTATCCAGAAAACCTGTCGTGAAACGAGAACCAGGTGGTGAGGACAAGGTACCACACTTGCACAACAAACTTAATCCATTAGACAAAAGAAGAGCACCAGACGTCGCAGACGCGGCGGCATACTTACACAAACTTCAAGTCAATGACGCAAGTGGAGAACCAGATGGACGGGACAAGGTACCAGACAAACTTCAAGCACATGACGCGAGAGGAGATCCAGATGTCGGGGACACGGTGTCACACTTACATCAATTTCATCCAGATGGTACAAGGAGCACGCCAGACGTCGCTAACGCGGTGGCAAACTTAGCCAAACTTCAAGCCCATGACGCGATAGTTGCAGCAGACGCCTGGGACACAGTACCAGACGTACACAAACATGAAGCAGACGACACAAGAGTGGCACCAGATAAACTCATTGAACAGAACCAGGGAGAGATTGACGTCGAGACATTAGCAGTTAATGATCAAGCGAGTGAAAATATCACAGATTATTCGTACTTTGAACCGACAAAACCAGTAGGTCTACAAGTTGAAAGGTTTCAACAGTCAAACGTTGTTCATCAAGAAAGCAGAACAAAAGAGGAGGTACGACACATTGCGTTTCTGAAAGTCCATAAAGCCGCCTCAACTACGCTACAGACCATGTTTTTCAGATTTGGACATGAGCGAAACTTGAGCTTTGTGTTGCCGGTCAAAGGTTATTACGTATCATCGTCTCCAGTAAATTACAAACCATTGCTTCCCCCTGCCCATGGCGACCATTATGACATCATTTGCAATCACGCATTTTTTAATTACACCGTGTATTCAAATCTTATGCCAAAAGACACCGTTTATATTTCAGTAATTCGGGACCCATTTCGTCAGTTTATTTCCGCGTTTCATTATTACACAAATGTGTACAAATTAGGTTATTTAATGAAAATTCCACAGGATCCGATTATCAATTTAATCAAACATCCCAATCTGTACGACCGGAAACTGTCCCTCACGATGAATTCCATGGCACGTGATTTTGGCTTTCTTGAGAGGCATTATAATGACCAGTCTAACAATGAAGCAACGGAATACTTAAAGGAGCTTGGATCTATGTTTGACTTTGTTATAGTTGCCGAGTATTTTGACGAATCACTCGTACTAATGAAGAGAATATTGGGTTGGTCTTTAAAGGACATTTTATACATGTCAAAGAACGTGCGCAGTCCTGATGATATAGTGAGCGATTATTTGATGGAGAAATTTAAAAAGAGGAATCGGTTGGACTACTTGATTTATAACTTCTTTTACAACCGATTTATGGAGAAAGTATACAAAGCTGAGAACGATTTCCCCGGTGAGACACAAAACTTTAAAGACATTTTATTAAAAGTACAAACGTGGTGTGAAGATCATACATATGGAATTTTAAATATCAACGGAACATTTTGGAACGACCCCTTTACTCTGACAGTACAAGACTGCACACTTATGTCGAAGAAAGAATTGGCGTTTATTGAATATCTGAAAAAATAACCGTGAGCGTGGTTTTAAAGTAGACAATTATTTAGAGTTTAACTTATTATATAAGTTGATATTGTTTCATCTACAATTTGTGTTGAATGCTATACACCTGCATGCGTGTATATGAGCAGCCAAACCTGTGTCGGTCATCCCAATTTAATTGAGGTTACCACATTTCTTAAGCTTGCGGGTATTCAAATACATGATCTTTAATATGATGTCCCCTTTTTTGATGACGATAACATTGCCTTGCATAATTATATCGGTCGGGCAGGCGGACGGACGGTCGGTATACCGAATGTTTTCCGTTTAATAACCCACGAATACTATGCTCTTTGATCTGCCAATTTTAAATGGAGGTTGATCTGCAACAGTAGATGACAGTTTCATGCCAATGGTCAAAGTTCATTTATTTGGTTCCACTACTGTAAACATGTACGTAGACAATACCAAAGAAGAACACAACCTGCAAAATCCGCAATAACCGAATGCTCTCTACCAGCGTAATCATTAAGGATAATAAAACACGAGTGGTCGCTAGGGCGTAGTGGTTACTGTTGTAACTAGTCGTACGAACATTGAAGTGATTATGGTGCAAGTGAGCTTAATCGTCTCATTCAATGTGTGTCCATATTTTTTTATTGAAGAAATGAATAGTTTATTTTTGTAAAACGTATTTATTTAAATAAATAAATATATATATCTTTTAAACATTTCTTTTTCATTTTTATTGATCAGTTACAACTGCCTGACCTCGTGTTCAAAACAAATACAAATGTACTAACGTTATTTGGCCCAAGTTCGAATTGTGTTCTCAATCCGGCTAGATATAGTTCCCTTGCAAATGGCATTCTGATCACATTGACCTTGATGCATTGCAATTAAGTGTATGTTTACCATAGAAGACCAAATATCACATTGAGGCGAACAGTCGAATCAGAATTGAAGACAATGGGACAGTCATGTGGAATAGAGCAGAAGCTGGTCAAAAATAGACGCAGGTGGAGGTCCTTTGTTGCTGCCCTGCGTGTTAGAGGACATAACGGGAAGTAAGTAAGTAAGTAGCCAGATACAAAAGGAGGAAATTACCGATCATTGGATTGATATCATGACTGTACTAGTAAACTGACCTATCATGACTGTACTAGTTAACTGACCATGTATGTGTCAATTCCTTTAATGGTTTGTCCCATGAATTGACCTAGCACAAGTCATGTCTCTTTGACCTAAGATCGAACTGACCAACTGTTTTTGGCCTTTACAAGATGATAACCAATGCTATACATGTAGATCTTCAGTACACAGGAATGGTCAAGATTAAGACTAGAATGACCAACTCAGCTTATCTTGGCAAAATGTCGAAACAATGTCGCGATATAGTACAAGAAAAACGATTAACAATTTATTTCAATTCCACCAGGACACTGTAGTCACTATTCACCCGGTAATCGCAAGCATTCAAACACACCCATTTATTATAGTCTCCCAATAAGCTGTACAGACGTCGCGCACGATGTTCCGTCTTTTTACGTTTTTAGGGTATGCGCACTGGAAGAAAATTGGTAAAGAGCTTAATTTTTATCGGATTTCTTTCAAATTTTAACTAGGAGTAGTTTTTAAAATGTACTTTTCGGCCATAATTTCAAAATAGATGAATACCTTCCTGAAAATTTATTATAGGCATTTTTCTTGAGATTTTTGTTGAAAAACGTCGTGTAACTGCGTCACATTTGTCTTGATGCAGTGTGCGATATTTCACCTTAAAGAAGTCGATTTAAGGTCAAGTTTTACGGTAAGATACCACATGTGTTCGCAAATGAATAACGAACAAGATGGCATATTACATTTGAACGTGAGACGTCAAACATAGCTGTTGGTAATTGTTAAATAGTTTGTAAAATTCTGTAACTTTGCCATTTTTTGCGTAAAATACATAAAACTTCTATATAAAAATTCCTCCAGTTATTTTCATTTTCCCTACAAAATATTGATATTTTGTACACTTTAAGAGAAATAATATGACATCAAACTAGTAGTGAAAATATGGTTGAGAAAACGTAATTTTAGAAAATACAACAATTTTATAAAAATACAAAAACATGTCACAAATTATTTTGACGCGACAGTAAAATCCGAAAAATATTTCATACACAAATATTTCTTTATGATCGTCATTTTTCTTTTTTCCCCTATCCACATGTTATAGTTATGACCATCATGCAAAGTGTACACTAATTAAAACATAACTGAACTATAATTTGTATGATTTTATAAGCATTCTTCGTTCGCCACCCGGCATGTCACAAAATAGAAAATGACGTATTTTTCGTAGTTAGCGTCCCAGTAGCTTATATTATGTCATTAATATTGGATGCTGCAACATAATTTCACAAAAAAGAAAGGTACTGTTTCATTGATTGTTATACCTTTATCAAATTGTCAAAATTTCAAATAGCCAGGGTACTTAATCTTGTCCGTGAGAGGTTATATTCGGATGTAAGTCGTTTTGTAAACTTTTTCTAAAATGTTAAAATTCGAACCATGACTCTAATTATTCATTATTATTTGAACTACGATGTTAGTAGATTTTAATGAATACTGAAACAAAATTATGATACTCATATTCCGTTTTCACGACAGATTTATCATGTAAAATTTCATAAGTTTCCCAGCATAAATGCTAAAATAATACAATATTTTACATCGGCATTATAGCTTGTAAACTTTTATAAATTTACGCTCTAAACATGACGTCGGACATAACTAACGTCCGCATGTTCTAACACACCGATACATAATTTTAATACACATCACAATGAAAACACACTTGTATAATATACATATATTTTATTCATAATTTATGTTAAACATTACCTATGTTTTGTGAATGAAATCTTATCGGGGGGGGGGGGGGGCAAAATACGAACACATTAATTAAAAATATAAGCAATATTGATTTATTAAAACAAACTAGTTATCAATAACATGTTGCATGACATTCGCTAGCTTATAGAATTAGAAGACTGTAACTACATTTGTATTACTTACGACCCATACACAAGGCGATTCTTATTAGCCTAGTTTCGTGAAAATACGAATTTGTCATGCTGAACAAACTGATGTTGAAAAAGCTTGATTTACCATAAGTAAACAGGTTTTTTTCTTGATTTCTCTTAATATCGATTTTGTAGTTACGACCTTCTCATTCTAAGACAGCGCATTGTTTCCTACATAGAGTAATAAAACATATAGAGTTTATTTACAAGTAATAAATTAAAGATGAAGATTACAACTAAATTAGAGATCTTATTGTTGAAGAAAGAACCGTAAAACATTATTAAACACGTTCTTTTTGTAAATACAAAATACTTTTCCGACGTTCTTTATAAAAAATATTTAATAAAATTACAAGTTATATTGGTATTCTTTTCAGTATTATAATCGTTGATATATACTTGAACAATGTATTGGATTTAATACACATCACTATAGTAGTTTTTTCAAGACAACGCGATGAAAATTACTGCTCGAATATTTTGACGTTAAGTTTTACGCTTTCCATGTGACGCTTCCACGACGCAACACCGTGCGCGACGTCACAGTGATCGAAAGTAACCTATTCTTTCGCTCGTAACAAGGCATACAAGTTATTTTATATTTATCGTAGCAAATGATTTATGCGCTGGGAGTAGCAAGCATGATATCAGACGTCGACATGAAAGTTGCTTTGAAACCATTCAATACTATAACTTTTATATTCGCATGAGAACTATAGCAATTCTATATACCAATGGCTTAGAATGAGAAGGAAGTAAGTAATTAATCGATATTTTGAGAAAATAAGAAAAAACTGTCATAAAATTGCTCTCTACTATGATTAAACAAGATGATTCAACTTTAGTATGGTCAACGTGACATCTTCCGATTTTCATGACAATAGGCTCATTAGCAGCGCCTTTTGGCGCACATTTCAAATATGTATCAGTCTTATAAGGTCGTCAGTAGTAGTTACGACCTTCCCATTCTAAGCCAGCGATAGGGTCAAATGTTTTAAATGGTACCACAGTTTTGCACCGAGTCCTCGATATGGTCAATTATCTGGACCAGGTTCAATCGGAATCCGTTGCCTAAGTAAAGCGCTATGTAGCGCTTTCCACGGGAGGTAATCCATGCCTTCTATATTTAATTGAACGGGTGTAACTGTATGAAAGTGCTCGACGGCGCTTTGCCTAGACAAAGGACCCCTGTGCTTGAATCAACAGACAATACTTTCTGCTGTCGACATGGGATCAACGTATGACTATTCCAAACGCGTGACATAGCTTTGTCCAAATTTAGACGATGGCCCCTACTTCACTTTCTGGACAAAGTGAGTGTAATAGCTAGACTATTTAAGCCAAGTAGGAACGTGGATATTTCACCAGTCCCTGCAGATTGCGAAACATACAGTAAGTGAGTTTATATTCTTGATCATATATTTTTTAAAGTGTAACAGTTATTCAATGTCAAAATAATTACTTGTATCGTTTTTAGTATGATACTAGACTACCTTAATTGCAATTAAAACATTGGATGGGTTCTGTGTACTTTGATTCAATCGTCGAAAATAGAGAATTCGTATAGTTTCATAGGATGTTCCAGAACACGTTCGTATGAAAATGGACAGTTCGCATGTCCAATAAATCACAGAGAGAGTTTCTGTGAAAATTAAAGCGAAAAATGATCTAACGGATATGAAAGCATAATTTTTTTTCACTTTTTAAAACAATATCTTCCGATATAGCTGTATACACTTTAAGATACATGTAATACATTCGCTGGCTAAGATTGAGAAGCTCGTAAGTACAAAATCGTTTTTTTAGAAAACAAGAAACATTTTCTTTATGTATGGTAAAACAAGCTTTTTCAACTTAAGTTTGATCAACATGACCTGTTTCGATTTTAACGAAAATGTGCTCATAAGAAGCGCCTTCCGGGCCAAATTTTAAATAGGTATGGTACTTGTAAGATGGTAACAAGCCCTTAAACCCTTCCAATTCTGAACCATCGACTTCTGTTTTTGTATTTAAATAATCATGGTTTGTATAGCTTGCCGGAGATAACTGTAGCATTGTACAGGTACATAAACAAAAATGTATAATAAAAATACGTTTTCGGTGTACATTGAAAGAGTGGATGCATTAAGTAGTTATGCACAATATTGAACAAAACATGAACATCGAAAATGTATTATATTTCCATTTATCGTTGCCACAGCGTTATTTCCACTGGACTGAAGTTTTATTTCAATCACTATTTCAGTAACCAACCATGAAATTCGTATTCTGCCTTCTGATTATTGTTTTGCCAATGGCTTTGAGCCGAACGGTCGAAGTTGACGAGCGATTCATCTTGGATTCATTCTCTGGTCTTAGCTGTAAGTATTTTACTTTACGACATTTACTTAAAATTGTATTATACATTTTGTAATCTAATAAACTTTAAACTTACATCGCCTTTCAAAAATAAGCACACATACGTTATTTCCCCATGTGAGTGTCTGTAAAACACTATTTGCAGAACAGAGAAGCACCAATGTTTTTGAAGATTATGATTTTTTCTTTTTTTTAATTGTTAAGGCTATAGATTGAATGCTACCCTAGATGTAAAATATTGAGTTTCTTTGCTTAGATTGGAATGCAACTTGGTCTGAAAAGGACGGAGAATGCAGTCCTTTGGACCACATGGTTATTTTAATTCAAAACAATTTCATCTTTATTTCTATCCCACTTTTTACTTATTTAGTTTCAGGAATTACTATGATTGTTGCCGTCTGGTAAAAAGGCATTTAAGATTTTAACCAATTATAATTCTGCATCTGTCAAAAAGTGTTTTCTCATTTTTGGTGGGCTGTATTTTGCACGACATAATCAGTTATATTCCTAATTTATCTCATAGAACCACATTTCAACCACCCATCGACTTTTGCAGGAAGTGCATTTAGAAACAACAATGTTGTATATATTTTAATATATTTTACAGTAAATGACGTCACACAAGCTCTTGTATCGGCTCTTGGTTCTGACACATCAGAGGCCGCATGTGAAGCTGCTTGTCCATCCATCATTGGTGCCATCCCCGGCGGTTCTTTGGTAGCTGGATTCTTGTGCGCCCCAGCATGCAAGGAGTAAGTATTCTGGAGTAGTATTCACAAACCATCTTTAGGGAAAACTTAAGTTAAAAAAATTAGCTGAACATATTCTCGAAGAAATCTAAGATAATCCATGTTTTCTTTGTGATTATTGTAGCTCTTTACATGATGCTTGCATAATATGTAAAATTGATAAAATCTTGATTTTCCTGTTTAGCTGATACACTTCAGAAAATTTTAAGATAAAAAATCCCTTAAGATTATTTGTGGATACCTCCCCTGACTTTCAATACTTTCTTTACTGAGACTTAATTTTTTAATAACTCCATTATTCAGTTAGAGTAGTTTTCCTATACAAGATGAAAACGCGAAAAATCAAAACAAGAGGTAACATAAAGTTAAAATAAGTATGGCTAAAATATGATCTTGACAAAAAAAACGAGAAATTTTGGGTAAATACTTTATGTAGCTACTTGTAAAAGTCATAAAACTATACATACATATTTTTCTAACACTTTGTCTATATTTGCCTTTCAGAGTCCAACAACTCGTCCAACAAGGTTAAATAATAAAAGCACAATGATTGACTTGTTACGTTATCTAAAAAATAAAATAAAACATATATAACTATTTCATTCTTCGTATTATTCATGTCTTTATTAGTGGAGCTGAAAGACCAAGACGTTGTTTCAGTGCAATGGTCATGGACCACCGATTTCTCAAATCTTGAGATTTCAGCTCATTGTCATCCCAAGTTGTGGCAAGTGTCATGGTACTTTGACTAATTTCCACGTGAAGCTGGACCTAGACTTGGTATCGCAACATAGAAACGTTATTCTGAGTTTATATATGTGATTTCATGAGCTCGAACCTCAGATTTATCTAAAATTCAGACTCTGGTTTTAGCAAAATATCAATTCAACGGAACGCAACGCAATATAACAAAACACAACCGAATACTTCAGCATGATTATATAAGTTGATATACGATGTCTTTTAGGTAATGCTATCGTCCACGGATCATTAGTATACTAGTAATGAACACGTACAGTCCAATTAGGGTTCGAATAAAGGAATGCAGTTGTAGAATCCACTATTACGGTTTAACACAAATTGCAAAGGCTTATACAAGTTCTGTATACTTTAAATCCTAAACTAAATTCTATTATTATGTTCAGGTAATGGCTGTAATCTTTTGGGTTTACACATAAACAGCTACGTCATCCTCAAAATATCATATCTGGTCTGCATAAGGACATGTAAACGATTGACATTGGCAGGTACGCCACTCTCACATCAAAACGATTCTTCCTAAAATAAAAACACACATAGATGTACACATGTATACATATTTACAACACATAAATATTTTATTGACTCGTTGATTCCGGAAGTACAAAGGGAAAGAGAGACACACCATCAGTCTATTGTGTTCTTTGTCAACCCTGGAGATGACCTTATCATCAGGTGCTTGGACAGCCGTAACAAATATGAGCCGTTATCTAGTATTAACTTTATCATAACTACTGATCTAGCACACTATGTTAAGTCTAGCTCCGTCTGAGCATGTACGCATCGGTGATGTACTCCCGATTTAATAAATGAGCATCGGAAGGCTTCGGGATGTGGTGTCATAGTGGCCTATTGAAAGCTTCGAGAAAGTCATGAGAAAACCATCCCGTTCCCCATGCACCCAAAGCTGGTCTATTTTAATCAAATGTCCAGTGGAACCCAGACTTTAATGAATCAAAGTACCGAAGTCCTGACAACTGCAAAGAGACAATAGCTTTTCAAGTAATATAACATCAAGTGGTTTTCTAAGTCGAAAGAGAGGTAAGTGCTGGATGAAAAATAAAATTTTAAAAAATATAAAAAAAATGGAGCCGCCGTGCTTCGATCGCTGGACCTTAGCATCAGAAAATTACGCAGCGAGTTGCTTAACCACTCGGCCACGATCTCGTTAGACAATATTGAACTCAATAATTTAACATAATAAAATCATTGATGTACGCGCTATATCGCGTTCCTAACGCGTAGTAATAATTATCAACGCCTTTAAACTCCTTCTCTTTTAATTTCATACAATTTCCTTCCATTACAAGAAGAAACTAATATATTACAATCGAACAGATTCAATGAAACAAGGAAAGTTTTAGGAGGAACTATTTTCATTGAGTGTATAGATTCTGTGTTGTCAGTTTCGAGAGTAAAAGCATCTTAGTGGAATTCATTTGTTGGCATTGTAATAGGTCTGGCGACATCGCCAGCCTAAAAACGTACACTTGTGGACAGAGATTGCTGATTTTAAACCATAGTTTCTGTTCATTACTTCATATGGTGTTGACTGATGAGGTCAAGGGTAGTGTTTTATTCAGACACTTAAGGAAATGTTAAACGTAAGCTGAAACATTCTATCGTCACGATTCTTTATATTTCTTGAACAACTACGCTTTCCTTCTCAAGTTCTCAACAACTATGGTTTGTTAGAGTTCATAAAAAAGATATTGGAAAATCGGAAAGGGAGGGCAGCACTCACTGACTTAACCAGCCAAGCACAAAAGCATAAACAAAATTACATAACTACTCGACACAAAGCCCATGCAAGAGTTCATTAACTGATTACATTGTAAATATTGCAAACCCTTTTCTTGATTTATGGTTAGAATTAATAGTATAACGAATTAAAAAACCCTGACGCAAGGTTAAGACAATTGACGCTGTCCGTTCGAAGACGGAAGCTTCATTGACAACCTTGCTTTATGTATGTATTGTCCAATTTATAGTAAAAATAGAAAACTTCAAAAACATTTTTGGCTTAGGACCCTCTTTCTGTAACTGTTGTATTATTATGGTACAAGTTCGCTGTCCAGCATAAGTCTACCTCGTGTCTTTCAATAGTACATGTATATTGTGTCATTTAGATGTATGTTGTCCCTTGTTCTAGTCTTTTCACTTGGTTCTTGTCCCATGTAGTTTGACTGACTGATGCGGCAAACGCTCAGTGTGGGTTTTCGGGTTTGTGTAAATTGTAAACCTATTGTACTCTGTTATAGGTGTATCTGTTGAGCAGTGTCCATGCCCCCCCCCCCCCTTTTTACAGCACTGTGCAGTATCGATATAATTTTGTTTCCACTTGTCCTTGGAAATTAATTTACTCTGTCCTCCTTTTAATGTCCACTGCGCACCCCGCCCCAACTTTCACCAGTTATATCTTGCGGAGATGCTAGAAGACATACGTTTAGGTCAATGTGCTGTTAGGGTTAGGGTAGAAATATGTAATGTTATTTCCCACCCTATTCATACCTTGTCCGTTATTGTAAACTAGGTCAAAACGTAGTTGTGCCTCTTTGGGTCGTAATAACGTTAGGTCACTGTCCTTGGTTATTTAAACTAGGTCAGCGGGTGGTTGTGCCTCAATTGATTGTGCGGTTGGGTCGCCGTGCAGCGGGGCCTTGGGGAACTTAGTCGAGTATTGGCTTTGTTTCATTCGGACTCATGCAATAACTGCTATTATATAATTTCTTTGTGAAACTGGGTCATCCTGCATTTTTTCGGCGGGGACTTGGATTATTTATTACTTCTTCGGCTTATGTCTGGGTATTGCTCAGTGTAGTTGCTAAAATATGTAATGTTATTTCCCCATTCCTACCTTGCCCGTTATTTAAACTAGGTCAGGTCGTAGTTGTGCATCTTTAGGTCGCATAATGTTAGGTTACTGTCCTTAATGTTTTAAATCAGGCACTCCCCGGGGTTGTTTTGATTCGTTTTGGCGCCGTTTTGGTGTAGGTTTGTGCTGTTGTCGCCGTGTAGCGGGGCCTAGGGGAATTTGATTAACTCTTGGCTGCGTTTTTTATTGTTTCTTTAGCTTATGTGTGGTCATTGCTCAGGATAGTTGTGTTTTGGTGTTTCTGATTTCTGTACTCGGCTGGTTAGGTTGGCTTCCCTGTTGGATTTTCTCATACCTTTTTGCAGTGCTCAACAATTTTAAACGTTTACAAGAATGGTATTGACACTTGTTAATGCTATACCAGATTGATAAATGATACCCGTTCACTTGAACTTGCCATTTGTATGTACGTCAATGTGGCTAAGAATTTGTAAATCCTCCGATCTAAAAGTTGTTGAAACTGAACGTCAAATCCTATAATTACAGTGAGCGTAGCAGCTTAGATGAAAATGTGTATCTGAAATACAAATCATATTAAAATTTACACCAATTTTGTTAATTTGCAAACTGATACAAGTATATAACTCGAAACAACTACCGCCTCCTCGATAGCCTAGTGGTTGAGCGTTCGCTTCGAGTGCGGGAGATCCCGTGTTGGAGCCCAGACCACGTCATACCAAAGAAGAAATAAAAATTGTACCATAAATTCCCTTGCTAGACGCTCAGCATATATGGGAAACTAGCTTCTCTTTTCTCATACCATCGTGTCGATGGATAACATCAGTAATGAGGTGAGCGTATAAAAGTTAAAAAAGTTAAGTTACCAATTTTCGAGGGCTCTTTTCAGCTGTTAGGCCGCTCAAGCACCCTTTGACATTTTAACTCCCCTGGTCATTGGGCTACATATGGAAACCTACACTCGTGTCTCCCTGGGGAGACTATTTCTCTCCTGTGGTGTGGCAGCCAACATCGATCTGCGGCGCCCATGAATAGACACTGCCCTCACAGGTACCATTTTACACCATGGTGGAGTGGAGCTGTGGGTCTTGCTCAGAGATTTTAACCAGTGGTCCAGAGGGGGATCGAACCCGGGACCTCTCAATCCCGAAGCGCATGCCCTACCTCTAGGCCACCGCTCCACACACGGTCGAATTTCAGTCATGATATGACACATTTGTCATTCAGTTTTATCTATCCACCAACCAAATTGAGCATATATCTTATCTATAGGTGCACTTTTGTTGATTTAGGTTTCTATTCATATGAACATCTGGATAACTTTGTTTTAGGTATGACCTTCAGATATATTCATTTAAGCACCACTTGTAAGACATGTATGTTCACATTACAACAGATTTTTGTTTCCAAATGATATATCGGTTCTGTCTTTGTACTGCACTGTCACATGGCTCTTTATTTACATAGCCATGCCTTTTTAAGACATGTTGATACAATTATATTCATGTACGTGCATTTTAGCATTGTGGAAAAGTTTTTTTAAACTAATTTATTATAGGTTGATTGTGGAATAATTCTACAACTTCTATCAATCATACTCTTGACATCTCACTCCGGATTTTATCCTTCACCGCATTTGTATTTACATGGAAGATTAACAGCTCATGATAAGAACGTACATGTTAATTGGATTGCTTTATTGCATCTCTGTTATTTCAACTAAATTGATATTCCGACAGTTGACATCATTTTCATCAAAAACTACTTGAGCTATGTCTCTCACAACGGATAGCGTAAATAATATTTTCCCATTCTTAGACATTAGTCTCAAATAAAGGATACCTACCATCCACATGCAGCAGTCTCAAATAAAGGATACATGTACCTACCATCCACATGCAGCAGTCTCAAATAAAGGATACCTGCCACCCACATACAGCAGTCTCAAATAAAGGATACCTACCCTCCACATGCAGCAGTCTCAAATAAAGGATACCTACCATCCACATGCAGCAGTTTCAAATAAAGGATACCTACCATCCACATACAGCAGTCTCAAATAAAGGATACCTACCATCCATATGCAGCTGTCTCAAATAAAGGATACCTACCACCCACATACAGCAGTCTCAAATAAAGGATACCTACCATCCACATGCAGCAGTCTCAAATAAAGGATACCTACCATCCACATGCAGCAGTCTCAAATAAAGGATACCTACCATCCACATACATCAGTCTTAAATAAAGGATACCTACAATCCACATACATCAGTCTCAAATAAAGGATACCTACCATCCACATGCAGCAGTCTCAAACAAACATAATCAATGTAACACAAACATCAGTCTGAAATCAATGTTACCAACTGAGCTCAGACATTTATCTCAAAATACGAAAAGGTAACAGACTTGGTTCAGCCGAACAACGTGTTTATAGTACACAATGTTATTGAGATAAAACAACAAAACTATATCATGCACATACATGTATATCTTTCTTTAAGACTTGCAACGAGCAAGTATGTCAATGGTGAAAGCACAAGCGGACACAGATGGAAACGACGAGGCACATGAATGCCAAAAGTTCGTGGAGGACTTAGAGATTGATTTGGAACAAAAGGTCGGCGTGCATAATGACGACAATGCATCATTCTGGCATCGGTTCATGCATACAGCATGTTTGTGTCTTAGTCTGCTAGCTTTGGTACGTAATAGCATTCTTACTTTGTAAAGTTGTAAATGGTTTCACCTGATTTTTATTTGTTTGGGTACAGAAACCGATTTAAAAATCTAAGCGAAAGTAGTCCATATTCAATTCGAAACGAAGTAGTTCCATATGTATGCGTTTTATGCGCAAACACTAAAATTTCTCAACTTCGTTAACTATGCTGATTAGACTGAACTTGTTTTATGCGTTATCAACTGTTAAAGAATAATGTGGGCTCCCACACCATCAAAGCATCTCTCACATGCTTCCTTCCCTGTCCGATTCCATTACATGCAAGTATTCTTTTGTTCACTGTTGGGGCTTCAAATGTTGGACTATGTTTGTCATAAAATGTTGAGCTACATCGTCGCGTATGTGGTCTGCATTTTAGATTGTTGGGTCTTACGACATACCACACGTAGTACGCAAATTTAACAAGATACTGCAGCGTCATGTTATTCTTACCCACTTGGACCACAGCTGATTGTCATGGCTTATCAGTATGAAAAACGTCAATTTGTGTCCATGAAATGCCTGTTTAATGCATACATTTTAGGCATCTTGCAGCCGAATGGATGCTATTTTAATATTCGCAGCACTTTTCTTTCATCGGCTTTGCTAAGATAAATTAAATGTAAAACGGGCTGGAATTGGATACTACATTTGCAGTACATGTATATCGGTTTGTTGAACAGTATTATATTTAGTGATTGGTATCTACACTTGGACCTGATTGCATTCTATGTACCAATTTTAGGGATGGAGAAACTCTATACTCGGACCAACATTACCAGATCTCAGGCTGATTATTGGTGAGGATTTATCTGCCACATCATGGATATTTACAGCCAAATCATTAGGGTAATATATTCCGTGGATTTGTTTGAACCACAGGCCAACAAAATATATCACAAACTACAGTTTTGACTTACCAAAATTTTCACCATTCAATATAACTGACTGAGCCATCATATCGAATGGGGGAAATTTGGGGAAGTCAGAACTGTGGTTAGTGATATAATTTGGTTGAATAACATTTATAAATTTGTAATTTTAATTCCACGTCCTTCATGTTTTTGCAGTACTGGTGTATCTCGGTGTAAATTTACCACGACAACTTTAGTTCCGATGAATGATATCTATATAGTGCACTAACATTATTAAGATTAGAGGTTGGGCATGGGACTGAAAGTATGAAACTGCATACATTTCCATTTCAAGTATTCAATCCTCAAGCCTAAGTGGTAAATTTTGTAATGTGCATAGACAGTCCAACGTCAAACAGACACGGTGCCATTGCCTAGCCACCCATGCAACAGGTGAAAGAAATAGAACAAACCATCAATACCCCAACGGATATTTAAAGCAATACTCGTCTCAATGAGTGACATACATTATTATTTATTTGTATTTGTAACTATGGACTTCGAATTTCGTGCATAATAAATAACAAGGGGAATTAATTCGGTGATAACTACACTAAAGTAAAATACAGGTTATAAAAGATCCTGAAATAACCTCTTGTATTTGATTTTGGTGAAGTATAGGCCGATGGACAAGAATGCAAATTAAGTAACGTGTATGTAGTGTCCGTCCAATGACTCGATACTTTCCATTCTGGTCCCTTTTGGAGAGACTCCTCCGTTGTCACAGTGCGCAAAAATTAATTTAGGCTATGACACAACTGTAACTATAATTATTATTTCAGTGGATTTGTTGGTTCATTGTGCGGAGGATATGCCTACGATCGATTCAACAAGATCCTCCTCCTCACAACAATAATGGTGTTCATGGGTGTGTGTGCAGGATTCGTCCCCTGGTGTAACTCATTGGCCGCCATGTTTGTTATTCATGCTGCACATGGGTTGTTTAGTATTGGCTTAGATACTGGTGAGTGAAATGAGGTAGTATAGTGACTTGACTAACCACTGATTTTTAGGATGGTCTTGCTCAATGTCAAGTACTTCTTGTTGGTCGGTAGAAAGACATTGGATTCCTACTAATGGTACAATGATAATGACATCGTCACAGCACAGTGTACGGATTTAAACAAGTATCAAGTTAAGTTTCTAGCAACTGTTTTTCAATTGTTTCTTTCTCTCCGGCTCCAGGTTTTAGTCCAGAACGTTAGTATTAATATATTGGATTTCCTTCACCCGTATGCTATAATCTACGGTCTGATCATATGAACTATTTCAAGATATTGCTGGATAGTGAAGGCACGAACTTTGCAATTGTACAAGTTGAATGATCAAAATAGTCTTTTGAATATATTTTCGAATCTGGAATCGAAGTACACCTATCTCACAATTTGACTTGCAGCAGCCACAGCAGATATAGTGAAAGTATGGGGACAAAAGTCTGACTCCTATATGCAAGCATTACATGGGGCTTTCAGTGTAGGAACTATAGTATCACCTTTCATATGTGAACCTTTCCTGGCAAGGCATACCATCATATACAACCAAATCTGGAACTCTACGGAGACAGAATCTAACCGAACCATCGTACCAAATAATAATGCTGACAACCAAGCATGGAACTGTATGGAGATAGAAGCTAACCAAACCATTGCACCAAATAATGATACTACCGACGCTCACCACAACGGTGCAACAGAGATTTATATCCCATATTTAATAACAATGGGTGTGTGTTTGCTTGCAGCGTCGTCCTTTGTTATATCTAGACTGAAATTTGGAGACGTGTATAAGAATCCGGCTGTTATTAAGACAAAGACGCAAGGCAACATTTCTGGCACATGTATTACAAGGAAGTATTGGCTTAATCATCGTATGAAAGTGTTGTTCACCATTTTGCTCGCTGTTAATGTTGCCCTGGCTGTGTTATGCGAGTACTGTTTTAGTGGATTTCTAATGACCTTTCTAATTACCGAGTTACATTGGAACAAGACAAGTGGGTCAAACGCAACATCCACCTTCTGGATTGCCTTTGCGCTTGGTCGTTTAACTGGAATTTTTGTGGTCAAGTGCGGTCGCTTGTCGGTGGTTATTATAGTATTCTCTATTATATGTGTGATAGGAACTGTTATATTTTGGGTATCAGTTACATTTAATATTACTTTCCTTACTTGGGCATCAATTGCTGTGATTGGTTATGGTATGTCGGTGCTTTTCCCATCTATATTTTCATGGCTTTCTGAAAATGTCCGTAGTCTGACGGGAAAGACTTGTAGCATACTTTTCCTCGCTGTTTCTGTCGGAACAATGACATTACCTAAACTTGTTGGTTATCTAATGGACAAACACTCGCAGTTGTGGTTTGTATACGCTATGCTTATGTTGTCTGTAACAATGTTACTCCTGTTCATTTTCATTCTAGCTTTGTACACAATATTAGAAAGAAGGCAAGCACTGTGTTTGAAACAAAATCACTTCAAAGAAACAAATAATGATCAAAACGATACAATGTAGAAATAAAGCATAATTAAGTTTTAAAGTGGCTTTTTTATTTTGTACTACTGCTGTAAAAGTAGATGTAGTTTAACCTTGCGAGTGCAACTACTGTATATAATAATGTAGTGTTGCACTCCATCTAGGTGTAAATCGGTACCTGTGAGGGCAATGTCTATTCCTGGGCGCCGCAGATTGATGTGAGCGACTTTACAGCTGAAAAGAGCCCTAGAAATTTGGTAACTTTTTAAAAACGTTTTAACTTCATTTGAAGAGGCTAGTGTCTGTGACCTACCTAAGTTGAGATTACTTAAATTGAAACAACCCGTATTATGTCGCATGAAACATCATCACAAAGATCAATGTTAACAATGATAATGTTGATGTATTCATATGCATGTGGCATATGTTATTTTCATGCAACTATCAGCTGACGACTTGGACACCCCTTGTATGGACTTAACATATCATTGTGTAGGCTTTACATAGAAAAGTGTTGAACATAAAATAGTTCTCGAGATAACGAAGTTTTACTTTAATGAAAATTAAATTTAACTGAAAACCAAAAGATAATATAATCAGTATTTAAAGAATTTGTTTGTTGAAGGGTGTTTAACCTTCAGTACAATGACATCAGATGTCAGTGACCTTTAAGTTATGTACAGGGTGTTCAAAAAGTGTGCTCTTAATTTTTTTTATAAAATTAAGTCAAGTTTAATTTTGAAATATCAAATTTTCCTTAATTGTATAAGCTGAACAGGAAATCAAGATAAGCCATTCTTTACATTGTTTGGAAGAGTTATTCTTCGTTTCTGTGGAAATATGTTCAGCTCAATATTTTAACTTGGCTAAAAAATCACTTAAGATGCTTCTCTTACACCCTCGTTGCGATGAATAACATCGGGAAAGAGGTGTCGAAAGTGATTAATATAAGTTGAAAAAACTTGTTTCACAATCGACCTTAAATGCATAATTAGTATTATATTAATAAACTATTGAAACTTTAAATTGATAACACTTTTTGAACACCCTGTATGTTGAACGTGTCAATAATCACGTTGGTGGTGATGATATACAAATTTTATAAAGCATCTGAACCAGTTTGTATGTCATGTACTGTTTGTATAATTGGTTAAAATGGTAGTCGGTCTTCTTTAAACAAACCGTTGTTAACATGTGTGCATGACTTTTTACACTTAGCTGTTTTCGAGCATTGATGCTTTAGTGTTTTTGTGTTGAACTTTGTCTAGGATAATAAACGATAGCTCAAAGTAAAACAGACTTAATTTGTATTCATCATATTAAATACTTACCGATCATGGGGGTTGAAAATATTGGGGACGAAACGGATACGCGAGAATTTCAACATTTCATCTTAGAAAACAACAAAGAAGTTGGAATCACAGAAGCAGAAAGCAAACATAGTTCCAGGGAGAATTTCCGACATCGATTTCTACATACCATAGGCGTGTGTTCTTGTTTATTTGCTCTTGTAAGTAAAATATAATTTATAGTCCGACATGCCTACTGACTCCATTCAAAAAGTGTACAATATTTCTGTAAGCAGACACTGTTGTGAGACGTAACAGATATTGATCGGTCAATTTAAGCTTCGCTTCGGACAATTTCTTGTTGTACAAAACTATCCTATAACGCTAGTAAGAGGACACGTTGGATAAAAAAACTAGTACTAGTATCTATTACATATTCATTATTTACGTGTATTAATAACGAGCTGTTTTGCAAATGTTTGATACTAACGTACGTAGACGTCCGAAGGTTTAATGATAAAAATGGATGTATAATAATACTTAAGCATCTTCTTTAAAAATCTAAGTTTTTCATCTACTTTGTGTAACTACATGTGCATGTTATTTTAAGTATCTTTAAGTATCCGTCGTAAATTGGTTGTTGTATTTTGCCTTACACTCTTATAAATGTACTGAAACGTTTTTTATTCTTCGTTGTACATTATTGCATCGATGTATTCCACAGATAAGTGCATCATTGATAAAAAAGTAAACGAAACAAAGATTTTTAGAAAAATGTTTTTCTTTCTTTTTATTTCTTATTAATGGTACATTTATTTGTGTTGCGTTGCATTCGATAAATCGCATCAGCATTTTTTATTACGTTTTCAGGGCTGGAGAATTGCGCTGATTGGACCAACCCTACCAGATCTTAGTATGATAATAGACACGGATTTATCAACCATTTCCTGGATATTCACCTTCAAATCTATCGGGTACGACTTTTTTCTCAAGTTGATCCTCACAGCGCATAAACCAAATCTCTGTATGACTTATCGAATTGCATATTGTATCATTTATTGCTAAGAAAGCTCGTATTATCCTTGATAGTAAAATACAGACCAAATTGCACAGTGGAGTACTGCGCGATGGGTTACATTTTTAGTAGCATACATATTCGATTTTCTAAATCTGTATCATGTAGGTTATAAAGATGTCAAAGGCAATGACATGAACAGTTACCTTTTTGTGACTGGACGTTTTATTGATGCATTTTTATCATTGATAAAACAGATACCAGTGACGTTATGTGCCGAAAATAGTGCCAACGTTCGTGGCGCCGATGTTTACACACTAAACAACTGCACAATCTTCATTTTATCCTATTTATTTTACCAAAAACAATATATTTATTTAGTACTATTAACTTTTATTTCACAGAGGTCTTGTAGGAGCGGTATGCGGTGGTTTAGCGTACGATCGCCTCAACAAGACGGGTGTATTTATGTGTGTTGTAGCATTGATGGGTGTGTTTACCGGTATCGTACCATGGTGTCACCATCTAGGTACAATGATGTTTGCACATGCAGTGCTAGGTATTACTGCAGCAGCCCTCAATACAGGTTTGTGTTATGCATTATGCATGTCATGTATTCCTATTTAAGTGGAGTTACTCCTATTTTCGTTGATAAATTTCTGATTTCTAAGTTCACCTACCTTGCACAAACTTCAGTGCATTTTGGTACATTTTATGATATTCTGTCCCACATTTATAACCACCAGCATTAATATATTCCTTGTTTATGCATCTGAACCCCTTGTAAATCACATTTAAGTGCATCTTGTGACATGTTTTTCTTTATCACTCCTATTTGGATTTAACTAGCTTGGCAGGCATCACTTTCTCATTATGTACATAGAGCACAGTCAACTCTATTTCGTTATAATATAAAATTATATCGAATTTCTTGGAACTGAAAATATTTCGAAAAAAAACGAAGTAAAGTTTAATATAATTATTATAAAGTGCACCTACGTTTAACACGTGCTTTGTACCATCTAAACAAGAAACTCAATATTGACAGTTATTTTGAAGACTTATGTAAAGAGCTCATGTTATCACTATGAAGGCTTCATTTTGCAGAGAATAAGAGTCCAACAATTGTTTAACCTAGGTCAAAATATTGTGTTTTACTAACATGATTTTTAAAAATGCTAAAGTGAATACTAGCTCTCTAATTTTGGTTGATATGACATTGTATTGTATAATTTCAGCGGGTAATGCCGATATATCAATACTGTGGCGACACAAGAAAAAAGAGTTTATGCAGTTGATACACGGGTCATTCAGCCTTGGTGCAATAATCTCACCGATTGTTTGTCAACCCTTCCTGACTAATAAAATATTCCAAGTTGACTCGAACTCGACATGGTGGGATACAAGTTCTAACCGCACCCAGGACAATATGAATCATTCAAACGCAACCACAGCCGGGAATGAGCTTGAGGGACATGTCCTTCACGAGGCTCAAGTCTATATACCGTACATTATATCCGCATGTGTGTGTTTTGTGGTGGTTTTGTACTTTATCGTTGCTCTGTTCACACTCGGAGATGTGTACAAATATATATCGTCTCACACAGATCCGAAGAAGATTGTTAATACGCTGCAATACTTTCTGAGTGGTCGTATGAAAAATGTCTTTACGATTCTACTGGCAATATCAATATCAATTTATTCCGTCAGTGAGTTTTGTGTGACCGGATTCCTCGTCACCTTTCTCATCAATGAGTTAAGTTGGAGTCTTACCAAGGCATCAAATGCAATGTCTTTATTCTGGCTCGCTTTTGCTTTCGGTCGCGTAACGGGGATTTTTGTGGTGAAATGGTTTCGATTAAGTTTCGTATTAGTAATATTCTTCTCAATCTGTACCTTTGGTATTGCTCTTCTGTGGATAGCGATCGTTTTCAAGATTCATATACTTGTATGGGTATGTATTGTGCTGATCGGGTATGGACTTTCTGTTATAATGCCATCTATATACACGTGGCTATCAGACAATGTTAGAACATTAACGGGAAGAGTTAGCAGCTTACTGTTTGTATTTATATCAGTGGGTAATATGACGTTACCGCTACTTGTGGGCAATCTAATGGATAAGGTGTCTCAGATGTGGTTCATCTACGCGGTGTTTATCTTATTCATATGTAATCTCTCCTTATACATCTTCATTTTAATGCTATTTACGATAATGAAAAACAGACAAACACGACGTAGTAACAATTTAAGTGAAGTGAGTAGGTCATCTGCCTCGCCAGCGTTGAATGTACTCAGAATATGAACGACATGATATTTAGACATTAAGATTACACTGGCTGTCACTCTACTGGTGTGGTTGGGACCAGGCCTACGCTTAATGGTCAACATTTTGGCGCAAATTAATTCGTCTTGAAACGACTACACAGCAAAGAAACATCCATTTCAGAGAAACAAGGGAGACGAGGGCCTCAACATGTTGGTTATACGACGATCCTAGCTAAAGCTACCAATCGTGAAAACTCGGCAATTTCCGTTTGTCCCTGGTAAATAAACAATGCAATGCAAAAAAGCCGAGGTGATCAGAGAATGCCTAGCTACATGTTTAATCCATTGTTACCCACCTATGTTCTGTGTGACATTCGAAGAAAGCTATAGACATGTCACATGTGTGTTTCTTTATAATAGTACGTTATACTATGCGTTGTACTTGTTGACAAATTAACGTACTGCGTATATGGATCGAGTTTGTTTTATCTTTGTAGGTTGAGCACACAAAAACAATGTGTTTACATCACATATTGTAAATCAAGGACTTAGTGCAAAATTACGGTTTGTGCCTCTATAAATTGATATACATGTAGTTATCATAGTTTTGCACTGAGTCTAAAAAAGGTTCTCATAAATTAAGTTCAGTAGACCGATCTACGTGCAGGCTAGCTGTTACTGTGACCAATCATGACAGGTAAACATTGAGTTGTTTACAAGCTTTGGATCATGCTCCAACATCAACATTAATCACAAACCAGGTCTTTAAGATCAGATATTGCTATGCTATTAAATATTCCTAAAGTAAGAACCAAGAATTATGGTGAAAGGCGGTTTATAAATACAAATACATGTCATTTGTATAGCGCAAAAATTATGAAATCATATTCTATTGCGCTTTACACTAATATACATTCACTTAAAACATTCAATTTAAAACCTGGATTCTAGAAACTAGATTTAGTCATATGATAAAGAGCACACTCATTGCCGATGAAACTTCCTATACAAATAAGTTTTCAAATGTGCTCTGAACCTGGTTTCACTATTGATGTCTTTGAGATAGTTTGGTAGATCGTTCTTCCATTTGGACCAGTGACGGCTATAGATCTGTCTGCTAATTTTGTTCGCCGTCTAGGGATGTGAAAGTTAGTGTCATTTTGTGATCATAGTCTGTACCCTTGCCGAATAGGATCAAACAATGTCTTTAGATACGATGGAGCTGTACCCATGATGACACGGAATAAGATTACCAGAACTTTGAACATTACCCTGGCCTTAACTGGAAGCCAGTGTAATTCTGTCAGTAGAGACAAATGTGCTGCCACCTTATGGAACGGTCTTCCTGTGGAAATCAGGCGCATTGACTCTCTGACAGTCTTCAAAAAGACTTTAAAAACACACCTGTTTAAAAGTGCATATCAGTGAAATTGTTTTATACTTTTAGTGAACTGTCAAGTGTCAACTAGCTGACTTTCGCATGTCAAGCGCTTTAGAGACTTGTTATATAAAGCGCTATATAAATATTTTCAACTATCAACTTGCTGAAAAAGTTGCGATAACGTGAAGGGTTAATTTCTAGCTCAGGTATGCAATATTGATCTTATTTGATAGGACAATAAGGATAGGCAATCCACAAAAGTAAATTGGTTTACAGTAACATAATGTTATCATGAAGAGAAGCAATGCCAGAAAGATGGGTTTTACAAAACTATGAAATGGTGAATATAACAAAGAAACAAGATGAAAGTTTCCGGTACTTTAATAATATGACAAATACCATTCAGCATTAACAATATCTCGTATGTACATAATACTGTAAAATCATTCATTTTCGTGGGGGATTAAATTTCGTAGATTTTGTGGTTCACCTTCAACAACGAAATCAAATCCCATCCAACATAATTTTGAGCTTTGTAATTATGACCTGAAATGCTAAATCCATGAATAAACCTCTCATCGAAATGGTCTTGTTTACCAAAACCACGAAATTTCGTCCCATCGGAATTAAATGATTTTACAGTAGTAATGTAAAATCATTAATTTCCATGGGGATTAAATTTTGTAGACTTCGTGATTTCCACAAAATCAAATCCCATCAAACAATAATCTTGACCCTTTTATCTATTACCTGAAATGCTAAATCCATGAATTAATGTACCATCAATATTGTCTTTTTTACCAAATCTACTAAATTTCGTCCCATCGAATTAAATGATTTTACAGTACCATTCATCATTATAAACAATGTCCCTAATGAACATGAATCTGTGGATTAACAACATTATGATACACACAGAGTCTGCTTTCAGACCCTCTCAAGTCCTGAAGTATCTCAATTTGAGAAAAATCTAATCTCAAATAAAATGTAATGTGACATCACATGTCTTTGAGTTAATTCAATTTCCATCAGAGGCTAGACTCAAATCAGGTATCATAAAACGGAAACACTATGTTGAGTTTATATCAGTAAAATTTGCAAGAGTTCTTATATTATTTCAAATTTGTCTCAAACTCTCGACTTCAATATGAGCAGACTCTCAACTTGAGTTGAGATTTCTACTTAAGATGCTTTGGGAAATAGGGGCCAGGTTGTCCTGCAACATTACCCATTGATCAACTTAATTACTGAGATAGAACCGTTTAAGATTGCCAATCAAGGTATAAGATTGGTATTAGAATCTGAAGGGAAAACTTAAAACTTTCATTTAGTGGAAAATACTAGTGTATGTCCTGCTTTGGGAAACAAAAAAGTAGGTTTTTGATTTTTGGAAAACTGTATGATTTTAAAGAAATTTCCTACTGGGAAGGGGCCTTTTACAGGCCTCTGTTATATAAGGAGAAAATACCCTGCCCTTGTTTAGAAGCATTATGTTAAGTGCTACAAAAAATGTGAACGAACAATCACAAAGAAAACATTGATAATTCATCATTGCGTGAGCAGTATATGCAGCTCAATGTAATAACTTAAGTCGAAATATTTCAGTTTTCCGTTAAGATAGGCCTACTGTTGTATGTCCATATATGGTTGTACCAATAGCATATACAGTCAGGCAACTTATTCTCATCTCTCGTAATCAACTATGTACACGCATATTTATTAATATTAAGGTAATATATTATCTCAGTGTCAGTGACCTTAAAACGTTAAACACATAAGGCTAAAAACAAACTGTACAGTATGCATATATACATTTTACACTTCGCTAGTATTTGGAAATCACAGGAAAGAATGTGTTTGAACATTATCAAACTATACATTAACATAAATGGCACCAAATAAAATCATCTCTTAACATATTGACACAGAATGGCTTCAATACCATACAAACAGGTCAGAAATTGAATACAGACGTATAACACTCTGAGTATAACACAACTAACCGATCATAGTGGACATACCATGAGATATGCGACGCTATAGTAAGCTAACAATGCAAGAAGAAATCTTTCAACTCAATATTAAAAACCATCAAAATATATGTCAGTCTTTGACTGATTTAAAACTAGATATCCTCTATCCTTAAGACCTAAAACCAGTACTATCCAATGAACTAAATATTTAAAAGTTACAGTTTTTGACTGCCGAAACTTAGTCACATACTACATGGTATATCCTTACAGCCAATAGGTACAATCATAAATCAATGATGAAATTATCACATATATAGCAAAATTAATCATCTTATTTAACAAACACAACTGTTGATGTGTAAAGCATGCAAAATCTTCTAACAAACTAAAATGTTTCAAGATTAACATACAGAATTCAAGCCTAGTTAATCATTTACTCTATATGGTCAGAATATATGTTCTATATTATTTCAAACTCTAACCTTTTGCTATGAATTTTCATTTTTGCTACTTGATAGATCAAAAATTGCAAGAACTGACACAAAAATGTACAAATCAGTGGAGAACTTCACTATTTACAATTCATTTAAACTTTGGATCCTAAAAATGTTTTAGCATGCTTCATCGTCGATGAGGAACACCACCATTAAACATAAGCACGAAAACAGAAATAATGCTGAAAATGCTTGAAAATACCGAGTATAACCTTCATTCACCAATCAGCTTTCTGCTATAATATTTCAGGCATATAAGTGCATCCACTTGGTATTGGATAAAGTAAGATATGAAAGCAAGCGCTGAGCAAAGGAGGAATAAATTGGCTTAGAATTAGAAGGTCGTAAGTGGCACTTACGACCTTTTAAGATTCATACATATTTAGAATAAGCATCACAAGGCGCTTCTAATGAGCCCATTTTCATAAAAATCTGAACTTGTCATGTTGACCAAAATGAAGTTGTAAAAAATTGTTTTACCATAAGTAAAGAGTAAATGTCAGACAGTTTTTCCGTGTTTTCTCAAAATATCGATTCGGTAGTTACGACCTTCTAATTCTAAGCCATCGATATATCAATGTGTGCTGATATGGAAAGGATTCACTAAAAAACATGATACTTGTAAAATCATCTTACAATATATCAACCAATACTAGTAGTTTGAAAAAGTTCATTGCACTGGAAACTTGACCAACACCAGTACATGTAGTATTACCATAACATGTTTCACACAAGCAATACATATTGCAGAAATGTATTGACCTGCCAAATATACATAACTACGTTATATGTGCACACTACAAAAATATTATTGAGCCATTGCTAGAATGGTGAGGATTGCTACGTTTGTAGTGTGTAAGCTACTGTGTAATTATGTAAATGTTCACCCGGTCGAAAGACTCTACAAAAACTATACTAGTTATATAACTGTAAACAAAAATCATAACAATACAAATATCCCATTATATAACAACACCGGGGCACATAATCACAATTATACTTCATATAATGAAGTTCAACTTTAACAGTTAGAACCACCAACTACTGAGTTCTCATACATGCTCATTTCTTTTTTTCAAATGGAGCTTTTTCTTCCTCAAGTCAGATCTGGGCAAAAATGTGACAGTACCACAAACCATTTGTAACAAATTTTTACTTTGCTAACAAAAATGTTGATTTTGTAAACGAGTGCCAATGAAAAATTATCCAATGGTAACAAGAAATGCTGTAAAATTATTAATTTTCATCAAGGATTAAATTTCTTGGATTTCGTGGTTCACATGTAACCATGAAATCAAATACCATCGCACACTAATTTATACCCTTTTATTCATTACTGAAAAGCAAAATCCATGAATTAAGGTCCCATCGAAATGGTCTTTTTAACCAATCAAAATTAAATGATTTTACGGTAGTTGAGTGACAAATTGTAGTTTATTGTCTAGAATGACTGCCAACTTAGACTTAAAAGTTAAAAGTATCTAAGCTACTGATACGGAATATCATATCATACCGAAATATATCGAAACATATGAAAATCTAATAGAAAGTATACTATAGTGAGGTGAATCAATCAGTCCCAATAAATTGCAATATCTCAGCGCAAAATACAGATACAAAAAGTAGCAAAAACATATAATACTTTCAAAAAATTCTAACTGAATATAAAATGCTATCCGTACTATTTAAATAAAATTCTCGATTCATTTATACATCCTTAAAACTAAACATTACTGCATGAGATACGAAATATATTAACAAAGTAAAAAGGTCATACAAACGTAGCTAACAAAATATCATGTAGGATGCGTAAAGTTTGAAAAATAAAAACACACATCGACAAGTTTCTTAACAGTTACGTTTATAAATAAGAGTATAAAAATAATCATAAACAACAAACAATTAGGATTAATAGTAAACTGTAACAATAAGGTGGTCTAATATATACTATCATCAAGAATTGCAAACTAAAATCTGAGGTTTTTGTGCCTTGATCGACGCCGGACCGTGTAATTTTTTCGCGCGCTTCAAGAATGCATTCACCATCTGACGAACAACTTCATCAAAGAACACGTGTGACAAATGGGAATGAAGCTGTGATCGAAACTCAAAATTAACCTGAAAAAAATAACAACAAATCATGGTTTATACATTATTCTCATGCCAAATTTTCAAGGCATTTTCCAAAATATTAACAAAGGCTGAACATGATTTAGATAATGTCATTATGCACTGCCATCAGGGCTTGCAAATGCTCCATTCATTACCATAAGTGACAACTTCTCACGGAACCCATTCATCTATATACCTTCAATTGCAAATAAACACAAACTTGTATTTCTGTTCCATTTTTACAGAAATAATATCATTTAAAAAACATCAATGAACTTTTATCAATATTCAAGGCTGTTTGCCTTAATTCAAGGATTTTCCATTTAAATTAAAGAACTATAATGGTATTTTCAAGTTAGCACTTGATTCAAGTACTTTCCAAGGTCGGAAGGAAGTAAGCTCAAATCCCAGATAAGTACTTTACGAGTCACCGAAAATACATTTCAAAATGTTTCAAGAGCTGAAAGCAGACGTGCTTGCTAGACCAAGTTTACATAAAATACTGTAAATCATAGACTTTCATGCATATCGAATTCACTTACGTTGATTATGACAAAATTTTGTTTGAGGCACATTTATGATTGCAACAACATATAACCATATTAAATATAATATCACATATTAACCCTAAATTTTTCTTATGAATCTAAGTCAGTAATAAACGTTTTACTTACAGAGAAGTCGAGCGTACATGTGTTGTCATTTTCGGCTAATCCTGGACTAAACTTCCATATAGTCACAAGGTGGTTAAATAATACACCATCACTACACACCGACTGCAAAAAGACAAAGTAAATGTCAGGGGTGTGGAATTGCTGTGTCTGACTTGCCCAACTTGGCTTTTTGATCTGCGGACTAGTCAATTTTTCCATCCAGCTTGCCCATGGGCAAATGCAAAATGATCACGAGAAAAGCATCCTATTTTACCTATACATAAAAGTGAATCATTTAATCCCTACTGAAAATTATTCAAATATCAGGTACACTGTGCTATCAAGCTCGGCAAGATAAATGAATTGAATTGAAACTGATTTTTTTTCATGTTTTCCTGGGCAAGTAGACGGAGCAGTTAATTTTTAAAGGTTTACATAATAAAAGCATTAATTTGACAGTGCATCTTCCAAGAGTACCTTACAAAACATATGCAACATATGCAATAAATAGAGAATACTTGTTGATTTTGGTTTAAGATCAATTTTATTTCACTGTGGCAACACACTGTGGTGATGCCAGGAGTGAAAATATAATTTTCTGTGATGACAAGTGAAATGAAATAAAACATGGACATATGTTTACATACCTTCACTAAGTTGGGCTTGGATAGTGTAACTACTGAGGAGTATCGTTCAACAAGGGGAGGGAATCCTATCTGTAGTTTACACTTGAGTAGTGTAGGAGTTGTTCTGTTCACTGTAGATTGTGTACACCATGGCACAAACTGATTATATTTATCTACCTCCGCAACTATATCAAACATTTGTTCACTAGAGTACCTAGAAATATAACACAAAACTTTATTACACAAAATCCTACAGAAGACATAATTATTAATTATCACAAGAAGTGGGGAGCAGTAGCCTAAACATAGGGTATGCGCTTCAAGATCGAGAAGTCCCGGGTTCAACCCACGTCTAGACCACTGGTTAATTTCTCAGAGCAAGCATAACCCAAATGCTCCACTCCACCAAGTTGTAAATTGGCACCTGTGAGGGCAGTGTCAGTGTCTATTCCTGGGTGCCGCAGATCGATGTTAGCTGCCCTCACACCCACAGGAGAGAAACAGCCTCCAAAGGGAAACATGAACGTAGGTTTCCATTAGTAGCCCAAAGACCATGGGAGAAAACGGGTCAAAGGGTGCTTAAGCAGCTTAACAGCTGAGCCCTAGAAAATTGGTTACTTAACATAAATACTGTGATATTCCATGTGATTACAAATGATGGGACATTGTTCTCCAACGCTTGTGAACTGTCTTTACAAAACGTGACGTCACCAGCTATTCAAAGCGAAAACGCAACGTCGCCAGCTGAAATTTGTTATATTTCTGACATTGTCATAACTCGGTAACAACATCATGGTACTGTGATAAAAAACTGCCACTCCTTGTCTTTGATATCTCAATGAAGACACGCTTAATAACCTGTGTTTTCTAGACTGGTTTAGAAAAATTGATTTCCAAAGACAACTCACGATGGATCCTATATTTGACCAAGTCACAAACAAATTGAGTTACTAACCCCAACAGTCTTCGCTCAGAATATGCCTTCTTTTTGTTCCCATCTCCAGTTCCGAAAGGCAAGTTTGGCAGTGAAAAGAACGATCTCCTGTCGTGAATACCATCTATCAATCTTCCTTCATCTTGTCTTGACACATGAAGACAGCCACCGCAGGCAGTTCTAAAATAAAATAACAAAGAATCTGAATATTTAAGTTTTAACACTAACAGAGAACTTCAGTAGACAGGGTTCTCTGCAACGAGTAATTACGCATATTAGGATGCATACTTTCATAATCAGACGCATAAAATTGGCGACCAATGCTTTTTTCAACGCAGGCGTTTGACCTTTGGTCATATAAATGTCGTTAACACATGACTATGCAATAAACAATCACAGCGTCCCTCGTATCGAGTAATTGACAGGCGAGAGACGGGGTTAATTACCCAAGATATGCGTCGTGAACCAATCAGCGTCAGTGAGTCCTTAGATAATCATTGACACGTCCCGCGAACATTAAACCATAGAAGATTCATGCACATGTGTAAATCAGAATCTGTTATGTAAACATAAACGCTTTAATTGATCGGTGATATGGTACCAATGAGGACTGTCTAAGATTATGTAAGTTTTTATTTCTAAACATGAAGTCGCGTTCTAATTCAGATTTCTATAACATGTTAACATTAATAATTCACAAATTTATACAAATGATAACAAATTTATTAAGATTATGCTTCAAATACACAAATCTAGTTCCAATCATAAGGTTACTCACTATTTTGATAATACATTAATAGCCACTGCCTAAGTGCCTATCTTTTAATTAAGTTTTTATTTATTATAAACTGTAAAAAAAAACTACTTAAACATGTTTGATTTAATGTTGTTATTCATTGTTAAGTGACATCATATCATCATAGTATTTCATAAATGGTGGGAACTAAAAAAGACCATTACATAAACCAATCTTCCAAATTCCATAGAACTTTTAGAAGTCAAACTTGTCTTAAGACATAACCTGAAAATCACGTTAAACCCATCTTTTTTATCAGTTGTAAACACTCTATTTGAAATTCATATCACGTAGTATCCAATATCCAGACTCCTAGTACAAGGATGGAAAGTAAAATTAAATACATAAAAGTAAACAAAGTCTGAGTACGAACAGATTGTGGTACGAAAGATCACCTAAGTCGGCCAATTCATAACTGGAGACAGTATCGACGAATATAACATAACCCAACGTTACCTTTGAAGTTCGGTAATTCGTTTGAAACCCCTGGGATCCCTTATAAGACTCAAATGTCTAGAACATTTGGTTAAAGATCTGGCCATCTCATAAGGTGAATTAAAGTGTCAAGGTCGTTCTGGTTATGGTTAAATTCCATTCTGTACCGTACGGACGGCCCGTAATTTTCCGTACCGAGCACGAAATCCAATTCTCGATAATTTTATATTTGTTGATTTTTTTATTTGTCAACCTATTTTTCTTGTGTGAATGCTCTTAACTAAAGTTACCACGAAATTGGATTAATATTTTTTACAAGACAAAAAAGCGGTTCATTGAACCATGACAAATAAAAACGCAAAATATACGAAAAGTTGACACGTATTTATATAAGGGCAAAGTATTTTTAAGTATGGTCAATTTGAATTTTAGATACATCGACAAATAAAAAGAACCACACAAATAATGAGACTTTTTACTCAATAACGTTGTGGTTATCCACTTTAAAGAAAACCTTTAGATTCTACTGATCAATGGGAGGTAACTCCTCCAGGTGAGCCTATTTTTAGTCAAAAGTTGGTATTTCCAAAGACCTATTTTAGGTATTTGGTATTTCTAACCCTTAATTCCCATTTTGGGCTGTATAATTGCTATCTTTGTTTTCTTTTTTTCTGCATCCGTGATAAGTACAAAAACTTGATAACGCAATTTACATGCAAAGCGGCCAGGCCCATGTCTCCCTAAACAACTCTCTTAAATTTGAGATAAATCTCATCTCAAACATGGGAGGAACGACTTAAAATCGGCATAAAAAAACACAGAAAACACTATCTTATAGTTTAATTCTGTAAAATTTAGAGAGCTTCAGATTTATCTCAAATGCAGACTCAGGTGTGAGCAAGATCTCAATTTGAGATGAGATTTCTACTTGAGATACTTTGGGGGATTGGGGACCAGAGTTTTGGTAATTTTATTAAACGAGTCTGTGGCGAGCTTAATAATATTCCTGAACGAGTTTAATATAAATATATCAATTGACAACGAGGGATAGATTCTTTCTATCATTTGACACTAAAAACGTACTCGCTATACTAACCCGGATACAACGAAATTCGTGTGATATGTTGATTATTTCAGCAAGACTAAAACGTATTGACCGAACTATTGAGTATGGTAAGAGTATTTCCATAGTCACGTAACTTTGTGATGACTGCATTTTCTTATCATTTCTAAAAATAACCTTTTGACTTATCAAATTTTTAGCATATAAATTATACTGGGACATGAAACAATTGTACTTTCATGTAATCCAAATAGGAAACAGTTGATATGTGTGTGTATATCTATGTTGTCGTATTATGCATGTGTGGACTATGGGACGTTCAACACGTTACAAGTGTTACTGTGGATGTACATGTAGTCAAGATCTTACACGACATTCAATACGAACTGAACAATTTAAAGTTATTAAATGATCGCAATGAACGAAAGATAGTGCGTTTGGAAAGACAAGTCGGTGTATATCATACAAAATACGCTGAAGTAGCGAAGCAGACCTCATCTGTAGCTCGTATTGAAAGTCGGGTAGCAGACATCGAGCGTAAAGTCGAAAAGAATCGTCATGAACTTGTGAAAAGACTGGAAGTTGAAGAAATAGTAAGAACTATAATTGAAATGGATCATGACTCACAGGATAACAGAAGTGCAGTTGACGAGGTTAAGATGAATGTGTTTGAGACGGAGGATGAAAATGGACCAGCACATGCTGTTGCAAAAGGTTAACAAATTACTCATATATTATCTGGAACGCTAGCATAACATTCGCAAACTTTCTTACAATTTTATTAAAAGCATATTTAAATGGAAACGAATTTAATATTGCATAAGTATATCTCCTAGTACTTTGGTCGTACGATGACAACTATGTACGCGTTATTTCTCTGTAAATTACTAAGCAACCTTGTTAAAAAACGAAACTTTACAACCACGTTAGTACTAAGCCTAGTTGGTTACAAATATATAGCGGCGGTACGTTATTCCCCTGTTCCCAGTTAAATTATTATTCTGACATGAATGTTTGCTCAAACTATGCATCTGTAACTATCAAATATTCAACCAAGTTCAAACTGAGCTATTTATGAACACAAATCATGTATAAGATATAACAAATACTAGAACTCGAATTAAGCGCACGTAAGACGACAATTTGTCTTTTTTTTAGAAAAGAAACATCACAGCAATAAACGAATAATCCCAGTAACAAGTTCTAAGACCAGAATAGCATTCACTGCATACGCACCCATGGATCTTCAAAGAACGTACGGTCGCACAGCAATGGTACCTTTTAATGGCATACAGACAAACGAAGGAGATGGATTTAATCCAACCACTCACATATTCACCTGTCCAGTGAGTGGTGTGTATTTCTTCACAAGTTCTGTTGCAAGTTATATATCGGGTCTTACTACATCAGGATCCGCTAACAATCAATTTATAACAGAAATGGTAAAAGATGGAACAATGCTGGTAGAAACATATTCCACCATTAACTCCGCTTATTCATCCCATTATATGCATACTTCATCGAACTTGTACGTCCATCCAAACTCGAATACCATTGTGACAATGTGCGATAAAGGACAAACAGTCTGGGTACGATACCGTCTCAGCAACATCTCCATGATGTACATCGCCTTTAGTGGGAGATATACGACATTCAGTGGCTTCCTTTTATGGGAAGTCTGATAAATTCTTTTTCTTCTTCTCTTCGTCGTCGTCGTCGTCGTCGTCAGTCGTCGTCGTCGTCGTCGTCGTCTGCTTCTCTGTCTTCTCCACATTCTTCTTCAATTTTCTTCTTTTTCTTCTTCTTTTTCTTCCTTCTGCTTCTTCTCTCTTCTTATTCTTCTTCTTCTTGTATTTCTTCTTCTTCTTCTCTTTCTCCTTCTAATTCTTCTTCTCACCCTTCTTCTTTCTTCTTGTTTGTTCCATCTTCTACGGTCGTTCATAACGAAACCTTTGAATTGGATGTGATTTTGAAATGTGGCGAGTTGCTGACTTCGCTTCGCACCTTTGTGGTGTCAAATGACGTATCTGTGGGCGAATCTTATGTCGTGCTACAGTCAGATTTTAAGACGATTTGCAGAACTGTACATGGAATGGTGTCTGTTATTACTTTAACCTTCCAAAACTGGCTTCAAGCTGTTTCTTCAAGACTCAGTCTTTTCAAATGCTTCCACAGAAAATTGGGACCAGTAGGAATTTTAATAATTAACCTTAATATGATTTTTTATCAAACAATATAAACCAGCTTCAAAATAAATTCACAACATGTACTCATTGTTTTCAATGTCTTACTTTTGCTGTCTCAAATCTCCCATTGTAGTGTATAACTACCAGAGGGCGGACAAACCAAGTGACTTTTTGGCTAAGTCGGCAAGTAAATGTCTGTTAACATGATGAACAATGTTACGAAACCAAAGTATCTAAGTTCGATCATCCACCAAATCCGCATCAGGTGTCCGTTGCCGCTTTCCACGGGAAGTAATCCATGTCCTCTATTTTCAATTGAACGGGAGGTAACCGTCGAATGAAGGCGCTACCTAGCGCTCTTCTTAGGAAGCGGACACCATTAGGCCTTCCCTGGGTGTGTCCACAGGTGCAACACACAAAATCAAATTTGGCTATATAGGCCTATTAGTACATGTATATATAAGAGAGACATACTAAAAGTAATAGGCCTATATAGCCAAATTTGATTTTGTGTCTTGCACCTGTGGGTGTGTCCTTTGACTTATAAAAAGGACAAATTAGCATTGTCCCAGTTCAAACTTAAAGATAAGACATGTTTATTGGATCTTACTTCGGAATATTTTTCATTGCAATTTCGTCAATTAGTTATTAGTTCCGCGTATTTTGTGTCAATTCAGTCACAATTGAAGCATCTGCCAGCATGATCTCCCTTTTCTCAAACATGTCAGTATTAATCGGAACTCAGGCCTCGGCATTTATCTGACGAAGTGCCTCGGACATAATAGAGAAGCCGTCATTATCACGGATTACATTATAACATGGCCCATGAGTATCAAACGATGGAATCAGAGAACTTAAAGGCTACTTACCCCTGTGAAAGTTTCAACTCCTAAAAGGAGACAGGTAATTGAAGGGCATCTACGTAGCGTTGAACAACTGATGATTGGTCGTTACCGTGAACCACATAACAAAATTTGTTACCCTACACTTATGTACGAGGCGTATTTCTCAGTCACAGAAGTGCCCGAGTAGTTAACATGTCTAACGCATGTTGGAAAATATGTCACTGACACTTTATCAGAGAAACATTTTATCAATAGCCATGACTCTATATTAAGATCATGTCATTCATAGTGCAATTTATATATTTTTTCTCTGGCCGGGTGCCAGTGAGACGTATGTACACTAATAGTAAGGTTCCCGTCCCAAACGTTACAGTACAATGTTTATCAAAATGGCGGATGTACGTTTGTACGGCAATTTCAGATAACCTCTATTAAGCGTGTGCTCTTTTGGTGTCTTTTTCGATGACACTTGTAAATTTATACATATCATTATACATTTGTAAATTACCAAAAAAGAATACGCCTTATGGCCTAAACTTTGTCTATATAAACATACGGACAACCGCCATCTTGATTGACCATTGGAGTAATCTTTTTAACCAGTTGCTGCCGGACCCAAACTTATGTCATGTAAGCTTTATGGAAGGGAACCAGCGTAGGTAATACTTGGCCAACTTGGCACGAACCTGACCCTTTAAGCATGAATATATTACAAGGTTCTTGCTGTGAATATACATGTATCAATTTCCGTGCAATATCAGTATTTCAAATTTGTGTTTGTATTACATCTCGAGCGTCTTCGTGATACTCCCCGACTATGAAACATACAATCGAGGTTATAAATTCAGATAAGATATCGACTGTTCAATTATGCTAATAAAACAATCAGGGTCGTGTCAAATTCGCCTAGCTATATGGTTTATTTTAAAAAAACATTAGGCACTTTTGCCTATCTGTTTACATGCACATTTACATCAATATAATATATGTTCCGATACAGTAATGTTAATAATAATTAAATATCGTTAGTCCATCATGCAAAATGTACAGTATTACTCGCACTCATACATACTCTCCATCTCACAATCCGACTCTCACACACATTTTTACACATAACTCATACACACATACACGTGTGCGTTCCTAACCCGAAACCCATTCCTAACCCTAACCCTAAACCTAACCCTAAACCTAACCCCTAAACCAACCCTAACCCCTAACCCTAACCCTAATCCTACCTCATCTGGATAGTAATACAAACCCACACATACTCGCAAAATACTCACATCCACGCATCCGTCCACACGCACGCACACACTCGCGCGCACAAATATATACAAACAATCAATAACCTACTCACTCATGGGATGTTTACAAAATCTTTGCAGAAGACTTCGATGAATCAGTGATGAAGGCGTTGATATATACATATTACAATTTGAATTAGTAGCCTTGAACTTACCACCACCTCATACTACACTAGGTGAGATAATGAAAACACTACATTACATTACATGTATGTTAACTGGATTACGGACGGTCTGTCACAAATTTATACGTGTATAATTAGGGCCACAAAATAAGGGCGAATTTAAATGTAAACATGTCTTTCACGGATTATGATTATGTTTTGGTTATTGAAGGCGCGGTTATGTACGGATTTACGGGAACAAAATGTGTCCAGTTTGCACTACAGGTAAACTTTGATTGATGAAACATAGTTCATTAACATCTTTCAAATACATGTATAATACAACTGCTAAATATCCTCCGTGGCACGTGCAGGTTACTGTATCATATATTTAAAGAATAAAACGAAAACAAATTTTGTCAAATTCTTTTTCTAGAGAAAAATTCTAACGTTATATTTTGCCAATTTATTTTCGTTTTTTTTTTAATTAATGAAAGCTTCAATATACCGTTACCTGTGCTCGGTGGATGCACATACATATATTTACATTCTTGGTCTATGTAAATAACGCATCATTAGGCACGAAAACACCAGTTGATTTAATGATGTATCGTAAATTGAATCCATGCTTTAGGCCCTGATCCGCCATCTTTAAGATAAAAAGTTTGAAAAAAATAGTATAATGAAAACATAACATGACCTTTTGACCATATGTTTACTGTACATGTTTGTGATGAGTGTAGTACGACAAACTGAATCAGCAGTACATACAATTAAAGTTTTAAGTCAGTGTCATATATTTGGGTCGTATACACACTAAATATAAAGTATAGCTTGGCGAATTTGACACGAACCTGACCTTTTGATTAGCATAATTTAAAAGTCCATATCTGGCCAGTATTTATAATAGCCTCAGTTGTATGTTTTCATAGTCGGGGAGTATCACGAAGACGCTCGAAATGTAATATAAACACACATTTATAATACGTATATTACCAATTTGCTTGCGGAAATTGATATATTCAAAGCAAGAACCTTGTAATATATTCATGCATAAAGGTCAGGTTCGTGTCAAATTCGCCAAGCTATACATGTAACTGTCGTTAGCGGGGTAATATTATACTGTAAAATCATTCATTTTCGTGGTGGACGTAGTTCACCTTTAACCACGAAATCAAATCCCATCGACACTATTATGACCCTTGTTTTTATTACCTGAAATGCAAAATCCATGTTATTTGCACATGTACGACACAGGTAACTGTATCATTGATAACGAAGAAAAAACGAAAACATTTTTGTAAACTAAATATTTTTCGTTTAAGTCTTTATCAATGAAACAGTTGCCTGTGATCTACGACACATGTAAGGGAGTTCCTTACTTTGATTTGTTCACTTGTAGGTGATGGGTATTGACGTATGTGGTATTGTTCCAGACAACTTCTCAGTTCATTTCTGTAAGTATCATTTGTCGAACATTTATCTACCTGTTTCTCATAAATTGTTGAATTAACATTTTTCTCCGTCGTACATTTGTCTACCGTCTTGTGTAGGCTCACTGTACATTTTTCTCCGTCCTACATTTGTCTTCCGTTTTGTGTAGGCTCTCTGTACATTTTTCTCCGTCGTACATTTGTCTTCCGTCTTGTGTAGGCTCACTGTACATTTTTCTCCGTCCTACATTTGTCTTCCGTCTTATGTAGGCTCACTGTACATTTTTCTCCGTTCTACATTTGTCTTCCGTCTTGTGTAGGCTCACTGTACATTTTTCTCCGTCCTACATTTGTCTTCCGTCTTATGTAGGCTCACTGTACATTTTTCTCCGTCCTGCATTTAATGTCTTCCGTCTTGTGTAGGCTCACTGTACATTTTTCTCCGTCCTACATTTGTCTTCCGTCTTATGTAGGCTCACTGTACATTTTTCTCCGTCCTGCATTTGTCTTCCGTCTTATGTAGGCTCATTGTACATTTTTCTCCGTCCTACATTTGTCTTCCGTCTTATGTAGGCTCATTGTACATTTTTCTCCGTTCTACATTTGTCTTCCGTCTTACGTAGGTTCACTGTACATTTTTCTCCGTTCTACATTTGTCTTCCGTCTTGTGTAGGTTCACTGTACATTTTTCTCCGTCCTACATTTGTCTTCCGTCTTGTGTAGGCTCACTGTACATTTTTCTCCGTTCTACATTTGTCTTCCATCTTGTGTATGTTCACTGTACATTTTTCTCCGTCGTACATTTGTCTTCCATCTTGTGTAGGTTCACTGTACATTTTTCTCCGTCGTACATTTGTCTTCCGTCTTGTGTAGGTTCACTGTACATTTTTCTCCGTTCTACATTTGTCTTCCGTCTTGTGTAGGTTCACTGTACATTTTTCTCCGTCGTACATTTGTCTTCCATCTTGTGTAGGTTCACTGTACATTTTTCTCCGTTCTACATTTGTCTTCCATCTTGTGTAGGTTCACTGTACATTTTTCTCCGTTCTACATTTGTCTTCCATCTTGTGTAGGATCACTGAACATTTTTCTCCGTTCTACATTTGTCTTCCATCTTGTGTAGGTTCACTGTGCATTTTTCTCCGTCCAACATTAGGCTTCCGTCTTTTTTAGGCTCACTGTACATTTTTCTCCGTCCAACATTAGGCTTCCGTCTTTTGTAGGTTCACTGTACATTTTTCTCCGTCCAACATTAGGCTTCCGTCTTTTGTAGGCTCACTGTACTAGTTTTCCGTCTTATATATGGTTGACTCAGCATTTTCTCTGTTAAACAAATGCCACACAGCTACAGCGGCAGCGTCTAGCCACAAACGCAAGAGTCATACATAGTTCCGATTTTGTTGAAAATTGGCTCATATGAGAATGTAAGAACTTACGATATTATCATTCTAAGTTGGCGTTCTATGGATTGCAATGTGCGCGGACCGGTGGCTTTATAATTTATAACACAGCGCATACACTATCATTATTTATTATTTGATCAGTTTATGACCACTATTCGGAGGTGCAGTTTACAGTTGAAGATTTGGAGAAGACGTATTCTACATTGAAAGAAAATGGATTACATAAGAAGTTCACACATGTGTTATCGGGTAATGATTTAATAATATAGAATATTTCAGTCATTCTTTTTAATAATCATTCATGCACCTATCACATTCCCATTACTGTTATTATTAACAGCCTGAATAGGAGGGGAAATCTAAATTCAGAACTTGACTCAAAGAATAAGAGTATCTTTCTGCATAGTAATTCGGATCATTCCATGAACTCTGAAACCGGACTAACATAGCGTATTTTCTTTTAACAACTACACGTTTTAATGGACAAAAAAGCAATTTCATGTATAAAGCGATGTCATAAAATCTTCCTTCCAGGGTACACACAGAAGAGCGAGATGTTGACGAAAACAGCGGAAATTGTTAAGGACCTAAAAGCCTGTAACCCGGACATAATTTATAGTAAGTAATCATGTCATTTTTCCATAATAGAATTTGACACGACCCTGACCTTAATGCACGAATATACAAAATATACATGTACAAAATTTGATGTATTACAATGTGCTTGCGTGAAACATATGAATTTCCGCGATTATCGGTTCTTTAGATTTGTGTTGGTATTACATATCGATCGTTTTCATGATACACTTGTATATCATTCTGTACAATTCAACGTGTATGCCTTATTGCGATAATCGGAAGTTGACTCGTTAATACACTGTGATTATGGTAAAGAAGAGAACAATAACTTACTTAATGCACTCGAACAAACTATTCACAATATAAATATTACATGACGGAAAACAGACTACATAATGACTGCAATACTTTACTGGAACAAACTATTCACAGATGTAGGGTTAACGCATGCTTCGTTTTTCGCGCTATTACATCTGCAGAGTCCCGAGAATCTTTATAATAACGTACCTTTTCCGTCCGTTTAAGTATGAGCAAAATCACCGTTTTTATGCTATAATGGCGCTTTATATTGCAGTATGTGATCCCGTCATTGGCGATAATGGAGATTACGTAAGTCATTGAGCAGTGGTAAAAATTTAAAAAAAATGTAAAACAATATTTTCAGCTCACAAATTTTCTTGCTCTACTAAAGTACATACTATGTCATATATGAGAAGGACCACTTTTACTAATCTCTTGCTTGAGGAAAAAGTGGTCATCATTTTGTGTAACTTAGTGACTAAGTTTGACCAAAAGTTCAAAACAGCAAGTTAAATATTGTATCAAATAATTACATCTTGGAGATCGCAGTTTTAGACAAGCCAGTATGGTTCTAGTTTGATTTTGATAAATTTTAGTTTATAGTTGCAGCCTGTTGACGTTCAGTGCTGTTTTGCAAGCACGTATAATATGGCATTCGAATTCATCGTACACTAACGCAGAGGTTTTAGAGGAGACATTAAAAACATTTAAACGTGTCTGTACCAATTCATCCACTGTATGAAAGCAAATGACTACAAGCAAGTTATTATTTCAGTATAATATATTACCAGAGGATATGAGACACATCTATAGAGATGTCCTGATTCCATTGGCTGACATAACAACACCTAACCAGTTCGAAGTCGAGTAAGTCACTTATTGTATATAGGTTACTTTAATACATATGTACATATTTTACATGTACTACGAGATTAAAACGAGTAATATTGGAACAAGGCAAAGTCTTATACTTGCAACCCCTTTATGAAATGTAAATTCGCAAAAACTACTTTTGTCTAAAATGTGGAGTCATCGGAATAGTAAAACCTCGAGATCCCACCCTTTGCCAGAGTCCGGCGGAGGAGAAGGAGGAGGAGGGGATTCAATTGACTGGTGCAAAGCCGTGCATTTTATATGTATTTCTTTTCGTTACCTGCGTATCTACATTTATTGTTAGTTTCGTTTATTCAGAAGTTTAAGTGGCATGAAGATCCACACAGAGGAAGATGCATTGAAAGCTATCCAGCGAGTCCACGACGCAGGCCCAGATATAGTCATAATGTCAAGCTCAACGTTAGAAAACAAAGATTTGTTCACAACTATCGGAAGTCGAGTGAAAAGTAAATATTACCTTGTTACACATAGTAGTGATTTTTTTATCAAAAGAATGCAATTTATAATTTACCAAAGAAAAATGTAGTAAATCTTAGTTAGCTACACATAGTAGTGTTTTTTTTATCGAAAGAAAGCAATTTAATTTAATTATTACCACAGGGAAGAAATAGCGGACGAATCTACTGGGATATAACATTGTACATGCACTATCAACGGAAATAAAGTGGGCGCAAAAAATGTGTTAATCACCAACATAATAAAAGTATTGGAACTGAGAGTTTTTTTTACGTAAGTGACAATTATCACTCAAAGGAACTGCTCCGCCATGTTTTATTCTATAAATCAGGAAATAAAAATATTAATGCACTACATTTTTTGTTCCAAAACTTTTAGAACACCCCACCCATCTTATACATGTATTATAAAAGATGCATTTCATGTGTGTGTTTTTGTGTTTCAGATGGTAGACGAGAAGCATATCGCATTGATTACCCGCATATAGATGCGTATTTGGTTGGAACAGGCGACTTGTTCACCGGAAGTTTCACAGGGCTGATGCGTAAATCGGACGACTTGAAAGTTCGTATTTCATTCAAACCTCTTGTACTGCCCCATGTATAAGAGTATTATCAATGACAGAAGCCAAAATCCCCATGTTTTCAACATTTTCCTCAATTTCTTTGTCTCATTTTCCCTACACAACTGCAATACAAACAGTGACCGTTTTATTATGTGTGGATCCTCTATATAGCAAAGCCTTTAGGAATTAAATTGATTTGAATATTTTTTATGCATGTTTAGATATTTTGCTTCATCTATAGGTTGTAGGTATGTTCCAGCTCCTCTTTACAACTGCCATATTTACAGACCACAATCACATTGCACAATGCCCCACAAACAGAAGATCGAGAAAATTAAACAAAACCGCTAAAAAGTCAAAGCTGTATAATAAGCTGTGAGGCATTATTCCAACTACATTGTATGAAAAAGCTGACAACAATTTAAGTTACTATACACTTTTTAGAAACTGGTCTGTTGTCGTAGACTTCTTCTAAATACACGTACACTTTTTGTACTTCCCAATTGACCACCTCTCCAACCGGTACTTGATCTATACGTATACTAACCAGTACTCTATACACATACAGCAAAATAAAAACAAAATATACTTTTGTCAGGGATTTGTCATTCGCAATTTATTACAGCATCACAATTCACCAAAACCAATCATAGTCTGCTTCATTCTTCTCGTCTGGCTTTTGCTTCCACTGTCCCCATTTATATATATCAACTCTCAGATCAGATGGATCATACCCGGCTTCTAAACGTGCTCTCGTGTATCTTCTCTCACACCAAACTTGTGAACACTGGCGGGCACAACATTTGTTGAAAACCATATTAACTGTGTTCAGCAGACGACGCTGCAATAACTTCTTGTAAAGTGGTGTTTTCTGTGGGTATCCACGGCGTATAGTTGGTCTTGGAAGTGGACTTGGTCCGATTTTACAAGCACACGATTTAGGACATTCGTAACATTTGTTATCTTCTTTTGTTAGACCGGCAATGACTCTAATGTCCTTTAGATTTACATTTGAAGTTGCTGGTTTCCCTGCAAGTGATTCATTTCGGGCATATTCAGGCTCGGGTCCATGCTTTGGAGTTATGTCAAGCTTTTTCGTACTAGTACATTTCACTGTGTTTGTATTCAATTCGGCCTTTCGCTTTCTACCTCCTGGGTGACCCTCTTCCTTTGTATGAATTATAGGTAGCACTTTTCTATCTGGTGTAAGGTTATCAATAGTATCCGCTTTCACTACAACTGTACAATCAGTCAGGACTTGGTTGTCTAGAGTGATGGTATTTGTTGTGGTTTTTACCCTCTTATGTTTCACACTCTGGTCGCTAGGTGGTTCGTCCTTAACACTTCTTTTCTTACCACGAGACCATGTCTGTGGTCGATCTGTATCACCTGCAAGAGTGAAACATGTAACGTTACTAAATAAATAGAAATGCTTCTAAAATGGTTACTTTGTACACTCCAGCTAGGATAATTATGAAAAGAGCGACGCAGTGGTAGAATCCACTGCTACGATGGGGAACCAATTATAAAGGCTTGTACAAACATGTGCCGTATATATTCAATGCTAAACGAAACTCTACTTGTTCAGGCAATGCTTGTAATCTTGTAGGTATACATAAACTGCTACATCACTCGCAAAATATCCTGGACTGTAATTTACGCTATACTAAATACAGTCTATCTTCTACACTTATAACCGGGATTTTAATATGATAGGGGGTATTTTTCAAATTTGAATAATGGAATTTCCAAAAACAAAATATAACATCGGGGTAACATGTTAAACGAATAAAGATAATTTGTTGTCTAATTGACATTACGCCAGAGATTGCTCCTCCTTATTGTTTGTGGAAGGTGTTTGGCGAAGGTTTTCAAGTTAATCCATTAGACCACGTGATTATAACTTACCATATAAATTGATTTAAATGATTGACAACTGGCGTAATGTCAATTTCAGATAAGCACAACCTTACTAAACTACTTGAGGGGCATTCAAGCCTCTGCGATAATAGAATGCGGACCAGTTTTTATGTCGGTCATTTTCGGTCTTAGACGATATGAGAATAGAAAAGTGACAAAACACTCATGTTCTGATTGCCACTCTGATTCCTGCAAATATGGCCTTTCATGTACATTTTTGTGTCTTGATAAAGACGACAGCGTGTAAATGCGTACCAAATTCATCACATAACTTTTCGAAATTTGGAAACAGATAGGATTATTTAACATTTCCACAGCGATTTTTGAATTTGATTTGGTAACCCTTCTCAAACTTTGACTAGTATTATATCGGTATTCATGGACCAGTCAGTTGCATCCACGTCCCCATTGGAATTTTTTCTCCGAACCAATACCCCGGGAAGAAAGTAGCCGGGGAAATACCGGAGATGTTACAATCAGATGTTCCCGCAGGGCCGTGGAAGGGAGGGTATTTTGGCAACCCAAAAGTAAAAAATCTCGGCCCATCCTCGGAGGGTGGGGATGGGCGTGGATGCAACTGTCTGGTGAATTATATGCGGAGAAATTACCTTTGGTGGATGTCGTCTGTTTCTGTAACATTCTTTCCAACAGTCTCTCCCTCATTACAAGTTCTGTCCTACCCCTATCTCTGCATCGTGGTCGTCTAGTAGAACCTGAAAACATTCATCCAACATTACTTATTCTTATTATCTTTTGTAACATTTATTTGGTTTAATTAAAGGCCGGGTCGATATTTATAAAGCATCTTAAGTTGAAACTTAAATACTTTAAGTTAAAATATTGATCAGCCCGTATTTCTCAGGAAACGAAACATAGCCCATGTTTTATATGCTTACTGTAGCTCTTTACATAATGCTTCTAAATAATGTAAATAGTTGTTAATATTAGTTTTCCTGTTTAGCAGATACACATAAGGAAAATTTGAAATGTTAAGAGAATTTTCACTTAAGATGCTTTATAAATACCGGCCCTGATCACAACCCAACGTGCCTACCCTGAACACGTACGTCTGTTTTGGAGACTAGGTCGCCGCTACGTTACCTCTCCATAATTTAATTTGGAGCATATAGGGAGGATTGTATTATTTACATGTATAAAATCTACGGATACAAATTACTAGTAATTGAAATGTTCAGTTTTGTTAAAATGTTTTGTATGGCTAAACGTTGATTTTAAACAGTTTTACGTTTCATAATCAAGAACAGTTGCCCCAACCATTTTTACCTCGGCAATATACTCCGGATTTAAATAAATGAGCTTCGGGAGTCTGAACAACTATTTAACGCAACTTAAGTAAGCAAAGAATTAACTACCGTAGGGTTTTTGTCCCAGAATGTGTAACAGTCAGACACTCTAACCACTCCGCTAAAGGGTCGACCAAACAGGAAAGTTGTTGGAAATGACCTATTACTAGTACATGTATTTACAGTTTGTAATCTGTATCTACATCTACTGGGTAAAACTACTCCCATCAATACGTAACTTTGGGATAGGGGACAGTAGTTAATAAAAATAACATTGTCTTGAGTAATTATTAATATTACAAAATGCATGATTTATATTATTAGAGTAAAAGTTTACATGTACAATTTGTTAAAAAATGAAGACAACATACTGGTATTTAGTTGATGTACGAGTCTGGCCAGATGTGAAGTGTTGCGGAGATCCACACTGCCCTGGGGTCTTATTCACCAACGTTGTAAGTATAAAACTCAGACTTAGACTTTATCTTGGCAAGTTTTCTATTCCCTCTTGTGTTGTTATAAATGCACTGACGATTATATAAATAGGTATAAATGTTCCATGGGTAACAACAAATAATCAAATAAAATTTCACGGGGTTAAATCGAATTGCAAAGAAATGACAGTGACTATAAATGTTGTCAAGTCTAAGTTTGAGTTCCAGTCTCATAATGTTAGTGAATAAGGCCCCAGGATGTCGTACTGTAAGGCAGGACATTCCAGTATCTGATTGTTCTTGAGAAAATGAGTTCATGTGATAATTAGAATTAAGAGGCGGTATGTTGTAGTTTAATTGGTTTCTTGTGTTTGTAAGCTGATTATGGTCGATACTGACAAGTGAAAACTTATATTGACGCGACTGACTATAGCATAACGATGGAGGCATGACGTATACATTGGTCAAGTCTTGGTCATTTAAGTGATGGAAGAATTGCTGTTACACTGCTAGTGTGGATGTAATTTGGACCTAAATACTTACTTGGCATTGACTCGGTTCTCTCTCCTGTATTCATTACTGTTCTTGGTTTACTGAAAGAAAGTAAGAACCAAACCTCAACAAAACCATTCACACATAAATGAAATACAAATTTCTTTATCAAAAGCGTATACTCGTATACAATTAAATTGACAAAACAAACATTTTGGAAGCCTTAAAAATCGAAATAAAGCAAATTTTCCTGACGTGTGTGTTGGTGTGAACCGTCCATCTTTTTTTCTCACGCCAATATTTTTTATAAATAAACTAGACCGCTACCACTTTAAACAAGAATGTTTTGTTACGTTTTAATTAGCTTTTTTCAAATAGTTTCATCAAAGTGTATGGCGAAAAAGAGTTAAGGTAAAAATAAAAGATAAATTATATTACCTTGATTTTTTATTGATTTATATTTACATACAATGTATAATTAACATGTCAAAATAAATCGCAACATACAATAACAATAAAAAAAACACACCTACAATAATAATGCCATGGCAATCAATACAAAACTGCTTTTCTTTAAATAATGGCGCAAAAAAGGACCTAGCGAAGAAAATTGTGAACAAATTATGTACAGTAAAATGTTACACTACCTTTCTACTACGAAATTATTGTGCGACAATGTCGATTTCTTTGTGGAATTTTCTTCCGTAAATAATTTCTTCTGCTTCTGTTTTGTGTGGCTTTGTAGACTCTGTATACGTCGTTATAGTGATGACGTCGTGACGTTACGTCTATTGTACGCTGCTAAAGTTCCGCCGGCCGTACAAAACCGGTTAAACGTCGACGTTATGTACGCCAAAACCATAGCAAACATTGCGAAATACAATGTCATGTAAAATGTAGTAGATATCGGCTATGCAATGTGGCATATTTTGGCTTTTTGTGGTTATTGTACATGTATGTCGTATGAACAGTTCGTCAAAAGTTTGATTCCGGGCAAGGGTGGGGTAGGCCCCTGTATTACTTCCAATATTCTAGATCATTAATTAAGCTACTGTTGATATGGGGATCGCCTCTTTAACGTCAAGAGAATGGGTAAAGTACTAGTAACTTGTATTGTATAACTTGAGAAAGAACAGTGTATAGTCCGTTCAACGTTAAATGATAACGGTAATAAACATTGGCGCGTCCGTCAGGTAAACTATGTATATCTAGGTTTAACTGGTGTAAATGAGTTTAGTTTAATCCCCGCTATTCTTTCGAATGGGATAGTTCTCTCATTAGTATTACTTATTGAATCAACAGAAGTCACTTACGAATGTACAGTATATTGTATATTACATGTACATGTAGTTATTATATCTATTTTTAGTCGTCATTGGAGAAGGCAATATCTATAATGCAAATTGTATGTCGCCGAACTTATAAAGACGCACAAGGTATTTACCATCACTCATGCTTGTGAAATCCTTATTGTAATATCTTATGTTGGCAACGATCGTATCTTGCTCTTTCTTTGGCAGTATCAACTTTATTAAATAAATAAATATACTAGTACTTAAAAGAAAAAAAGTTACCAATTTTCTAGGGCTCTTTTCAGCTGTTAAGCCGCTCAAGCACCCTTTTGGCATTTCAACTTCCCCTGATCACTGGAAAACCTACACTCGTGTCTCTATGTGGAGACTATTTCTATCCTGTGTTGCAGCCAACATCGATCTGCGGCGCCCAGGAATAGACACTGCCCTCATAGGTACCATTTTGCACCATGGTGGAGTGGAGCATGTTGGCCTTGCTCAGAGAAATTAACCAGTGGTCCAAAGGGGGATCGAACCCGGGACCTCTCGATCCTGAAGCGCGATCAGGATCGAGAGGTCCCGGGTTCAACCACCACTGGACCACTGGTTAATTTCTCTGAGCAAGGTCCACATGCTCCACTCCACCATGGTACCTGTGAAAGCAGTGTCTGTATTTGGGCACCACAGATCGATGTTGGCTGTCACATGAGAGAAATAGCCTCCCCAGGGAGACACGTATGTAGTTTTCCATAGGTAGCCATATGACCAGGTGAAGTTAAAATGTCAAAGGGTGCTTGAGCGGCCTAACAGCTGAATAGAGCCGTAGAAAATTGGTAACTTAAATTTGTTATGTGTTATTTTAAAACATCTCCAGACGTGTTTATATTTACGGTGACTTTTATATACATTTCAGAACGAGCTGGGCCAGGGAATAAACTCACACCGGACCTGTTAGAGCTACGTGTTGCTCAGTGTGCACCGTTTATAATGAATCCACAAATTATTTACCCATCTACCAAATTACTGTAACAATTTCATTAAATTTGACATTACGCCAGTGCTGAGATCGCTCCTCCTGTTTGTTTGTCGAAGGCTGCCTGTCGAAGGTTTTCAAGTTAATACATTAGACCATGTGATTATAATTTACCGTTTAATTGATTTAAAGGGTATAGATTTAAAAATGGTGTAATGCCATTTGACATTACGCCAGAGCAGAGATCGCTCCAACTGGTTGTTTGTCGAAGGTTGCTTGGCAAAGGTTTTCCAGTTAATACATTGTACCGTGTGATGATAATTTACCGTTAAAACTGATGGAGGGTATAGATTGACAACTGGCACCATGTCATTTGTGGTTGGTTGGCTGTCAACATGTGTAAAACTCGCATTACGGGTTCAGACTACCGTCCGGATCACGTGAGCTGTTCCCGTATTTTCCTAGAAATGGGGTGATCATCAAATATCTAATGTTTCTGTTATGTGACCAATATTGATCGAAGTCGCTCAGATATTAGATTTCTAAAGCACAGGTATAATTATATAACATTAAACTCAAGAAAATATATATGAGTAGTTTTTTTTGTGTGTGAAAAATGATACATATGGCAAATTATCCACTGAGTTAGATACTATAAGAATCATTCATTTTCACTGGGACTAATTTTGTGGTTGAGGTCATCTACTAAATCCACAAAATTAAATCCCCCACTAATATAATGATTTTACAGTATACTACAGGTATGCAGCAGAGTTTAACGTGGGTCATGCGTGTATACAAAAAAGTTACCAATTTTCTAGGGTTCTTTTCAGCTGTTTGGCCGCTCAAGCACCCTTTGACATTTAAACTTCCCCTGGTCATTGGGCTACATATGGGAACCTACACTCGTGTCTCCCTGGGGAGACTATTTCTCTCCTGTGGTGTGGCAGCCAACATCGATCTGCGGCGCCAAGGAATAGACACTGTCCTCACAGGTACCATTTTACACCATCGTGGAGTGGAGCTGTTGGTCTTGCTCAGAGAAGTTAACCAGTGGTCCAGAGGGGGATCGAACCCGGGACCTCTAGATCCCGAAGCGCGCGTCATACCTCTAGGCCACCGCTCCCCACTTGCATTGTACCTCTAACATCCTCTTAATAGTCCCCGATTATGAAATCATACAACCGGGGTTATAAAAACATGTATAGTGAATATATCACATGCCTTGCCTCTTATCCGGGTTAGTATATGCGAGTACGTATATAATCTTATACGTGACACGTGTAGTATAGCTTGGCTATTTTGACGTGAGCCTGACCTTTATGCAAGAATATATTACAAGGTTCTTGCTTTGAATATATCAGTTTCCGCAAACAAATCGTGCAATATCGGTATTTCAGATTTGTGTTTGTATTACATCTCGAGCGTCTTCGTGATACTCCCCGATTATGATAACATACACTCGGTGTTGTAAACGTAGACAATATATCGACTGTTAAATAATGCTAATCAATAGGACAGGTTCATGTCAATCTGGCCAAGCTATATAAGCGGTCGTATTTTTTCCAATAAAAAATAAGTATTTTTGCGTTTTTAGTGTCAAATGATATAAAGAATCTATCACTCGTTGTCAATTGATATATTTATATTAAACTAGTTTAGGAAACATTATTAAGCTCGCCCGAGGCTCGCTTGATAAAATTTCCAAAACTCGTTCAATATCAATTTTATACCAATTCACAACTCGTAATATATCCTCTATATATCGGCTGTTAAAGTATGGTAATATACTATAGTATAAGATCATGATATTGTAAAATTCTCTGAACATAACGATTTTTAACTATATCTGTTTTAGAAGTTGGTTCTTCAAGTACTTCATGTTTGACTAGAGTTAATTATGTCCCTCGTATATGATTAAATTCATCATACACACATATACATTATTAAATCTACATATCAACGTTATACGTGTGTATGCTGTTATCTGCCAGGTTATATAGAGACGAGGTTATTTAATCATTGGGTCAACTTGTCATACGTTCAGGTGTATGTAAAATTCTTCCATTTGTAGACATATTTCAATGATAATTATAGTGCGAATATCATTCAATACCAAGTGAATAAAACAACATTCAATTCCTGGAATAGGAGGTAGGTGACTTGCTTTCATTCATCGTAAATACATCAATGTACATAATTTGGCCAATCGTAAAAGCTTGGTCATTTCCATTTGTCTCCGGTAAATATGTTGATATGCATAAAATCAGAATGACAATTGGTCAGTATTCATTCACATAAATATGGCGTCCGCTGCCTAAGCGAAGCGCTACGTAGCGCTTTTCATGGGAGGTAATCTATGTCTTTTTTTCATTGAACGGGAGGTAACAGAATAAAGGTGCTTAGGCAACGGACACCTGTCCCAAAGCCGCATTCCTATCAACTTGACATTTACCACCACATTCATTACTGGTACCATTCAGAATTATTTTCTGATGCATAATTTCTTCATTCCAATCATATTTCATCATTCCAAAAACAACTCGACCCTCGATAATACCCTAAGCTTAGATTATTATTAAATATTATTATAAATTGAACACGATATCGCCCGGCTTTAGACTACAAACGCTATGTTAAATAGACAACTTCAGTGATACTCACCATAGTACTTAGTAATTTAAGTATATCACACAGAGTTTGACATCCCCAAATTTTCACATATACTTTATTGAATGGATGAAACATTGTTGAAGTGAAAAATGTAGTTTGTGATATAATTTCTTAGGCCTGTGTACTCACATTCCATAAATATGTAAATTGTGCCCATTTGCAGTAAGCTGATCAGAACATGCATGGACTCAATAGCAAAAATGGATAATAAATGGATACCGTAAGTCGTATAAAAAGTTAAAAATTGTGCATCCACGCCCACCACCCCGGGGATGGGCCGGGGTTTTGACTTTTGTGGTGTCAACGGAAGACAGCTGATGGTAAACTCTGTGGATCTGCGGGGCGCGGCTGATGGTAAACTCACCGGTATTCCCTGGCCCCTGACAACTAAATTATGTCCCCGGCGTATTGATTCGCAAAAAAAGCCCAAGATTTCCTCGGCCCTGCCGGGGAAGCTGGAATTTAAAAACACGGCCGTCTCTCCCCGTATAACCCCATGGATCCCCGGATGGGGATGGGGTGGGGTGTGGATGCAACTGACTGGTGCACTGTTGTCCTTTATTAATTTTCATTGTTCCTGGCGTTCATAAACCATACGTTGATATATGTGTTTCGTTATTTTGGCCAATATTAAATGACACCAACTACATTTTATTTATTTCTTTCTCCAGACGTGTTCAGTAGCTAAGTACAGAAGACAAGATGGCTGTTATCATGAACCTGTTAGAAATTATCCCGCCGGAATGGAACGGCTGGTTGCCATACCTGTTGACAGCAGTTACCTTCTTTGTATCGACGTATTTGATTGGTTTAACACTCTATCACGTGACAAAATTAATTCTTCCAAAAGGCGCGTCAGAATATGTCGGCGACTTTTTCAAAACAATGCTAATATGTGCATACCCCTTTGGACATGGTATCATGCGAAGATATATCGGTGAACTCGGCTTTTTATTCCTTTTAGTTGTTATTATGCAACCAACGATCTTTACCATTCGAGGCGAAGGTAGTCCAGTTTCTGTTTGGATTAAATACTTCAGGAAAAAAGTATCTTTGACAAAAATGTTGATAAAAACTGTTGTTATGATGTCGTCAGGGTTTGCAGGATATTGGCTTGGACAATATATTCTAGATCTTCAACTTCAAACTATATTATTTGGTCTTCCAAATTCACCAACACAACCAGATGTTTGTAAATCGTTCCTAAACATTCCAGCGTATCAGGGATTTCTTCTCGAGCTGATTGCGGTGATGTATGATTCTTGGTTTGCTTCACAGAAACTCTCAACTAACCCTTTCGTTGATGTCACCATTAAAGTTCTCAATACAGGGACGTTAGTTGTAGCTGGTGAGTATCCAATCATACTGACCACTGCATCTGTAAACAAACCTTAATTCAGTATTATACTAATTCACTTAAAAGAAGTTGCATGAACATGGAGGCCCCGCTGTCCAATATGACAATCCCTGTTTTAAAGCTTGGAATTCAATTTTTTAATATAAAGAAAAGGGAAAAAATCAGGGTTCCAAAAACCTGAAATCAGACACAAGCCTAAAAATACTTCATCCGACACGTGTATATCATACGGTATATGTATCACTATCACTCACGACACTTCATTCGGCATGAGAATAATGTATGGGAGAAGGGGGTGCTCCCGCGTTTTATACTTTACTTTATACTTTTTCGGGTTCCATTGGTATTTGGTCTGGGGCATTGTTCGGTCATCGGGCGGACCTCAGTCACCTGAAGCGAGTCCCACCATGTCGGTTGTTTCAGACTTGTATATGACTTTTTGTAATATATTTACGATCGTTTTTGTTTTCAGGCTTCCATTTGTCTGGAATGTTTATGCATCCACCTAAAGCCTTTGGATACAGCTGGGGATGTGAACCGACGTCACGTGGTACACACATTCTAGTTTACTGGGCGGGGCCAATGTTAGGGGCGTGGCTTAGTAGACATCTTCAGGATAGACTCCACCTTACATGGTCGGCGCCTAACGCTTCTAACGATAGCAGCAAGAATGGTCGTTCGACACAGAAAGTGAAGAAAACTCATAAAGATTGAGCATGTGTGTTGAAGAATACAAGTTCGGTTGCAACATCAAATATAATTTAAATTCGGAGTAATATTCAGAGTTCATCTACTGGGAGCGCCTTATTCTAAGAAATATAATCCTAAATTTAGATCGAACAGTCTCTAACAATTTACAGGTATACTAGATTAAGTACCGTATTTGTATCGTCATGGACAAAATAAAAACGCATTATCATGCCATTATGTATAGATAGCTGGTGCGTATGTCAATAACTATATATATAATTTTAATAATATTTTTTTTAATTTGTACCCTGAGGAAGACTTGAAATATAGTCGAAACGTTGGAAACAACTCGATGGCTTAGAATTAGAAGGTCGTAAGTGCCACTTACGACCGTTAAGATTCATACATATTTAGAATAAGCATCACAAGGCGCTTCTTATGAGCCCATTTTCATTAAAATCTGAAATTGTCATGTTGACCAAAATGAAGTTTTAAAAACGTGTTTTCCCATAGGTAAAGACTAAATTACAGACAGTTTTCTCTTGTTTTCTCAATATATCGATTTGGTAGTTACGACCTTCTTGTTCTAAGCCATCGAATTGCTGTTTATTTTGTATTTTTATACACAAGAACTATACATACGAGTATAATATTGTGTATGTACTTATTTCGGACAATTTTAGAAACTATTGAACACTATATAATACTAATACGCGTATCGTTGTTTTAATAATTTGTATATCACATATACACTTGGAGTCACTTATAACTGTGTACTGAAACACATCTTACCTCCCTTGACCGAGTGTATGCCCAATCGTGAAAGCTCGGTTTTCCGGTAAATACACGGTATTTACCCTCTGGTAAAAACCGATGTGATAAGAATGTGTGTGTACTCGTATCGGCGCCTTCTCTGTACAAAAGACTATATCGGCACCCTCTCTGTGCTGGCACGGGACTCTCTGTGTGCAAAACAATGGATTTTGAGGAAGGAGGGAATCATTTATTTGGTCAAAACTACAAATTTGTGCTTAAAACACGATAGCCCACGAAATAACCATATGATTAACCACTGTCTTCATGTACATGTAGTTACATTTGTTTTTATCATTCGTCACAAGTTCAAACTAAGATGTAATGCTGACCGAAGTGCTTGTTCGAATAAACACGGAGTCATATTTTATGACACTTAAATACGATTTTCGTCGATATAGGACATCTGGCACCTCAGATGTAAAGCAATTGTACCAATCTGACACCTAAAAGTTTTTTATATGGTTACGTTCATTAAATTAAATTCAAAACACCCTTCTTTCGGTTTCGTTGTGGCACCGGTGCCCTCTCTGTTCTGGCCCGGACCCCTTTCTGTGCTTTGCAGCTGACTGCCACGAAAAACCCTCGCTGCGCTTACAATCAAAATGGTCGTACTATAAATCTTGAATGGATCACTTGCAATACATTTATGTTGATTTATTTTTAAGGCAAACTAATGGATTAGAAATGGAAACAGTTTTTCGAGGAAACAGCATTGCGCAAAAGTCACAAAATGAACACAAGGAAATAAGAACCACCTCATTTCAAAAACCACAATGACTCAACTCAAAAATGACCAGGAAAGACGAAAATTAACATAAACAAAGTCTTTTCATTTCGTTCAATAAAAGTTAGGGGAGTATTAGAACACTGAAAAGTGTAAGCCCTGTAGCTTTCTCATTGTTATCAATATCCATATTCGAACAAATGGTAGCTAGCTCTGCACGAAAGTTACCTTGGTCTAATGGTAGAATACAAAGTTTTATGACTTTCGATCGGTTGAATTGATGTTATTGGAGCTTTAAATCAGATATAGCAACATTTTCTAGTAATTCATGTTGAAATAGGAAACTAGGGAATGTACATTTGTACTTGGCAGAAACAGCTGGGCACGAAATGCACAATAACTCACACCACCAACGAAAAAGCCACAATACTGTTACTCGCACCATAGAAAAGGGCACAGTTTATCTAACTTGAAGTACATGCCAAAAGAACAATTAAATATAAAAATGAATAAGAAAAATGACACTGAGCGGCTGCAAAGTATGAAATCACACTCTGAGCACAGTCAATCATATCGGAGGCTGGAACAAACAGACAAAACCTCAGCACAAACACAAAAGCAAAACAGAAACAATTTGCCTTTCTGAAAGAAACTAAACAGCCTCGTGATGAACAAAGAATTTGCAGACAGACATGTACTGTATGAATATAACTAGGTCAACAAAAAGGTTCAGTGACTTTCTTAATTACGTTTTAACAATCATACAATAAGTGAACAAAACATTACATACATAGATGATTGATGACTGTTTGGCACCCGATTTTGTAAGGACAGTGAAAATAATTATGTCACTTTGGGTAAGTCAAGTCATTTTCCTGGATAAGTGCAATAACGCTGAAAGTCTGTCTATGTTACATAGTGGAGATGTACCTCTGTGTATACGAGGGTTATTCACTGCCTGCTCTTGACACGCATGGTTGGGAAATGGACGTCACGTTACACGCGATGAAGTCGCGTGGCGTTACGCACCAAACATAAAAGTTCTGTACCGTCGCACGACGTTGTGCAGTTGTCTCCTTTGATTTACATCACTGCCTTTGATATTACAATCATGCGATTCTACTGTATTTAATTTTGTTTTTTCTAAATACGTAACGTCGTCATATATGTTATTTCTGTCGTCCATTTGGTATTGGTTGAGGACAATCCCCGATGTATGCGGCGCATTTTTCATATTAGTACAACATATTATAGTGGCATTTTCTATTCATGTTACCTGTCCCCGATCCAGGGTGTTGGGGGGGACGAATATTTTCACATCAGTTCCGCCTCTCACCTCGATTCTCTGCCTCCCGTAGACACTCGCTGAGAGATAAATTTGTTAACTGTTTAATGCTGTTTTTCGTTTATCGGTCTCTTCTTTCGCTTCCATTCACTGTACATCGTATGATTATCCGCAAGAGCATGTCACTTAATCCTACTATTTTATTTTTCTTGATCTTACGATTGATAACAATTATTGTTAGTACCAATTACTTGTTAGGCCCCTACAGGTTTTCAACCGGTGGGGACGATAGGATTGCCCTCCGTTAGTCAGTCAGTCCGTTTGTTCGCCAGTCCGTCCTTCAAAATAATGTAGATCCTGCCACAACTTAAACAGTTTTCAAGCTAGTATAGATATAATAATTTAGTTTGTGGATAGGGATCAATGAGGAGAATATGTATGTCTAATTATTTTTATTCGGGCAAAGATTGTGGTTACCATTGCAACAGAAACATTGACAACCTGTAAATCAGGTAGGGTACTTCTGTATTGTTTGCAATTCCAAATGGCTTGTTTCATTTTGTTCTTCACATGAACATCTGCGATTACGTACAAACGTATGCTCATGTATACATGTATACACGAAAACACATAATTTCTTATGCTTATGTTTGAAACCCCTCCGGAGTGACATGAAACGCTCAAGCAATCTGTTTCATGTCACTCCAGAGTGTTTTCAATTCACTTGGGCGGTGATGGCTTGTGTAATTTTTGCGAGCATTGGTCATGTGTTTGTCCCCTTTCGTCACTTGTACTGAGTGTATGTTGTCAACACCCGATGACTCTAAATGTTTCATCGATTGTACTATATTCCCAGTTTTACTTCATCCCTTTGTATTGGATGGGAATCGTTCTCTATTGGTGGTGGGATGTCATAGACCTGGGGTCTCCTGAGAGTGTATAGTTTTTTAACCCTCAACACTATTACATCCATCGTTCGAGTATTACCGTTTCTTCTGTGGGGCATTTACTAACGGGTGTGCTTCTCTTCATGGATTTGTTTCAGAAACATTTTAAGTCCATCATAAGTAGATTGTGGTCACTACCTACATTGCTTGTAAGGGCACTTCGTATTGTGTTGCTCTAGGCTGAAATCTCTTTATCAAAAGTATATAGTCTATAGGTTTTGGTAGTGTCCTCTTGGACAATGTCCATGCCGTTTCCATGATGTTTTGTGTTTGCCGAAAAAGTTTGCCACTACTAGATCGTTGAGTTGAGCAATTCTAAAGGATCATAATCCTCTCTCGTTTGAATAAATGTTGCAGCATTGACCACAAGTACCCTAGCAGAACTTGGTCGGGGCATCTGCTCCTGTCTTTGCATTTCAGTCACCTTGTTTGACTAAATTGTCTTTTTGGTAACTGATCAATTAGTTCTTGCACTTGTTCATAGTATTCTTCTATCCCCTCTTCTGTGTCATCAAGTATTGGCATAAAACACTGCATGTGAGTACAAACGTTGTCAACGAAATAAGTAATACATGTACTAAGATGTTCGGACGGTTAAAGGTAAGCCACTTTTAATTTGTGTAAATAGTATCCATGGTACGTTAAGTCTTCCGTCCAAACTGTTGGTGGTAGTGATATAAGTGTTTACTATACCACAGGCCTGAGGAATTACATAAAAAATGGGTTTTAACATCCCCAACTTTTCACTTATTCATTAGATAAAGGAACATGTTTTGAAACGCCTCTGTCTAACCCTACATGAATGTACCATTTAACGCATAAAACGGTTTTGGTCGGATCTATTTATGCCTCTACAACACAAAACAATCAAAACATATACCTTTTGTCGTGTTTAAGTTATAATATCAGGTACTTTCGACCATGTGCCGTTCCGGGTTGGAAGCCATTGTCACGTTGTTTTGGTATTGACAATGGAATCCAACCCGAAACGTTGCAAACCTGTCAAATATATACTACTAAGTATTTTGAATGGATGAAAGATTGGGTAAGTAAAAACTGTCGTTTGTGACACAATTTCTTAGGCATGTGGCTATACAGTCATTATTCTCAGAAATAGGGAATACCGTATATGGAACTCTGTTGGATGAGTTACCACACCACACTTCGGTCCAACACAATATTTTAGCAGCTCGGTGACAGCATGTAACAGAATATTAACACCAGTATTGTGTACGATGTGACTATACAGTAAATAGATTCTGTTTTCATAAACGAAAAGTCGGTCCATAAAGCACTAACTCATTAAATGTTATAAGTACACCAACACTACATAGCGATAGTGCAAATAGTGCATGTAATCTTGTTTCTAACTTGAAAAGGGACAAAGTATTGAACTATGATGTTATGCTAATGACTTATTATGCTCAAACGTCTTAAAATTTATAATCATTTGATTTGTTTACATCGTACATGTGTATTTGTTGTTATGTACAGCACATGCTTGCCGAACGGTCGGTCACAGGCCGAAGGGTTTCCCAAAAATATCTCCAGAACGAGTGGAACTAGGATCCTTAAACTTTCAGTGAAGATTTTTCATTATCCACAGACTGACCTGACTCAATTTGAAGGTCATTAGGAATAAATGACAAAATCACCGTCAACAATCTATGGTTCACGTGTATGGTTTCAGAAACCGCTCTGCTCTAGTACTTTCTGTTATCGGAATCCCTCATCTTTTTGTGAGGTGCGTGTATTTATGGACAATTTGTAGGTAACATTTTGAAACTTCGTGCGAACACAAATCTTTTGTGCATGCATTGTTTCCAAATTTAAAAATTCACGGTTCACTAATTGCAGCAGACTAACTACAATTATCAAATTATCGGATATTGCTGCTATACTACTCACATGAAGGCATGCAACAAATGAACATGGTATCATTTATAATAAAAAAGATATGCGCATTACAAGTTGTAAACTTAATGTAGTTCAACAAACAGCATGAATGTTGGGTGTTTTGAGAAACGTTTTGCAAGCATGTATGTCCTTGACCAAGATATGTTTTCAAGTTAATCTGTAATTCTCCTATGAACATCTCTTACGACGAAAAGGCACTCCATTTTGTGACAAGGTGTCAGTCGCTCAGTACGTGTATAGATATTCGTATATGTTTTGTTCAAGTTTGCCCTGATTATTGGTTCTTATCTGAATGACACGTTCTTTTTATATGGCTTTCTATGAATTAGGTATTTATATTAATAATTGGAAATTTAAGAAAACTGGTTCTTGCTAATCAACCATCACCACACGTATTTGCTTAATATGGTAAAAACATTAACTGTTGTAAAGCGGGGAATGTATCGAATATAATTTATCACATAATCCAAATCGCAGGAGTTTAATAAAGCCCATTTAATAAAAACGATATTTATTAAACTACCCAGTAATATAATATTAATGCAAATGAGGCGGCTAATAACTATTTCATGTATTCATACGCGCTGTCAAAATTATACATATATAGACAGGATACATACAAAACAACAGGTCCGTGAGGTGATTACGATTCAATATACCGTCTCGCTCCCATAATTATGCAACACTGTAACGGTAATTTAAATACAGTGCTGCACTATTCACATATTTTTAGTTGCTCATTTATTTTTAACCGCATTTCTCACTGGCTTTATTCTCTTCTATATGGGAAGCATGTCCACTTTTAACGCATTTACAGAGCTTATTTTGTTTATGAAATTCAAAGAATCTTACATTCGTTTCTCTACATATAGAATTTATTAAACTCGCTGGATAAAAATTATAAAATTATATTATCACTTTTATCCAACTAGTTTAATAAATTCAAAATGAAAAGACACTCATGTAAGATCCTCTATTTATTAATATAGGTCCCCAATACGATGACATGTTTGAATCTCCGAAATGATTCGACCGAATGAAACGCATTAAAGGGTTACCTTGCAACACCCACTATTTGCCATTCCCCAAATTTCCAGTCCAGCAAACTTCGTAAATTTTAATACTCTCTCAAATGAATGAGTTTATGCTTTCTTGTTATTGTGTCCGGTTTCTGGATTTAGCAAGTTAGATAAGAATGTCAGTCAGTCTGATCAATCGTGAAAACTCGGTCATTTCCGTTCATTTCCAGTTAATAGAGTGCAATGCATAAAGGCTGGGTGATAAGACCGATGGAGTATATATAAGACGCCTACGGGCAGCCATACGGGAGCTCCAACTGCATTTTCGAGTGCCTTTATTTGATGAAAACATATCACTAAAATAAAATCGGTTTCGTTTTAGTATTGTTACACTGCGAATATGATTGAAACAAGTTCGTAAAAAATACGCTATTTGTGTTTATGCATTTATCAAATAGGAATCAATTGGGACGCATCAATACTTTGTAATACAGTGAACATATCGCTGGCTTAGAATGAGAAGGGCTAATTACAAAATCAATATTTTGGGGAAACAAGAAAAAACAACCTGTCTTTACTTTTGGAAAGACACGCTTTTTCAACTTCAGTTTGGTCGACATAATAAGTTTCGATTTACATGAAAATAGGCTCATAAGAAGTGCCTTATGATGTGGATTTCAAATATGCATTAGTCTTATAAGGTCGTAAGTGGCACTTACTATTCTTATTCTAAGCCAGCGATATACGTTGCATTTTTACGTTATAGTTATCTATTCATCAAATACCGGATATATTATGTAAACATATGTGACGGATTATTTTAAAACTATTCATTTTTTAGTTTTCAGAATAGTGTTGTTCTTGGTGTTTGCTATGTCAACTGGTAAGACATTCTACTTATTTTCCGGACTTATGTACAATTCAATAAAATCAAACTGAAAATCATCATGCCGATTGCAATCCAGGTCTCCATCAAAGGTATAACTGTATCATTGATAAATACTAATAAGAAAAACAATCTATAAGAAAGAAAAAATACCAAAAAAAAAACAGTTATCACTTATCAATGATACAGTTACCTGTGTTCATCATTGGTAGTACTAAGTATATCCATTATACAAATTGTGTGGATCATATACAGTATATACTATTCTACTATAAGACACGATTCGATCACTGATCAATATAATTTGATGAGGAGCATTGTTTAACTTCTGTATAATTAATAATTGATTATGTATGTTTGTCCATGGTCCCAGATTTATGCTCTTGTTCGATGCTTTTAAAAAATTATAGTCACGTAAATTATAATTTGAAACACATACGTACGTTTAGTCGTTTTATTGTAAAATCATTAATTTCGATGAGACACAATTTCGTGGTTTGCGTAAAAAATACAATTTCGATCGGACGTTAATTCGTGGATTATGCATTTAAGGTAATAGATGCAGGGGTCAGAATTATTTTCCGATGGGATTTGATTTCGTGGATGAAGATGAACAACGAAATCCACGAAATTTAATCCCCCACAAAAAATAACTATTTTACAGTATTTCAGTTCGATGATTTAATTGTTATATTCTGGTACAAGTACAATCTAAATACTTACACATGTGCGAACTTAAATAAAAAAGTAAACTTTCACTTAAGTTTTAATTGATATACTTATTCGTCGAGATTTGATTCCGTGGTCGATATTAAAACCCACTTCGATATGATTATTGATTTTTAGGCTGGCGATTTGCGCCAGACTATTACAATCCTAAAAAATGAAATCCACTAAGATGAATTTACTCCCGAAACTGAAAACACAGAATCTATACACCCAATGCAAATAGTTCCTCCTCGTTAATCAGTTTTGCAAGATAAGAACATTCAACTTTCCTTGTTTCATTTATTCTGTTCGATTGTAATATTGAAATGGAAGGAAATTGTATGAAATTAAAAGAAAAGGTGTTTAAAGGCGTTGATAATTATTACTACGCGTTCGTATACTACGCTTTACGAACGCGATATAGCGCGCGCATAAATGATTTTATTATGTTCAATTATTTAGGTCAGTATTCTCCATCGAGATCGTGGTCGAGTGGATGAGCAACTCGCTTAGTAATTTTCTGATGCTAAGGTCCAGCGATCGAATCACGGCGGCTCCAAATTTTTTTTTTGTTGTTGAGTCCAGCACTTACCTCTCTTTCGACTTAGAAAACCACTTGATGTTATATTACTTGAAAAGCTATTGTTCCTTAGCAGTTCGCCAGCCTGTCAGTACTTTCAGTACTTTGATATTGTAAAGAAATACTAAACATATATATTTTAACAGAACATTGAAATGCAATGTAATGACATGCCATTGTAATCCGACCGATCTGGGTTTGAATACCAGGGGCTTTACGTCCGAGAAATTAGCAGGAGCTTTTGGTAGAACATGAAATGAAGATGACTTTATTTTGCTCTAGTTGCTATAGTAACACGATAGAATACAATACATAATACGTAAAGGTTGATAATCTATCTCAGTAAAATTCGTCAACTCAAAATAGTGCATGATTGAAAAACATTCTCTACCCGTCGTTAGATATGAATAAAATATAAAAACAAACTAAACTATAATACCGTATTATGCACATGTAACTGTATCATTGATAAAGACTAAAACGGTAAAACTTTTATTTTTCTATAGAAATTTTACAAAAAGAATATTTTCGTTATAATTGCTACAGTTATAACTCTAACGCGATATTCTGCAATGTCAATATAAACAGAAATCACTGACCATAACATCGATTTAGGGAGAGAAGAAGTGTATTTTACCTGCTCACTTCTATTCACCAAGTAAATTAAAATAACGCTATAGCTTGGCCACATTGGCATGAGCCTGGTCTATTGATTATCATAATTTAACAGTCGATATATTGTCTACGTTTACAACGCCGAGTGTATGTTTTCATAATCGGGGAGTATCACGAAGACACTCGAGATGTAATACAAACACAAATCTGAAATACCGATATTGCACGATTTGCTTGCGGAAATTGATAATTCAAAGCAAGAACCTTGTAATATATATATATATTCTTCAATAAAGGTCAGGCTCAGGCCAAAATAGCAAAGGCATACACATGGAAAAGATAATCCCTTTTGCAATATACTTATGTTGTTATACCTGATTTACCTGATTATTTTAGGTGACACAGGTCCCAATACCGCGTTAGAGTCTATACCTGTGGTGTTATGTACGGAATACCGTTAGGGCCATCGTGGTTACACATTAAAATCCAGAGGGCGACAATGCGATAGTGCGATAGTACGATGGCGACAATGCGATAATACGATGGCGACAATGCGACAGTACGATGGCGACAATGCGACAACGCGATAGTACGATGGCGACAATGCGATAGTACGATGGCGACAACGCGATAATACGATGGCGACAATGCGATAGTCATATCGTACTGTCGCCATCGTACTATCGCATTGTCGCCATCGTACTATCGTGTTATCGTACTGTCGTCATCGTATTATCGCATTGTCGCCATCGTACTATCGCATTGTCGCCATCGTACTATCGCACTGTCGCATTGTCGTCATCGTTCTGTCGCATTGTCGTCTATCGCCAGTAGGCAGGTAATTATATACATCAAACATTTTTTGTGATATATAGATCAAAATATGCAACTGTAGAAGCTCTATATAATGTGATGTTTACATTTTATGATGAGCAAAATGAAATTAATATGGTAGCCATTTGTTTTATTATACGCGGTGGTTCTCTTTCTAACAACTTTGTATGCCACATCTCATATATATGCAGTGAATCTGCCTGCATATACAGTTTCCTTATATGGGATGTCCAGAGCATTACAGGTGTATTGTCTGGAAATACGCAAACCATCTCATAATGGCGAAACCACCACATATAAGATGATTTAATTCCAAAATATGAATGTATGCATCCAACATATGGACTTTCTATTGAAAAATGAAAATGTACATCAAATAAATAAGTATTTACTGCACAAGTTACAGTAGGCCTACACTTAAGCATATAATAAGGTATGTGCCGCATATAAGCAGACAGTTTCGTCGTAAGACAGTCATGGCTTTCCATATTTCACAAATGACGGATTTGAAGTACTGTACATGTATTTCAACAGGTACTGGGGAAAAAAACGCGAAAAATGTAACATCAAACGGCGCGTCTTTTCTAATGATCTTTAACAAGCAATATGTTCAATGACAGTATAAAAAGATGCACACAATTTAAAGGGACTGTGCTCCAGATTACAAAATGTTAAAAAATTATTTTTTTTTGTTGAAAAAACAAAACAAAAGAAGGCGTCCTTACAGTATAATTATCATTAAAATGTGAACACTGAAACATAATATACCTAAGCAAAACGCAACGCGATAGTGCGACAATACGATAGCGACAGTGCGATAACGCGATAGTACGATGGCGACAATGCGACAGTACGATGGCGATAGTACGATATGACTATCGCATTGTCGCCATCGTACTATCGCGTTGTCGCATTGTCGCCATCATACTATCGCATTGTCGCCATCGTATTATCGCATTGTCGCCATCGTACTATCGCACTATCGCATTGTCGCCCTCTGGATTTTAATGTGTAACCACGATGGCCCTAACGGTATTCCGTAGTTATGCTGTTACTTTCACATATTTTTAGAGTGCTTGGTGTGTTACGATTGTCAGAATATCAGCGACTACAGTACATGTAATAAAAGTACAACATGCGGGCCTGACGAGGTGAGTAGAATAGAACAGAAAAGGATAGAATAGCACAGAATAGAATAGAACAGAATAGAATAGAACAGAATATGATAGAATAGAACAGAATAGAACAGAATATAATAGAATAGAACAGAATCGAACAGAATCGAACAGAACAGAACAGAATAGAACGGAATAGAACAGAAAAGAATATAATATAATAGAACATAATATAATAGAACATAATATAATAGAACATAATATAATAGAACAGAACAGAACATAATAGAACAGAACAGAACAGAACAAAACAGAACCGAACAGAACAGAACAGAATAGAATAGAATAGAACAGAACAGAACATAATATAATAGAACATAATAGAATAGAATAGAATAGAGCAGAGCAGAATAGAATAGAGCAGAATAGAACAGAATATGATAGGATAGAATAGAATAGATCAGAATAGAACAGAATATGATAGAATAGAACAGAGCAGAATAGAACAGAATATGATAGAATAGAATAGAGCAGAATAGAACACAATAGAATAGAACAGTGTAAATAGAATAGTTTATTAATCATGGGTCATATAATATGACATATATGATCATCAATATAAAACATAATGAGTAGATATTGAGGTTCGATTGAGATATTTATAACTGAAGTACACATAGATGGTAGAACTACCTCTAGTTCAGATACCGAGTTACCAGAACAAACGTTCACAGGCAGTTCATCGCAAGGAGGGGTGGCTTTTATTTGGAGGTCTTAATTTTCCTTAATTATGTAACTGTCAATCAATGTATGACTTATTGTGATAATATATCGTTCAATGTGTATGCCTTATTGCAATAACCGGAAGTTGGCTCGTACCTACTCTGTTGTTACTCTCCATACCTTATTTCTTGTGATATGCATCACCACGAGGGGGCTGAGAGAATCGCCAAGGTGATCAGAATATAACACATTTCGTGAAGTTTCCGGCTGTCTACTTGTTGTTCATCCACGTGAATGTAAGGACTGTATCATCTGTTTCTTGTTAACAAATAGAACATGTTCCTATCTTACGAGTCTTACGAACACATCCAATACTAAGGTTGGTTTACGATATTTCGTTCAAAGAGCTTCCCAAAATTTTATGTACCAACGCCCGTCTAGGAATTAGCCAATGAGACTCGATACGTGGTCACGTGCTCCTTCATAGCAAACGAAAAAAACATTCCCCAAAGACGCGGGGGCTCAGGACCTCGCGAAATGTAATAAGTGAACTATATATGTATAATCTATCTACAGTCGTGCTATATGGATAGGACAGGTGCCAACTTCACGTTAGGATGTGTTTCCAATATGGTAAGATTTAATCTTTTTGTTCCGATAATTGGTTCAGTACACTACCCACAAGTTCTAACCCGCTACCTTACATTTTTCGCCATAACTTTCTTATTTAAGTATGTACCCGTATGAAATTTTGCATACCCGTACTTGAATCCAAGATGCAGTCAATTATAAATTTATTTTGGACGGCAAACGATTATGTTCGTTGTCACAGGCGTGTTACGTAATGTGGTATTTTTTTACCAATTCGCAAAAATACCCAAACTATTGATGACAGTGTGCATAAATCAACGCGTGGAAAGCACGTTTTCATAAACATTTTGGCATAACTGATCCCTGTCCCTATACGAAAATCACGTTACATGCCGTGATTTACTCCAGACGAACTCTGCTGAAGAGTAACAATCTTCGAACAAAATGAGAAAAAAGGCTTTGTCAAAACGGTTGGTTTTGCAAAATCACGCTTGTATGTCAATATCCACAAAACCAAGTTTGTTGTTAATAAAAAACGGAGATAACCACTTAAACTTCAAAAACAAACAAAAACGTAAAATAATATTCGTGTGAAATTAAAAAAATAAGGGCCGCGACTCTAACCAAAGTCATAACATTCCGACAGGTCTGGCGCGTTCTCTGCTGATTCAATTTGGCTTTTAATGTGTTTTTTCGCGTAGGAAATTCATCCTTTAAATCAAAACCGTTCGTGAGCACGTGATTTCCGTTGTTTATTTCTTACACGTGTAAACATGCTATATTACGTAACACGTGAAACATGGTAAATTCAACTGCAAGTAGGCCAAATATCAACACATATTTGAATTTAATACATCTTTATACGTACGTATGTGGATGTTCATGCTAATAAATGCATTATAAAAAAAAAATATTTAAAAAAAATGAAACATTGACACCTACGAAATGTGTTCCAGTGATTTTTCGAAATTCTGTGAGTGTTCCTATCGAGTCAATTTCATGATGTAAAGTGTTTTTCAAGATAAGCAGTCATCAATAATGCCGAATTCGTTCATGTACACTTAAATGCTGGTGCACATGCAATGCACGTGCAAAAATACGTCATTACGCAATACGCCGAATGCACCAAGTTTAGCCACAATACCGCTAAATTAAACTAACTATCAGCTGCATCTATTAAAAATGTATCGGTATGCGAAATCTCACTTGAATATACCAATTTTTGACCCTACAGGACTGAAATATCTAAGTGGCGGGTTAGCACTTTTGGGTAGTGTACTATCGCGTCCAATCTATCGTTATTACAGGGATGCATGCATGTACAGTCCAGTTAGGATAAAAATACAGTGACCCAGTGGAACAATCCACTAGTACGGTAAAGGTAAAGTTAGTTTATTATAGTGTCACCCCTAATGAAAGGGCCAGTCAATTCTGACTTATGAGACACTTACGTATTATTCATGCATACAGTACCTTCCCGAATCCCTTCTCGTAATGCCGGGCGTCTGGCAGAGATGGGCCTACGGTAACCATTAATTTAACTAGCTGGCGGCTGACCAACCGGTCTCATCAGTTCCAACCCGGCTTCCGCCGAGATTCGAACCTTCGACCTCCCGCTTCCTAGGCGGACGCCCTAACCACTCGGCCACGGTCGCGGTATTTACGGTGTAAAAACAAGTATAAAGGCTTATCAATACCAAACTAAACTATACCTATTTAAGCAATGGTTTTAATCTTAAACGTTGACGTCACTGTCAACATATCCTAACTGGACTATACACACAGTCAGTTCTTTAGGACATTGATTTATTATCTGCACTAACCAATAACCCAGTTTTATATCATGTTAACTGAAGGTGTGTTGCTAAATCCAATAATAATCGATGGGCTGTGTCTTCATTTTCAAAGGAATGAGTGCAATAACAACAGTACAGGATACTAGTATCATGCACTGAAGTACATTTGTTGTCATTGCACTCATATATAGATGATTCAAAGATCTCTGTCACAACCGCGCAAACAAACATTCACCCCGGTCGATTATTTAAGGTGTGTTGGGATTAAATTCTACCACCAATAATACATTTAATTGATCAAAAAGCTAATGATCCTATAGCGTAGTGGTTATACTTGCTTCAATTAGCTATTCAGAAATGGAACATTATGGCGGTTTTGACAGACATCTTTGAATCGACAATACAAGTGTTCATACTTTAACCATACCATAGTCCCTTATGTTCATGCTTGAAAATTACTGGGGTCTATAACTTTAAAATCACAACGTTTGAAATTTTAATCGGTCAGCGAACACAATTTACAGTTATGTGCTATTTAGCCACGCCCTTAACAATGTGACAGCCAATTGTATACGTTAGAAAGACAACTTAAGGCTCGGTTGCCTTATTTAGTTACGCCCTCGACGAAATAAGGCAACCTCGCATTTGCGTTCTCTTTCTATAACTTAAAAGATGTACGCAGCACACAAAAATGATGCTCGTATGAATTAAAGGCTCGTAATATGTAATTCTTTTTCAAGTAATTTCTGAATGTGTCCTTGATGATTTCAGCACTTTATAGATTTATTTTATAATGACAAGAGTGTATGCATGTGTGTGGTTGTGACATACGTATACGTATGTGTACAAGAAAGTGCGAGCGTGCGTGTGTGCGTGTATGCGTGTGTGCGTGTGTGTGTGTGTGTGTGTGTGTGTGTGTGTGTGTGCGTGCGTGCGGGAGTATGATGTGTGCGCGTATGTTAGTTAGTAAGTAAATTTAATTTATTGCATTTGTACTGATATGTATTGTGTGTTTACTTATGGGCATAATCCCTAATGTTTCTGGAAATAACTCATTATATGCATTCACCTATGTTTCATTTACTTAACACGTCAGTACTTCAATGATTGTAGAATTGTAACATCAATGCCGGAAGTGGTCCAGCAATCATTGGTCGAGCGCTGACAGTCGGACAAAATCAACGATGTCACGAATGCTGTTCTACTGATAACTGTGCTGTACAACTCTGCTCCCACCTAACACGTTAGTGTGTCATTCAGTCCAATTACAATCTCAAGATAAATTGGTCATCCTTTTTAGCCCACCACAAGGTGAGCTTTTGTCATACCGTGTTGTCCGACGTCCGTTATCATCCGTCGTCGTCGTCAACAATTTCTTCAAACGACTCCTCCTAAACCGCTTGGCCAATTTCATCCAAACTTCACAGTAACGATCGTTTGGTGACCCTCATTCAAAATAGCTAAATTCGTTCCGCTCCGATAAACAACATGGCCATCAGAGCTAAAAATAGAAAACTCTTTAAACTACTTATTCTCCTTAACCACTTGGCCAATTTTAATAAAACTTTACAGGAATGATCTTTGGGTGACCCTTACCCGAAATAGCCAACATCGGTCCGCTTCGCTAAAATAAACGACTTTAAACTTTAAATGACTTCTTCTCGTTAACCGCTCGATGGGTTTTGATAAAACTTTACACAAATGATCTTTGGTTGACCGTTAACCAATATACCCAAAATTGTTGCGGTCCGTTAAACAAGATGGCCAGAGCTAAAAATAGAAATATCTTTTTAACGGCTTCTTCTCCTGAACCGCTTGAAGGATTTTTATGAAACTTTACAGGCATTATCTTTGGTTGACCTGTAACCCAAATAGCTTAAATATTTCCGGTCCACTGAACAAGATGGCTGTCAGAGCTAAAATAGCAATATCCTTTGAACAGTTTCTTCTCCACAACCACTTGACGGATTTTGATAAAACTTTACAAGAATGGTCTTTGGTTGACTCCTAACCAAAATAGCTAAATTCGTTCAGGTTCGCTAAACAAGATGGCCGCCAGATTCTTGAGTAAGTGGCACTTACGACCGTACAAAACTAATGGATATATTGAAATCTACATTTATGAGCCTATAGTCATGAAAATCGGAACGTGTCATATTGACCAAACTGAACTAGAAAAAGCTTGTTTTACCATTAGAAAGGAGTAAATTTCAGACAGTTTTTCTTGTTTTATCAAAAAAATTGATTTTGTTGTTACGACCTTCTCATTCTAAGTCAGCGAATCGTCTTAATTTCAATTCATAATGCTTTGTTTCATAGAAGCATGTATGGCGAATGCTTCTATTTATGATACAAACAAAATATCACTGTTTAATGTTAAAATATTTTATACATTAGTTGCAACATCGTGTATAGATGACGAGACTCTAGACTGTTCACATCTGAATACACTCTTTGATATATGTTCTGATGTTCGCCGTGCCCAAGCTTTGTGTCCACGCTTCTGTGACGTATGTGTCGGTGAGTACCTTTGTACACTTTTATTTGAAATATACTTCACTTAGTTTTGACCCCCAATGACCCAAAGCTCACATGTCATAGATTTTGTTGAAATGATCATTGTGACCAAGTTTCATAAAGATTAGACCAAATGTGCGACAGTCAGTGACTAGGTATAATTATATTCTATACTTTGACCTAGTTTTTTTACCCCGGATGACTGCATACCAGCAGTTTTTACCTAAATGTCATTTCTTACTTTCTCTTACTTTAAGTGGATGGCCAATGGGCGACTTGGACCACCTGGACGAATTGCAGCGTGACGTGTGAAAATGGAACACAAGCACGCACTAGGACATGTAGTAATCCCCCACCTTCAAATGGTGGAAAGAATTGCCATGGCAACGCTACAGAACTGAAACAATGCATGATGGACTTGTGTCCAGGTAGGTTCATCATTTTTAGCTCCACTTTTCGAAGAAAAAAAGTGGAGCTATTGTCATGACCCACTCGTCGGCGTCGGCGGCGGCGGCGTTGGTTAACCTTTCCGTTCAGGTCCATTTCTCAGTAACCGTCAAAGATATTTGATTCAAACTTAGTATGCATGTTAACTATCATAATGGGAACCCATTTCACAAGGGTAGGTAACCCTAAAATTAATTTTGCCAGAGGATTATAGCCCTTCTTCGACTTAGAATTTTCGTTGTCGGTTAACCTTTTCGTTCTGGTCAATTTCTCAGTAGCCGCCAAAGATATTTACTTCAAACTTGGTATGCTTGTTTACTAATACAAGGGGAACCCATTTCACAAGGGCAGGTAACCCACAATTTAATTTTGTCATAGTTATGGCCCCTTTTCGACTTAGAATTTCACATTTATGTCCATATCTCAGAAACCCTCAAAAATACTTGCTTCAAATTTGATATGCATGTTTATTATCACAAGGTGAACCCATTCCACATGGGCAGGTAACCCTAAATTTAATTTTGTCATAGTTATGGCACCTATTTGACTTAGAATTTCATGTTTAGGTCCATATCTCAGAAAGCGTCAAAGATATTTGCTTCAAACTTGGTATCCTTGTTTATCATCAAAAAGGTAACCCATTCTGACCATAATCCTATATGGATAACTTTGAAAAGGAATTGAGTGATCACGATCAGAATCATATGGCACTGATGTTTAACCTTTATACCTGTAATAAGGATATTGATGTGTAACCAGTTTGCCTCGGTCATCATACGGTGGTACAGATGCTGACAATATACTTTCATTCATACAGGTTTGTGTGCATAATATCATTAAAATTTATTAATATGTATATTTCATTTTGCTGTTGATATTGCATTATGATAAATTAGCATTTGTCACATAGTTTAATATCTTTTTCTTCTCAAGTGTAAGAAGTTTTCAAGAAACCAAATTGGAAAAATGTATCTTTAACATACAATGGAAATTACTGTATTTTTATTTTCGCATAAACATAACCATTACATCACAGACTGTCATTTTCAAATTTCTCCAGTAAAAAAGAGGCACAACCATACCAAAAGTACATATTACAGTGACCTGACCTTCTAAAAAACGTGTTTTCTAAATTGAATCAAATATCTTTGTACCAAACAATGTATCTTAAACAACGAAAATATGTCATTCACTACACTATCCAACACTTAAAAAGTGGAGCGCGCTGTCAGCTCTTATTACACCATTGTCTAACACCAGCCATTCATTTGGACACCTAATGGAATTATGGTTCACGAAAACTCCGAGATCTTCCTATACAATTCCGGAAGCCTTCTGGGCATTTCGGGACGAAATAAAAGAACGCCGAATCTTTATTCGGGGCGATGTCGCAAGACTGACGGGGACCAATTCGGAATGTTCATTAATCACCAAAAAGAATCCATGTCGTACCCTAGGACCCCGAAGTCGGCATGTTTGCGCGATGTTCCATAACTCCTCAATGTCATTGTTTTTGTATTTCTGAACGCTTTGTTGTCACTTCGGGACCGTATTTATTCGTTGGCATCCAAATGTCAATCCTTATTAGTTATTTAGGTATTTTCCTGTATTTTTCATGTAGCCTACTCGTGCATGCTTAATTACGGTACCGGATACGTGTCTGAGAATTGTTCCTACGCCACGGAATATTGATAAAATCTTAATCTGGACACAAACAGGCGAAACAAAACATCTGAGTGATCGGGAAACAGTCCTCAGTGAACAGGCTCATGCCATATTGTTTCGTTGACTATTTAACCAAAATAGCAACAACAAAAAACATTTATAATGTTAAAGCGGTACACCACAAGCCAAGTAATGGTGTAAAACTCAAATGAATGTTTTATAATTTTTATTATTATCTTGTTCAATGATAGTACATGGTGGGTGGACTGGTTGGATGCCATGGGGAACCTGTTCTGCCACATGCAATGTTGGGCTACAGCGTCGGCACAGGACCTGCGCAAATCCTGCCCCGAGTAGATTCGGAGACAATTGCTACGGAGATAGCGTTGATGACAAATTATGTTTCCCCGGGGCATGTACAGGTACATACATTTGAATCATTTGATAATTTGTTTGTAAATTAATTTTAATTGAGAAATATTTATATTGTGCTTTATATAGCAAGTCTCTAAAGTGCTTAACACGCGAAAGTCAGTCAGCAAATTGGAAGTTCAATTAAAGTCTAGAATAAACTTGATTATCACTAAACAGGTGTGTTTTCAATGTTTTTTTAAAGACTGTGAGAGAGTCCATTTGGCTCATATCCACGGAAAGACTGTTCCATAGAGTGGCAGCACATTTGCCGAACTGCCTGCCTTTCACCGTTATTCTTGGATCTTATACTAGGAATGTTTAATAGCATAGCAGTGTCTGATCTTAAAGAGCATGTCGGCTGGTATTCACTAGTCAACTCATACAGGACAGAAGAATAATAAAAAGGCGATTTACTTATATTGAGGTGAATATAATGTTAAGCTACCCTGCAAAAAGTGAAATATGGCAAGCATTATACATGTGCCTACACACAGAGCTGAACCTACGCACTATCCACTGAAATGCGGATAATCTAGTAGACACAAACTCCAAAAGGAGAGGATTAACATAATTTGAAAGTTTTTTTCTGCTTTTGATACATGCCTTGGGCACAACATACAAATTAGAAGTGACTATCCCGTGCATGTAACTTACATATAATACGTATAAAAGGTATGAGGAAATCGGACAGGGAAGGTAGCACTCAACCTAACCAGCCGAGCACAGAAAACAACAACACCACAACACTATCACACTGAGCAATGCCCACCCACGCATAAGCCAAAACAAATGACCAAAAGTCCAAGTCCCTGCCGCTAAAACCGGGATGATCCAATTCCACAAAGAAATTCCAAAAAAAATGTTTGAGGAAATCGGACAGAGAAGGCAGCACTCAACTTAACCAGCCGAGCACAGAAATCGGTAACACAACTACACAACAACATAACTACATCGAGCAATACCCACACATAAGTCAGAATCAAATAAACGTCCATATGCATTTACGTTTTAGATGGTGGCTGGTCAGCATGGACAGATTGGTCAAACTGTAGCATAGTGTCAGATAACGGTGGATTTAAAACTCGGTCAAGATCTTGTACCAATCCGTCTCCTTCCCCGTACGGAAAGAACTGTGTCGGTAACCCCATGCAAATCACCGCATGTGTCAGTTCGGATTGTGGTATGTATTCTAAATATTAGAACCAAAGATATTGAATGTAACAGCCTATCCGTCAATTTTTTAACTCCATAAAAAGTCTATACCGTTACAGGAGTGTTAAATGGTGCACCATGTACAGTTTGTGATCAAAAGTAAGTACAGTTAAACTTCGTTAAGACGACATCGATAGGACGAGCACACGGCTTAAGTCGAGGAAATTTCAAAGTCCCGTCAAATTTGCTCTACATTGTATCTCGATCATTTGGCTTGTCCCGATGAGTCCTCGAGATAACGAAGGTTAACTTATATGTCAGGTTTTATTTCTAAGGTAGAATAAAGTGAGAGTGGCATTTTATTTTATGTGTACACATGTTACACAGTCATATAAATGTGTTCATTGTACATTTGTTTAGCTTACCGTGACTGTGCTGATGTTAAAAACGCCTCACCTACTGCTAAAACTGGTATATACAGCGTATGTCTTTGGAAAACAAAAACCAAAGTTGATGTATTCTGTGATATGGATTCGGATGGAGGTGGTTGGACGGTAAGGTGGTTTTCGCTTAGCCGTACATGACTATACGTACAGTTTATCAAGCAATTATTGAGAATCATTGCAAGTATCTGAGTGGGAACATATGTTTCATTTGTACATTATTTGATATATCCAATCATAGTATATAATTATGTAAACGGCAGTAATTGATACAACTAGTGTGTGTGTGATGGGTAATAAAGGTTTCGGGTCGTCGTAAAAAGGTCTAAAAATAAAGAAAGGGGACATGATTGTAAAAGGCAATGTCAAGGATACTAAATAAAAAATAGTTCATTTCATATCTTAACATATTTTATAAAAGATAAAGTTTTAACACGTTTAACACGATTGAATAATCTTTACGATTGGGAAAGAGGACAAAGGCCACACTATGGCCTAATTATGAAGTTCCCTTAAACCAAGGGATATTAATATTTTGAATGAACCTATGACAAGTAAGGAGAAATAAGAAACAGTGACCCGCACTATGCTTGGTAAATTTCCTTTGTGCTTTTTTGGACGCACCATCCGTCTTTGGCGACAGCAATTAGTTGCACCTCAGGTACAATTTGCAGCTCCAGTTAGTTTAGAACACACATTCTGACTACGTTAAAAGTTTTGCCAATAATTTGGTTCTAGTGTTAATCATAACTATCTCAACTAATGTTAAGTGTTAAAATTAGTCTTTTTATGCAAAACATGCACATTTTACGACTTGTGCGTTAAAACTCATTTCACATGATGATAACCATTGCATCTTTTGAATAAAAACCCCATTGGCTATGCATTACTCTGATGAACATTGCAAATCTAAATTTAACAAGTGAACAGTTGCTTGTCTTTCAAATTAAATATTAACACCATTTTGAAACACCACTCTGATATCATTGTATTGTATCCCAGTAAATCATACAGTAATTTGGTTTTGTACGCTGTGGTGATTACAACTTCTTGCTCTACAAAAATATCGCTATGAACCTCTAACGAATATACTTCAATATTTGAGTGCTAGGTGCTTCATCAAGTACAAGTATCGGTTGTAATTCCAGGCTTAGACTCGGTGATTATAAACATTTATCATTCTCATACTCAATCTCCATACTGGGGTAAAGCAGCCACAATTTAACAGAAAGCAATCATTCTTATTGTTTGTGTTGCAGATATTTCAACAACGGTTTAACGGAAGTCTTGACTTCTACAAGACGTTTAGAGAGTACGAGAATGGTTTTGGAGACATATCCGGTGAATTTTGGCTAGGTAAGTATAAGAAAACAGTTCATCACATAACCTGTGGTAAGAGTGCATTAAAGCCGTGCCGGAAATATTTTAATGCATTCCCAGCCCATTCATTAAATATCTAAATTAGCTTGGCGTTGATTGGGTCAGGATGACGTAACATAAGTCAATCCGTGCCTTGGATCGACCCGTGACGTCAGTATATTTGCACACGTCGTCATGACGTCGTGCTCATTGTAACGCTAAAAATTAACCCTATGTAGCGTACATCAGTGTTTTGAACTTTAATGGGCGTTATCTAAGGTAATGTGATAAATAGAATCTTACATTCGTGCTAATTACATGCATACGTGTTTTATTGAACTCGTCGACAAAAATGTATAGGTTACTGCATGCTCTACTGAATACGACAACCGAACAGCAAATTGGGAAAATATTGTTCGTATAAAATGCTATTCAAGTAATAGATCTGACATTCGGTCGTCATTCGTATCAATACAATGTGCCAAATTATTTGAGAGTCTCACACCGTATTCGTTTTTAGGTTTAAAGAATATTCAAGAACTAGCTTCATTTGGGAACTCTGAGCTGAGAATCAACTTAACAGCTGCAAATGGAAGCCACACCAACTTATTGTTCCAACATTTCTCATTATCACCAGGTCGTGCTTATACACTACATATTGGTAACGGACCGGAATCCACAGGTTTGTTGACAACCACCCCCCCCCCCTACTCTGGAAAGGAAATGTTATAGTACATGCTATTTTCAAAACTGCCATTTTTTCAAATTAAATTCGGTTGAGGACAAAACTGTCGACGAATAGACAGCACAAGGTAGCTTGGTCCTCGGGTTTAAAACATTACGGACAAAAGATGCCGTTTCGCGCAAAAGTTTAGTACATGTACAGGGTGTTTCATAAAATCTGTCCCCATTACAAACACATGTCATACGTACATGCATGATCTCATCTGATATCATCATTTATCAATGGAAAGCCAACATTTCATAGTTTTATTTAGTACATAATATGACACTTTTACTATCAAGACAACATTGGAATTAAGATTTCTGAAATATGTCAATTTTTCGATAAATGTCAAAATAATGTCCGTATTGAATTTGCTTTCCGAGTTGAATTACATAGCTTGTAAAGCTTTGCATGGTATAACCAGTTTTAAAGCTTTTAAAAACAAAAATATTATATTGATATCAAGTTGAATCCTTTTGTGATCGTCTAAAACAAAAAAGCTTATGCGTGATACAGTGGCTTTGGTTAACAGTTGCTAGGTGAGGAAAGAAGCTAACACAAAAACATTACATTCTCACTTACATACTAAGTAAACAAGTGGTCTTCGGTTGTTTCCTCTAAATTATTCTTTTTTAAGTCATAAATTGATTTGGTGGTTGTATTAAAATCTCCATACGTCTATTTGTGAATTTAAAACATTCATTTGGATTGATTTTGAAAACCAGTCACCTGTTTACTTGACTACCAGCAATAATGTATCTTTGTGGTTCTTTTATTGCCTAGCAACTAGAAACCAAAGTAACTATTACACTAAATTATTTTCAACTTGTATAAAATATATACTTTCAAATCAAAATATTATTTTGTTAATTAACATTGTTGAACTTATTTCATCATTCAATACTTTACGAGCTATGCTATCAGTTTTGGTTAAAAATATTTGTTTTGTCATTTTGACAATTATCGAAAAAATGACATTTTGCAATAATCTTTGTTGCTGTGTTGCTTTGATAGAAACATTGACATGTTATATATAGAATAAAACTTTAAAATGTTGGCTTTCTATTGATGTATGAAGAAATAAGTTGAGATCATGCATGTATTGATGACATTGATTTGTAATGGGGACAGATATTATGAAACACCCTGTATATCCATTGTGAAAATAGTACAGCAACGACAAAGGTGATTTGGTTATTCCTGCGATAAAGAAGCCAACTTACATTTCGCTGGCTTAGAATGTGTATCATTCTTAAAAGGTCGTCATCTAGGTATGAGGAAATCAGACAGGGAAGGTAGAACTCAACCAAACCAGCCGAGCACAGAAATCAGAAACAACAGAACTATACTGAGCAATGCTCACACATAAGCCAAAGAAACACTTAAGTGTACATGAAAAAATGTAGTAGCCTAGTTACAAGCCATCGATTTATGTATTATGTATTTTAGATCAGTGTTAGGATTGACATGGGTCATACAAATCAAAGTTCTAGCATGATTGTGTGTCATTTTCCTCATTCTTTTGCCACGTGATTTAATTAACTCGTATCTGATTATAATTTGTTTATTTAATTATATTACAGGCGGACTAATATCCAACAATGGATCGGACTTTTTCACACAGGATAATGATAATCAACATGGATGTGCTCACAGGCACCATGGGGGTTGGTGGTACGCGAATTGCGGCTATGTCAACTTAAATGGACATTACGAAGTACCAGGTACTGTTTCAAGTATCGGAAATGGATATGGTGGCGTTATTTATTACGCGTTTAAAGTCCTCGATTCGCTCGAGTCAACTAGTATGATGCTACGAAGAACGAAATGAGTTAGAAAACTGTACCAAACCACAAATGACATACTGTATACCCCGAATACACGCCCCATGGGCCATGCATTTTGCAAAGGTGGGGGGGGGGGCTTTTATTTGGAGTCTCAATTTTTAAAAAGAAAATGGTGAAAAAATCATATTAAATTATTAAATGTCTTTTATTGATGAAGCAACAACAAAATATTGATAACCATGATATAAACATCAATAAGTATATGATTTAAAAAAAACAAAAACAATATTTTTCTAAAAAGGCGGGGTGGGGTACTATTAAGTTGGCTATTATTCGGGGAATACGGTATGTCATACACTATTATACTTCCTCTCAACTGACCGATCAGGAGAAATGCAAAATGAACTCAAACTTTGAAATACAATGTAACAACTTAAATTTCGTTTTAATAGAACAGTCCACTACTTTGACGGAAAAATGCCCGAATTCGTTTTAGTATCATCTGAGATTTATATATTTGTACAAAGCAGAACATGACTTTTATCCTTTCTGAATGCATACAAACATGTAAATATGAGTACAATAAATGTATTTCTTATTGGTTCTTTTCATTGCATTATGTACATATACTAATTGATAATATTGTTGCAATATTGTAAGGTTTGTGGGGGGATTCTCCGACCCCCACCCAACCAGTGGAAGTGGAAAATAAATGGGTTTACCCTTGTGGGCCCGCAAAAAACCCAGAATACATTGTTTGAAATCGCACCTTGGTAGTTGGCAACTTAACAAATTGCCTAAAGAAGTTTTATCATGCCACGTATTGTTCGGCTAATGAAGTTGAGCGCTACCTTCCCTTGACGAGTTCCTCATATCTTTTGGTGATATGTGAAGGTACAGAAAACAAAACAACATAACCCAACGAAATAATTAATAGGGGATTAAATAGCCAGCAAAGCTGGCTATTGTAAATACCCATACCAATAATGTCCACGTGCGTATCTTCGTCGAGTCTCTGCAGGTACTAATGCTTTCAGAAAAAGTTATTTCCGGTAAAAAATTTCAGGCAGTTTTCCGAGGTGAATGGTCGTTTGAAAATAAAAAAAATAGTAATCTGTAAACGGTTCCCCCCTATCATTTTCTTTCGAATTATAACCATCTTTAAAGATATTCAATAAATAAAACAAACTATTTAAATAAGCAAAGGGAAGTAAGAAATACGCTACTGTACTGGATACACGGCGCCAATACAAGACGTGATGTCATGACGTCACAAATAACAGGAAATGACGTCATACCAAAAGTACGCCAAATAGACTCATGACGTTACGTTGCAATGTGTAACAAATCAGTATAATATAGGTAAAACTCCAGTTTAGGGATGCCTACACTTATTCCGAACATAAACCACAGATACATAGCAAATCTAAAATTTTGAATAATTATTATTTCTGGTCTAAAATTTAAAGAGGAAAAGTGATCAGTTGCTGATCAAAAACTATCTAAGATGTATATTGTATAACATCTAAAGTCAACTCATATTTAGTCAGTTTCTATCTGAAACATAGCTTAGCAGATATCCAATGTGTATTTAATCCCTCATTTAGGCGGTGCCTTAGTTCATATTATTCCTAATTCCTCGTTGTACGATAGCAGGATAATATAGTTTCACAAGGAAATAGCAAACGAACATATGGCTGTATATTGCATTCCTTGTGTTTATTTTGTGACTTTAATGCCATGCGGTTTCCTCGAAGAATTGTTTCCATTTCTAATCCCTTAATGTAACTTCAAATAATCAGATGAAATTTCACATGGTTAAATAGAATTGCTAAGAAATGACAGAGATTATAAATTATGAATGTTGCCAGTTTTAAGTCTAAATCTGGGGTTCAGTCTACTGTATCGATGTTGATAAATAAGGCCCCCAGGTATGTGGCTTCTGTTCAAGGATTTTAAATACTGTACATATATATAGAAGGTATTGTTCTGTCCAATCTATTTACAATGTACATACAATCGTTGGGAAGAAAGAAGACAAGAAAACATGTGGTTTATATTTTGTAGTATCTATTTATTTCTTATGAAGGAAGGCACTGTTTGAGAACATGTAACAAATAGAAGGTTTATGGTAGATGTTAGATGATAACAGCACACGACATTGTACACAAACACAGAATGATGACACAATGTGTGGTTAATAAACAACAATAAACACATCAAGTACATAGACAGAATGCTCACTGTTGGTATGATTACAGGCCTAGGAAATTATATCATGAAACAGAGTTTAACATCCTCCATTTTCACTAATTCATTAGATATAAAAACAGGTTTGAAATGTCTCTGTCCGCCCCTACATGAATATACTATTTAATGCATAAACGGACAAGACAATAGTTTTGGTCCGATCTTACTATGTCTCTACCACACAAAACAATCAAAATATATACCTTTAGTCGTGTTTAAGTTATAATGTCAGGTACTCTCGACATATGCCGTTCAGGGTTGGAAGCCATTGTCACGTTGTTTTGATATTGACAATGAAACCCAGCCCGAAACATTGCAAACCTGTCAAATATTATACTATATTGAATGGATGAAAAATTGGGTAAGTAAAAACTGTCTTTGGTGATACTATTTCTTAGGCCTGAGGTATGATGCTAGAAGCCAAATTTACACCATGATAATATGACACAGAAATAATTTACATACATTGCAGTGAATGAATTAATTTTAACAATCAAGTAACATTAAGGTATACCTAACAACATTTATGATTTTTTAACTAAATTTGCACAATTAGTCAATTGGCCCCAGTCCAATGGCATATGCAACTTAATGAAATGATTACAAAACCTTTATGTGATGAATTTGAAAATGACATACATACGTGTCAGAACGAGAAATCATCAACAGTATCTTATTTTCTTATATCTAGCATATTTTGATTTTTACTAAAGTAAATATGATACAATTTCAAAAGAAACCGAAACTTAAGAAATAATATAGCGGACACTAAAATATTTTTTTTTCGAATTTCTACAAGTTTTGACAAAGGGACATGTGTATATGTTAGATACATTTGCATCAATCAATTTGTGCAACTGGAGAAATATCATACATGCCCTGAAGGGCAGCACAGTTAATGCTTAAGACTATAAAATATTACAAATTGACATAAGGAACATCAACAAAAATCACTTCAAAGTTGCCATTTTCACTTTATAATATAATGAATTCTATACTTCATATTTTATACTTTAGTGCATGGATATATATTAAAATAATATGCAACTTGCCATTTCTTGTAAATACCAATGACCTAACACAAGAACACCATGGGCACCTTCCACAGGTGAAAGACGCTCGATTATCTCGTACTTAAAGGTGTCAATAATACAGTTAAAATCATTTATTCTGTTTTAAATACTCTTGTGGAATTAAAAAAGATAGAAATGGAATGCTTCGATTAATACTAGATTGTTTTTTATAAAAACTTCAGCAGAACTATTTATATATTTAACTAAAGCTTAGTAACAAAAAGTTAGGAAACTTCAGAATTTACAGTAAAAACAATATACCCCTATTTGCAGTTATTGACCTTAAAATCAAGTAATCTGCAGGCCAATATCATTATATAAACAGTTTGAAAACAAGGCATGGTACTCTGTTGAAACTAGATTTCCAACTACATGTTGAAACTAGATTTCAACAAAACCAAAACCTCATTTCTCACAGGTGCTAATAAGCCTAACTCACTGGCTTCATGACAAATGTAACTTTTGGGTATAATTGGCATGGGAGAAATTAACAAATCTGTGAGGATTTGCCAACCTAGCCGTTGACGCCATTAAAATATGTATTTAAACACACATACTTGCGAATATATTGCAAATGATTTACATAAATAAGACAAATCTGTTTAATGAACGTGATAATACAACATAAAGTACATTACAAAGCCCTCGACAATGGATTTCTATGATCTAAGTATAAACTGTAAATGAATAAGGCCAACAAAAATAATGATATGCTTTCCATTGCCATTTCCATTATAGGTGTGAAATATATTGTCCTAAATAAAAGTTAGAAATAAACAGAAATTCTTATCAAATTCAATATATAAATGTTTCCAATTTAAATGCATTACATTACTTCACCATCGTACAGCAAATTGAAACATATTTCGATGGGTGTCCGCAAGACTGTAGTAACTGCATATAAATACAGAAGGACTTAATACAGTATTGCAGGCACCACTCGATTTTTTATAACCCTTCAGACTGACGTACAGTTATCAACATACATTACCATAAGAAGCAATTTCAAACAAACCTCTTTCAAATTTTATTTCTGATATCATTTTTATAAAGCATGTTGTTTTATTAATTCTCCTCCAATTTAAAAGAACTTAATCATTATTTTATTTGGCCTTATTCATGTTTAAATGAGACAATGCATGAATTATTCAACATTCTACATATGTATGATATATAAACTTCATAAATGACACTTGATATGCATAACAACTGAAATGAATTAAATTGCAATATAACTTAATAAACCAAATAATAAGGAAATATATCTGCATTCACACCATGCCATATGGCATACCTGCCAAGTACAAAGTGGAGTTACTCCTACTTTCCTTGATAAATTTCTGATTTCCAAGTTCTCCTACCTTGCAAAAAAGTACATTTCATGTCACATATTTATAACCACTATAATTAATACATCTAAATTCCTTTTAAATCACATTTAAGTGCTTCTTGTAACATGTTTCGCTTAATCACTGTATCTTGGATTTAACTAACTTGTCAGGAATACAATATGGTATAAAAGTATTTTCAATGAAAGATGAATATTCCACATTTAAAATAGTAAATATCTGAAATTTCATATGCATGTAATATTGTTTTCATTTAAATTGTAGGGAAACAGTTTTAAGAACACTGATTTCGCAACATGCAATTCAAAAAATATTATTTCGACATCACAATATATTGCTGGCTCAGAATGTGAAGGTAGTAAGTAATACTTACAAACTTCTAAATTAAAATCTGCATTATATTAGGCACTTCTTATGAGCCTATTTTCATGAAAATCAGGACTTGTCCATCTTGACCAAACTGAAGACGAAACAGGTCGTTTTCCCATACATAAAGAGTAATTTTACAACAGTTTTTTCTTGTGTTTTTTTTTGTACTAACGACCTTCTCCTTCTATGCCAGTGATATGGGACTTCTTTACAAACAATTTACCTCTATTTTCTAGAGAATACTTAAAAAATAAATAGAAAGGTAAGTTGCGAAATAATGCTATGAGCCAAATTCGGAATAAACATATACATGTATTATTATTTACTAGTCATACACAAACTAGTTTATTTCCGTTCCACCACCAAAATTAAGTATTCAATGATTTTCAACATAATTATAATAATAAGGAAAGTATTTACTCCAAATTAAAGTAGCCCCTACTATAAGTGTAATCTATAATGTGCACTCACTTTATTTTGTACCTAACACATACCATTATATCAAAAAAGCAATATTCTCAAAGCAACGTAAGTGAAAACATTTCCTAAAAATCTTACATTTTCCTTAAGTATATCATTTAAACAGGAAAAATAAGATCATCAAAGTTTTTACATTATTTTAAAGCGATACAATAATAACAGTACAACAATACAATAAAGAAACTAAAATATATTTTTATGTCCTTGCAAACTATGTGCAGTTCAATTTTCTAACTTAAGTCAAAATATTTAAGTTTTCCCTTAAGATGCCCCAGATGTCTTATATATATAATAAATAAAGAGAAATAATTACAATCAGAAACTCACATAACTGCAGAAACTTAGAGCGCTGCAAGTCGGGACGCCTTGCTCGACTATGGTGATTTGTCACATTTCTTTCTTAAAGTTATTCACCCCCCATTCCAGCCCTACTAGTAATATGTTAGTAATATGCAAGTATTATGACTGATTGTAATTTTCTAAAACTAAACTTCTAAAAAAATGAAAAAGGGTTGAATTTATATGAAACTGAACATAATGTCTATAAAAATGTCAATGGAATAATTCTCAATTTTTTAAAGCTTAAATGATAATTATAAAACTAGCAGTTTATTTACAATAGCATACTAGACTAATGATCTAATAAGATTCTATGAGAAAATTGCATCATAAGTATGGCTGATAGGAATGCATATTGCACCGACAATTATTGAAGTATTAATAAAGTTAAGTCCAGCTTATTGGAATTTTTAATTATGCCTTGAATTTCATTATGTCCAATTAAATATATTTCACAAATTAATTAATTGACAATTAAGATACCAGTATAATAATTTGCTGCTAAGGTGTGTATCAAGTAAACAATTTATACAAATATAAATTACAACTCAACAATATGAACAGATAAACAAGCATATATATATATATATTGCTGGCTTAGAATGAAAAGGTAGTAAATACAAAATCAGTACTTTGTTAAAACAAGGAGAACTGTCTGACAGTCAGTCTTTACCTATGGTAAAACAAGCTTTTTCAACTTAAGTTTGGTCAACATGACAAGTTCCGATTTTCATGAAAATAGGCTCATAAGAAGCGCCTTATGACAAACATTTCAAATATGCATTAGTCTTATATGGTCATGAGTGGCACTTACGACCTTCTCATTCTAAGCCAGCGATATATGGAAAATAGTCAAGGACAAAACAACTGGTTCTAAATCATTGATAATAGATTTAAAACCACTACACTCAAGTGTAAAAAATAAGCAATGCTCTAGTTTAGGAATTAATGATTCTATGGAATGTTCATGTAATAACACAATTATGATCACAGACCATATTTTTACACACTCAGCAAATTTTATCACAATTTATACAGTGCATGATATTATTTACATGTTTTATATATCTTTGTGCCGACCATAATCCCAGCACATCACACAAACAAACAAACAAACAAACAAACAACACAAATACCAGAAAAACCCACACGAATAAAACATCAAAATAGAATAAGTTAAACAATTTTGACAGTGTTTACCAATACTATTAGACAAAGTCATGAAAACTGTAATAATATACAGATTATAACATCAGGCATGAAAGTCCATCAGGCATGAGTCATACCAGCTAATAGTTAAAATACAAATACTGTAAAACCATTAATTTTCGTGGGGACTAAAAACGTTCCTGGTTTACATTTAACCACAAAATTAAATTATTTTACAGTAAATAAAATAAAATAATAAACGTTTATTAAGAGTAGATTACCATTATACTGACAACGTTCCCTTAATACTGCTAGTCTAATCAGAGATCAGCCAGGAATAATGAGAAAGATAGAGATCGCTCCACCTGCTTGATGCTCGAAGGATGCTGGGCGAAGGTTTTCAAGTTAATCCAATTGGCCATGTGATTATAATATACAGTTAAAATTAATGTAAATGGTTTTGATTGACAACTAGCGTAATATCAGTTTCATCTTAGAAAAGATATTTTTGAAGTTATAATTAACAGACTGCACTGCACTAAAGTACAAGAAGAGCGCTAATATAGACTAAGCCTGTTGCCCAATCCAATTTCTTTAGAAATACATAAATATTAAATTGCACTTCACTAGTTATATGGTATGGACTACAGAGTGCTAGTTAGATAACCATCTCAGTGTATATATATACGTTACAAACTGAATATCAAACTAAAATAATTTCTTTTTCAAATAATATCATTGCATACAATGTTAAACAAATATACCATTATAATATAAACACCATATAAAACTTTAAACATATATTTCAACTTTAAAAAGTTTGTAACTTTTTGTAAATAGTAAGTACGTAAGTCAGTAAAGTTATTTTACGAGGCTAACATATTTACAATAATGTAATCTTTCATATGGGCCTCGTTCTTTGGTGTAATAATTAATCATATTCAAAGATTTTTCATGAAAAAGTTGTATAGGGTACTAGAATCTTCAATAACATTACCAATGAGAATTCATTATTCCAAGTTACATACAATAAATATATAGTATCTGGAGGCAGTTTCTTAAAATCGACACAGAAACGGTTAGTCCCATCTTTTTTTATTAACAATTACAATCACTCACGGCCACGCTGACAAAGATAATATTATTTGTGAAGAATAATTTCTTTTAAGAAATTCACCTATCAATAAAATAAAATTATGAAAAACCTCTTTGTCACTAAATTAAATTACACATTTGACCTCAAACCATGAAATGAAAATAAGATAGCCAACAGGACCATAGGCCGCTAAGGTGCCAAAAATCCCTAAATATTATGCCATATCTGTGATCTCTAGTGTCTGCATGGTTGGATAAATAATAGCAAGAAGGATAACTCCTATATATTGTCCCTTTATACTTGGTTTTGAAGATGCTGTTTAATCAAAGTCCTTACGAAAATCTTTAACTTACGCTCAAATTTAATTTCCCTATAATGCGTTTGCATCTACAAATGGGGGAAAGATCTTGTTGGAAAACGTGAACTGAATTTATTAACTATTGATATTACATATCCTTTTTCCAGAATTTGTAGCAGTTAATTTTTTTTAAAGAATTCAAATTTGAGCGTAAGTTTAAGATTTCCGAAAATTCTTTGATAAAACAGTACCCAGGTGTCTATAAAGTTGTGACAGTGTAAATATTAGGTGTAAGTAGTATCAAGTGCACATTTATGTTCTTTGGTTGCTTGGTAACTTTATTTACAAGAGGGTCCAAAGGGCCCTGGGTCGCTCACCTGTTTGGCCTAGTGACCTTGATTTTGGCCCAAATGACACAGTATCTAACTTGACCTAGATTTTATAGAGATAAACATTGTGACCAAGTTTCATAAAGATAGAGTCAAAATTGTGACCTCTAGTGTGTTCACAAGATTTTTCAATGATTTGGCCTCGTGACCTAGTTTTTGACCCCAGATGACCCAATATCGAACTTGACCTAAATTTTATAATGATGATCATTGTGATCAAGTTTCATAAAGATAAGGTCAAAATTGTGACGTCTAGTGTGTTCACAAGCTTTTTCAATGATTTGGCCTCGTGACCTAGTTTTTGACTCTGGATGACCCAATATCGAACTTGACCAAAATTTTATAGTGATGATCAGTGTGATCAAGTTTCATAAAGATTAGGCTCAAATTGTGACCTCTAGAGTGTTCACAAGCTTTTTCAATGATTTGGCCTTCAAAGGCTTGTGACCTAGTTTTTGACCCCGGATGACCCAATATCGAACTTGACGTAGATTTTATAGAGATGATCATTGTGGTCAATTTTCATAAAGATTAGTCTCAAATTGTGACCTCTAGTGTGTTCACAAGCTTTTTCAATGATTTGGCCTCGTGACCTAGTTTTTGACCCCAGATGACCCAATATCGAACTTGACCTAGATTTTATAGAGATGATCATTGTGATCAATTTTCATAAAGATAAGTCACAAATTGTGACCTCTAATGTGTTCACAAGGTTTTTCAATGATTTGGCCTAGTGACCTAGTTTTTGACCCCAGATGACCCAATATCGACATGACCTAGATTTTACAGAGATGATCATTGTGATCAAGTTTCATAAAGATTAGGCTCAAATTGTGACCTCTAATGTGTTCACAAGGTTTTCCTTTGATTTGACCTAGTGACCTAGTTTTTGACCCCAGATGACCCAATATCGAACTTGACCTAGATTTTACAGAGATGATCATTGTGATCAATTTTCATAAAGATTAGTCTTAAATTGTGACCTCTAGTGTGTTCACAAGCTTTTTCAATGATTTGGCCTTGTGACCTAGTTTTTGACCCCAGATGACCCAATATCGAACTTGACCTAGATTTTATAGAGATGATCATTGTGATCAATTTTCATAAAGATAAGTCACAAACTGTGACCTCTAATGTGTTCACAAGGTTTTTCAATGATTTGGCCTAGTGACCTAGTTTTTGACCCCAGATGACCCAATATCGAACTTGACCTAGATTTTACAGAGATGATCATTGTGATCAAGTTTCATAAAGATTAGGCTCAAATTGTGACCTCTAATGTGTTCACAAGGTTTTCCTTTGATTTGACCTAGTGACCTAGTTTTTGACCCCAGATGACCCAATATCGAACTTGACCTAGATTTTATGGAGATGATCATTGTGATCAAGTTTCATAATGATCAGGCTAAATTTGTGACCTCTAGTGTGTTCACAAGCAATTGTGAACGGACGACGGACGACGGACGGACGGACGACGGACGGACGGACGACGGACGACGGACGAAGAGCGATCACAAAAGCTCACCTTGTCACTTTGTGACAGGTGAGCTAATAAGCCTATATCCAATCATGGAATTATTAATAGGATCCGCAATGGACAATATTTGACTATGATTGATATAAAATACTATTGTAAATATATTTTGAAGGCTTCAATTTTTTTTGGATCATATATGAGTTTATAAGCTCCTCGTATCGTCCCATACCTTTCGGTAATCTGGATTTTTTATAGGACCTCGGCATGTACCCCTTCATGCCGAGAAAGTTAAAAATGTTCGAAATAGGGTAAATTTATCTTGCAGATAATTTAATTTAACAACTCTAAGTTAGTTTTGACTGACCCTCGTATTATGAAGCACACATTTACGTCACATAATTAAACTATTCTATACATGTACATAATCATTGTTGTTACAAGGGTAGTTTTGGCAGTACACTATTTTAGGCCATATGAAATCAAATATTTATCTTTTCGATTCTGCCATCTGTTCACTGTTTTAGTTTCATTAAAACACAATACTGAGGGACAAATAGCAGATATTAAGTAGATAATACATAACTTGCAATAAAAACAAGAACATCCTCTATAAAATATATGCAAAGTGTATAGTCGTAATTAAACAGTAATAAGTTATGGCCATTGACAAGCACCATTCAAATCATTATACAGATATAATTATTGAAAACAAATAAATATTTGAATATGTATTGGAGATGAAATGTGTTGTTACCAATTAGGATTTATATGTGAGGTCCCATTTGTAAAAACCTAAATTCCAGAATTGTTGCACCATGCAATCACTTAAACATTATACAAAACATTTCATATTTAAACCACACCTTTCTGATGGCTAAATCGAAACAGCAGTACATAAGAATGTTATTGGCAGACAATGAACCAATGAAGATCCGACACATAACTCCGTCTACCAATCACAGACTGGTAAAATAACTATACAACATAATGTGTTGTTTATCAATCAGAACACCTCAATCATTCCTGGATAGATGTAAAGTGCACCCAAGATAATGTGATGTTAACAAACATTGACCGGATTGGTCTAACGTGATGTTAACAAACATTGACCGAATTGGTCTAACGTGATGTTAACAAACATTGACCGGATTGGTCTAACGTGATGCTAACAAACATTGACCGAATTGGTCTAACGTGATGTTAACAAACATTGACCAGATTGGTCTAACGTGATGTTAACAAACATTGACTGGATCGGTCTAACGTGATGCTAACAAACATTGACCGAATTGGTCTAATGTGATGTTAACAAACATTGACCGGATTGGTCTAACGTGATGTTAACAAACATTGACTGGATTGGTCTAACGTGTTGTTAACAAACATTGACCGAATTGGTCTAATGTGATGTTAACAAACATTGACCGGATTGGTCTAACGTGATGTCAACAAACATTGACCGGATTGGTCTACCGTTGCAAAATTAGTTTCTTAAATACACACATACGGTCAATTGTATACTAAAATAACACTGATAAATCATGCACGCTTGATTTTTCCACCTATTTGGATTATTCCAATTTTCCCAGCATTTCTTGTTATCCTGGGTGCACTATAACAGAACATTTGAAATGTTGGTATTATTTTTGCATTGTATTCAAAATACAACACAGCTATTTCATAATGCTTAATTTGGAAAATATGGCAGCTGACTAAACGTTTTTTTGCAAATCAGTAGAAAATGCACAAATTTTATCATTGTGACAAGCATAATTTATGAATATTGCAGCTGACTAAATGTTTTTTGCAAATCAGCAGAAAATGTACAACCTTTATCAAGTTGCTCAACTCAGAAGCTTTTTTGTTATTGTTATTTTGATGTTGCTTCCCCTGACTGTTGTCTGAGTACTAACAAACACGATTTGCATGGAATGGAGGTATAATTAATTAACAATTTTATCATTTCGCAGAGCTACAGGTAAGATTTAAGCCAATTGGGTATTTTACCCCAATGTTTCAATTTTGATACGGTTTTGACAAATTTTATTATAGGTATTTGATCAAACTCATAGGGTATGCACTTTTTTCACTAAATCATACATTTTTTTGGGGGGTATTTCAAATTGTATTTGCTTTTTCGTACTCCCTCTTCTCAAAATCTATTGAGTTTTTAAGAGAATTAATTGGGTAATTACCCCAATACGCAGACTATCTGTTTGCATCCAAGATAATGAAGATATGGCATAGAATGGAGATATAATTCATTTTTATCATTTGAGATGTTCTGACAGTGTATAAACATTAAAGTCATTTTAAAAAATGCTTCAAAATAAAATAGTAAAACTCAGTACACAGCAGTAACCTATTCATAGAACTTAACCAATAATTAATAAAACAGTATTTACAATTCATCAACAAAAAAATTGAGACAACCAAAGACAAGATCATCATATAACTGGGTGGTATTCACAAAGCATCTTAAAGTGTATAGAGCTATATCAGAAGGTATTTTTTAAAAAGGTTTCAAAAACTGAAAAACAATTATGCTTTCATATCCTTTAGATCATTTTTCGCTTCAGTTTTAACAAAAACTCTCTCTGTGATTTATTGGACATGCAAACTATCCATTTTCGTACGAAAATGTTCTAGAACACCCTGTGAAACTAAAAGAATCGTCTATTTTTTACTTTTGAATCAAAGTATACGGAATCCATCCAAAGTTTTAATTTGCAATTAAGGCAGTCTAGTATCATACTCAAAACAATGCAAGTAATTATTTTGACATTGAATGACTGATAGAATATAGCTCTATACACTTTAAGTGAAAACTTTGAATTTTCTAAAAGTGTATCAGTTCAACAGGAAAATCAAAATAAAAAATTATTGACAATACATTGTTTAGGAGTATCATGTAATCAAATAGAAAACATGGGATATTTTACGTTTCTTTGGGAAATATGTTCCGCTGAATATTTTGAATATTTTAACTTAAGTCAAAATATTTAAGATTTCACTTGAGATGTTTATATAGTTAATACCACACTTCTTTCCGCGAGTATAATCATGTCCTGACAAAAAAAAAAAAATCACATTTACCCGTCAAAAAACAACAATTCATTCAAACATCACATAACCAAAAAGCCACATCATGATAATAAATAATTCCCTATTTTCAGTGGTCTCTGATTATTCCATTAGGGGATTTTCGCTTCCAGTACCAAATTTGTCTATCAGTGCCCGTACATTTCTCCATCAACAGTTTCTGTCCATCTATTGAAACCGTCATGCACTTATTGGTGTTGACGTGTACTATGGTATTATCCTGGAAAGAAAAATAAAACACCATGAATGAAATAAGTAAATAAATATTGATCCTTATATAAATAAGTAATTAGGAATTGCAAGCTATACGAAAGTTCCCTAACCGGTTTCCAGGTTGTCAATGTTTCTGTTGCCATGGTAACCACAATTTTTGTCCGAAATAAAAAATAAACTAAATGTGCATAAGTTCCTTATTAGTTCCTTATCTGCATAAAAAGTTTCATAAATCTAGCTTAAAAACTGTTCGAGTTATGGCAGGATCCAGATTTTTCTCGACAGACTGACGGTAAACCTTTAGTCCCCTCCAGTTGAAAACCGGTAGGGGCCTGATAAAGCATTGACCCATAAATGAACAAGTAATTTCCTGCATCATACCTATCTGGTTGCCCAGATTTTTTCATTCTTTGAAATAATCATCAGTATGTTTAGATGTTTCAATACTATTGGGGCAGTCAAACTTCATTTTATTAAGTTTAAAGTTTGAGCCAAACATATCCTGTATTTTAATTAAATCTCCTACATTTTCAACACTTATCTCACGCAAAGGGGTCTGCAAAACTTGGCATGTATGTTATAACAACCTAAACAAGTAATTAGGAATTGCAAGCTATACAGAAGTCTCCTACCTGGTTTCCGGGTTGTCAATGTTTCTGTTGCCATGACAATCACAATTTTTGTCAAATAAAAAAAATCTTCTTATTGGTCCCTATCTACATACCAAGTTTCATAAACCTAGCTTGAAAATTTTGTGATTTTTTTCTGACAGACGGACGGGTGGGAAAAACTATAGTCCCCTCCAGTTGAAAACCATTAGGGGCCTAAAAAGAAATCTTAATCCCTACCTCCCTGTATTCCCACTCCTGGTTGCCTTTCTGACCATGACAAGGGTAGATAATCACATTATTATTCCCTCCAGAGTAATCCTGGCAGCCATCATCACGTCGTATCTCACCGTTCTTACTCAACATCCAATACTGGTTGCCACCTTGATTATGACACGGCCACATGTTTACTGGTTTGTGGTAGTTCTGGCTATCTACTGCACTGTCTATACACATTGGTTTTGATTTACTACGAACCTGAAAAGTATAAGCTCAACCACATAAAATTCATACCACCATTGTATAGTATGACCTCTCCATAGCGACTCTCTTGAGGGCAACAACCTCTCCATAGTGGCCCTCTCCAGAGCAACAGCCTCTCTAAAATTCATACCACCTTTGTATAGTACAACCTCTCCGTAGCAGCCCTCTCCAGGATAAGAACCTTTCCATAGCAGCCCTCTCCAGGGCAACAACCTCTCAATAGTGGCCTTCTCCAGGGCAACAACCTCTCTATGACTATACACCTTCAAATTTTCTCTGAGCTCATATTGACTACAAATTTCACCTCTATACAGCAACAACCTCTAAACAACAGCCAACATTTTCAGCTCCCAAAAGGTGTTGCTCTACAGATTGCATACTTACGACCTCCTAATTCTAAGCCAGGGATATAAACAGTGTAAACAACCCTGATTAACAACTCATTTATATGTCACATAATGTGTATTCTATTCTTTTTAATCATCATTTCTCTTCAATGAGATCAACCTTGCACAGTTAACACCAAAACTAAGAGACAATTGGTAAAGTTACATCACATGATCAGACTGATATATGAGGTACACAATGCTAGTTTATTACCCTGACTTGTATGCATAAATGTTACTAACAAGGCTGTGTGAAAAATATTTCATTACCCTTAGCAATTTGTGTAGTATTGGTCTTTTAAAAGAAATTTGAGTTACCAAAGTGACATTGTATGTATTATTTTGTTTTACTTCCAGATGAAGAAATTAAAAGCAGAAGTTATAGTATACACGTACATGAACTCAATTGTTTAATTATGCTAATCATTATTATCTATGTATCTAAATCTGTGTGGACTATATAAACAAGGACACTTTTTTGCCAATTTTTTTAAATTCCCTAATTTTTTACGTAAAGTTTCCCTGTTTTCCGAGTCCACAGCCACCCTGTAATAATATAGTGTACCTCCGTAGCTCAGTGGTTAGTGCGCTTGCCGTCTAATCTGGCGATCTGGATTCAAATCCGGGTGGAGGTACATGCATATATGCCTGCCATGTTTCAGTAGAAATAAAGCAAATAAAGGCTATGCTCGGCATTAGTAATATAGTAAACATGAATTACCTCCCCTGATGCCACTGATTCACCAGGTACAAAGAGATCTGGGTAGACGTTCTTCACGAACCAATCAAAACTCTTACATTGTAGATTCTCACGTAAAGCTTTTCTTTCTGTAATATCTCCAAAGTCACCCTGTAAGCAAACAAGAAATGTTGGTAAAACATGTATGTAGCCATGGCAGCCTAATTGTCAAAAATTGTACAGGTAGCAGCCCAATTGTCGAAAATGGTAAAGGTCATGGTGACCTTGACCTTATACCTATTGACCTCAAAATCTATAGGGTCATTCACTGTACCCTAATCGAAGATGGGGGGAAAACAATAATGATAAACCCTGCACACTTGAAATTTCCACATAAGTGGCTGATACCAAATTTTCCCACATTTTTCATTAACCAGTGTACACAATAACTGTAACAGTGTAGGTTGAAATTTCAATATTAACAATTGTATACAATACTGAAATATTCTAGCTGCACTGGTTTCAAGACTAACATTATGTTTGTAAAGCAAACTACACTATACTACATGTTGTAATACCATGGTGACTAGACATTTTCTTAACGAGATTCCTATAGACATATATAGAGCTTCATTCTAAGAAATCCCTACAATACTCAATGTTCCCCTGAAGACATCATTTATTTCACAGTAAATAGGGAGAAAACGACAGTATTAAACATGAAGCATGTTGAACTGACTGTAACATACAGACCAGACACAATATTGTATTATTATACAGACCATTTCAGTTGCATACAGTATTCCCCCGAATTGTAGCTCCGCAAAATAAAATAAAATTTGTCTTTTGTTTTTTTATGTTTTATGTGATGGTTATAAATATTTTGTCATTGCTTTACAAAAGACATTTGTTACGATTTTTCACAAATAATTGACAAGATAATGACTTTTTTAAAAATTAAGACCCCAAAATAAAAGCCCCCTTTTGCAAAATGTATGGCTCCCAAGCAAATTTGTTCAGGGGTATACAGTATTTGATACTAATCTATTTGAAAATTTGTAACAAACTGATAATAATATTACAAGAACAAGCCTGCGTTCAGTAAATGCTGATGCCCCAGTGAAAGCCTAATTCATAACAAATAGCTAAGTCTTTCAAGGGCCATAATTATGTTTAAATGTTTGATATTGTTGCATGGCTTTGATAATGTGATATGTTTATGGTGGTTAACAAGTGTGCCGAGTATGCCAAGTTTGAAAGCAATGCCTAGATCAACATTTTGCAAATGACGAACATACAAACACACAAAAACTAGCTAAGTCAATCAGGGGCCATAATTTTGTTGAAATGTTTGATAGTGTTTCAGGGCTTAAAAATGCAATAGTGTTTCAGGGCTTTAAAAATGCGATGTGTTTATGGTGGTAAACAGGTGTGCTAAGTATGCCAAGTTTGAAAGCAATGCCTAAATGGACCTAAACAATATCAGAGTTTAAACATTTTGTAACCAACAAATGATTGCACAGAAGAATCAATCACTATATGCCTATGTATGAGTAGATGACTGGGCATAAGAAAAGCATGAGCCACAATGGATTACACTTGCACACTCAAGTAAACTAGACAGGTTGCTAGTATTAAGTTGCTGCACATTTTAATACTTTGATCCAAATTGATATTTCTACTGCATGTTACTTATTCCATTGACGTTAATACAAGTTGATAATAACATGGCTACTTTGCTTTCATTTTCTGTTTGCAGCAAACCATTGATTTTGGATGTAAACTTGCTACCTTAGGTTAATCCCTTCAGAGCTTAATATTTGCTGACATAAAAGTTGAAAAATCTTTGCCTTTAGAACTAGACATTAGTGTGGACAGAAGTCATTAGCAAGTATACAATTACATCTCTAAGTTAGTACCATTGTCGGGGACTATGTTTAACTGTTAGGCCATACAAATCAGATTTTATGTTTGGCATCGTCATGCACCAATGTTTGGAAGACAATTTAAAAACAAGATTGCGTTCAATAAAAGCTTATGCCCCTGTGGAAGCCATTTCAATAAGTCTAAGTCCAAACTTAGGTCATGGTGAAGATCAAAATGGAGTCTGGTGATACAGGCATGTGGAGAGTGGTAATATACAACATCCATGCAAGTTTGAAAGCTTTGTAGCAAGCCACATTAATGCTAGAAGAAACGGTCAATTTGGGTAAACCAGGCCGGACGGATGGACAGGTGAATCACTATATGCCTCCCGATCTATCGATACGGGGCCATAAAAACAATCATCTAAAATTCAATTAATTTTCACGATTTTCATGCTCTAGGGATATTTTGCTCTTGTAAAGTTTTGTTTCGTTTGAATTTCAAACTGAAGCCAACAGTAATGTTACTAAGAAAGCATTTTCTGTCTTGTTCCATATCTAAACACTCGTTTTAGCAGGTATTGTCACTCGGATGTGTAAATGCAACTATACTGATCCAAGTGAGGCAATTTTTTTTAAATCTGCTTTTATTTGTTTTGTGAATAGGTAGCTACGTATGTGCCTCCGTAGCTCAGTGGTTAGTGCAAATGCCGTCTAATCTGGCGACCTGTTTTCAATATGCCTGCCATATTTCAGTAGAAATAAAACGAATAAAGGTTATGCTCGGCACAAGGTTTCAGCAAGCCAGACCTGCTGCTGAACATAAAAGCGATTTGGTATGGCCTAACAGTTACTACCATACATCAACCACACAGTAAATACTAAATACACCAGTCATCATTTACCAAAACACATTTTCTCGGTACTCCACACTATGGTTTATGCAATAAGGAGGACTTTTCTCCAGCAGTTAATGATGACTCTAACTAGCACTTTAACTACACCAAATCATCAACGAGCTATGTAGTGACTGACTATCCAAGAGTACTCTAATACTGTCTACCAGATAGACATTAATGAGTTGTAAGAAATGGCAATGTAACATGAGACTTGGCGGTTTTAACAAGCACATTCCTAGTAACTATTTCATCTTATCCCGGGGATGGATAAAATTGTGATAATTAAACAAGCTAATAGGTTCCCCAGATCGTACTTCATGTACTGTAAGTTGAGGTGACATCCTAGAAATCAATTGCTAAACTTGTCAAGTTGAGTGGCAACTATACCAGTTACTGTGAATAGGACAGACAGTTGACATCAAATATACATGTTTCCTGCAGACAGAACACAGGGGGAAGATGTATGGTGTCAGAGTATGTCAACCCACATAAGTATATTGGTTATGTCCACCCACGAAAATATCACATGACTATCATATGGATGTTTAGTAGTCACATGACCAGACAATGTAATTATCCCATGACCAGACCACTTAAATATCACATGACCAAACAGTGTAATGTCATATGACCAAACAGTGTAATGTCACATGACCAGGCGGTGTAATGTCACAAGATCATACAACGTAATGTCACATGACCAGACAGAGTAATGTCACATGACCAAACAGTGTTATGTCACATGACCAGGCGGTGTAATGTCACAAGATCAGACAGTGCAATGTCACATGACCAAATGGTGTAATGTCACATGACCAAACGGTGTAATGTCACATGACCAAACGGTGTAATGTCACATGACCAAACAGTGTAATGTCACATGACCAGACATCGTTATGTCACATGACCAGACATTGCTAGGTCACAGTAGTAAGACGGATAAGTGGCTTCCATAGCTCAGTGGTTAGCACGCTTACAGACACCTAATCCGGCAAACAGGGTTCAAATCTGGGTGGAGGGAAATATATGCCTACTATATTAAGCATAAAGCTGACTGGCAAATAAAGTATATGCTTGGCATTTTTGCTATCACAATGGTAGAAAGGCATTCACTTACTAAATCATGGTTAAATCTTTCATAGTAATAGTTTCTGTATTCGTCCATCCAAACTTCGGCAAGTCGAACTGAATTCTTTTTGACAACGTTGACTCCACCGCGCCATTTATACGGAGATCTCTTACGGAATATATGTCCTACATGAGAACACGGTATGATTTCTAAGGTACCACCACACATCCAGACCTGTAAAACCAGAAAAATATAATTGTTTATAAATTATTTCAAATTTTAATATAAAATATTCACAAATGTTAATTTTTGGAGAGCCTAATTATTGACGACTCGCTTCAGCGAGTCGTCTTATTGGTGAGCTTTTTTTTTTGCCAATGGAGCATTCGGAATGCTTTTGTTCAGATACGTTATAAAATCCGTTCATACCGTTATCATATTTTGTAGTGATTATCTCCCTTAAGAATTAGGTCTGAATGCAATTAAATGCGTTTGAACGATGCAGAATATTGACTAATGCGTAAAAATTAATGGACACAATATAATAAATAAAAAAGATTTTACATTTGTATTGTTTAAATTATAGATTAATACATTATTATTAGTTATTCGTAAGTAAATTCCCGTTGAGAGCCCCGATAGTTAGATATTAGCCGGTCCAGTACCGGAATGAATCATTGTCGTTAATATTGACTAATGCGTAAAAATTAATTGCCACAATATAATAAATAAACAAGACTGCGTTCAATAAACGCTTATGCCCCCGTGGAAGCCATGTCCATAAAAAGCTAAGTCAATCAGGGGCCATTATTCAGTTAAAATGTTTGATAGTGTTACATGACTTTGAACTATAAGGGGCTTATGATGGTAAACGAATAATGCCACATTTGAAAGCAGTGCCTTGATCGACTTTATGTGTGATCTGGTGATACAGATGTTATGGTTCTTTGTCACTGCACTTCTCCAAGTTGCCATCTATTCATAAACCAAGTTTCAAGTCAATATCTTAAACACTTTTGAAGATACACTCCTGTCAAAATTTGATTCTGAAAATACTAAAGGGGAGATATTTCAAAATTTAAGACAGACAGAGTTATGGTTCTTGGTCATTGCACTTCTCCAAGTTGCCATCTATTTATATTCCAAGTTTCAAGTCAATATGTTTAATAGTTTTGAAGATATACTCAGAGCAAAATTTGACTATAAACAAGACTGCGTTCAATAAACGCTTATGCCCCCGTGGAAGCCATGTCCATAAAAAGCTAAGTCAATCAGGGGCCATTATTCAGTTAAAATGTTTGATAGTGTTACATGACTTTGAACTATAAGGGGCTTATGATGGTAAACGAATAATGCCACATTTGAAAGCAGTGCCTTGATCGACTTTATGTGTGATCTGGTGATACAGATGTTATGGTTCTTTGTCACTGCATTTCTCCAAGTTGCCATCTATTCATATACCAAGTTTCAAGTCAATATCTTAAACACTTTTGAAGATACACTCCTGTCAAAATTTGATTCTGAAAATACTAAAGGGGAGATATTTCAAAATTTAAGACAGACAGAGTTATGGTTCTTGGGTCATTGCACTTCTCCAAGTTGCCATCTATTTATATTCCAAGTTTCAAGTCAATATGTTTAATAGTTTTGAAGATATACTCAGAGCAAAATTTGACTATAAAAAAACACTAAAGGGGAGATAATTCAAAATTTAAGACAGACAGAGTTATGGTTCTTTGTCAATGCACTTCTCCAAGTTGCCATCTATTTATATTTCAAGTTTAAAGTCAATACGTTAAATAGTTTTGAAGATACGCTCCTGTCAAAATTTGATTCTGAAAATACTTAAGGGGAGATAATTCAAAATTTAAGACAGACAGAGTTATGGTTCTTGGTCATTGCACTTCTTCAAGTTGCCATCTATTTATATTCCAAGTTTCAAGTCAATATGTTTAATAGTTTTGAAGATATACTCAGAGCAAAATTTGACTATAAAAAAACACTAAAGGGGAGATAATTCAAAATTTAAGACAGACAGAGTTATGGTTCTTTGTCAATGCACTTTTCCAAGTTGCCATCTATTTATATTTCAAGTTTCAAGTCAATACGTTAAATAGTTTTGAAGATACGCTCCTGTCAAAATTTGATTCTGAAAATACTTAAGGGGAGATAATTAAAAATTTAAGACAGACAGAGTTATGGTTCTTGGTCATTGCACTTCTCCAAGTTGCCATCTATTTATATTCCAAGTTTCAAGTCAATATGTTTAATAGTTTTGAAGATATACTCAGAGCAAAATTTGACTATAAAAAAACACTAAAGGGGAGATAATTCAAAATTTAAGACAGACAGAGTTATGGTTCTTTGTCAATGCACTTCTCCAAGTTGCCATCTATTTATATTTCAAGTTTCAAGTCAATACGTTAAATAGTTTTAAAGATACGCTCCTGACAAAATTTTATTGTAAAAATACTAAAGGGGAGATAAGTCTAAGTCCAAAATTAGGTCAAGGTGAAGGTCAAAATGGAGTCGGGTGATACAGGCGTGTGGAGAGTGGTCATATACAACATCCATGCAAGTATGAAAGCTTTGTAACAAGCCATTTTAATGCTAGAAGAAACGGTCAATTTGGGTTAACCAAGAATTTTACCTTTCAATAAGTCTAAGTCCAAAATTAGGTCAAGGTGAAGGTAAAAATGGAGTCAGGTGATACAGGCGCGTGGAGAGTGGTCATATACAACATCCATGCAAGTTTGAAAACTTTGTAGCAAGCCATTTTAATGCTAGACGAAACGGTCAATTTGGGTTAACCTGGCCGGACGGACGAACGGACGGAAGGACGGACGGACGGACAGGTGAATTACTATATGCTTCCCGATCTATCGATACGGGGGCATAAAAAACACTAAAGGGGAGATAATTCAAAATTTAAGACAGACAGAGTTATGGTTCTTTGTCAATGCACTTTTCCAAGTTGCCATCTATTTATATTTCAAGTTTCAAGTCAATACGTTAAATAGTTTTGAAGATACGCTCCTGTCAAAATTTGATTCTGAAAATACTTAAGGGGAGATAATTAAAAATTTAAGACAGACAGAGTTATGGTTCTTGGTCATTGCACTTCTCCAAGTTGCCATCTATTTATATTCCAAGTTTCAAGTCAATATGTTTAATAGTTTTGAAGATATACTCAGAGCAAAATTTGACTATAAAAAAACACTAAAGGGGAGATAATTCAAAATTTAAGACAGACAGAGTTATGGTTCTTTGTCAATGCACTTCTCCAAGTTGCCATCTATTTATATTTCAAGTTTCAAGTCAATACGTTAAATAGTTTTGAAGATACGCTCCAGACAAAATTTTATTGTAAAAATACTAAAGGGGAGATAAGTCTAAGTCCAAAATTAGGTCAAGGTGAAGGTCAAAATGGAGTCGGGTGATACAGGCGTGTGGAGAGTGGTCATATACAACATCCATGCAAGTATGAAAGCTTTGTAACAAGCCATTTTAATGCTAGAAGAAACGGTCAATTTGGGTTAACCAAGAATTTTACCTTTCAATAAGTCTAAGTCCAAAATTAGGTCAAGGTGAAGGTAAAAATGGAGTCAGGTGATACAGGCGCGTGGAGAGTGGTCATATACAACATCCATGCAAGTTTGAAAACTTTGTAGCAAGCCATTTTAATGCTAGACGAAACGGTCAATTTGGGTTAACCTGGCCGGACGGACGAACGGACGGAAGGACGGACGGACGGACGGACGGACAGGTGAATTACTATATGCCTCCCGATCTATCGATACGGGGGCATAAAAAACACTAAAGGGGAGATAATTCAAAATTTAAGACAGACAGAGTTATGGTTCTTTGTCAATGCACTTCTCCAAGTTGCCATCTATTTATATTTCAAGTTTAAAGTCAATACGTTAAATAGTTTTGAAGATACGCTCCTGTCAAAATTTGATTCTGAAAATACTTAAGGGGAGATAATTCAAAATTTAAGACAGACAGAGTTATGGTTCTTGGTCATTGCACTTCTCCAAGTTGCCATCTATTTATATTCCAAGTTTCAAGTCAATATGTTTAATAGTTTTGAAGATATACTCAGAGCAAAATTTGACTATAAAAAAACACTAAAGGGGAGATAATTCAAAATTTAAGACAGACAGAGTTATGGTTCTTTGTCAATGCACTTCTCCAAGTTGCCGTCTATTTATATTTCAAGTTTCAAGTCAATACGTTAAATAGTTTTGAAGATACGCTCCTGTCAAAATTTGATTCTGAAAATACTTAAGGGGAGATAATTCAAAATTTAAGACAGACAGAGTTATGGTTCTTGGTCATTGCACTTCTCCAAGTTGCCATCTATTTATATTTCAAGTTTCAAGTCAATACGTTAAATAGTTTTGAAGATACGCTCCAGACAAAATTTTATTGTAAAAATACTAAAGGGGAGATAAGTCTAAGTCCAAAATTAGGTCAAGGTGAAGGTCAAAATGGAGTCGGGTGATACAGGCGTGTGGAGAGTGGTCATATACAACATCCATGCAAGTATGAAAGCTTTGTAACAAGCCATTTTAATGCTAGAAGAAACGGTCAATTTGGGTTAACCAAGAATTTTACCTTTCAATAAGTCTAAGTCCAAAAGTAGGTCAAGGTGAAGGTCAAAATGGAGTCAGGTGATACAGGCGCGTGGAGAGTGGTCATATACAACATCCATGCAAGTTTGAAAACTTTGTAGCAAGCCATTTTAATGCTAGACGAAACGGTCAATTTGGGTTAACCAAGAATTTTACCTTTCAATAAGTCTAAGTCCAAAATTAGGTCAAGGTGAAGGTCAAAATGGAGTCAGGTGATACAGGCGCGTGGAGAGTGGTCATATACAACATCCATGCAAGTTTGAAAACTTTGTAGCAAGCCATTTTAATGCTAGACGAAACGGTCAATTTGGGTTAACCTGGCCGGACGGACGAACGGACGGAAGGACGGACGGACGGACAGACGGACGGACGGACGGACAGGTGAATTACTATATGCCTCCCGATCTATCGATACGGTTAATGCTAGACGAAACGGTCAATTTGGGTTAACCTGGCCGGACGGACGAACGGACGGACGGACGGACGGACAGGTGAATTACTATATGCCTCCCGATCTATCGATACGGGGGCATAAAAAGATTTTACATTTGTATTGTTTAAATTATAGATTAATACATTATTATTATTTATTTGTAAATAAATTCCCGTCGAGAGCCCCAATTAGCCCGTCCAGCCGGAATGAATCATTGTCGTTAACAGTAAGTAGTGCGCTGTTTGTTCACGATGCACATTTTTAATAGATAAAACGATGTCATGGTAGTTAATGTTGTTAATTGAAAATCATTTTTATAAACATTTTAATAGTAAATGAACTTCATAATTAGTGTCAATTAATTATTGCGTATTTACTATCGTAGTAGCGTATTAATTTTCCATATGTTTGTTTACATGCGAATCGTTGATTTGATTGGCTAGTTTTAACCACGTGATCGTGAGACGCTATCGCTGATTGGCCTGCAGTACGTAAACAACGCAGAAGAATTTGTGGACGCCATATTGTTGAATCACGTTTCCAGAATGGTAAGAGGTTTTTTCGGGAATATGAGTTATTTTCCTTTTTGAAAAAAGTCAGGAATTATTTGGACTTACATACATTTTAATATATTTAAGATTGCCCAGTTTTTTTTCCATTTAGTGGGAATCAGTGTAGTGCTATGGCCCTGATTGCTTTGTTAGCATTTTTTCAATGTTCGCACGATATTAACCATGAGTTTTTAGGTCGGGATATTGATCGAATATTGCACGAGGGAAATCGTCTTTATGGGCAAGTCAGTGAAAATGTGGGCCAGATCCGTTATCTGGGTCACTCAGATTTACCAAATGAAGCGTCATTTAGAGGTCAAACATACAATGTACAGTATTTACGTGATGTTTATTATGGTTTTGTTAATCGTACTGTCAATTCTACATTCGGACAAACATGTTTTTTTGAAGCATTATCAAACGCAAGCAGATTGACTCCATATCATTTGTTGACACTAAATGAAACAACTATTTCGTTGTTTGTAAGTTCTACCAACAATCAGTATTATGTATTTGATTCACATGCATGTGATGCCAATGGCCAACGTAGTGATGGTAGAGGTGCAGCTGTCATTCTTAGATTTGATTCACTGGATGAGTTGGTATATTTTATTTTTACCAAGTATTCAGGTCTTTTATATGATTTGACACCTGTGTATGTACATGTGCCTAATGATGATGCCAGTGTATCACAATATTTTCCTTTAGCACAAACTGTTTGCGAAAACAATGCATGATCCACCACATCAACTGAATGTTTCAGTTCTGCACGTAATGCTGGTACTTCTTATGATACCAGGGTATTTGACAGTGTATCAGAATATTTGCCTTCAACCCATGTAATTCCAGAAAATGTCCGTGAAAATATGTCATGTACAACTACATCAACAGAATGCCTTAGTGCTGTACCCATTGATGTTCATGGTATGGAATGTTGTAGTACTGATACAATTTCACAAAACGCATCAACAGAATGCCTTAGTGCTGTACCCATTGATGTTCATGGTATGGAATGTTGTAGTACTGATACAATTTCACAAAACGCATCAACAGAATGCCTTAGTGATGTACCCATTGATGTTCATGGTATGGAATGTTGTAGTACTGATACAATTTCACAAAACGCATCAACAGAATGCCTTAGTGATGTACCCATTGATGTTCATGGTATGGAATGTTGTAGTACTGATACAATTTCACAAAACGCATCAACAGAATGCCTTAGTGCTGTACCCATTGATGTTCATGGTATGGAATGTTGTAGTACTGATACAATTTCACAAAACGCATCAACAGAATGCCTTAGTGCTGTACCCATTGATGTTCATGGTATGGAATGTTGTAGTACTGATACAATTTCACAAAACGCATCAACAGAATGCCTTAGTGCTGTACCCATTGATGTTCATGGTGTGGTAATATTTCATACATTTGAAATATTTCAAATTGATGGTATGACAAGTAAACAATTTGTTATCATATTGCTATCACACTAATTTGAGTCGCCCTTTGACGCTTTGCATCAATGGTTTTCTTGTATTGTATTTGTGAATCCAATAAAAATGATTTTTTGGACCTCCAACTGAAAACATATAATGACCACAGACCACAAATGCCTGGCATGCCCCCCCCCATTTGTTGGGTGGTTTGAGGGGACCATGGGGGTCATATTCACATGACAATATCAAGAAAATATAGATGAGTTCAAAGGGATAAAGCGTGAAAAGAGAGAGGTTGGCAGAGTATGTGCAACTAAGTTAAAGATGTCTGACTTTCAGTGAGATATCTATATTCTTTAACACTTTAATACATGCCTTATATTTAGATATTAACATAGAAGATATAAGTATCAATTATGCTTTCGATGTCATATAAAAATCATGGACATTTCATTCATTTAGTTTCAAGTCTATAAACATGCAAACATACGCAAGAAAAACTTCAACATATATGTATAAAAAACACACCTTGTTAGAAATGCATGTTAAACATGCATGGAAGTTTTTCCTGTGCAAACTTATAAGTATGTTTGTAAATTGTATTAATAAAAATGAACACACTACAATTTCCAGCACTCGGCTTCATCAGCAGTTTATCAGGACGATGTATGACCAAATATGTCACGTCCACTGAGACATCTGTCTTTCAGTACAAAATTTATAGCAGAGAATTAATGGCTGAATGTCTATATAACCATATTCACAAGGATTAGCCATGAAGCAAATTGCCGTCAATAATTACATGCATAGAACGTCTCCACTCAGAATATATCCATCATATTTCAAGATTCAATGTACAAAAACTTGTATAACATCGTCAAGTATTAAATAACCCATTAATCATAAATGCATAATTTAATTGGTATGGAAGATTTTAATTCCTTTTAAACTAGCAATTAGATTCCGGATGACTACTTGACGTGTTTTACGGAAAATATTGTATAAGGAGAATTTATAATTCGTCATGTATACTGTAAAATCATTAATTTCATAGGGGATTAAATTTCACGGATTTCATGGTTCACATTCTACCATGAAATAAAATCCCATCAAACAATATTTTTACCCTTGTATTTATTACCTGAAATGCAAAATCCACGAATTCACGTCCCATCAAAATTGTATTAAAAAAAAGTTTTACCAAAACCACAAATTTTCGTCCAATCAAAATTAAATGATTTAACAGTAATTAACTTAATTAAATCAGAAACATAATAAGCAGTTGGTAATTACAAAAGCTTGAGTTTTAATTACATCCAATATAAGTCCAGCATATTAATACAGGATTAATATTAATAATAAAGAAAATGTGGATGACAATCAAATTTGGAGAATGTCTTCACTTGAATTCTGTCTGTTGTAGATTTTGGATTTGATAGTCTGCTTCTGCAATAAAGGCTGGGCGATGGAGACGTATGATTTATAATACACGCATCATATTTATTCATAATGCAGACTTTAAGATTATACTTTCAACCCCAACAGAGCCAAATGATCCAAAAGATTGGTCTCAGAAACACTCATTACTCGGGACTATTTGGTAAGCTTTTAGTTATATATTGACGCTCACAGGTACGACTGACTTTGCCAACTGTGTTGCCTTATCAAATAAAGTATTTATTATTATTATTTGGTAGTTATCCATTCAGTTTTGTTGTGCAGTATGGCATGGTGGGTGGGGGTAACGTAGACGTATGACGGGACTATTTGGCCATAATTTTGAGTACCAGTATTTAGACTGGTCGGGCAGTACATCTGTATAACCCATTACATAGAAGGAAATCTCTGCTGATTGTATTGTGGTCTCAGGGCTATTACAGTAAGGGAAATGAGACAATAACAGTATCACATTATGAGGATATAGTACCAGTATATATATCACATTATACCAGATGGTGGACATTTCCTAGAAGTGACCATGGTATAGCTTGGCCACATTGACACGAGCCTGACCTTTTCATTACCATAATTTAACAGTCAATATATTACTTACGATACACTGATTGCATGTTTTCATAATCGGGGAGTATCATGAAGACGCTCAGGATGTAATAGAACACACTAATCTTTAATGCCGATATAGCACGATTTGTTTGCAGAAATTGATATATTCAAAGCAAGAACCTTGTAATATATTCTTGCATAAAGGTCAGGTTCAGGTCAAAATAGGCAAGCTATAACTCATGTAATAATATGGCTCCTTGAAAGGTAATTTCTGGTAGTGTATTATATCCATGGACACATTTAGTCTCTTATGTCCATGCATTTGGGAAGCAATTCTATTGCAAATGGTTGTTTGACCAAACAGAAATAATATCTATTAGTCAGGGTCATTGTACAAAATGGGAGATAAGAACCAGGGAAATTTATACCTAAATAGTCTAGAATGAAAACTAGCCACACCCTAAGATATTTTGAAACCTCTGTGTTGGCAACTTCCAATCTTAAAGTGAACCAACATAGGAGTTAGACTGTTAAGTCATTGATGTTTATATGGGACGAAATTTGGTGGTTTTGGTCAAAAAGACCATTTAATGGGGCCTTAATTCGTGGATTTTGCATTTCAGGTAATAAATACAAGGGTCAAAATTATAGTTCGATGGGATTTAATTTAGTGGTTGAGGCGAACCACGAAATTTTATTCCCTATGGAAATTAATTATTTTACAGTATTATAGATTCTATTTATCGACACTCATGTATTGTATTCTTTGCAAAGAATGCAAGATTAAGTCATAAGTGTCTTTGCCTAATCAGAACTTGCATGTTTGCAAAGTCAGGTGGCAATAATTTCATCCCATCAAAGACAATTTTTATCCGATCAAGACAGTTTGCATGTTGAATCATCATTATGCAATCACATAGGGGGTGATAAAATGTCAGTCAGACTGCTCATACTTCATAAAATATATTCATTCATATGTCATGTGATTGCCAACAGCCAATCAAAATCTATTTTACATATTTGCATGTGATTGCCACAACAGCCAATCAAAATCTATTTTACATAACTGAAACTAATACTATACCAGTCATTGTTTTCTTTGATAAGTTTACTATGCTAGACATATTTAGTGCACTTATATGGTACTTAAGTTAAACATAAACCAAAATTGCTGCACAGTCATAATGTAAATTGCAGGAAAAAGATAGGCATAAAAGACGTCTGCCACGACGATAGGACCATAAAGTCGAATTCATGGTAACATCCTGATTTATTAAACCTACGTGTAACGACCAATCCATGGAACATAGACTGGTTTTCAGACGAACCAGCTTAAGATTTGGAATAAAAATGAATGAAAACGATATATATAAGAAGTTCCTATCTATATTCATTTATCAATTATTCTCCATTAATGATCAATTAAAGGAGACAATCCAATTATGCAAATGAACTTAACCAGACATCTTTATTAAAGGAGATCACTCTTGACATTTGTCCCAAAAAGCTGTGCAACTGACTCTTATCAGTTAAGCCAAGGGCATATGGGTGTATGAATTAAAGGGTAAATAACGATAAAAGAAATGATAAAAATTTGTTTGTAGCAGAAAACCCTCTCTTGATATTTCGACCTTTCACACTTTGACAGGAGCTATGACATTAATAGAATTCAGATAGAAATTTACTTAATACAGATTTCATTGAATGCTGAGGTGCTGCACATTGTTATTGAAAAAGCCGCACAAATCTTATTAGTAATTTAGTGAAGGGCCCCCATGTATGGGACTCATAATGGGTGAATGAATTAAAGGGTTAATAACGATAAATGAATGATAGAAACTAAGAAATGATCCAGACTTCATTGAATACTGAGGTACTGCAGATCATAATTAAACAAGACTGTGTTAAATAAACGCTTATGCCCCCGTGGAAGCAATTTTATTAAGTCTAAGTCCAAAATAGGTCAAGGTCAAAATGGAGTCAGGTGATACAGGCGTGTGGAGAGTGGTCATATACAACATCCATGCATGTTTGAAAGCTTTGTATATAGCAAGCCATATTAATGCTGGAAGAATCGGTCAATTTGGGTTAACCAGGCAGGACAGACAAATGGACGAACAGACGGACAGGTTAATCACTATATGCCTCCCGATCTATCGATACAGAGGCATAAAAAGCTGCCCAACTCATAATGATAAAAGAAATGATAGAAAGCTTATACAGATTTCATAGAATGCTGGGGTAGTGCAGATATCAGAAAAGAGGTCAATAACGATAAAAGAAATGATAGAAACTAAGAAATAATCAAAATGTTCATTGAATGGCGAGGTACTGCAGATTGTATAATTATGAGATCTCAGAATGTGTGACAAGGATGTAGCAAACTGTCAGAAGTGTCACGATGAAAGATTATCATTCTAACGAGCTGATCTAGTCAGCCTGTATACTACATCAGATGGGGACAAACCGCACAAACTCTCTTATTGTAATAACGAATCTGTCTAAAAGCTGATTGGAAGCATCGACAGAAAACGGGAAAAAAAACATAAAAAATTGTCTGACAATTTTTTCTTACATTTTCTTACTTGAAGGGAAACACACACTGACAATCACATAAATGGGAAACCTAGATACGACAATACACTGTCTTATACTGTAAGTGATAGTGTCAAAGAAACATAAATCACATAATGAAACAATGTGTGCGTGACGTTGCTACTCAGCTTACACAAAATTACAAACTTCAATAATTTACACGCCATGCCACGTCAAGGAAACATAAATATCGGTACCATAGATTGGGTGAGTTAAGTACTATGGTAATGCAGGACCAACCATATATTAGGTGAGTATAAGAACCTGTTTTGATAATGAAATCAGTAACTAGATAGCAGGCTTAGAATGAGAAGGTTGTTAGTACATAATCAAGGTTTGGAGAAAACAAAATTTAACTGTTTGAAATTACTCTTTACTTATAATGGAAAAAACAAGCTGTTATCAACTTCAGTTTTGTCAACATGACAAGTTCTGATTTTCATGAAACTAGGCTCATAAAAAGCACCTTGCAATGCATATTTTAACTAGCCTTATAAGGACCTTCCCATTGTAAGCCAGTGATATATATCATAGCTATAATCCAGTGATTTTTATAGCCAGGAGGAAAAACAATCCAATTACAGACATGTGGTGAATGTAAACCTGATCAGGGGACATCTTCTTTTATCATAATATACCAAACAGCATGTTACAGGAGACAGTGTTTATATACACACACTTACTCATCCCTCATCAGTATGAAGGATTAAGGAACACGGGGCGGTTTATTTACAAAGCAAAACCTAGAATTTTCTAACAATTTCAAAATAAACAATTATTTACATAGTTTAAAAGCATAATGTAAAGGGCTACACTAATCACATGGAAAACATGGTTTGTTCTACATTTTGCTGGCTTAGAATGAAAAGGTCGTAACTAAAAAATCTATATTTTGAGAAAACAAGAAAAAATGTCTGACAATCACTCTTTACTTATGATAAAATAAGCTTGTTGAGCTTCAGTTTGGTCAACATGCACTTACGACCTTCATCAATTTATTTGGGGAAAATGTGCAGCTTAATAGTTTAACTTAAGTCAAAATATTAAAGTTTTCACATAAGATGCTTTGTGAATGCCACACCAGAACTACCACATGTCTCTCTCATTCAAGGGATACAACCTTTACAGGCAATAACTTGTGCCAGAAAAGGGTCGACCCAAAAGTAATCAATTATTGTCAGGTATTTTTTTTACTTACTCTAAAGGACAATTCCAGATTTTCACCACCCCATATATCCATACCGGGATCGTAGGCCCCTAGATGCTCAAAATATTCCCTCGATATGGAGAACAATCCTCCAGCCATTGTTGGACTCCTGAAAGTAAAAACATATGATGTTTGTAACAATCCGTTAGTTAATTGATAATGGTTGTAAACATTAGCTTGTCTGTTAGGTAAAACTATGGTGATCTAGGTTTAACTGGGTATACCTCAGTTAACAGTATTCCCTTGAAATCTTTCAAATGGGAAAGTGACCTCGTAAGTATTAGTTATCAAATTGGCAGTATATGGCAGCCGAGAATTTATGTATTAATTCAACACAATAAATAGCACAAACATGCATGCATACTATAATTATGAGCTTGTATTTCTCTGTCTCTAGAATGAAACTCTTTATTGGAATATGGATATACTAGCTGTATAACAGACTTAAATATATCAAGAACAATAGTTTTGGTTGCAACACACAGACTCAAGCTTAATTAAGGCCGGTATTTATAAAGCATCTTAAGTGAAAACTTAGAATTTTCTTAAAACACGCATCTGAGCTAAACAGCAAAACTAATATTTAACAATTATTTACATTGTCTTGATGGATTATGTAAAGATGTAAAGAGCTACAGTAATCATATAGAAAACATGGCCTTTTTTCGTTTTTCTTGTGAAATATGGGCAGCTCAAAATTTTTACTTAAGTCAAAATACTTAAGTTTTCACTTAAGATGCTTTATAAGTACCGGCCCTGCTTTTTCACAAAGTTATTTTAAGTTCAGTTACCAATTTTCTAGGGCTCTTTTCAGCTGTTAAGCCGCTCAAGCACTTTTGACATTTTAACTTCCCCTGGCTACCAATGGAAACCTACGTTCGTGTCTCACAAAGTAATTTAACACACATTATCTAAAAGGAAGTAGTAAATTACCGTTTTCCCATTAAAAAATTGAGTTAAAAAATCTTTTTGACATAACAGCAGAAATTAGTTACGTTTAGGTAGATTAGACAATACATATTTAAGAAAGCCAGACATAAGTTCATAAATATTTCAACATTTTGGTGCCCTACCTAGATGCCTAACTAGGTCAGTATATGGCTGGCTTGGAATAAAAAGGTTGTAAGTACAAAATGAATTTTTGAGAAAGCAAGAAAAAACTGTCCGAAAATTACTCTTTACTTATTGTAAAACAAGCTGTTTCAACTGGAATTTGGTCAACACGAAAAGAAAAAAAAATATTTTGTATAATTTATATTTTTCTTTCAAGGTCCATTTGTACAGAAATTAACAGCTGGTCACTGTGGTGGATTTTGAATTTCATAAAAACGGCATTATACATATCAATCATCAATAAAAGGCTGTGGGTTTACACAAACAATGTTATGTTGTTCATTTTAGTCTTTATAAATGAAACATTTACCTTAGAATGATTAAATGCCATACAAAAATTAAAGAATGGAAACATCAATGTCATGAGCGCATTTATACGCTGTCACGTTTTATGTTTTGATGTCATACACGTGAAATAAATGAGTTATTGAAAATAAAATACGGATATAAACATATAATTTATACGGAAACCATTCCTAATGTTAAATTACCTTCTGTTGTAGATTGCTACTTAACCACTCACGAAAGCGTGGAAATGAAACATGACGACATATAAATCGCTTGAGTTGACTGACAGCTGAGAGAAATTATATTTCAAGCTATTTTATAGCATTAGTAATTTTAGGGACATATCATATTTTTGCCGCAAGGTCTTAAGACTATCTATAGTGGTTTTGTATTATTGTTTCAAAGATGTGTCTAGCAAACTCAATCATCCAACATACCTCAAACAACCTTAATTTAATTAACTGCATTTTTGTTCATACTTTGAAAGTTATTGTATATAAAAATAATGCTCAATTTGACTTTGGTGTTTTTTAAATGGAATATGTCACTATTTCCCTGACTAATAAAAGCCCCCCCCCCCCCTTATTGTTTCTTATGATTGTTATCGATCAATATCTTTTTATTGCTTCATCAATGAAAAAGACATTTGTTATGATTCTTGGGAAATACTAACTTTTTTAAAAATTAAGACCCCCAAATAAAAGACCCCTTTTGCAATATACATAGCCGGGGGGACGGGGCGTTTATTCAGGGGTATACAGTATTTGTTACTTGTCGTACAGGTTTGTCTCACAAAATCATCGATCAATGGACAACCATATTTCTGAACTACATAACTACATATACAAGTTACGATTTATAGGAAATTAATTCTAGTTGTATATAACAAGTACAATATGTTCTGTTACAAGTAGAACGACAGACTCACTATTATATAATATATAGAACAGGAATTAATTTCCCATATATCGTGTCTCCTCAACACACACACACACACACACACAGTATACACAGCGACCTGATATTCGTTGCCTGTCATAAGTTAGGTCATATCATGACAACTTCTTACCACAATCCTGTCTACTCGTCAACTCAAGTCTGTATAGCTTGGCTATATTGACCTGAGCCTGACCTTTATGCAAGAATATATTACAAGGTTTTTGCTTTGAATATATCAATTTCCGCAAGCAAATCGTGCAATACCGGTATTTCAAATTTGTGTTTGTATTACATCTCGAGCGACTTGGTGATACTCCCCGATTATGAAAACATACAATCGGTGTTATAAACGTAGGCGATATATCAACTGGTAAATTATGCTAATCAAAAGGTCAGACTCGTGTCAAATTGGCCAAGCTATACCACCACCATAATGTGACTTTACTTCAACAATGCTTCACTTCAATTTCATTAATGAAGTTTTTATAGCCACATGATGACAGTAACCATATTTCAGAAACGTGTTAGAAAACATGATATCCTTCACTATAAAACACACCAGAATATTCTCTCATTTTCGTCTCGTTTTTTTACCTCCTGGTGTAAGACTGTTACTGTCTTATTTATTTCTATGCATATTGTATCACAGTACATTACAGGGTTTAAACAAATTATCATAACTCAAATTTCCCTGATTTTCCTGACAAAAGGGCACTGTGGGTTTCCCCTGACTTTTATGAGCAAGTGGGTGACCAAAGCATCATTCCATTAGGATAAACTGATAGCTAATATTGATTTTATAAATAAACATTTCAATGGCTTAGAATTAGAAGGTCGTAAGTGCCACTTACGACCTTTTAAGATTCATACATATTTAGAATAAACATCACAAGGCGCTTCTAATGAGCCTATTTTCATGAAAATCTGAAATTGTCATGTTGACCAAAATGATGTTTTAAAATAGGTAAAGATTAAATTACAGACAGTTTTCTCTTATTTTCTCAATATATTGATTTGGTAGTTACGACTTCTTGTTCTAAGCCAGCGATATGCTCATTAAATTAGCTCAAATTCTACATTTCCCTGGCCATTTCCAAATTACCATACATTTCCCTAACTTTGAAATAAATATGTTTTATTTAAGTAGAAATATATTGTTATGCCTACTATGAAGTCTCACAGATTATATCATTTAGAGAGAGATTGTATTAGAAGGGCATTATGCCACCGTATAATTCATAAAGTTAGTTGGTTTCTGTAATTATGATATCACGTATCTTATAAATCATATCTTCAGGCTCTTACATAAAAGTCTCATCTTATTACATTTTTTTATCCTATTTCTTCTGACCTAACCAGTTTTCCCAGAATTAATGAAACAATTATCAACTTGTACTCAGATAGATCTATGCAGGCTTCAGAACAAAATATAAAACTTCACATCAAGATGAAACAAAGAACTTGTTTATTTCTGACATCTCAATTTCCCGAAATTTAGAAATTTGCACTGATTCTAAATTTATTCATGAAGTTGGAAAAATTCCATCTTAAAGTTTTTGTGTGTGTTTTTTTGTTGACATTTTGAAGGGCAGTCTATAATGTTCATTTTCTGTGTCAAAACCACCAACAACAGGAATGTAATTTCTGTGTTAGAGTAAATAAACTTTTAGGTGAGGAGGCCTAAAATAAATATATAGTCAGTTCAAAGTCAAATGAGAATGGTTGTAAATAAACTATCGTCCGGCAGGTAAGCTAGGTTTATATAGGTTTAACTGGGTATACCTGAACTGACGGTATTCACCGCTATTCTTTCGAATGGGATGTTAGTGCCCTCATAAGTATTACTAATTGAATCGAATATAGCAGACTATATGATAAACCAATAACTAAATAAAGATGCTCCTTATTGACAATATTTCTATAAAGTCACGGTTAACTGATCAATTCCCTATAAATAAAACGATTAATGATGTAAAACTGTAGCAATAGAATAATGACATGTTTATGGCCCCGTTTAACGACCCTTTTTTATCCCCCATCTTTTTTCCACCTGTCCGAAAATGTTTTTAATATGCAGTTTATCAATAATTGTTGTGAGGCTTGTTATGATCAATTATAAACATCAAGCTCAAAACATGTCTGAAGATGTCTCTATCTTCTTGGAATAGTATAAATTATCTGTTGAAAATATCCCGTCATCTCAAAACTTTTTGTCTGATCTGATATTGATGTTATTTTTTCATTATTATTCGAATGAACTAAGGCGCTGCCAATTTTGCGAATTTTATCTAAAACGTCTACGAACAGATCTACCCAGCTCTAGTATCAATTATTTTGGCTGCATTGGTACTGCGGTCAACCTATTAAATGGCTGCACTTAAGTGCTCTACATGTCCAGATGACAACGACATTCATTGTCTTATAAATACTAAAATTCGCCAATTAACTCACACCAGACACTTTCAAGCTAATGTTTTGCATGGGCTTTTGCTATGCTCTTAATTCCCGTTATTATTAAATACATTACTAAAACTTTCACTGATGTTGCGTTAATAAAATTTTAATATAGTTCTTAATAATTTTAATTGGACATTCATTTAACACCAACAGTTTATTTTAGGTTTTCCCTTCTTTAACGCAAATAAATTATATCTCTAAATTAGGTTCAAATTTAAGGCAACATTATGTGGAAAATAAGTTTGCTCCTAAGAAAATACCCTCAGCTATGCTTAAATTGTCCCTAAATGTGAAGGGTAGGAGGATTCTGAAATGCAAAGCAAGAAGACCAACTGGAAGTTATACACACATGTCACTGACTTAGAATGAAAAGGTCTAAGTACTAACTTACAACCTTAGAAGACTCTGCACAAATTTGAAATCTGCATTTATTTACAAGGCACTTCCTATGAGCCTATTTTCACAGAATTCAGAACTAATTGTCAGGTTAACCAAACTGAAGTCCAAAGTGTCGGTTTTTCCATAAGTACAGTTTTTGCTTGTTTTCTTAAAATATTGATTTTGTACTGACGACCTTCTCATTCTAAGCCAGTGATGCGTCTAAAATATCAGACTTGTACTTGAAAGGATAGCTATAAACACATGAGTTTTAAGTATCAGACTTAAGGGAGTATCCGTTATCGATGGAGAAGATTTTAGCTAAGCTATAACAAGATTTGAGGAAATCCACCACTTGCAGGAGAGGCATGTTTTTAATAAAGCTTCATGCTATCCGAGTTATCCCCGTCTCCTGAGTGTGAGACACACGTAATTAAGCAAATCCAATTATCACTTTAGAGCTTGATAAATAGATGTCAACTAGAACAAATGGGAGACTTCTTCTACAGCTAATGCTGCAATATAGAACTTTGTTAAGTCGAAACCTAATTAGTCAACAGTGGCAGTATCTCAGCCAAGTTTGCGCACAGTATAAAAAGAAAGTTTAACACCATAAGAGAAGAGCTAAGCCTAGTTTTTTTAGAGGTGTATACTCAAGACTGTCGTAAATCATGGCCCTAAAGCAATTACCAGGGTATATTTTGTCATTTAAGAACAATTAGTATGATTTTTAAATGAGACAACTTTAGTTTTTTCACTCCATTGATCCATTATCCAACAGAGACAAGATTATAATAAGACATTTTTTTTAGCAAATTTCATAAACATAATAGCTCATGGCTTGGGACTTTTAGCCACCTTTGGTCTTAATTGGGAAAATTAAATTTAATACCCAAACCAAAAGGAATTCCATTAAACTTATGTTTTATGTTTGATTTTCTAGAGTGAAGTGTTTTCATCCTCTAGTTTAGTTGTGCTGGTTGTATTGGTCAATTTTTCCAAATGTTTTATTTATTTTGAATTGGAAATTTTGGGCTTGAAATTGGGAAAAGAAGAACTTATCTTTGTAATAATTTTGGTAAGTTAAGTTTAAAAGTTGAGTTGATTATTATGTATCACCTTCAATCTATTGATGACTAAAAAGTAGGTGTGTCCCGAGTGACTGAGTACGATCTTTTCCTGGGTGAAGTTTTGAGTGTGGGAGAAAAAAATGATACAACAGTTACTGTTGTGTGTTGCTTGATCAAAGCCCTACTAAAGGTCTTCACTCAGTAACCTTCGGTCCAATTAAATATAAAAGACATTGATTTAATTTACCTCTCATAGAAAGTGCTTATATAGCACTTTGCTTAGGCAATGGACATAAGTTTGTAAGTCCTCAGCAGAGTTCTCAATAAGTTTAAACCTAGCAGACCGAAATGCTTCATCAACAGGCCTGATAAGGTCCTTAATCATAATGCAACTATTGTCTTCTAATACTTGATATCCGGAACTCTGTGCAAGGTGGTTTTCCCCTTAATTTACATGTAGGTACAAACAAAGCTGGCCTAGTTAGACTGGTTTTGTATTCATATGCAAATACAACTGACCCCCACTCTATTGTCCAGATATGAATATTCAAGCGTGACAAGGATTATAACAGTAAAACTTTATTTGTACCTACAGATTAGTGGAGATCCGGAGTAGGTCTATTGAGCATAAATTTCACATTTTCGGCCGACTTAAAATGGTTATAAGCACTCAATTTGGCCTGCAGCCTGCTGGTATTTAGAACCCTGCCTCAGTTTTATACTATTTCATACCTGACAGGCAAATAATCCTTATTATTACGCCTTTTTCGTTCTTTATCAGGAATTGCGTGCCAGTTGAACTGTAGATTCCAATCAAACCCTCCGATACTGGTAGATCTAGCGTTACCATACTGGTACTTGAAGGAATCATCCTCGATTACGTCAATAACTGGACATACAACGTTACTCTTATTCTCTGCAATACGGTCCAGCAACGGTTCTATCCAACCTGAATAATACAAAACACTGAATCTAACTCTCAGTCAAGGCTACCTTTCGCTGGCTTAGAATGAGTGGGTCGAAAGTACTATACTTACTACCTTATAAGATTGATCCGCATCGCAAGTCGCTTCTTTTGAGCCTGATGATTTTCATGAAAATTGGAACTTTTTTTTTCTGTTGGAAAATTGGAACTTAATTGTCACGTTGACCAAGTTGAAGTTGAAACAGCTATTTATAACACAAGTAAAGAGTAATTTCCGGACAGTATTTTCTTGTGTTTTTTTTTATTAAAAAAATATTTATTTTGTACTCACAACCTTCTCATTCTAAGCCAGCAATATATAAATAATATACCTATACATGAAAGATTGATATCCATAAGTCATTGTGTTCAGAACTTGACTAAAATATTTTAGTAACAAAATGAAGATATTTTCATCCAAACTGACAGGGCCAGATAGCTAAGGCCCAGCATCACCAAAGCTGTAAAAAGCCCTGAAACAAGACTGCGTTCAGTAAATGCTTATGCCCAGGTAGTTACAGTCTTGTCTATAATATAACTACCTAAGTCAATCAACTTGAAAGTTTGTAACGAACAAACAAACGGATGAATGGAAAAACGGACAGGAAAACCACTATATGCCTCTCCAGCAGTAGATGCCAAGACTGGTATTTATAAAGCATCTTAGTGAAAAACTTATAGTTCAAATTTTGGGATGCACATATTTCCCGCAAATAATAAAATGACCCATATTTGTATAGTTATTACTGTAGCACTCTACATAATGCTTAAAACAGTGTACATGACCAATAATATTGGTTGTCTTGTATGACACAGACATGTAAGTAATTTTCAATGTTTTAAGAAATTATTTTTTCAACTAAGATGCTTTATGGATTATACCAGTCCTGGGCATAAAAACTATGTCATATGTTTTCTAGCAGCCAGAATAAACTGTCTTTAGTCTCTGTACACAGTATGTGTTTGTGAGATGAAATGGTAGAGGACCCTAGAGTATCAGTAAGTGTAATGAATTACCTCACTAAATGTAAAACTTGACGGTTTCCTCAAATTTTCTTTATTACCACAAACAGTCACAATAATTAATATAGATGAGTCTATACTATACTTGATAATAATAGTTCTTGAAAGGCTCTCAACCCCAGACCACCCTACTTTGTTATTCCAACTTTTGTATGAATTAAAAGTGCATTTTATAAATACTAAAAGAACAGGTAATTTTATGCTCCCTAATGACAGCTAATGCCTCGGTCCCATTGAGCATCTTCTTGCCTTTGCAATGTTCTTCCGATTTTAATAAATAAGCTTCGGGAGTCATTGGGAACAGGGATGTCACAAATTTTCTGTAGACTTGTAACCCTGAGACTTCCCTAGAACACAAGGACCTTACTCAGATGCCTTTAGATGCCCATTTATTAAATCGGGAATAAATTGACGAAGCAAAAAAGTATCAGTGGGAACAAAGCAAAAATCATCAGAAATGGTAAGAGTATGAGTCTGTACGGTTGATGAGCAACCTCCATGTAAAAGTTACCAATAGATTGACACTGAGTGACAAACATGTGCAAAGCAAATTATTACTCAATAGGGGGGGGGGAGGGATTCCAGACTGTAAAGCCTAGGTCCCACTGAGCATAATTTGCCTCGGGGATGTCCTCCTTATTTAAATAAATTATATTTGGGAGACATCAGGCACAGAAATTTCACGAATGTATAAATGACTTCCCCAAATCTTCCCTTAGACCAAGAGGAACCTTTTTCCAATATCTTCCGCAGAAGCAAAATGCTCAGGGGACCAAGGCATAAGTCATCAGAAACATTAAAGGTATGAATATGCAGGGTACACATTTCAATCAAAACTGATTATAATGAAAGTAAAAAAATCCAGGCCTCTAAAGTAAAAAGCAATCCCGGCCCTCAATTTAAGAGAAATCTCAACCCCTAAGTAAAAGGAGAATACATACCCACGGCACATTCACAATGTGAATCAAGGAAGGTTACAACATCCCCCTTGGCATTGGAGAAGCCCAGTAAACGTGCTCTGATCAATCCTTCACGTTGTTTGGTTCTAACGACCTTCACCTTCGGGAAATCTTTGATATAATCCTCTAACTGTTTCCCTAAATGATCTGAAAGTATAAAACATTGAATGTCAGGCATTTTATAAATCGTATATCCATTAGTAGCTGCTGGACATCATAATGTGACTTGTACTCTTTTGTTAATTTTTTGGTTAATTCACATTTATGCTGTTCGGTATATTTTTATGTACATGGATTGTGTTAACCATGAAATGTAACATTGCTCTGCCATAAAGTACAATGAAGCAATATACTTAAAATTAAGTTTTAATTTCAAAGTGAAGCAAACTTCCTCCTTGAGCTGTGGCCCAAAGTCACATGGTATTGCTGCACTTCATTGTATGATAGAGTAATCATATAGCACCATTAACACATGTTGTACTGATATAACATATCAAATTCTAATTTAATCATCAATGTTTTGTTTTTATTCCAATCGCTTGATTCATTTTCTAGTGTTTCTAACATTAAATGACTTCCGACTCATCAATCAAATCCTCCACAGAGAGAATCACGAATGATTCTGAATCAACATAAACCCTGCAGGTCATTAAAGTATTTATTTTCTCAATCTTGGATCAAATCAACAAATCATCCAGTGACATAGCAGCAATTACAACTTCATCAAGTCTGCAAATCTAATGTCTTTTTTAATTATATGTTATATAGTCTGTACAGAGATTTGATTTTGAAAAATATTCTCTGTCTCATTTGAGATGCTGTGTTTTATTCATGTTACATTTTAACTCCATTCAATTTAAATTTCAAGAGGACGGAGGAGCCTCTGGATTGAAAGTGCTTGCAATCTCTTCTATATTGGAGGTAGGCTAACACGCCCTCTCAGACACCTCATAGTAATTAACCTTCGGACAGACAGGTCACACAAAAACTGCTCTGACAAAAAATAGAAGTTTCTATGGAAATAAAAGGAATTAACAGATAAAACTTACATAGTGAAATTTGGATTTTGAGAGATTGTCATTTCATGGAATTTTAGGAATTACTGCAAAAATTACTTAATTTCCATGAGACGAAATTTCATGGTTTTGGTAAAAAGACCATTTTGATGGGACTTAACTTCATGGATTTTGAATTTCAGATTAGAGATACATTCAAGGGTCAAAATTATTGGTCGTTGGGATTTGATTTTGTGGTTTAAAGTAAACCACGAAATTTAATCTCTCATGGAAATTAATGATTTTACAGGATTTAAATTACATCTACATTTGTTTTTCTAAAATATTTATATAATGACACACAATTAATAGTTGCCACAAAGGGCAGTAACTCAGACAAAATCATCAGACATAAAATTCCTGACAGACAAAATCATCAGACCTTCCATTTCAGACAATAAGTCACTACATTCAGACATAATAGTTACCATTAGTATTTATATGAAGTTTCATTGAAATCCGACCAATGGTTAAGATGAAAGAACTCAGACAAACTATGAGACAATTAATCAAACCATCCATCCAGACAGACAGAACATAATTATAGACCAGTATAAAATTAACGCTTCCATCCCCCACTTCATGTGGGAGACATAACTATAAGAGGATTACATTTTGTTTAATGGTGGCAGCTACATTAAGTTTTCAAGCATAAAACAACTTAAAATAGATGCATTACTTTATTTTTAAGTGTCATCCAAAACTTGAATATATCCACCGATACATGGTTGATTATTCTTAATTGCTTCCGCAAGAATAATTAGACAAGCAATATAACTTACTAAGCTACGGGTTTTCTTAATACACATTGGTTGAGTTTCTTGAGAATTCAATAAAAAAATTAACAATATCACATCAGATTAGCTCAGAAACTGGGACAAAATAATTGGTATAATAAACAATAGCAAAAACTTTCAACGTTGTCCATACAATATAGCTAGCTTAAGTGGTACAACCTTTAAATCAATGTTGGTACCAATTTTAATGTTGAAATTGTCAGTCACAATTTGAAAATATCACATCGGCAGGAAGCGTTGTTCTCGGCACTAAATTGTTTGCCTTGATATATTGATCTCCGAAATTGGAAATTTAATAATAAGCGATGATTTATGGCCGAGAATATGGTGGAAAACCTTCAAACTTCCAATACAACTCTTTGATTTAACCAAGGTCCCAAATGACACATGGAGATTGGAGAAAAACTTGGTTCATCACTCAAAATGCCAGGAGATATTTGCCAAAACATATTACACACAAAATAAGCCAGAAGAACAATAATATGACTTTACGGGCAGCTGTATGACACATTTTGTCATTCCACTAAGGGTGACTTACCAGAACATTGGATTATAAGCACAACAATAAAAATTCTCAGAACCAGGACAAGGACGCAAACGTCACTTTTACAACAAAGTAATCCAGAAATATGGTCTAGAAGCATGTTCGTCAGCAACTCAGTATAGGTTATATCTAGATCATAAGAATCTATAATGGGGGATTGCCTGCAAGACTGTACTATGTCCTTCCTTAATTTAAGCAGTAACAACATTCTTGTGAGCAACCCTCAATATATGTTCAAGGGGTATGGGGTACATGTCTATAATGGGTAGGTATAAGTTTTTGCATCTATTCAGTGAGTTTCATTTTTAACTTGCTCATTTTAACATTTGTCATTTTGAGTTTGTGAAAAATTGAACTCTGACTTTTAGCAATGGCTCATGCGAAATTACTAAGCAACACCCTCCTCTACACAACAATAACCTTCACCTTACAATTAAATGACAGTTTTTCCTTGGGATACATCATTCTGTTGTCCGAAGTGAAAACACCGTTCTCAACTATTTGTTTAATAATGTACTTTTTAGAAGGTAGCTTAAGTACAGTCGCACCAAAGAAGTGACTGTCCTGTATGGCAATATCTATGTTTTAGGTTTATTTAATAAAATCTGTAAAATGTAACAATTTTGTTCTGCAGTTTGTCATCAATTCTTTGCTCATAAACAAATATTACTGTGTTATATCTGTTATATTCACTATATAATGTCTGAGTCACTGACTGAACATAGACATACAAAATTCACTCAGACAAAATTTTGTTTGCATAAGTTACATACTGTAAAATCATTAATTATCGTGGGGGATTAAATTTCGTGGATTTCGTGGTTTACTTCAACCACAAACTTTAATCCCAACGAACATTGATTTTGACCCTTGTTTTGTTACCTGAAATTCACAATCCACGAATTCAAGTGCCAACGAAAGTGTCTTTTTTACCAAAACCACAAAATTTCGTCCCAATGAAATTAAATGATTTTACAGTATATAACGTCAGATATACAGAATAGTCTGATAAACAAAAGTACCTAGAGAAATTTACGTTTATTCCAATACCAAGTAAATTTATAATTTCTTTACCTAATTTGGAACTCAAAGTTGAAAGACGTTGAAATAAATGAAGGTTTACATACTGACAATGAGTCGCAGTGGTGACGTGACTCCCAGAAGGTAAATACAATGACACAACCATACATGGCGTTCAACTAAATACTGAGAACCCTAACTTAATTTTAAGGTGACATGTGCAAAAAAATCTGAAGTTACTGTATACTTAGAGCACCCTAAACTGCACCAGAACGGAATGTTCATGGCAAGTGTAATCCAATTTTATGGAGAGAATCTCCTCCCCAAAAGCCAATGGAGACCAAATTTTCTCCAGCAACCATAAATCTAAATAGTGTTGACTTGAGGCGGTATTAAAATGCATTTACAGTTCCAGTAATACATACATACAATTCCCTGTATACCGCGGCAGTATGTGACAACAATCTGAAAATTGGTTTTGAATATATGTAACGATAAAACAAGCCATTAAGAATTGCAAGCAAGCAGTCCGCTTAGTATGAAGCCAATATCCTTTCTGATGTACTATCACTTTTCCTGAACACCAACAATTTCTGCCAAAATCACAAATATTTAAATAATGAAATTTTACTTAAATGAACACTTTTAATAGTAATTTAACGCCTGTAAGACAAAATATTCGTAACAATTTTACCTGGCAGAAACAATTTAGGTACATAACATAAAGTGACACCATACATCTGATGATGATGTTCAAATTTGTTTGTTGTACATGTTACCTAGTCAGTAATTTATCACATACAATAATTAGATGTTCTCATAAAGTAGCAGCAATCTAGAATTCATCAACTGTCATTACTGATTACAGATATTGGAGTGAACGAACACGCAGCATTGACAGCATTAGGAAAGAAGAAGTCGTTTCTGTACACTAATTACACAGAAAAAATGATATCGTACTCAATCACATCTTGGTAAAAACCTATTTGATTCCAGCATAGATGAATTGCACATGCCGGGTTTTTACATGTTCTTAAAATTGATATGTGCGTGAGAGAATTCTTTCTGTATTAACTAAGATTGATGCTTATTGGATTATCCCTGGATTGCCATATAGTTAAGTAATTGCCTGCTTCTAATCTCCGATGAAATCACAAGTTGACAAACATCCTTGCCAAGTCTTATAGAAGCATTGCGTACAGGTCTATTGGCCCGCAGAGGCATTTAGTGGTTCTTTACCTATAGAGTTCTTCACCTTTCTTTGATGTGACCAAGCTTTTTATAGGATCCCGTTTCAAACATTATTAATATAACACACATTAGTACAATATTTATATTAAAGTAATACAATATATTCTTGGATTTTATTATTTAATAACACAATATATTACAAACATTGACGAAACTAATACACTAAAGTAATAAAATATATTCTTGGATTTCTTGAACAATTTTATTCAATAAAAAAGAAATCGCCTTCACCTCAAAACACAAATATACATCTCCTCCATCATGGTTATAAAGATGCGTTAGAATTACAGACTTGATGAAGGTGTAAATGCTGGTATGGCACTGGATGATTTGGACTACAGCTCCAAATCTTTTTCCCCAAGCTTTCACAAGGAACAAAAGAACAGTCAAACTGCAGATAGGAATTATACATTCCATTGAAAGCTTTCATATTTTCCCTTAGCATTAGGCATTATATTTGGTAGAAAATTTGGTAAGGAAATAACATCCTATTTTAATTTTTAATTTCGAAGTGTCAAGCAAACTTCCTCTTGGAACTGTAGCCAAAAGTCATTAGGTATTGCTACACTGTATGTATTGTATGAGGGAGTCGAAAAGATGGAGAAAATAAATACAAATCTGCAGACTTGATGAAGTAGTAATTGCTGCTATGTCACTGGATGATTTGATTCATGATATGATCCAAGATGGAGAAAATAAAAATCTGCAGACTTGATGAAGTAGTAATTGCTACTATGTTCACTGGATGATTTGATGATTTGATCCTAGATGGAGAAAATAAATACTTTAATGACCTGCAGGGTTTATGTTGATTCAGAATCATTCCTGATTCTCTCTGTGGAGGATTTGATTGATGAGTAGGAAGTCATTTAATGTTAGAAACACTAGAAAATGATTCAAGCGATTGGAATAAAACCAAAACATCGGATTATTAAATTAGAATTTGATATGATATATCAGTAAAACTTGTGTTAATGATGTTATATGATTACTCTATCATACAATACAGTGCAGCAATACCACTGTGCATGACTGTGGACCACAGCTCAAGGAGGAAGTTGGCTTCACTTCGAAATTAAAAATTAATTACATGTATATATTATTTATTCACCAATTTCTTCCAAACATAAGCCTGATGCTAAGGGAAAATATGTAAGCTTTCAATGATATGTTTAATCCGTATCAGCTGTTTGGCTGTTCTTTTGTCTAGCATCCTTTGAAAGCTTGAGAAACAAGACTGCGTTCAATAAACGCTTATGCCCCCGTGGAAGCCATGTCCATAAAAAGCTAAGTCAATCAGGGACCATTATTCAGTTAAAATGTTTGATAGTGTTACATGGCTTTGAACTATAAGGGGCTTATGATGGTAAACGAATATGCCACATTTGAGAGCAGTGCCTTGGTCAACTTCATGTGTGATCTGGTGATACAGGTGTTATGGTTCTTTGTCACTGCACTTCTCCAAGTTGACATCTATTCATATACCAAGTTTCAAGTCAATATTTTAAATACTTTTGAAGATACGCTCCGGACAAACAATTATCATGAAAATACTGAAGGGGAGATAATTCAAAATGTAAGACAGACAGAGTTATGGTTCTTGGTCCCTGCACTTCTACAAGCTACCATATATTTATGTATCAAGTTTTAAGGCATTATCTTAAACACTTTTGAAGATACACTCCGGTCAGAATTTGATTCTGAAAATACTCAAGGGGAGATAATTCAAAATTTAAGACAGACAGAGTTATGGTTCTTGGTCATTGCACTTTTCCAAGTTGCCATCTATGTATATTCCAAGTTTCAAGCCAATATGTTAAATAGTTTTGAAGATATACTAAGAGCAAAATTTGACTATAAAAAATCACTAAAGGGGAGATAATTCACGATTTAAGACAGACAGAGTTATGGTTCTTTGTCAATGCACTTCTCCAAGTTGCCATCTATTTATATTTCAAGTTTTAAGTCAATATGTTAAATAGTCTTGAAGATACGCTCCAGACAAAATTTTATTGTGAAAATACTAAAGGGGAGATAAGTCTAAGTCCAAAATTAGGTCAAGGTGAAGGTCAAAATGGAGTCAGGTGATACAGGTGTGTGGAGAGTGGTCATATACAACATCCATGCAAGTATGAAAGCTTTGTAGCAAGCCATATTAATGCTAGAAGAAACGGTCAATTTGGGTTAACCAAGAATTTTGCCTTTCAATAAGTCTAAGTCCAAAATTAGGTCAAGGTGAAGGTCAAAATGGAGTTAGGTGATACAGGCGCGTGGAGAGTGTTCATATACAACATCCATGCAAGTTTGAAAGCTTTGTAGCAAGCCATATTAATGCTAGAAGAAACGGTCAATTTGGGTTAACCAGGGCGGACGAACGGACGGACGGACGGAAGGACGGACGGACGGACAGGTGCATTACTATATGCCTCCCGATCTATCGTTACGGGGGCATAAAAAGACTTGAAACTGTAGTCCAGCTCCCCAAAAGTTTCACTGGGTATTTGCAAAAAAACCAGCACAGCCTGCAAGGGAAAATATCACTATTCAATTCTGAACCCAAATTCTGAGCAATTTCCCCAAAAATGTAACCAACCTATTTCTGGATCTAAATTCTGACCAATTTCCCCAAAACATAATCAACCCACAGCTTGACCCGAATTCTGAAGTTGTAATTGTATCACTATAAAAATTGCTCAATATTGATAGATACAGATGTTATTTGATCTATCATTGAATACAACAGTAAACTGGAGATGAAATGGTATCTAACTGAGAGATTATATCAAATAACTATAATAGGATTGAATTCCCCAGTCTGTACTGATTTCCATGATCAAGGTAGATTTTGAATGAAAATTGCCGGATTTTTATCAATAGTTCATTGACAGAATCGTTATATTTCATGCCAGTTTGCCACTACGGGGAGTTTTATATATTACATCAATTCATGTAACCATATTATTCATTAATTCAATTTCTATGGGAGTACAAATTAATTAATCTTCTACATAGTGAAGTGACATATATTGTCATGGAATTCAATGAACACATTCGTTAACAAAACTTTATTACTCAGAAATTCAGGCATATTTGTCTCAAAATGTCATTTTTTCTTGCTATATAAGAATATTTATACTATTATATTGCATAATGTATTATCAAAGTAAATGAGAATATGAACTGAAGAAACATGTTGATGAATCATCTTAAAATAGGTGTAGGTGTGATTACATGTCGTATATGCTCTTACAAATATGAAAATCTTATTGACTTCCAGTCCCAGGGAATAGACTTCACCGGTCCAGTTCCAAGACCAGGGAACTACTTCATGATTGTGTGGAACCATCCCCAGAGATATGGTGAGTTCCAACTTTATTTCAGGTTGGTTTTGAATAAAATCAGCCAAACAAGGTTGAACAAGAATCATCAGTATAATGTTGTCCAAGAATTTTGTACATGACCAAAGGATGCAGATTTTATTTTAGGTAAAAAACAGTCATAATAGTGATGCCTATCCCATCCTAGAAGTCAGTTACACCAGAAAGAGATATTAGCAAAGTTAATTATAGCATAAAAACGGTGTTTTTGCTCATACTTAAAGGGGGAAAAAAGGTATGTTATGCGCTGTTGGTGTTCAGTTTTAAGTATGCTCATTTCAGGACCCAGCCGACGAAAATAAATGATTTATAGCGTTATATGAACTGTAATTCACATTTTAATTGTAACTACTAATCAATTCTCTATAATAGTAAAATAATAAGCGTAAACAAACACCAATGTCACTGATTTCTTGGTATTTGCCGATACCGGAAGTCGACGCTCATAACAAAAACTTGTATATGACGTAACGTTTGCTAAGCGACATCGCGTCTGTTTTCCCGAGGTCGTTCAAAATGTCCCGCCAAAATATCATAATTTTGAAAAACATACTGATAAAGTGTTGTTTTTATGCTATAATAGCGTTTACGCATGCCTTTTCGTGCTATTGCATCTGCAGAGTCCCTCGGGAGTGTTGGTTCCCTCGCCCTGACGGGCTTGGGCACCAACCATCCCTCGGGACCCTGCAGATGTAATAGCACAAAAAAGCATGCGTAAACCCTACATTAATGAACCTAAAACTTTAAGTGAACGAAATGTACAAAAATTGTGAAATATTTTAATCTTGTTTTTGGCGTGGTAAAATATTGTAAATATCTAAATTGGAAACAATCAGCAACACTGAGTGTAAGGACTGCAGGTTCTTAGGTACATGAATTGTGCAGCAGAAGATGCTATATATAGAAGCATTCAGACACTCATTGACTCCTCATGTATAAATTCTTGTATTCATGTAGTCCACACAAATCTGATTGATCTATCTTTCTTTGCAACAACGATAACATGGGATGCCCATGCCCTCCTCTTACTATTTAATTTTGCTTCACCTTGTGGTTTTCCTGACGTGACCCTCAATAAGTCAAACATGAGTAAACATCCTGCAACCAAATACTCGGCAGGTTACAACCAAACACTTAGCGAGTTACATACACTGGAAAACTATTGATACCAAAATAGCTTAAAGATAGCTCCAAAAATATCAAAATCTTACTGAACCATTACCAGGTTTCTACTCTGAGCTAGCATTTACTTTGAACGACCACTTTAAGGTCAGTTAGCCTTTTGAATTAAAATGAATAGTTGCTTGGTCAGGGCGGCAGAGTATCAAAAATGAATAAACTCTGGCCTTTTCCTGGATTAAATATATTAGGGAGGGGGTAGCTAAAAGAATCAATTTCTGACTGTTACCTAGATCTTTTAACATCAAACCTCTTTCTCTTGTCTTAAATATTTCCTGAGTATTTACATTGACAACAAGGCTCCCTTAAAAAACTTGTTTCCTAAATTGTACATTGAAATGCTGGTTACACGTTAGTCTCAATGTAATTCTAGGCTCTCTCTTCTGTTGTGGAACATGTTTTGTTGATTTTAATGTTTTATTTGTCTAAACTTGTTGCCATTATCTTGCTAGTATTTTTCTATCCTGTCTGCTTTGACAATGGGAGTGTACACGTAATACTACAAATTGTAAAATGTTCTCAATGTTTTAATGTTGGATAATATTCTAGAAATTAAGTAAATTTCCTAACTTTTTTTGATGAAGGAGATGTATATTTGTGTTTTTCGTGTTGAATGCAATTTTGCGAGTTGATACTGACTTATTTATTGAATAAAATTGTTAATATAAATTCCAGAACTCAAACAATATATTTTATTACTTTTGTATATTAATTTTGTCAATGTGTAATATAATGTGTGTTATGAAATCAAGAAATCAAAGAATATATTGTATCACTTGAACATAAATATTTTGTCTATATGTGTGTTATATCAATACTGTTTGAAACTGAATCCTATTCAAAAACTAGGTCACCAGGTCACATCAAATAAAGGTCAAGAGCTCTATAAAGGTCAGATTACATTCCAATATGATGTCAAATTGATGAAAATGGAAGCATAATGCCATTATCAAACCTATATTGACCTTGCCACTGCCAAGGTCAATGTAAAGGAAAAAACATAGGGTCACCTGAGGTCAAGTCATTTTTAGCAAAGAGTTATAATGGACACACATGACTAATGAAACCGGTATGAATGATTTATGGCTCTCTTTATTGTTTGTATGAATAATGTTTGATCACTTAATGTGAAATTCATGGCCGTGGATTGTTCATTAATCAGTGATTGACTGCATCTAAAGCAGACAATTATATAAAAAGTAATATAGTCAAATCAATAATCAATACTAATGAGGGAACTATCCCATTTGAAAGGATAGCGGGGATTACCAATAAAAAAGTATGAGAGACAGGTAAGACATGTATACCCAGTAAAACCTTGATAAACAAATTTTACCTAAAGGACAAACAAATGCTTACAAACCATTCTCATTTAACTTTGAAAGGACTGTAATACAATTGTCCATGCTTTAATGCTTCTAAGTCTTGGCAAGGATGTTTTGTCAACTTGTGATTTCATTGGAGATAAGAAGCACCAGGCAATTACTTAACTATATGGCAATCCAGGGATTATACAATAAGCATCAATCTTAGTTAAAACAGAAAGAATTCTCTCACGCACATATCAATATTAAGAACATGTAAAAACACGGCATGTGCAATTCATCTATGCTGGAATCAAATAGGTTTTTACCAAGATGTGATTGAGTATGATATCTTTTTTTCTGTGTAATTAGTGTACAGAAACGACTTCTTCTTTCCTACTGCTGTCAATGCTATGTGTTGGTTCACTCCAATATCTGTAATCAGTAATGACAGTTGATGAATTCTGGATTGCTGTGAAAACATCCAATTATTGTATGTGATAAATTACTTACTAGGTAACATGTATAACAAACAAATTTGAACATCACCATCAGACTGATATATGGTGTCACTTTATGACTACTTGTTTCTGCATAGTAAAATTGTTCCGAATATTTTGTCCTAAAGTTGTTTGTTAAAATTGTTCTTTCCAGTAAAATTTCGTTATTTCAATATTTATGATACTGGCAGAAATTGTTGTTGTTCAGAAAATAGTTAAAGTAGATGCACTAGAAAGGATCTTGGCTTCAAACTTAGCGGACTATTTGCTAGCAATTCTTCATGGCTTGTTTTATTTTAACATTATATCCAAAACCAATTCTCAGATTGTTGTCACATATATTGGGGTAAACAGGGAATAGTATGTATGTATTACTGGAACTTTAAATGCATTTTAATGCTGCCTCAAGTCAACACTATTTAGATTTATGGTTGCTGGAGAAAATGTAGTCTCCATTGGCTTTTGGGGAGGAGATTCTCTCCATTAAATTGGATTATGCTTGCCATTAACATTCCGTTCTGGTTTAGTTAGGAAACCCTAAGTATACAGTAACTTAAGATTTTTTGCACATGTCACATTAAAATTAAGTTAGGCTTTCAGTATTTAGTTTAACGCCATGTATGGTTGTGTCATTGTATTTACCTTCCGGGAGTCACCACTGCGACTCATTGTCAGTGTGTACACCTTCATTAATCTCTTGTACCAGCGTCTTTCAACTTTGAGTTCCAAATTAGGTTAAGAAATTATAAATTAGGCTTGGTATTGGAATAACAACTCTCAAATATAAATACTCTAGGTACTTCTGCTCAACAGCCTCTTTCGTATTTTTATCCCAATTTGGAGTCAACAACTTCTAGTGGTCATTTAAACAATATGATGACAATTTGAGCTCACCTGAGCATATTGTTATATTAAGTTCTCAAAGATGAACTACTGTCTGAGTAAAAGATGAACTACTGTTTTAAAAGATGAACTACTGTTTTAGCTGAATCATTTTGAAACTTAAAAATATTTCTGAAAATTTGGGTCTAATATGGTTTGTATGATGTGGCCTTGAGTTTATTAACTCAATCTGACTTAATTACAATTGCAGGTCCATCTACAAATATTGTAGTAGTAAAATAATGATGTAGGTTTTTAATTTGAATATTATGAAGTGTAAGATAATCTGCAAGTACATTAATTATGATGTTTACAAGAATCAATTTAATTATAATTAGTTTTATTTACAGTAATTATTATTGATAATAGAATTTGCTACAACATGGAAATTGTAACTTATACTTCCTTCTATTTCTGAATTCAGTCGGATGTTATATATGTAACTAATACGCAAACAAACTTTTGTCAGAGTGAATTTTGGATGTCTGTTCAGTCAGTGACTCAGACATAATATAGTGAATATAACACATATAATACAATAATATTTGTTTATGAGCAAAAAATTGACGACAAACTGCAGAACAAACTCGCTACATTTTACAGATTTTATTTAGTAAACGTAAAACATAGATATTGCCATACAGGACAGTCACTTCTTCGTACTTGCTGCCTTCTATAAACTAATTTAAGAAACAAAATATTCACAAGAGTATTTTCACTTGGCCATCATCCTCAGAAAAACTGTCATTTAATTGTAAGGTGAAGGTAATTGTTGTGTAGATTAGGGCATTTCTTCATAATTTCTAATTAGCCGGTGAAAAAAAAATGTTCAATTTGTCACAAACTCAAAAGGACAAACATTAAAATAAGCTAGAAAAAAATGAAACTGAACGGCTACAAAAACTTATACATACCCATTATAGACACATACCCCATACCACTTAAACATATATAAATTCTTATGAACTGTACATGTGAATAGCCTATACTAAGGTGCTGTGCTTTTAGACTGTATTGCTGGATTATTTTGTTGTAAAACATGACGTGTGTCCTTGTCCTGGTTCTGAGAAGTTTTATTGCTGTCCTTATAATCCAATGTTCTGGTAAGTCACCCTTAGTGGAATGATAAAATGTGTCATACAGCTGCCCATAAAGTCATATTATTGTTCTTCTGGCTTATTTTGTGTGTAATATGTTTTGGCAAATATCTCCTGGCATTTTGAGTGATGAACAAAGTTTTTCTCCAATCTTCATGTGTCATTTGGGACCTTGGTTAAATCAAAGAGTTGTATTGGAAATTTGAAGGTTTTCCACCATATTCTCGGCCATAAATCATCGCTTATTATTAAATTTCCAATTTCGGAGATCAATATATCAAGGCAAACAATTTAGTGCCGAGAACGACGCTTTCTGCCGATGTGATATTTTCAAATTGTGACTGACAATGTCAACATTAAATTTGGTACCAACTTTGATTTAAAGGTTGTACCACTTAAGCTAGCTATATTGTATGGACAACGTTGAAAGTTTTTGCTATTGTTTATTATACCAATTATTTTGTCCCAGTTTCTGAGCTAATCTGATGTGATATTGTTAAATTTTTATTGGATTCACAAGAAACTTAACCAATGTGTATTAAGAAAACCGGTAGCTTAGGAAGTAATATTGCTTGTCTAATTATTCTTCTGGAAGCAATTAAGAATAATCAACCATGTATCCATGGATATATTCAAGTTTCGGATGACAATTAAAACAAAGTAATGCATCTACGTATTTTAAGTTATTTTATGTTTTAGAACTTAATGTAGCTGCCACCAAATGAAATCCTCTTATAGTTATGTCCCCCACATGAAGTGGGGATGGAGGCGTAAATTTTAATACTGGACTATATGTTCCGTCTGTATGATTTGATTAATTGTCTCAAAGTTTGTCTGCACATGTAGTTTCACCTTAACCATTGGTCAGATTTCAATGAAACTTCAAATAAATACTAATGGTACCAATTATGTCTGATTGTTGTTCATTATTGTTGGAAATGTTAGGTCTGATGATTTTGTCTGAGTTATTGCCCTTCATGGCAACTATTAAGTGTGTGTCATTATATAGATATTTATAACAAGAGGGTCCAAAGGGCCCTGGGTCGCTCACCTGTTTGGCCTAGTGACCTAGATTTTGGCCCAAATGACACAGTATCTAACTTGACCTAGATTTTATAGAGATAAACATTGTGACCAAGTTTCATAAAGATAGAGTCAAAATTGTGACCTCTAGTGTGTTCACAAGATTTTTCAATGATTTGGCCTCGTGACCTAGTTTTTGACCCCAGATGACCCAATATCGAACTTGACCTAAATTTTATAATGATGATCATTGTGATCAAGTTTCATAAAGATAAGGTCAAAATTGTGACCTCTAGTGTGTTCACAAGCTTTTTCAATGATTTGGCCTCGTGACCTAGTTTTGACTCCGGATGACCCAATATCGAAGTTGACCAAAATTTTATAGTGATGATCATTGTGATCAAGTTTCATAAAGATTAGGCTCAAATTGTGACCTCTAGTGTGTTCACAAGCTTTTTCAATGATTTGGCCTTCAAAGGCTTGTGACCTAGTTTTTGACCCCGTATGACCCAATATCGAACTTGACGTAGATTTTATAGAGATGATCATTGTGATCAATTTTCACAAAGATAAGTCACAAATTGTGACCTCTAATGTGTTCACAAGCTTTTTCAATGATTTGGCCTTGTGACCTAGTTTTTGACCCCAGATGACCCAATATCGAACTTGACCTAGATTTTATAGAGATGATCATTGTGATCAATTTTCATAAAGATAAGTCACAAATTGTGACCTCTAATGTGTTCACAAGGTTTTTCAATGATTTGGCCTAGTGACCTAGTTTTTGACCCCAGACGACCCAATCTCGAACTTGACCTAGATTTTTTTTCAGAGATGATCATTGTGATCAAGTTTCATAAAGATTAGTCTCAAATTGTGACCTCTAGTGTGTTCACAAGGTTTTCCTTTGATTTGACCTAGTGACCTAGTTTTTGACCCCAGATGACCCAATATCGAACTTGACCTAGATTTTGTTAAGATGATCATTGTGACCAAGTTTCATAAAGATTAGGCCAAAATTGTGACCGCTAGAGAGGACACAACCCAATTGTTGACGGACGGACAGACGGACAGACGGACGGACGGACGGACGAAGAGTGATCACAAAAGCTCACTCTGTCACTTTGTGACAGGTGAGCTAAAAAAGCAACTGTAGATGTAATTTAAATCCTGTAAAATCATTAATTTCTGATGATTTTGTCTGAGTTATGGCCCTTTGTGGCAAACTATTAAGTGTGTCATATATAAATATTTATAAATACACATCTTTATTGATGTAGTTTAAATATTTCATAAAATGCCATTTAATGAAAATGACAATCCTGGATGTCTGAGAGGGCATGTTAGCCTACCTTCAACATAGGAGAGAGTGCAAGCACTTTCAATTCAGAGGCTCTTCCTAAACATTAAATGGAATGGCGTTAAAATTTAACATAATAAAACACGGCTTCAAAAATGATTCCGAGATTATTTTCTGAAATGAAATCAGATACAGACAATATAACATATACTTAAAATACAGACTTTATAATTTAACTTGTAAGGCAATACCATGCAAGCTCCATGAAACAATTCTATCTATTATTTGTCATCATTTTCATAATTTAAACAGAGATTGTTCAGTTCCAGTTTCTAAGAAATGCGTGAGATTTGATCAATTTGTCTCAGATCATGCAGGAGTAGGGTCTCAGATGCAGGACACTCACGCATAATGCAGGAGATCTGGTATGTATGCAAGTCCGATATGGTTGGTATGATGTAGCCTTGAGTTCATTAACTGAATCACTATTACCATTGATGAACTTGAAGTTGAGGCTGAGGCTGAGGCTGAGGTCCATTTAAAAAAAATGTATGTAGTTAAAAATAATGAGATAGGTTTTTCATTTGAATATTATGAAGTAAAAAAAAAAATTAATATTATGAAGTATAAGATATCCACAAGTGCATAAATAATGATGTTTACAAGAATCAATTTGATTATAAAATTACCTAAAATTAATGTTTTAATTAGGTCAAAGTACACCCAGTTAGGTGAGGAATGTTGTTTAGTCAAATAGGGCAAGCTACGTATAGACAAAAACAGTGGCCCTTCTTGATATTGTTACAACCCTGGACTGGCGGACGACCCAAAATTAGACATTTTCAATTTTCTGATGTCTTAAACCCCACACTGGGACAAATGCTAACTGTCTATAAAACCACGGGGATGAGACATTGCAATCATGCAGTAATTCCTGGGTCATAGAACTGGACCAGTGTCGATAAGGTTGTCAAATTCGTTAGAGAATGAAAGACATGTAATGACACGCGTAGACCTATCTGAAGATGATTTATCTCATAGTGTTTCTTCAGTTCATATTATCAGTTACTTTGATAACACATTTTTAAATTGTGCAATACAGCAAAAGAAATGTTCTTATATTGCAAGAAAAAATGACATTTTGTGACAAATATGCCTGAATTTCTGAGTTATCAAGTTCTGTTAACGAATATGTTCATTGAATTCCATGACAATATATGTCACTTCCCTATGTAGAAGATTAATTCATTTGTACTCGCATATAAATTGAATTAATGAATAATATGGTTACATATAAAACTCCCTGTGATGGCATACTGGCATGAAATATAACGATTCTGTCAATGAACCATTGATATAAATCCGGCAATTTTCATTCAAAATCTACCTTGATCATGGAAATCGAGTAAGACTGGGGAATTCAATCCTATTATAGTTATTTGATATAATCTCTCAGTTAGATACCATTTCATCTCCAGTTCACTGTTGTATTCAATGATAGATCAAATAATATCTGTATCTATCATTGTTGAGCAATTTTTATATTGATACTATTACAACTTCAGAACTCGGGTCAAGCTGCAGGTTGATTTAATTACATCTTGTGGGAAATTGCTCAGAATTTTGGTCCAGCAATGGATTTGGTTGATTATCAGAGGCAAAGAACTTTGTTCAGAGTATGGATTCAGAAGTAAATAGCGATATTTTCTCTTGCAGGCTGGGCTGGTGTGTTTTGCAAATACCCTATGAAACATACAGTGCTTGGTGGGACTATACATTTCATTGAAAGCTTACATGTTTTCCATTAGCACCAGGCATTAGTTTTATAGAATTAGGAGAGGAAATTACATACTTTATTAATTTCAAAGTGAAGATTTTTTAATTGCAAAGTGAAGTGAACTTCCTCCTTGAGCTGTGGCCCTAAGTCATGCACAGTGGTATTGATACACTGTATTGTATGATAGAATAATCATATAACATCATTAACACAAGTTTTACTGATATAACATACTAGTATCAAATTCTACTTTAATCATCCAGTGTTTTGTTTTTATTCCAATCGCTTGAATCATTTTCTAGTGTTTCTAACATTAAATGACTTCCGACTCATCAGTCAAATCCTCTGCAGAGAGAATCAGGAATTATTCTGAATCAACATAAACCCTGCAGGTCATTAAAGTATTTATTTTCTCCATCTTGGATCAAATCATCCAGTGACATAGCAGCAATTACAACTTCATCAAGTCTGCAAATCTAATGTCTTTTTAATTATAGGTTATATAGTCTGTACAGAGATTTGATTTCAGAAAATATTCTCAGTCTCATTTGAGATGCCGTGTTTTATTCATGTTACATTTTAACTCCATTCAATTTAAGTTTCAAGAGGACGGAGGAGCCTCTGGATTGAAAGTGCTTGCAATCTCTCCTATATTGGAGGTAGGCTAACACGCCCTCTCAGACACCAGAGATTGTCATTTCATGGAATTTTACGAAATACTGCAAAAATCACTTTATTTCCATGGGACAAAATTTCATGGTTTTGGTATAAAGACCATTTTGATCGGACTTAACTTCATGGATTTCGAATTTCAGTAACAAATATAATGGTCAAATTTATTAGTCGTTGGGATTTGATTTTGTGGTTGAAAGTAAACCCGAAATTTAATTTCCTATAGAAATTAATGGTTTATGACTGTGTCACGTTTCAGCGTATAACAAAAATCTAATAAAATTGTTAAATATTCACTATATTTTGGCATCGAAACCTGTATATCCCATAAACAAGCACACTGATATAAAATATACTTTGAGAAGCATCAGGATTTTGTTATTATTTGAGTATTTTACCTCCAAAATTTTATACCGTATTAATACGGTATAGAATTTTAAACTAATCTCATTTAATTTGCCTGAAATTAACTCGCATGTCATAAAAACGAATTTAAAAACAAACCAAATACTTCATAGATGCTTAGACTGAAGTTTGTTCATGTTACAGACCGACCTAGTGAATAATATTAGTAATATTAAATAATCATGCTGAAAGAAAAAATTACGCTGTGTGCACGATGTTGAAAGTGGTTAAAATCGATTATTTGCAATAAATATTTCTTAAAGCAACAGTCAACAATGTTATATTATATAAATACTTGATTTGGTAAGAAAACTTTATTTTAAAAAAAAATTCGCTCCATGTGTGAGGCAGGTTCATTAACCTACGTCTACAGTTGTTTTTATAAATATCTATATAATGACACACACTTAATACTTGCCACAAAGGGCAATAACTCAGACAAAATCATCAGACCTAACATTTCTGATAATAATGCACAACAATCAGACATAATTGGTACCATTAGTATTTATATGAAGTTTCATTGAAATCCGACCAATGGTTAAGATGAAAGAACTTAGACACACTATGAGACAATTAATCCAACCATCCATCCAGACAGACAGAACATATAGTCCAGTATTAAAATCCACGTTTCCATCCCCCACTTCATGTGGGGACATAACTATAAGAGGATTTCATTTTGTTTAGTGGTGGCAGCTACATTAAGTTCTAAAACATAAAATAACTTAAAATAGATGCATTACTTTGTTTTAAGTGTCATCCAAAACTTGAATATATCCACAGATACATGGTTGATTATTCTCAATTGTTTCTGCAAGAATAATTAGACGAGCAATATAACTTCCTTAGCTACGGGTTTTCTCCGAATACACATTGGTTAAGTTTCTTGAGAATTCAATAAAAATTTAACAATATCACATCAGATTAGCTCAGAAACTGGGACAAAATAATTGGTATAATAAACAATAGCAAAAACTTTCAACGTTGTCCATACAATATAGCTAGCTTAAGTGGTACAACCTTTAAATCAATGCTGGTACCAAATTTAATGTTGAAATTGTCAGTCACAATTTGAAAATATCACATCGGCAGGAAGCGTCGTTCTCGGCACTAAATTGTTTGCCTTGATATATTGATCTCCAAAATTGGAAATTTAATAATAAGCGATGATTTATGGCCGAGAATATGGTGGAAAACCTTCAAACTTCCAATACAACACTTTGATTTAACCAAGGTCCCAAATGACACATGGAGATTGGAGAAAAACTGGGTTCATCTCTCAAAATGCCAGGAGATATTGGCCAAAAAACATTACACACAAAATAAGCCAGAAGAACCATAATATGACTTTACGGGCAGTTGTATGACACATTATGTCATTCCACTAAGGGTGACTTACCAGAACATTGGATTATAAGCACAACAATAAAACTTCTCAGAACCAGGACAAGGACACAAACTTCATGTTTTACAACAAATTAATCCAGCAATATGTTCTAGAAGCACATGTATGTTATCTATTGCAAGCATTTTGCAAGTATGTCGCAAGCTTGTAACAATGTTGCAAGCATTAATTTTGGTTTGGGCAGCACCTCAGTATAGGCAATAATTCACATATACAACTAGTTCGTAAGAATCTCAACAAAATACGTGTTGTTGAATTCTCAACTATAAGAAATTACTAAGAAATGCCCTTGAACTACATGACAATGATTTTCACCTAACAATTAAATGACAGTTAAATTTTTCCCTGGGATGTATCCTTTTGATTGCCAATGTGAAAAACAGCCTTGTGAATGTTTTGGTTTTATAATGTAATTTTTAGAAGGCAGCAAGTACAGCTGCACCAAAGAAGTGACTGTCCTGTATGGCAATATCTATGTTTTACGTTTATTTAATAAAATCTGTAAATTTTTACAAGTTTGTTCTGCAGTTTGTCATCAATTCTTTGCTCATAAACAAATATTACTGTTATAAGTGATATTTTCACTATATAATGTCTGAGTCACTGACTGAACATAGACATACAAAATTCACTTAAACAAAATTTTGTTTGCGTAAGTTACATACTGTAAAATCATTAATTTTTGTGGGGGATTAAATTTCGTGGATTTCGTGGTTTACTTCAACCACAAACTTTAATCCAAACGAACATTGATTTTGACCCTTGTTTTGTTACCAGAAATTCACAATCCACGAATTCAAGTGCCAACGAAATTGTCTTTTTTACCAAAACCACAAAATTTCGTCCCAATGAATTTAAATTATTTTACAGTATATAACGTCTGGTGGAATTCAGAAATAGAAGGAGTTACATGTTACAAATTCCATGTTGAAGCAAATTCTCAGGTGATTTAACAACATGTATCCAATTGCCATTATAAGTTTAAACGACCACTAAAAGTCGTTGACTTAAAATTGGGATAAAAATACAGAAGAGGCTGCTGAACAAAAGTACCTAGAGAAATTTACGTTTATTCCAATACCAAGTAAATTTATAATTTCTTTACCTAATTTGGAACTCAAAGTTGAAAGACGTTGAAACAAAAGATAAATGAAGGTGCACATACTGACAATGAGTCGCAGTGGTGCCAGGTACCTCCCAAAAGGTAAATACAATGACACAACCACACATGGCGTTAAACTAAATACTGAAAACCCTAACTTAATTTTAAGGTGACATGTGCAAAAACCTGAAGTTACTGTATACTTAGAGCACCCTAAACTGAATCAGAACGGAATGTTCATGGGAAGCGTTATCTAATTTAATGGAGAGAATCTCCTCCCCAAAAGCCAATGGAGACCAAATTTTCTCCAGCAACCATAAATCTAAATAGTGTTGACTTGAGGCGGTATTAAAATGCATTTACAGTTCCAGTAATACATACATACAATTCCCTGTATACCGCGGCAGTATGTGACAACAATCTGAAAATTGGTTTTGAATATATGAAACGATAAAAAAGCCATTAAGAATTTCAAGCAAGCAGTCCGCTTAGTATGAAGCCAATATCCTTTCTGATGTACTATCACTTTTCCTGAACACCAACAATTTCTGCCAGAATCACAAATATTTAAATAATGAAATTTTACTTAAATGAACACTTTTAACAGTAATTTAACGCCTTTATGACAAAATATTCGTAACAATTTTACCAGGCAGAAACAATTTAGGTACATAACATAAAGTGACACCATACATCTGATGATGATGTTCAAATTTGTTTGTTGTACATGTTACCTAGTCAGTAATTTATCACATACAATAATTAAATGTTTTCACAAGGTAGCAGCAATCTAGATTTCATCAACTGTCATTACTGATTACAGATATTGGAGTGAACGAACACGCAGCATTGACAGCATTAGGAAAGAAGAAGTCGTTTCTGTACACTAATTACACAGAAAAAACGTAGTGTACTCGATCACATCTTGGTAAAAACGTATTTGATTCCAGCATAGATGAATTGCACATGCATGTTTTTTACATGTTCTTAAAATTGATATGTGCGTGAGAGAATTCTTTCTGTATTAACTAAGATTGATGCTTATTGTATTATCCCTGGATTGCCATATAGTTAAGTAATTGCCTGGTGCTTTTAATCTCCAATGAAATCACAAGTTGACAAAACATCCTTGCCAAGACTTATAGAAGCATTACGTACAGGTCTATTGGCCCGCAGAGGCATTTAGTGGTTCTTTACCTATAGATCTATTCACCCTTCTTTGATGTGACCTAGCATTTTATAGGATCCTGTTTCAAACATTATTAATATAACACACATTAGTACAATATTTATATTAAAGTAATACAATATATTCTTGAATTTTATTATTTAATAACACACATTATATTACACACATTGACGAAACTAATACACTAAAGTAATAAAATATATTCTTGGATTTCATGAATTTATATTAACAATTTAAATAAATAAAAAAGAAATTGCCTTCACCTCAAAACACAAATATACATCTATTCCATCATAGTAATAAAGATGCATTAGATCTACAGACTTGATGAAGGTGTAAATGCTGGTATGGCACTGGATGATTTGGACTACAGCTCCAAATCTTTTTCCCCAAGCTTTCACAAGGAACAAAAGAACAGTCAAACTGCAGATAGGGATTATACATTCCATTGAAAGCTTACATATTTTCCCTTAGCATTAGGCATTATATTTGGTAGAAAATTTGGTAAGAAAATAACTTCCTATATTAATTTTTAATTTCGAAGTGAAGCACAGGGTATTTGCAAAAAACCCAGCACAGCCTGCAAGGGAAAATATCACTATCTAAATCTGAACCCAAATTCTAAGCAATTTCCCCAAAACATAATCTACCCACAGCTTGACCGGAATTCTGAACTTGTAAAGTATCAATATAATAATTGCTCAACACTGATAGATACAGATGTTATTTGATCTATCATTGAATACAGCAGTGAACTGGAGATGAAATGGTATCTAACTGAGAGATCCTATCAAATAACTATAATAGGATTGAATTCCCCAGTCTGTACTCGATTTCCATGATCAAGGTAGATTTTGAATGAAAATTGCTGGATTTATATCAATGGTTCATTGACAGAATCGTTATATTTCATGCCAGTATGCCACAGTGGGGAGTTTTATATATTGCATCAATTCATGTAACCATATTATTCATTAATTCAATTTCTATGTGAGTACAAATTTAGTAATCTTCTACATAGTGAAGTGACATATATTGTCATGGAATTCAATGAACACATTCGTTAACAAAACTTTATTACTCAGAAATTCAGGCATATTTGTCTCAAAATGTCATTTTTTCTTGCCATACAAGAATATTTATACTATTATATTGCATAATGTATTATCAAAGTAAATGAGAATATGAACTGAAGAAACACGTTGATGAATCATCTTTAAATAGGTCTAGGTGTGATTACATGTCGTATATGCTCTTACAAATATGAAAATCTTATTGACTTCCAGTCCCAGGGAATAGACTTCACCGGTCCAGTTCCAAGACCAGGGAACTACTACATGATTGTGTGTCCCATCCCCAGAGATAGGGCATAGGGCAAGTTCCAACTTTATTTCAGGTTGCTTTTGAATAAAATCAGCCAAACAAGGTTGGACAAGAATCATAAGTATAATGTTGTCCAAGAATTTTTTACATGACAAAAGGATGCAGATTTTATTTTAGGTATAAACAGTCATAATAGTGATGCCTATCCCATCCTAGAAGTCAGTTACACCAGAAATACATATAAGCAAAGTCAATTAAAGAAGCTAAAACTTTTAGTTAACGAAATGTACAAAAATTGTAAAATATTTTAATCTTGTTTTTGGTGTGGTAATATATTGTAAATATCTAAATTGGAAACAATCAGCAACAGTGAGTGTAAGGACTGCAGGTTCTTAGGTACATGAATTGTGCAGCAGAAGATGCTATATATAGAAGCATTCAGACACTCATTCACTCCTCATGTATAGATTCTTGTATTCTAAAGCCATGTAGTCCACACAAAATCTGATGGATCCATCTTTCTTTGCAACAACAATAACATGGGATGCCCATGCCCTTCTCTTAATATTTAATTTTGCTTCACCTTGTGGTTTACCTGATGTGATTCTCAATAAGTCAAACATGAGAAAACATCCAGCAACCAAATACTCTGCAGGTTACAACCAAATACTCTGCAGGTTACAACCAAATACTTTGCAGATTACAACCAAATACTCTGCAGGTTACAACCAAACACTTTGCAGGTTACATACACTGGAAAATTATTGATACCAAAACAGCTTAAACATAGCTCCAAAAATATCAAAATCCTACTGAACCATCACCAGGTTTCTACTCTGAGCTAGCATTTACTTTCGATGACCACCTTAAGGTCAGTTTGCCTTTTGAATTTAAATGAACAAACTCTGGCCTTTTCCTGGATTAAATATATTTGGGAGGGGGTAGCTAAAAGAATCAATTTCTGACTGTTACCCAGATCTTTTAACATCAAACCACTTTCTCTTGACCTAAATATTTTCTGAGTATTTACATTAACTACAAGGCTGCCTTAAAAAACTTGTTTCCTAAATTGTACATTGAAATGCTGGTTACACGTCAGTCTCAATGTAATTCTAGGCTCTCTCTTCTGTTGTGGAACATGTTTTGTTGATTTTAATGTTTTATTTGTCTAAACTTGTTGCCATTATCTTGCTGGTATTAAGAATTTTTTTCTATCCTGTCTGCTTTGACAATGGGAGTGTACAGGTAATACTACAAATTGTAAAATGTTCTCAATGTTTTAATGTTCCATAATATTACTGAAATTAAGTAACTTTCCTAACCTTTTATAATGAAGGAGATGTATATTTGTGTTTTTCGTGTTGAATGAAATTTTGCTAGTTGTTACTGACTTATTTATCAAATAAAATTGTTAATATAATTCAAGAACTCAAACAATATAATTTTATTTCATTACTTCTGTATATTAATTTTGTCAATGTGTAATATAATGTGTGTTATGAAATCAAGAAATAAAAAAATATATTGTATAACTTCAACATAAATATTTTGTCTATGTGAGTTATATCAATACTGTTTGAAACTGAATCCTGTTCAACAACTAGGTCACCAGGTCACATCAAATAAAGGTCAAGAGCTCTATAAAGGTCAGATTACATTCCAAACTGATGTCAAAATGATGAGAATGGAAGCATAATGCCGTTATCAAATCTATAATGACCTTGACACTCCCAAGGTCAATGTAAAGTTAAAAACAAAGGGTCACCATTTTTAGCATACAGTTTTGAAAATCTATAGTGGACAAACAGCTTGAGTAATGAAGCCGGATTTATGCTTTCCTATATCGTTTGTATGAATAATGTTTGATCACTTAATGTGAAATTCATGGCCGTAGATTGTTCATTAATCAGTGATTGACTGTATTTAAAGCAGACAATTGTATGAAAAGTATTATAGTCAAATCAATAAGTAATACTAATGAGGGAACTATCCCATTTGAAAGAATAGCAGAGATTTCCGTTAAAAAGGGTATGAAAAAAAACAGACAGGGAAGGCAGGTATATAAAGTTAAACCTAGATAAACATAGTTTACCTGATGGATGAACTAATGTTTACCAACCATTCTCATTTAACTTTGAAAGGACTGTAATACAGTTGTCAATGCTTTAATGCTTCTATTAGACTTGGCAAGAATGTTTTGTCAACTTGCGATTTCATTGGAGATCAGAAGCACCAGGCAATTACTTAACTATATGGCAATCCAGGGATAATACCATAAGCATCCATCTTAGTTAATACAGAAAGAATTCTCTCACGCACATATCAATTTTAAGAACATGTAAAAAACCAGCATGTGCAATTCATCTATGCTGGAATCAAATAGGTTTTTACAAAGATGTGATCGAGTACACTACTTTTTTCTGTGTAATTAGTGTACAGAAAAGACTTCTTCTTTCTGACTGCTGTCAATACTGAGTGTTCGTTCACAATCAGTAATGACAGTTGATGAATTTTGGATTGCTGCAACCTTGTGAAAACATCCAATTATTGTATGTGATAAATTACTGACTACACAACATGTATAACAAGCAAACATCACCATTGGACTGATATATGGTGTCACTTTATGACTACTTGTTTCTGCATAGTAAAATTGTTCCGAATATTATGACCTAAAGGTGTTTGTTAAAAGTGTTCTTTTCAGTAAAATTTCATTATTTCAATATTTGTGATTCTGGCAGAAATTGTTGTTGTTCAGGAAATAGTGAAAGTACATGCACCAGAAAGGATCTTGGCATCAAACTTAGCGGACTGTTTGCTTGCAATTCTTCATGGCTTGTTTTATTTTAACATTATATCCAAAACCAATTTTCATATTGTTGTCACATATATTGGGGTGTACAGGGAATAGTATGTATGTATAACTGGAACTGTAAATGCATTTTAATGCCGCATCAAGTCAACACTATTTAGATTTATGGTTGCTGGAGAAATATGGTCTCCATTGGCTTTTGGGGAGGAGATTCTCTCCATTAAATTGGATTACACTTGCCATGAACATTCCGTTCTGGTTCAGTTAGGGTGCCCTAAGTATACAGTAACACAGAGTTTTTGCGCATGTCACCTTAAAATTAAGTTTGGGTTTTCAGTATTTAGTTTAACGCCATGTATGGTTGTGTCATTGTATTTACCTTTGGGGAGTCACCACTGCGACTCATTGTCAGTGTGTACACCTTCATTTATCTCTGGTTTCAACGTCTTTCAACTTTTGAGTTCCAAATTAGGTAAAGAAATTATGAATTATGCTTGGTATTGGAATAAATACTCTCAAATAGAAATACTCTAGGTACTTCTGCTCAGCAGCCTCTTTCTTATTTTTATCCCAATTTTAAGTCGACAACTTCTAGTGGTCGTTTGAACATATGATGACAATTGGAGTTCATCTGAGCATATTGTTATATTAAGTTCTCAAAGATGAACTACTGTCTGAGTAAAAGATGAACTACTGTTTTAAAAGATAAACTGTTGTTTTAAAAGATGAACTACTGTTTTAGCTGAATCATTTTGAAACTTAAAATTATTTCTGAAAATTTGGGTCAGATATGGTTTGTATGATGTAGCCTTGAGTTCATTAACTCAATCTGACTTAATTACCATTGAAGGTCCATTTACAAATATTGTAGTTGTAAAATAATGATTAGGTTTTTAATTTGAATATTATGAAGTGTAAGATAATCTGCAAGTACATTAATTATGATGTTTACAAGAATCAATTTAATTATAATTAGTTCTGAACTATGATAATTATTGATAATAGAACTTGCTACAACATGGAAATTGTAACTTATAACTCCTTCTATTTCTGAATTCAGTCGGACGTTATATATGTAACTTACGCAAACAAACTTTTAAGTCAGAGTGAATTTTGGATGTCTATGTCAGTGACTCAGACATAATATAGTGAATATAACACATATAATACAATAGTATTTATTTATGAGCAAGGAATTGACGACAAACTGCAGAACAAACTTGTTACATTTTACAGATTTTAATAAGTAAACGTAAAACATAGATATTGCCATACAGGACAGTCACTTCTTCGTTGCAGCTGTACTTGCTGCCTTCTATAAACTAAGTTAACAAACAAAATATTCACAAGGGTATTTTCACTTGGCCATCATCCTAGGAAGGTGAAGGTCATTGTTGTGTAGATGAGGGAATTTCTTAATAGTAATTTCTAATTAGCCGGTGAAAAAAAAAGTTCAATTTGTCACAAACTCAAAAGGGCAAACATTAAAATAAGCTAGAAAAAAATGAAACTGAACGGCTACAAAAACTTATACATACCCATTATAGACACATACCCCATACCACTTAAACATATATAAATTCTTATGAACTGTACATGTGAATAGCCTATACTAAGGTGCTGTGCTTTTAGACTGTATTGCTGGATTAATTTGTTGTAAACCTGTGACGTGTGTGTCCTTGTCCTGGTTCTGAGAAGTTTTATTGATGTCCTTATAATCAAATGTTCTGGTAAGTCACCCTTAGTGGAATGATAAAATGTGTCATACGACTGCCCGTAAAGTCATATTATTGTTCTTCTGGCTTATTTGGTGTGTAATATGTTTTGGCAAATATCTCCTGGCATTTTGAGCGATGAACCAAGTTTTTCTCCAATCTCCATGTGTCATTTGGGACCTTGCTTAAATCAAAGAGTTGTATTGGAAGTTTGAAGGTTTTCCACCATATTCTCGGCCATAAATCATCGCTTATTATTAAATTTCCAATTTTGGAGATCAATATATCAAGGCAAACAATTTAGTGCCGAGAACGACGCTTCCTGCCGATGTGATATTTTCAAATTGTGACTGACAATTTTAACATTAAATTTGGTACCAACATTGATTTAAAGGTTGTACCACTTAAGGTAGCTATATTGTATGGACAACGTTGAAAGTTTTTGCTATTGTTAATTATACCAATTATTTTGTCCCAGTTTCTGAGCTAATCGGATGTGATATTGTTAAATTTTTATTGAATTCTCAAGAAACTTAACCAATGTGTATTAAGAAAACCCGTAGCTTAGGAAGTTATATTGCTTGTCTAATTATTTTCGTGGAAGCAATTAAGAATAATCAACCATGTATCGGTGGATATGTATTCAAGTTTCGGATGACACTTCAAACAAAGTAATGCATCTATTTTAAGTTGTTTTATGCTTGAAAACTTAATGTAGCTGCCACCATTAAACAAAATGAAATCCTCTTATAGTTATGTCTCCCACGTGAAGTGGGGGTGGAAGCGAGGATTTTAATACTGGACTATATGTTCTGTCTGTCTGGATGGATGGTTGATTAATTGTCTCAAAGTTTGTCTGCACATGTAGTTTCATCTTAACCATTGGTCGGATTTCAATGAAACTTCATATAAATACTAATGGTACCAATTATGTCTGATTGTTGTGCATTATTATCTGAAATGTTAGGTCTGATGATTTTGTCTGAGTTATTGCCCTTTGTGGCAACTATTAAGTGTGTGTCATTATATAGATATGTATAAAAACAACTGTAGATGTAGGCTAAATCCTGTTAAATCATTAATTTCTGATGATTTTGTCTGAGTTATGGCCCTTTGCGGCAAACTATTAAGTGTGTCATATATAAATATTTATAATTACACATCTTTATTGATGTAGTTTAAATATTTCATTAAATGCCATTTAATGAAAATGACAATCCTGGATGTCTGAGAGGGCATGTTAGCCTACCTCCAACACAGGAGAGATTGCTTGCACTTTCAACACAGAGGCTCCTCTTAAACGTGAAATGGAATGGAGTTAAAATGTAACATCATAAAACACGGCTTCTCAAATGATTCCGAGATTATTTTCTGAAATGAAATCACATACAGACAATATAACATATAATTAAAATACAGACTTTATAATTTAACTTGTAAGGCAATATACCATGCAAGCTCCATGAAACAATTCTATCTAATATTTGTCATCATTTTTCATAATTTAAACAAACATTATTAAGTTCCAGTTTCCTAAAAAATGCCATCGTTGGATACCCACGGTTGTTGCCTCCGCTCCGCTACGTACATCTCCTGTGGGATTTTTCTTTACCCATTCGCCGTTTTGATAAATAACTAAAACCGTATTCTGATTGGATGCAGTACAATCTTGTAATGCGCCTAACAGCCAATCAGATTGCTCGTACTAAAACTATGTTCGTTTCACGTAAACATGGCGACTACATCTGAAGTTAACTTTACCTTGGCGTGTGAATTGTTCAAAATTGAAGAAATGCGTGAGGATACTGTACATGCTTTGATCAGAGGAAAGGATGTGTTTTTATCGGTGAAGACAGGCGGCGGGATGTTATCTGCGTCTCCACGCCAGGGAGTATCGAAAATGTAAGTGTCGTTTCTATTGGTTAATGTATATTCTGTTGTATTCTGTGAAAACGGTGAATAGGTAAAGAAAAATCCCATGGGAGATGTACGTAGCGGAGCAGAGGCAACGACCGTGGGTATCCGACGATGAAAAAATGCATGAGATGTGATCAATTTGTCTCAGATCATGCAGGAGTAGGGTCTCAAATGCAGGACACTCACGCATAATGCAGGAGATCTGGCATGTATGCAAGACCGATATGGTTTGTATGATGTAGCCTCGAGTTCATTAACTGAATCACTATTACCACTGATGAACTTGAAGTTGAGTCTGAGGTCGATTTAAAAAAATGTATGTAGTTAAAAATAATAAATTTTCTGATGTCTAAATCCCCACCCTGGAGACAATTTTTACTGTCTAAATGCCCGGGGGTGGGACATCGCAATCATGTAGTAATTCATGGGTCATGGAACTGGACCGGTGAAGTCTTAGAATACCCTGGACTCGGAGTCGATAAGGTTGTCAAATTTGTAAGAGATTGTAAGACATACAATCACATGTGTATCCCTATCTGAAGATGATTTATCTCACCGTGTTTCTTCAGTTCATATTTTCAGTTACTTTGATAATACACTATGCAATACAGTAGTAGAAATATTCTTATGTTACAAGATAAAAATGACATTTAGTGACAAATATGCCTGAATTTCTGAGTAATAAAGTTCTGCTAACGAATGTGCTCATTGAATTCCATGACAATATATGTCACTTCCCTATGTAGAAGATTAATTCATTTGTACTCACATATAAATTGAATTAATGAATAATATGGTTACATGAATTGATGTAATATATAAAACTCCCCGCTGTGGCATACTGGCATGAAATATAACGATTCTGTCAATGAACCATTGATATAAATCCAGCAATTTTCATTCAAAATCTACCTTGATCATGGAAATCAACTATAGACTGGGGAATTCAATCCTATTATAGTTATTTGATATAATCTCTCAGTTAGATACCATTTCATCTCCAGTTCACTGTTGTATTCAATGATAGATCAAATAACATCTGTATCTATCAATGTTGAGCAATTATTATATTGATACAATTACAAGTTCAGAATTCGGGTCAAGCTGCGGGTTGATTTAATTACATTTTTGGGGAAATTGCTCAGAATTCCGGTCCCCACAATGGGTTGATTGTCAGACTCAGGGAAATATAAATGTTCCGAATATGGGTCCAGTGAATGATTTTCTAACTAGATAGTGATAACTTTCCCTTCTAATGTATTTTCCAAATTATGAACCTAATATGACCTGAACTTTATACATCATTTATATTACAATTTTCATAAGCAGAATATATAAATCAACTTCTAAGAAAAAATTGTTTGTAAAGGTCGGTAATTATTATGAGGAACGGTTTTAATATAAGGACAACTGAGCACCGTAATTTTATCAAACAATTATTGAACAAGAATGTGTAATGGTAAAGCACAGAATAATCATATTCAATTTCGACCAAGATTCATGAAAATTCAATGAAAATGGGGATCCTTTATTACTGCATATCCAAGGATTCCCATAATTTGCGTGGGTGGCCTTTAAAGCTTTTTATTGTATATTTCAGATTTTCAATCTCTATGTACATATTGTGTAAATTGAATCTAGACAAACATTTTACCAAACTTTCACAAAAAGCCACTGAAAGATGAAGCCCCCTATTGCATACAGAAAGTATTTTATTATTTTATAAAGTGACCTGAAGTTTTTAACCCCATATGACCTACAATCAAACTTTACTGATATTTTGTTTGGGTACCATGTCACGCCATTTATATTACCATTTAAATAAATTTTAACAGTAAACTATAATCATAATTGGCATTACACCAGAGAAGAGATCACTCCGCCTGATTGTTTGTCGAAGGATGCTTGGCGAGTATTGTTCGTCGAAGGTTGCTTGGCGAAGGCTTTCTCATTAATCCATAGGACCATGTGATTATAATTAACCGTTAAAATTGGTATTTATTGACAACTGGGGTAATGTCAATTATGGTCCAATGGATTAACTTGAATATACCTTTGCCCAGCAACCTTCGACAAACAATCGGGTGAGCGACCGGAGTCTGCTCTGGCATGATGTCAATTGGTTCTTAGATACACAGCATTAAAAGAAACAGCTATAACTTCTTTACAGAGATGAACAAAGGTCCTAGGACTTTCGTTCATCAGTGAAAAGAATGTATAATCTAGGTAAAATCCATATCATCAATAAAACAAAACTACTGATTTGTCATCCATCTTTGTCTCAACCCTGCATTTAATTGTCACTGAATTGAACAAAATGGCTATATCTAGTCCATAAATGTTGGCACAATGTTTTGTACCATAAATGGAAATTTATTGCTCTGCGTGTATGTGATGAATAGACCGTTAATGAAGACCATTTAATATACTATCATATAATGATTGGCTAATTAATAACATAAACAGTTTATACAATAAATTAGAACCGGTTTGTCAGTTAATATGAATATTGCCCGGCCAGCAGGTGATGCTCAACAGGCTATATTTTTTTTATGTCTCTCAACCTCTCAGAATAAATCAATGCCAACATATTATACTCTGTTACTGAAAAATAGGAAATTAAAGCAGCGTCTGCAATATGGCATAAAATATGGCAGAAAGATCAGGAAGAATCGTCTTGATGGAATATTAGATACATTGCTTAGTGTGTGTAACATCATTGCCATTTATGGAAGAAATGAAAGAAAATCAAGAAATGAAAAGCGACACTGCTGAATGTAATATGGTTTGTGTGCAACTTGTCAATTTAATTAAAACAGCTTTTATTTGGAAAGCCAGCATGTGCAGGAATGTTGGGGCCTGTATTGTTTGTGCATGCAATGAGCAAACACTGAGACATGTTACTTGCTAAAGTGACAAGCTCATTTACAATGCTCAAAGCAATAGCAAAAAAAATCTGAAATCAATAAAGCTGTAAATGAGAAATAAGCCTTCATCATTATGGCACTTGATATAACCCAGCATACTTCTAACAATGTTATTGCATGTCCGTAATGAAAACATGTGCTTGTAATTTATACATATTACATTTTGTTCACACAATTGATATGTCGATACCATGAGAAAGACAATTGCAGACACTGGGGACAACTGTTTTCCAGTGTAAATTAATTACTATACTAGACAGAAAGTTTTGCCATGGAATTCCGCCTCTACGAGGGTCATAGGTAATGTTCAATTTTATTGGTAGATGCAGCCCCAGACCCTGGCCAATAAAAAGACAAGACATAATATTTAATAAACGCTTATTGTTTTCCCTGGTGAAAGCCTTGTCCATTATTAATAGCTTAATCAATCAGGGGCCATAATTACGTTGAAATGTTTGATAGTATTACATGGCTTTGACAATTTAATGTGATTTTCATGGTAAACAAGCATGCCAAGTTCGAAAGCAATGCCTTGATAGATGAATGGATTGACATTTGATAAATAGGTAAGTGAAACATTGGCCATAATTCTGCTGAAAATTTGGATATTGTCATTTAATTTCAACTTTCGTTGCAATTTGCCAACTGTATCACTTTTGTAAATAATTTCACAATTAAACCAAATGTCTCTAAAGACTTAAAATCAATTATTTGTGATGTTTATACTGAATTTTCAAAATAATTTCTTGTAAAATAACAATGGAATATAAATGAACATGTTGCCCTAGACATTCATGCAATAATTGTCAGAGATGTTTATATCTAACTCATGTACTGAACATCTATAAGTGTTATGAAAACTTTATAAAGCCAGGATAATTGATGCGTCAATACAGTCCGTTCAAAGTTAAATGAGAACGGTATAACATAAGCTTGTCTGTTAGGTAAACTTTGTTTATCTCTGTTTAACTGACTGAGTTAACTGTAGTCCCCTGTGACTATTCTTTTAATTGGGATAGTTCCCTCATTAGTATTACTTATTGAATTGACTATACATGGACATTTGGATTTATTTCAAAAGATCAGTTGTTCTTAAAGGTATCAATATCACATAATATTTTTATGGTTAAGGCACATAATGATGGTCATTTAGTTATTGTTAGGCTAAATGATTGATAACAGTCTGTATACACAGTGTTTAAACAAGTAAGAACTTAATGGTCACAATATGTCATAATATGTTGAATTGTAAATTCATCCAATAAGGCATACAGTGTCCAGAAATGACAGACACTCGCAAGAAGTCAGACAGTGACAATATGTTTATATAACGGGTGTGCTGTGGCATACTATAACAACCTGACATGGCTACTCGGGATTTCTTCAAACCCCCTGTTTGGAAACTATGATCAATTAAATATGCCAGTATATGTGACATTAATATTGTCAGCCAAGAAACAGCGAAAGTTTCAGCCATTCTAACAATAATCGCATTGCTAATTGGGACAAAAGTGTCCCAAAAACTGTTTATGTAGTATATTAGTTGAAAATTTACATGCTTAACTTCTGTACATTAGAATGTATTAAAATAATGCACAGTATCCTATAACAATTTATCTCAACTTGCTGTTTTATTAAAACAGAAACCAATAAAAGAATGTCTGGAAACTTTAAATGTAACGTTGTAAAGTCAATTTTAGAAATTATGAGCACAAACTAACAGATGTTTAGACAAAATTTTGTCCCTGAAAACCAATAATTCTCCTACAACAACACAAATAATACATGTATTGACATTCTTCCCCGCAAAGAAGAACCATTGAATTCATGAATTGTTTCATAAAGTTCATGAACTTTTCCACTAAATTCATTAACTTTCCACTAAATTCATGGACTTTTCACGAAACAAGAAATAAAATTTTCATTATTATTAATTTATTATTATTAGTCCTCTTCACTAAGGGATGCATGAACAGTTATAATGCTTGCACTACTCATCACCATCAATGTTGGTCTCTATGGCAATACTTGAACCAAGTTGATGAATATTTGAAGGAACCTATATATAGTGTAGCAATTCAACATAACTTTTGGCTACAGTTTTTACAGTGCCAAGATGAATTTTTTTAAATTTCAAAGTGAAGCAAATTTCATCTTGGCACTGTAGCCAAAAGTTACATGGTAATACTACACTCAGGGTATATATAAGTCTGTAAATTAAAATTTACATTCATTTCTTTTGATGAAATCCGATTTCATGAAGTTTGGTGGCTGGGGTGGAACGTTAAAGAACTTAATCATAATAAGTTCATGAATATTCATACATTTAATGAAATTCCAGGTTCATGAATACTTGAAGACTGAGCCTGAACGCCTTGAACCAAATTGGCTGTTCATGTACTACTATTTTCATGAATTCATTAGTTCATGAACATTTTATGAAATCTCAATAACTCACCTTTGTCGGAGAAGTCGTCGACAAGGATAACTTCTCTCAGAAGTTCGGGTGGTGTACGGTCAATGACGGAATGGAATGTACGAAGTAACACCGTCCAAGCCTCATTATGGAAGCATATCACCACACTCGTATCAGGAAGTTTTCTTCTGTATTTCAACGTCTTACATCTAAAAATAAATAAATTTTAAACACTGATAAACACTTTATAAAAATAAATTTTTAATAAACACTTTATTATATACACTTAAAATAAACACTTTATTATATACACTTAAAATAAACACTTCATAATAAACACTTTATAATTATTACTTAATAACAAACACTTAATAACAAACACTTAATAATAACACTTTAAAATAATCACTTTAAAATAATCACTTTATAACAAACACTTTTTAATAAAACCTTTATGAAATTAAATAGACAATTTATAAAAAACTTTTTATAAGTAACACTTTATAACAAAAACTTTATAATTAACACTTTAAAATTAATGCTTTGCATAATTAAATAAACCCTTTTAAATAAACAATTTACAATCAATCAGTTTCTAAATACCATCGTAAATACACTGAGCTTATTCTAATTCACTTCAGGGCTTTAATTCAAAAGTTAACAAAAATTGAAAAAAAATCTTTGTTTCATCCATGCAGATTTAAATCTTAGAAAATATATTCTATAATTTAAATAATAGCTTAAGGAAGTAAATTTAATTAACATATTTATTGACTAGAATCGTGTGAATGTTGGTCCTGCATTCAGAATAGCATAATCATGTATAGTAAAGTTAAACAATTGGTTCTTTAAAGTTTTGTTACATGGTAATATCCAAATTAAATGGCTGTGCATGAACAGTCAGCAGAGAGCATTAAATTCTTAAACATGCATGGTAAAGTGTCAATTTTATATTTGACACAAATTTCAAGGGTAAAAATGCAAATTTATAAGCATACATTTTTTTTAGTCGTTTAATGTAAAGAACCAAATTTCAGGAGCTGGCCATTTTTGGTTGTTTCTAATACAAATAAAGTGTCATGCAAACATTATTTTAAGACATTTCGGATTCCGAATTCATGAATCTAATTACTGCGAACATTAGCAAGGCTGTCCATTAATTCATTAGAGAGCTTCGCTAAAATTGCTTAGTCATTATAAACAGGGCAGGACGTAATAGTTATATATCCAGCAACTTAAAGTGTTCGGAAATTGGGTAATTATTTGATCCTACTTTGTACTTTCTATATAAATGTTTCATCTAGTTAAAGAATAAATCCTACTTTCTGTGATGACTCCAAGACAGTTTGTACATTGGTTATTACGATACCCCTGGGTCACATGACCCGAGAATCACGACAATATTGCCAAAGAAAATGGAGCTTTAATTACTTGTCAATTTGACAACAATCTGCGCTCTTTCTGGCTAAATGAAGGGGAAGTTGTAATTAAAGTGAACGCGAATGTACAGCTTACATTTACTAACTATATCTCACTCGTCTGTCTATAAATGTTGACGTATAGAGGAAACATAATGAGCCTTGCTTGTATTATTCATCACATCACGTCCAATACACCAGGGCTGTGAGTAATTCAAAGACATTTTTTGTCATTTCCATGTGACAAGTTTCTTGCCTGATACAAGGACAGCTGTTATTTGGGAAGAAAATGAATCCCAAGTAACGACGATGCCTTGAAACATTGAATGACATCAGGACGATCATGGAATAAATGAATTGAACTTTAGGGTGATAAAAAGTTAATAACGTTAAGCATCCAAGGTATATTCATCAGTGATTCAGATAGTCCATATACATGTAGTATATGGTATCTTTGGAAAACATGAGGGTCACCAAACAAAGGTCCCAAAGGTGGCTCATTTATCATGCATAGTCCAGTGATTCAAAACCTATATGGCAGCTAACCTGGGGATTCATATTCATCAATGAAAATCCAATGAAAATACAGACAGTTGTTATAATGCACAAGTAAGGTTTTCATATTATATGAACAGGTGACCTAGTTTTAGAGCAAGACTATCCACATTCAAACACGACCTGGAATCTCAACTATACAAACATTCTGACCATGTTTCAAGAAGCTCCAGAGCCAAAATGAAGCCCCTATTGCATACAAAATGTTTACCTATGATTTGACCTAGTGACCTAGTTTTTACCCCAAGGAGTCACTGTGTCGTCAAGTTTCATAAAGATCAGACTATAATGCAGTCATACAGAGCTCTCACCATCATGCAACATTTAGCATGTTCAACATGAGGGGTCATTTTGAGGCACTCAGTACCCAAGGTGTCAGCTAACAAAAGGCAATGCCATGCAATAATGTAGTCTCACCATCAATGCAACATTTAGCATGTTCAACATGAGGAGTCATTTTGTGGCACTCAGTACCCAAGGTGTCAGCTAACAAAAGGCAATGCCATGCAATAATACAGAGTTCTCACCCTCATGTTACATTTAGTATGTTCAACATGAGGACAGAAGGTGGAAGCCACACAAGGTTAATTAGTGTGTTCTCACAGTAGAATTAATGAATGATACCAGCATTCAGTCAGTAAGTAAGAAGAATTCACTGACATGTCTCCTGACATTGAACTCTGAGACAACCAAGTATAATACGATGACATGTAAATTAAAGTACAGCCATACCTGCCAAGTACTCCTTTTAAAGTGGAGTTACTCCTATTTTCATCTAGTTTTCCAACCGGATATAATATGCTGACATATGTAACAGTACAGATAATGCATACCTGCCAAGTACTCCCCTTTATTTTGCCAAGTACTCCTATCAAAGTGGAGTTACTCCTAAGTTGGTTGTTTCTGGTTTTCCAAATTCCCCAGTACCATTGCACAAAGGTACATTAATTTTGATTAATTTTAATTTGATCTTCTGTCCCACATTTACAACCGCTATACTTAATACCTTCCTCGTTTATGCATCTTAATACCTTTTAAATTACATTTAAGTGCATCTTGTGACAGGTTTTGCTTTATCATTCCTTTTTTTGGATTTGACTAGCTTGGCAGGTATGGTACAGTTCATGTGCAGCTTTCTGGGACAAACATCAACATATATCTCCCTAGATCAGGTAGGCTAGCATCATCATTAAATTCATTGCCTTAATTGGATGAAGTTTACTCCCCTCCATATATCCATTTTTGGAGAAAACTTCAGGATGCCGACATGGGGATGTATATTGCGCCCAGGATAATGTGATGTTAATTGACTGGATTAGTCTACTTTTACAAATTTGGTTGCTTAAATAAACACTTATGGTGGATTGTATGGATACGCATGGTTTTCCGTAATATCGATGCTCGTCTTAATGAAGTTTAACTGTATAGCCAAATATTGAGACAATAGATTCAGATATAAACAATCAATATACACTAGGGAAATATATAATTTATTGTGTTACAAATGTTTGCTGTGAAAGCTGCCAAATAATCCCAGTATCTCCATATATTATGGGGTAGAGTATTATATTTCTTCATTTTGCTTTAATTCTAAACTCTTTCATTATCATTATTTCACCATTTAACTTTGAAAGTTATGGGAATGACGGGAAGGAGGACTAAAGCATTTGATTTCAATCCGGTGAAATTCTATAATTTCTATATATCTCGACAATATAGTCTATCAAACTATTATCAAAATACCATCTTTCTCGTTCGAATTGAAATTACATTTTGTTCTAGAAACTGTGTTCGTGAAGAAATATTGAAAGTTTCTGTCTCATTCTACCATTTACACGATATATCATCATGCAAGATTGATAGCGATATAATGCCAGAAAGGCGATTGAGATAATTTCACTTGACAAAACATAACCAAAACTAATCTTATGGGACGTTCATTAAAATCCTATTTATTTCTTATTTCTCTCTTAGTAAATATCTGTCTCGTTGACTCAAGATACAGGGCGGCTGGGAGTCAGAAGCTTCTCAAATTGCAAAGAAATTTAAGCAGCAATGATGCTGACAATATTGAAACTGTATGGAATAAATTTGCTGGGATATTAATGAGGAGTTAAAGGTTTAAGTAAACTTAAAGGCAAATTCAGGATGAACAAATTCCTGTAGTACTATATAAGTATCCCATTTACCACTTCAGGTATGCTCATTTACCCCCCACCCCCCATTTTAAATCATGCATCAAAATTAGTTTTTTTTCCATTTCTTTGATTTCGAATATCAAAAAAATTAACAAAAGTCAATAAAAACATTTAAAAAATATTGAATGAAAGCCTAGCAGGACTGGTATATTCTGCAACAAAATACATTGTGAAATTTGTATATTGTTTTTATTATGATTAATAATTAAGTATTGATTGTTACTTTCAAGACTCAAGAAAAATTCAGTCTTTTTATCAAATACTATGATTTTTTTAATTCAGTCTTTTTATCAAATACTATGATTTTTTTCTATATCATTTGACCTAGTTTTTGACCCAGATGACTAAGTATGAAACTTTATCAAACTGTGGATGGACACCGAACAGATGACAAAAGGGGGATAAAAAAGCTCACATTGTCACTTTGTGACAAGGGTGATCATTCAGCCAAGAACATTTAATGACTTTGAAAGAATAAGAATAACTTAAAGCATACCTGCCAAGTACTCCCGTTAAAGTGGAGTTACTCCTCTTTTAATTGTTAATTTCTGGTTTTCCAAGTTCACTTAACTTGAAACAAAGGTACATTTGATTTATTTTATTATCTTCTGTCCCATATTTACAACCACTAGCATTAATACATCCCTTGTTTTAATGCATCTAAACCCCTTTTAAACCATATTTAAGTGCATCTTGTGACATGTTTTGCTTGATCACTCCTATTTGGGATTTAACTAGCTTGGCAGGTATGATTTAAAGTTGAGACATATCGCTGGCATAGAACTAGAAGGTCGTAACTACAAAATCGATATATTGAGAAAACAAGAGAAAATTGTCTGTAATTTACACTTTACCTATGGGAAAACATGTTTTTAAAACTTCATTTTGGTCAACATGACAATTTCAGATTTTCATGAAAATATGCTCATAAGAAGCGCCTTGTGAAGCAGATTTCAAATATGTATTAGTCTTATAAGGTCGTAAGAGTTAGTTATGACCTTCTGGTTCTAAGCCATCGATATAACATCTATATACATACTCTTGATCTCGGACATCTTTCAGACTTCTGTGTAGCGAGATTTGATCACTAACGTATTGATTAAAGGCGTTGTCTTGCCAGCCATCATCAAACTTTTTACGTTCTTCAGGTGTTAACGTTTCCTTGACGACACGAACACCTTCTCCGCGCTCACCTGTAAATATAGCACAAAAACATTAACAAGATGTTGGTAAAACAAGAATGTCCCCATGGCAGCCAAATATTTGGAAATGACACAGAGACATTGCCTCACTGACCTCAAAATCAATAGGGGTCATCTACTGCAACTGTTGTTGACCAACCTCCCAAGTTTGAAGATCCTAGGGCAAACATTTAGTCTAAAAAAATTGTTAAGGTCACAAGTGACCTTGACCTGTGACTCAAAAATCAATAGGGTTTATCTTCTGTTGTTGGCCATGGAACTTTAAGATTGAAAATCCTAGGGCAAAGCGTTTTCTTGTTGAGTTGAACGAAAACCATTGTGTCGCTAGTGCATGAACAAAGCAATATTGCAACCCATGACTTATCACAGATTGGTGGATGGGCATAATAAGTTTGTTATTTTGTTATTTGTTATTACATAACTGTTTTAAATATAAATGAAAGATTTTAATCATATTGTTATTACTAATAGCTAAATTAGATAACCAATACCCTAATTAGTACAATTCAGGAGGAATCAAAGTGTGATGCCCTAAAAAACCAAAGTTATGAAAACATTTCACAGCTATCAGTAATAATTTATCTCTTAAAATGAATTGATATTCCATGCTTTCATACGCAGGTTGTATTGTACACACAAATTGGATCCCATCTCATTTTTCAAAAACAAAAAAAGTTAAACAAACATTAACGCTTCCTGCAACAGAATAAAAAAAAACATACAATAACTCCACACTCAACACAATGAGACGGAATGAAGTATTTCGCTATTTCAATTTAGAAGAGACTATGATGATCAATTGGTAACACACAATGGAAGCTCGGGCAAATTACTCCCCCTGACATGACATCATCATATAATTGCAATATTGATATACAGTACCCGACAAAAAATAAGTACACAGAAGTTATTTCAGCATTTACATGCCAGTATAACACTATTTGCAGAACAGAGAATCAACAATATTTTTGAAGACCAGGAATACTTTTTATTTATCAAGTTGAAAGACAATAAATTGATTGATACCCCTAGATGTTAAATATTAAGTTTTTGCCTTGGCTTGAAAGGCAAATTGGTCATAAAAAGACGGAAAATGCAGCCCTTTCGACCACATGGTTTATTTGCATTCAGAACATTTTCATCTTTATTTCTATCACATTTTTTACTTGCTTAGTAACTGTAGTTTCAGGAATATGATTTTGACCGTATGATAAACAGACATTGAGTAATTTAACAAATTGTTATTCTGCAACAGTCATAAAATGTATACACATTCTTGGTGGGCACTGTTTTTAAAAAAACATGCTGGTCCTAACAGCATATTATACTACGGACTACCATGATTGTTGCTTTAAACCTTACATTCTCAGAGAGTAAAAAAATTCCAAGCAGGATCCAATCAAAAGTTAGGAGCCCCAAGTAAAAATTGATGATCACGAGAACATTAAATTATAGCCTGTCACTGCAGAGCGTGCATGAAATAGAAAAATTGTAGCACTCTCTTAAAACACATAGTAAAACCATTACTATTTATGGATTTTAAAACATGTTGATGTTCCCACGGAACATTTTAACGTACAAGAGGGCCAACAGGGTCCTAGGTCACCCACCCGTCATTATAGCCACGTATGGTGACCTAGTAAATCATTTACAACTTCGTACAAGAGGACCCAAAAGGCCCTAGGTTGCTCACATGTTGCACATTGGTCAAAGCATCAATACAAATTACATTCTGATCATATTTCATTAAGATTGAATCAAAACGACCACCTAGTGACCTAGTTTTTGACCCCACATAAACCTAGTTTCAAACTTGGCATAGTTTTCATGGAGAACAACATTCTGACCAAGTTTCATGTAGATTAGATGAAAAGACAACCACTAGAGTGTACACAAGATTTTTTTAAGATTTAACCTAGTTTTTGACCACACATGACCCACACAGTTTTGGATTTGGCCTAGATTTAATGGAGAACAACATTTTGACCACATTTCATGAATATTGGATCAAAAGAGTGACCTCTGGAGTGAACATAAGGTTTTTCTTAGATTTGACCTAGTAATCTCGGTTTTGACCCAACATGACTCAGTTTCTAACTTGGCGTGTATTTCAAGGGGAACAACATTCTGACCAAGTTTCATGAAAATTGGACCAAAACTGTGACCTCTGGAGTGAACACAAGATTTTTCTATATTTTGACCTAGTGATCTAGGTTTTGACCCAACATGACTCAGTTTCGAACTTGGTGTGTATTTCAAGGGGAACAACATTCTGACCAAGTTTCACAAAGATTGGATCAAAACTGTGACCTCTGGAGTGTACACAAGGTTTTTCTAAGATTTGACCTAGTGACCTAGTTTATGACCCCATATGACCCAGTTTCGAACATTCAGCATTCCTTTCATTATTACTAAAATATTAAGAGACCATTAATACCATACAAAATGTCAAATGCAATAACACATCAGTGTTGATTTTTTTTAAAATTTGATCAAACAGGACAGACAGACGGATGTACCCAATGTTCTCAACTGCAGGCCAAATTGACTGCTTAAAACTATTTGAGGTTGGCTGAAAATGTGAAATTTATACACAAATGGAAGAAAATAGTTGCATTAAGGACCTTATCAAGCCTGCTAATAAAGCATTTCGGCCTGCTAGGTTAAAACTTATTGAAAACCCATCAAAATTCAAACTCCAGCTTCTGAATGTTATATAGACACCAGGGCATAAAAAAGTAAGATTATTTAACATCGGAGAGTCATTATTACCACTTACTGATGAAAACTATATTAATAATTCCCCAACGTCTGGAGTCGAGTCAATCAGTGTCAGATACAATCATCAGTAAAAACCGATCAAGTAAAGATGACATACGCAATATTAGGATTGACGTATCCTCATATTTTGGCGTCAAACGGAAGAAAACTGTCACAATTGCTTTGACTAATTCTCAGCTATCTGCTCTATAAACGTGTGAAGAGTTTAGCCAGGAATCTGGAGGTGAATATTTTGTTTTTCTTTATAACAAAAAGTCAAATTCATTCAATGATTTTGTGGAAAAGGAATCCGAAGGTGAATATTTTGTTTTTACTTTAAAACAAACAAGATGCCAAAATGTCACAAAATACGCCCGTCTTGGTTGTGCTAGTGAAAAAAATATTGATTATGAAACAAAAGCCCATAGTATGTCAAAACATTTTTGAACAATCATCTTTAAACTTATCTTGGCCTAGATATTACACCCATGAGCATCGTCAGCAAGTTTGAAGACGATCTGATGAGAATTGTTTGAGCTAGAGTACAGACAAGGCCAATTTCACATTTATTTTGGTAAAAGAAGGACCATAACCCAAGAAGGCCTGCACCTATTTGGCCTATAATCGAACTTGGCCTAGATATCACACCCATAAGCATTGTCAGCAAGTTTGAAGATGATTGGATGAAAACTGTTTGAGCTAGAGTACAGACAAGGCCAATTTCACATTTTTTGGTAAAAGAAGGACCATAACCCAAGAAGGCCTACACCAACTTGGCCTATAATCGAACTTGGCCTAGATGTTACACCCATAAGCATTGTCAGCAAGTTTGAAGATGATCGGATGAAAACTGTTTAAGCTAGAGTACAGACAAGGCCAATTTCACATTTTTTTGGTAGAAGAAGGACCATAACACAAGAAGGCCTGCACCAATTTGGCCTATAATCGAACTTGGCCTAGATGTTACACCCATAAGCATTGTCAGCAAGTTTGAAGATGATCAGATGAAAACTGTTTGAGCTAGAGTACAGACAAGGCCAATTTCACATTTTTTTGGTAAAAGAAGGACCATAACCAAAGAAGGCCTGCACCGATTTGGCCTATAATCGAACTTGGCCTAGATAATACAACCTTAAGCATTGTCAGCAAGTTTGAAGATGATCGGATGAAAACTGAATGAGCTAGAGTACAGACAAGGCCAATTTCATATTTTTTTGGTAAAAGAAGGACCATAACCCAAGAAGGCCTACACCGACTTGGCCTATAAATGAACTTGGCCTAGATGTTACACCCATAAGCATTGTCAGCAAGTTTGAAGATGATCGGATGAAAACTGTTTGAGCTAGAGTACAGACAAGGCCAATTTCACATTTTTTTGGTAAAAGAAGGACCATAACCCAAGAAGGCCTGCACCGATTTGGCCTGTAATCGAACTTGGCCTAGATATTAAACCCATAAGCATTGTCAGCAAGTTTGAAGACGATAGGACAAAAACTGTTTGAGTTAGAGTACAGACAAATATTGGACGCCGCCGCACGCCCGCACGCCCGCCCGCCAAGGGTGTTCACATAATACGTCCCGTTTTTCAACGGGCGTATAAAAAAGTCAAATTCATTGTGTGGAAAAATTGTCAGATGTTACTCATTGGTGCCTGATTTACCAAGAGTGCCCAATATATTTAATGCCCATATATAGAGGCTGCTATCAGACACCTGACATAGTAGTGCAAACCCCAATGGCAGCCTGTCAGAGATTAATCATTATAATTTAAATTGCTGACTCAAATTCAAGAAAATACAGCCTATATTGACAATTGTCTGTTTGGCGCAACAAGGTTGTATGTCACTATGGATTATTGAGAGATACAACCTTTTTGCTCATATTTTGAATAAATGTAGAAATCATAGTGACTATCTAGCCTGCTTACCTATGTTTTCGTGAATGTAAGACTTGTTTTTGAAGCATACCCAGTTATTTGCTGATAAGAAAATATTTTTTACAAAGAAACAATTGCCTAAAGCCCTCTCTACATGTTGAATGCAAAACAATATGAGAAACCATCATATTTTCCAAGTAGCAGCCATCTGACATAGTGGCCTCCACCTCAACAATCAGGTGACATGTTTCCTATCTTTTCGTGAATTTTTATTGACTGGTCAGTAAATTGCACTCTAGTAATCTCTGGTTCCATTTGTTCATGGCAGAATTTTATTGGGGGTTTCATTATCATGTGTATGTAAAATGGTGGCTTTGTGTTGATTCTGAAGCACATAAATGGTGAACGTACTGACGTGGGGTCGTCTACTTTTCAGTCAAGTTGGAATATTGGGGTATTTTAACAATTTTCCATTAAGATAATTTATGTTATAAAGTCAAATATGTTAAAAAAATTGATGATAAATAACTTTTTTTACTTTTTCAATCATTTGTCAATAATTTTGGACCTGCACATTTGGCAGAAATATGTCATAACATGGTTCATGAAATCATAGGAATTCACGAAATCATAGAAAAGAAGGAAATATATATGTATTATAACATTTGTAAAATCAAGATTCCAGCTTTAATATAACTAATATGTTATAATCATATAAGTTTACAAATATAGATTTACAAAATGAATTATTCAAGCCTCACAAATTTAGCCAGGATTAGATTTTGGCAAATAACCCTCATACTTCCATCATTATTCTCAGTAAAAGTGTATGGTATAAATTATGGGTGTAATGGAACGCTTACATCGCGATATGATACGTACCGTCAATTTTACAGTTTGGTATATTTCGGTATGATACAATTTTCTTTAAAAGCAGCATAAATATTTCAATTTTTAAGTGACAATAAATGTGTTGCTTCTATAACAGCATTTATCATGACCCTACCCTTCTGTAGATCTGCCATCAAATTACATGAATTACCCTCATTTTACATGGATATCCGTGGAAATCCATGGAAATTGATGTAAAACACAGTGGAAAAGAGTGGAAAATTATTTTTACGCTCTTTTCCCTTATTTCTTCCCTCAAATACCATCAAAATCCATGGATTTTGCATGGAAAATGATGGAAAGTTGAACTTAGTCATTTTCAGGAGCGGAAATCGATGGAAATCACTTAGACATTTTTATCAGACTTGTACTTAGAAGTTTTTATCCAGTGGTGGGAGTGAAAAATTCTAAGTCCAAAAATATGAAAAATGTTTTAAAAATTCATAAAGCCATAATCCAAACTATTTTCCACTGCACAATGGGATTCAAAACAAAGAACTTAAAATGAAGAATCTGAAAATTATATTAATTTGATTTATTGATTTTCAGACTAAATAAGGCATAATTAATAAAAATAAAAATTCTGTAAAAACTGGTATATAATTTATTCCTTTTTATAATTTATAAATAGTGCTTATTAATACAATAGTATTAAATCATTAGTAAATTGAATTTATTTGCAAAATTATAAGAACCATGAAGTATAAAACAGCATTAATTATGCTAATTTAAAAAGAATTATGTACTGGTCATAAAGAAAAAGATACACTGAAATGCCCATTTCAGAATTGCTGATAATTGTTTTAATACCTATTTCATAAACCTGATTTTTCAATTACATTCTATGGAGCAACTGATTCTAGGATTGACATCATAGTGACCTTTACATGTTTATTGATTATTACACCCTGCTGGTCAATGTGAGAAGGTTCTAAAATTAGATCTGCTGATAAGCCATTTTCTGTAGTATTGTAACATGAGTAGAGGGGCACCAAAAGGCAGAATAATACATGTGCTGGTATGTATACAATAACCAACTGACCAGTTCACCCCAAGTGTGCCTCACAGCTGTAACTGAATCTGATTAGCCATTGGCTGGAGACTGGTCCATATACATGTTACCAGATTTGAATGTTTGAAGGTGTGATGGACTAAACAAATATGTGTATGTGTGTACAGTGCTTTCATTCTGAGGGCATGTACATAAATCAACATTCTTGATCACAGGAAAACTATTTGTATCAGGATACTAAATTATGTCAGTTAATAATAGACTTAACAACATTTTGGGAGACATTCCATGGTGTATTCCAATCAGTGAAAATCTGGAGAACAGAATGAAAAGGATTGCAGCCCAATTAAACACCAGGTAAGATGTGTTGATATTTAATAATTAATTCAGACATTGCTATTATATTTGTATGTGTTGCCTTCTTATATTATTTAATTACAAACATAAAGCTGGCTTAATCAACCATGCACTAAGACTAAGGGAAATGAAAGCCACATGTTACTTTAGTGTTCATGCAACCATTACGAAAGTGGTTTATCAGTAATTGAGCATACTGGAAAGTTATGCTGGATTTTAATCACAGTGTCCTTTAATAGTGTTGCAAAGTACATTTTTTGTAAATTCAGCATTGCACCTCCAGAATGAAACAATTTGCATTAGTACAACAGTATGAAGAAATAAAACCATGTGTCAGGTTGAAAAATGTGCCACATTTATAATTTATAGTTTATTTTCTATAATATATTTCAGGTCAAAACTCAGATGGTACCACTAGCTGATACAAATGTGGCATGACTGCAGGCTTGACCGGGAATTTAGCTTCTTCAGTATTGTGGCAGCCAGTACTAATCAAGTTTACTGTAGACATTGCAGAGATTTATACTGTTCCTTTAAAAGGTAAAATATATTGAGTTTAAGAGGAGTTGGTCAAATAAATTTAATCCATTATGTAACTCAGCATCCCAATGTAACACTGAGTTTCATGATATTATATTATACTTGAACAGTGAACTTCTATTGTTTGAAAACACAATCAAATCCTCCACTAAAATATGTGTATTGATAAAAATTAACATATAAAACATTAAAATGAGCATTCTTTTCAATGTCTTTCCGTTTGGTTCTAAATTAAGATACATTGTATATGTAACTGTTAAATTTGATTTTCAGTCATGGTGCAAGACAATTTAATGAGAGGACAATTCAAAATGACAAACAAAAAATGCCATGGATACAGAACATGAAGAATATGTTCCAGAGAATTTGTGATAAGATATCAACAAAACTTTGAGAACGGAACAAAACATTGAAGCTGTTGTTTATTTTATTTTCAATGAATGGGACATTACTAATAGCCTTGAGATGCATTGTCTTGCTTTGGAAAACCTTTTATTTTGATTCAAATGACATAATTAAAATATTGACCATAATTCATGTAATTATTTTTTTAAATTCTTTCTATATATAGGTATAAGGTGACTCAATCGTGCAGTGTGAATCAATATTAGCTGGAATTGTTCCAATACTCTATTGTTTCCCATCAAATTCCGTGGTTTACCATCAAATTCCATGGTTTACCATCATCATAGCATTTGGCGTAAATCCACGTAAAAGAGCGGAATATCGTTCCAATAATCCTTCGTTTACCATTCAATTCCGTGGTTTACCATCATCATGGCATTTGGCGTAAATCCACGTAAAAGAGCGGAATATCGTTCCAAAACTCCGTCGTTTACCATCAAATTCCCTGGTTTACCATCATCATGGCATTTGGCGTAAATCCACGTAAAAGAGCGGAATATCGTTCCAATACTCCGTCGTTTCCCATCAAATTCCGTGGTTTACCATCATCATGGCATTTGGCGTAAATCCACGTAAAAGAGCGGAATATCGTTCCAATACTCCGTCGTTTACCATCAAATTCCGTGGTTTGCCATCATCGATGGCATTTGGTGTAAATCCACGTAAAAAAGCGGAAATATCTTAAATTGATCCCTCATTTTCCCATTTTCCGTTGTTTTACATCAATTTCCACAAAATCCCTCGTTCCAATACTCCGTCGATTTCCGCTCTTTTTCCCATGGAATTCCATGGCAGATTTACAGAAGGGTATCAACTATTTTAAACGAATTTCGACAATATGAAGCATATCTTAATACAGTTAAAAAGAGTGACACATGGTAATTACACATAATCAGTAGGTAGTCAGATATTTTCGTTGTCTGAATATTATTTTGATAATGGAAAAGCTTAAACCTAACCGTACCGAAATTAAGAAGTCTTGTACCGTGAACCGAGTGGGACTGAAGTCCACAGTGTTAGTATATATACAATGCTTTGATGTATGAGCAGGGCTTAAAAGTCATAATGCACGTACTTGTTGCATTTGAAAATTATCTATGTGTTGATGTTGTGTACTATGATGATGTCATAATTACTATAACAATGTATCTGATGATGTCATAATTACTATAACAATGTATCTGGCGATGTCACAATTACTATAACAATGTATCTGATGATGTCATAATTACTATAACAATGTATCTGGCGATGTCACAATTACTATAACAATGTATCTGATGATGTCATAATTACTATAACAATGTATCTGGCGATGTCACAATTACTATAACAATGTATCTGGCGATGTCACAATTACTATAACAATGTATCTGGCGATGTCACAATTACTATAACAATGTATCTGATGGTGTCATAATTACTATAACAATGTGTCTGACGGTGTCATAATTACTATAACAATGTATATGATGATGTCATTATTACTATAACAATGTATCTGATGATGTCATAATTACTATAACGATGTATCTGATGATGCCATAATTACTATAACAATGTGTCTGACGGTGTCATAATTACTATAACAATGTATATGATGATGTCATTATTACTATAACAATGTATATGATGAAGTATTAATTACTATAACAATGTATTTGATGACGACACAATTGCTATAGTAGTGTATCTGACAATGTCATAATTACTATAACAATGTTACTGACAATGTCATAATTACTATAACAATGTATCTGATGATGTCACAATTACTATAACAATGCATTTAATGATGTAATAATCTGACGATGTCACAATTACTATAACAATGTATCTGATGATGTCATAATTACTATAACAATCTGATGATGTTTCGGCAGAAGCTTAAGGTGTAGGGTAAAATTTATATTTTATATATTTTTTTCAATGAATATACAATATTTATATCAATGATACTGTTACCTCACAGAGGATGGAGTTAAAAATTATAAATTATGATATAAAAGTTATACATTTTGATGACTGAAATATTGTACTACATTTGTCAGTCTAGAAAATTTAATTAATATGGACTTGCTAATTGCTCAAAGGTTTGTCAGCTTACCCCACTCTAAGCCCTGAGAAGCTTGTCTCAATACAAAAGAATATTTTTTGCGGAGACACAGACAACTCACATAAATTTCAGCAGCAGTAGTAGGCAGTCAACTTAAATCTTGCAGCATTTGAGAGTCTAAGAACCAAGAACAGTGATGAGTAGACTTGCAATTACTAGAATGTCATTCACACAAATATCACCCTGGTCTATCAGGCCAATAGTTTGCCAAAATAATTGCTCGAGAGAATGTAATTTCCTTTCTCACACTGGCATGTCACTCAATTTTATTCTTTCTACCACTTCCATACCATTGTTAAATATAATTACTGCAGGCTTGGAAGATTAACTTCCGCAGTCATTTGAGTCATAAACTCCCCCCCCTCCCCTGTCATCACCTTAATATGTTCACTTCAACATTTTCACCTATAAACCAAACCTTCAATTACAACAACAACAACAACAACAGCAGCAGCAGCAACAACAAAAACAACAGCAGCAACAACAACAACAATATCAACAACAACAACAACAACAACAACAGCAACAATAGAGACAGCAACAACACTAATTACATGACAATCACATTCTGTTTGAAAACATCCATTTTGACATATATATTCAAAACTTTATTATTTTCGCACAAATTATGTTCAATTCACATAGCAGGAAACTTGTCCTTTGACCTTCTGATCTCTCACAATAGGGGTCCTGTTCCTGTAACTTGACTGTTGACCTCCTGACTAATCAAATAAGGGGTCATCATCATTGATAACTTAGCCACACTCACCTAGTCTGACCCCTAACAATAGGGGACGTTAAAAATAACTTGTTATTATAAGTCAGCATTGAAGTATTCTAACTAGTCCAATTAGCAACAATTTGAAAATAGCAATCATCACTTTTTACATCCATCAGATATCTACCAGGGGAGTGGAAATCCTCAAATGTTTCTCTTGCCCATGGTCAAGTTGAACTGAAAAATCCACTTGCCCGAAGACTAAATCTACGTGCCAAGGAAAACACAAAAAGCAACAAAAATTCAATTCAACGCATTTATCTTGTCAAGCTTCAGAGTAGCCTACTGTGCACCTGATATTAAACCATTTTCAGTCAGAATTTATTTATTTGCTTTTTTTCAGGTAAAATATGACACATTATATTATTTTCTCATGTTAATTTTGCACTTGCCCCATGGGCAAGCTGAATGGAAAAATCCACCTGCCCGCAGACAAAAAAGACCAAGTCAGCTAAGTCGGACACATGAATTCCACATCCCTGTCTGCACAATAATCACACCCGCTGTAGAGGATAACCTGGTGCTCTTAAAGTTGATGCAACATGTTATGCATCAATGATAAATGAGCTAATACAATCAGATGATGCCAGGAACGATTGGAAATCTTGACGTTTCATGAATGGAACAATATATCAGCTCTGAAGAAATATTCACTGGCCATCAAAACAATACATGAAAGCCTGCTTATCACAGCAAACAACTTACAACTCATTAAAATTTCACCAATCATTTAATTGGGTTCGCCATAAGAGAAGCTGAAGCATATTGATCATGAAATTCAAGTCAGTTCTTCAAAGGTTAAAGAACTTGATCATTAAAAGCAAGACCTTGTTCAAAACAAGAGATGTTTGCAAAACATATATGTCCCATAGTGGCAACTTTATTGTTGATAATGGTAAAGATGACAGTGACCATGACCTTTGACCCACTGACCTCAAAGTAAGTAGGGGCCATCTACTGTTGCTGGCAACCTCCATGTAAAGTTTGAAGATTCTAGGGCAAAGTGTTCTAGAGTTTTTGCACGAAAACCATTTTGGTCTACTGACGAACCTTAGACTGACAGACATGTGCAAAGCTGCTGCTATTCCCCGATCAAACATCCGGGTTTTTTTGTTTTTTTATGTTGGACTACTCAAAGGAGTCATTCATGCAAAGCTGCCCTATAGTAATATAGAAACCTACTGGTTAGTGTATCCAATGACCAAATACTATATAAAATATCACAAACAGCTATTATAAAGTGTGTCCCGGATATTGTGAAAGGTGGGAAAATTTGGTATAAACCAGATAGGTAGACAAATTGTGCACAATTTATCAGTGTTATTATCGTATAAAATTGACAGTTTATGTTTATTTAAACTACCAATTGTGCATTATTGTCGATTCAATAAGTAATACTAATGAGGGAGCTTAGTCTCCCAATCGACAGCGGTGAATACCCAGTTAAATCTAGATAAACACGACAATAGTATATTTACTAGGGGTGTAATGGTACGCTCACCTCACGATATGATAAGTACCGTCAATTTTTCCAACGGTTCGGTATATTTCGGTATGATAAATATTCTCTAACTGCTGCTTAAATACTTCAAATTTAAGTAATAATGAATTTGTTGCTTCTATAGCAGCAATTATTATGTGCCTATCAACTATTTTAAGTGAATTCAGACAATATGAAGCATATTTCAATACAATTAAAACGAGTGATACATGGTAATGATACATAATCAGAAGGCTGTCAAGTTTTTTTGTTGTCTGCATATTATTTTGCTGATAAAAAAGCTTATACCGAACCGTACCGAAATTTAGAAGTCTTGTATCGTGAACCGTGTAGGACTGAAGTCCGCGGTATGTCGTATACCGCGGTATACCACGACATACCGCGGTATACCGTTACAGCCCTAATATTTACACCTGTCTTCGATTGACTATGAAAGTATAGTTTTGAGGCGTATTCTTTGAGGCGATTTTGTATTTTATCTCTAAAGGGGTCATCACCGACAGGTCATGGTAGACCTATACTGTAGTAGACCAATCCAGTCAATGCTTGTAAATATCACCTTATCTTGGACGTACCATAGACAATGTGTGAGAACAGCCAAACCACAGGAAACAATATGAAAAACTTCTGTTCCAACAGCTATAAATAAAGTGACGGGTTGGTGACAATTTTATGTTGTAGTCAAGACAAACACAACACCAGCGACAGCACTTAGGATCAATCTACTGAGAATAAAACATTAAGTTAGCCCTCTATAATATTAGGTTATGTTCTTTTCGGTCAAATGATCAAATCCAGATACGGACCTCATCACATTCAATTATTCGGACAATTTATTTCCGACAATTCTTAGTCCGAACATTACCACAGGCAATTTATTGTCACACAAACACTGTATTTGCCGAGCGGCAAGGCTTGTCAATATCCTGTCTGGGGTTTACAAAATTACAGCGTTGATCGGAAATGGCGACATTTCTGGATACAAAATCAATGTGCATAGAGACAATGATGTAGACTGGAAGAGATAGGTAGTTATTAGTTTAAAGACAATCAGATGCTTTATGGTACAACACTGAAACATAATAATATACTTATACACAATTAATGAAAGTCGCTGCATCAGACACTGTGTATAATACATGAGTAAAATCTAAAAATGTTCAAAATACTGGAAACTGCTTGTTAATATACTAAACTAGATGATTTTCAAACAAAATTAAAAAGTGCAATTTTTTCCTAAAAATACTGAAATGAAAACTTTTACCCCTGATAATATACTATGTAAACTCCTATCCACTTTCAAAAAATAATTGAATAAATTTATGCTTGACTATTTAATAAGCCTCACAGGGGTGTGGAAATTCTCAAATTTTTTACTTGCCCATAAGCAAGTTGAACTTAAAAATCCACTTGCCCGAAGACTGAATCTACTTGCCAAGGAGAACACAAAAAGCTACAACTTTCAATTTCAACAATTAATCTTGTCAATCTTGAGAGAAGCCTACTGTGTACCTGATACTGAATCATTTTCAGTCGGAATTTAGGGATTTGTTTATGTTTTAAGGTGAAATAGGACACTAAATATTATTTTCTCATGTTAATTTTTCACTTGCCCATGGTCAAGCTGGATGCAAAGATCCACTTGCCCTCAGGCCAAAAAGCCCAAGATGGGCCAAGTCAGACACTGGAATTCCACACCCCTGCCTCAGATCTTGACCTATTAATAGTATTATGCTTAATGTTTCTCCTCTATATAAGCTATACTCTTACTGTTATAATGATTACAAAATGTTCTCTATTTTCATACACATGCAGTATATCCGCGACAATTTGTTATAAATTCAAGAGAACATTTTCTGTAGTGACATAAGGAAAGTATATATAAATATAATATTACATTTACAATTGTTTGTTCAAATTCTTCATACCCAAATTGTTGCATATTAAATTTAAGTGCAGAAATGTTATAAGTATACATAACACGATTTAAGAACTATTAAGATTTCGTAGTTGCGCTTGCACGCAGTAATAATCCACTGAATACCGAAATGATATAACGCAATTATAGCAAGTGGTGCTTCTTGCAGCAAAACAAACTCAACAATTAGATGCATGCACATATCGATTTCCAATTAATACATGAAAATTTCATAGAAATATTAGAAGTATTAGAAATGTTATTAATAACATAATAACATAAAACAGGGGTGTTTGCCAGGGATCGATTTAGTTAAACTACACGCAGCAGTTAAACAGCAGACATGTTTAGAAAACTAAAACAATTCCACACAGAATTTAAACAACATCCACACTTTCCTATACAGCTGCAGCAATAATGTAAACTGGGAAATTTTCACAACACATACATTTTAAAATATATTTATAAATGAATTAGAGATAAATGTTCTATCATTTTCTAACAAGCAATGAAGTATTATAATTTAATCATCATGTTTGAAATTTGTTAACCTTATTTTTAGTAACAGTAGCTTGAAAAGGAGTTACACATAATCGAATATGGCATTGAAATCAAAACGTAATTTCTCAGTCAGTTTCTGATGAAAAACGTTTATGTTAAATATAATACTATAATATAAAAATTCAGCCTAGAAATTTATATAAACAAATTTTTAGATGTATTTTGAGGTTCCTTTGCAGTTTAACACTGAAAGTTCACTTAATTTAAAACCATTACGAAAAGTTAAATGAATTTTTTTTAATTGTTTGTTACCTCCCCTTAAATTTTTAAAAAAAATAACTTAAAGATCCATACCTAAGTGTGAAAAAAAAAATCTTGAAGGCCTGTGACAGTTCACTGATATGTACAATTACTTAATTACATGGTCACAGCGGCATAACTAAAGAATTAAGAAATGAGGTGAAATTAAAGCAGTGAAAAATTCATAATTTTTTTTGAGATTTCACAAGTATTTTAGCCAAAATAAGAACTGAAAAAAGTTACTGAATTATGGTACACATTTTCTATTGGGCAAAAGTTTTCAAACACAGACTCTCGAATGAAATGCAAAATCGCTTAATATACAGCAAATTCAAATTTCGACAAGCAAACAGAGCCATACGAAACCAGTTCAATGTGCCTGTGGATTTTTTCCTCGACAGAAATCTTCTAACATTTGTTTAACAACTTCATGAATGTTTAATAATACCTAGAAGAGCAGTGCACTATTAACTTTGTACCATAATGTTCATTTTCTTCAATAATTCACACCAAATATTACATTCGGCACAGTAGGCAATCAGTGGCTTCTATCAATGCTTCTCAAATTTGTAAGCAGAACATTTTAAGCTAGCCATTTCTAGAAAACACTTTCATATGTTTTAGAGAGAAAATGTAATGTGTTACCAATGCGTTATTGTTCTCAGACATGAGTTTCCCTGATGGAGGCTTCCTCTAGAATAACAAAAGATGAACATATAGTATAGTCGTGTAGTGCAACAACCACAGTACTAAGTCAAAGAGGCACCATTGCAATTAATACTGGTTTAATTATGTAAGTGGCTATGTAAACTGGACTGCAAGAAAGTTGCCTACCTCAGCAACAGCCTTCAACAAGAGCATTGTGAGTCAGGGATGAACAATAACCAGTCAGAATGAAAACATTAACTAGCAGGTTGCCAACAGAGCCAAATTTAAAATCAGGAAAATCATATATGCATGGTCCACCATTTTTGCCAAATAAGGCCTTCAACCACATTGTTTGAAGATTAAACTCAGTTTTTATTGAGAAGTTCCTTCAAAGCAGACTAAATTGACCATAACTTTGCCATTTCTCAACATATTTTCTTCAAATAACTTTTATTTTGGTCAGGAAGCATGACTCTTTCTGAATATGTAACCATAAGACAAAATTTAACCCCAAGAGGCATGACTAGCCAAACATATCACTAAGGGACTTTAACACGACCCTCTACTGCGCTGTTTCGTCCTTATTGGTCATTTAAATAAGTTTGGTTGAGGGACAAAATGAGAGCAGTGATGCTCCTTGCAAAGTACACAAACTGCAGGCTGAATCAAAGCTCAGAGTGTAGGCCATTCGAATTCTGAGAAGAATTTTTTTTTTTGCATCTCATTTTAGCTAAAAAATTCAAGGGGTGCTACAAGACTGTCGTAAACGCTTATGTTTAAAGAAGGACATACAACAGTCTTGCAGGAAATTCCAGTCATTCTGACTGACCTACTTTGTGAATTTGTATCATTGTACCATTTGGAACAGTATCATGCACCCAAGGATCATTCCAGTGAAGTTTGATGGACATTCATATGGCACATGCAATGTAGAGTGATCAAGACTGGTCAGATACTTTGTTCTTATAAAGATTTCTTTGTCAAATTGCTTTATCCTGTATTTTTGTGGCCCCAACTTGAGTTTTGATTCATTTCTTTGGGCTGTGTGTCAGCCTCACGGCGTTGCTTTGTGTAGTTGTGTTAGGTTTGTTGTAACAGTTTTCTGTGCTCGGCTTGTTTAAAGTTGAGTGCTGCCTTCACTGTCGGGTTTCCTCATATCTTTTTTAGAGCAGCAGCTCAAATGTGCAATCAAACGATGTAGTCCTAGTGTGATGCACAAATCAAATGTCTATGACAAGACAGAAACTTCCTAAAGTCACATATCAGATCACAACAGCCTCATGACTTTGTATTACAATTAACCATACATGATTGACAACACCCTCACACAACAGTCCAAACCCAACAACCAAATCAATTGTTCATAATTCCAGCGAACCAAAAAATCAACAGATTCTATGAATGACAATTCTCAGACATTTTAAATTTGTAATGCAATTTTTATAAATGCACACATCTAATGAAAAGCCTTCATCAAATTCTGCTTTAATGTCCCACAAATTCACAATAAATTCTTCAAGCAATGAAATCTTTTGGAACGTGTTATGAAATTAACACTGCAGAGCGTTAGAGAGTGAGTTGAGCATTATAGAGCATGTTGCATTAAACATGCAGTAAAAATTTGCAATATTTCTTCATTTTCATTAATTAAGACTGTGTCAGTCCACATTTCTCAAAATCATTATTAAGAATGTCGTTTATATTATTAATTAAACAAAATGATTTAAGATTAATTGGAACTGACGATTATTTTTTTATCAAGTTTAGTTCTTATCAGGTTTAAAATGGAGGTTGAAAATTAAAATTACCCATATTTTTTTGCTTAATGGGTTATTTTAGTCATGTTTCTTGAAATTAATGATGATAAACTTAAAGCCATACATATTAACACTTGAAAATACTACCATAAGTATTTCTTCTAAAATTTGTCAAGGAAATAAATTAGAAAATTGTTCTAATTACCAATTAAAATACATGGTGCTTTACTGACTGAAACTCAGAAAAGATCTACATTCTGTCCTTAGTTAAACATTAAGAACCTGAAGTGAAACCCAATCACATTAAAATCAGATCCTAACATTTGTTCCATTCCTTTGCACTGTTAGTTGGATCTGACAACACTACATAAGAGGTCATGTTCAAATAACCTCTCTATAAGCGCATGTTGTATAGACACCCAGGATAATGTGATGTTACAAACATTGGGTAAATCGGACTGTTGCGAAATTGGTTACTTAGATAAACACATGTGGTCAATTTTATACTAAAATAACACTGATAAATCGACCACACTTTCTTTTCCACCTATGTGGCTAATTCAAAATTTTCCTGCATTTCTCGATGTCCTGGGCATAGGAGCATGCTTTCTCTTCCACCTATGTGGCTTATTCCAAATTCACCCGTGTTTCTCGATATCCTGGGCAAACGAGCATGCTTTCTTTTCAACCAATGTGGCTTATTCCAAATTCACCCGTGTTTCTCGATATCCTGGGCAAACGAGCATGCTTTCTTTTCCACCTATGTGGCTTATTCCAAATTTTCCCAGGTTTCTATATATCCTTGGTGCATGTAAGTCGATATAAGCTATTACTGATGATTAAGTTTAGTACAGCAGTCTATACATTATTGATGGCATCATACAGATATCCCTCCTAAAACACAACTTTAATGGTGGCAGCATAGTAACCAAAGCCAAAAATGTTATGCTAAAAGCTACATTAATTTAAAGCTATGATAAAGCCTCATTACGGCTGTCATAGAAGTCAAATTAAAGCTGAGAGAGTTGGCTTCTAAGTGATGGAGCAGACTGAGCATGCTTTTACACACATAGTAACAAACAATTAACAACAGCTTCATTCAAGATATGTTTTTTTTTCAAAACTCAAAAGGGCAGATTTCGCTAGTGCTGTCTTTTAGGTGATAAATACTGCACGATTCAGTGAAGTTCCTTCCAAAAGCTATGCATATAAACATTTGCTGATTTTTCCCAAACTAAGTGCAGACCTTCATTAAAGCAACGGGATTGCATAAATACACCAAGCATAAGCAAAGCCCTTCATTAAAGCTGCGCTCATCAAAGCTACAAGCGGCCTGTATACAGCATAAGCGCAACCCTTCACTTAAGCTACGCTTTTTTTTGGGCAAATTTGCAGGTAAAAAGCCATCCTTTTGAGAGAAGATTGACACAGCACCATATGGATACTTATAATGTACACAAAGCTTTTCGACTTTTTAATCTAATTCTACCATTAAAATACAAGGTTAAACAGGATGTCTTCAGTAAACATTTGAAAACAATATAAAATATGACTAAACTTCATACAGGGAAAGTTTATGTAGTAATAAACAAACACAAATTTCATCTCTAGAAAATTGGCAAATTGAATGACAAACTCACAGCAGCCCTCAAAATTTATGGGTTATTGTAGACAGAAATAAGAATTAAATAACATTTTCATTGCTAGGCATTGCTTGTACAATATGGATTTGTTGTACACAAATTTAAGATAAAATTGAACAATATCGCCATTCTGCTATAATCATAATAGAATAAAGAAAACTCAATAAATTTTCGAAAAGAAAATTTTTCTGTTAATTTTGTAGGTAAGCTCTGAACTGAACTGCAAATCCATACATTGAAAATACAAATTACTTCAACTGAACTTTTCGATTGAAAATCCATGTAAATTTAATTTATGTACCAAGGAAAATTGCCAACATTTACCAAACTTGAACCAAAATGAGCTGATTTTACGGCACTTTGTGTCTATAAAATTATATTGATTAAGTTATAATGTGAACAGTGTAATAACGTAACTCTCAACATCAACAAAATGAACAATAAATCAACTACTTGACTTTCTAGCTGGTTTGGAATATATTAGTAGTTTGTAGAATATCCTGACTCGAGGGAATCTAAGCTAGGAACTCAGATACAACAAAATCCTCAGACAGAACGTGGTAAGCTATTGTACGAACTGAAATTTTCATGAGGGGGTAATTTTCAATATATTCGCAAAAATCGATAAATTTGCAAAAAATATGTTCATGAACTTCATGATATAAATTACGATGGTAAAACAACAGAATTCATTTTTTTTTTATTTCTGAATTTAACAATCACAAACATTTAATCTCACAAACATTCTAAAGATAAACAAATTCACAAAATTTTGAAACTTTCTGATTTTTCAGTTATACTGATATAATATATTTCGGGGCTTTATTCAATGTATTTCTGAAGATCGGATGTGTTTACACATCAGTGAACGTCAAAAAATGATTGTTTAATCCTATAATATTTGATTACCCTGCACTATAGAAAATACTGTCATTATACAGCGACCTAGCTCCCCTGTCCTCAACAATTAACATATTAACATTGATACTACGAATTGTCTCCACAGAGCCTTACATTGATACTATGAATGGTCCCACAGAGCCTTACATTGTACCAATTATGCAGTGACCTCCCCTGTCCTCAACAATTAACATATTAACATTGATACTAAGAATGGTCCCCACAGAGCCTTACATTAATGCTACGAACCGGGTCCCCATAGAGCCTTACAATGTACCCATTATGCAGTGACCTCCCCTGTCCTCAACAATTAACATATTAACATTGATACTACAAATTGTCCCCATAGAGCCTTACATTAATGCTACAAATGGTCCCCATAGAGCCTTACATAGTACCCATTGTGCAGTGACCTCCCCTGTCCTCAACAATTAATGTATTAACATCGATACTATGAATGGTCCCCACAGAGCCGAACATTAATACTACGAATGGTCCCCATAGAGCCTTATATTGTACACATTTCTACAGATTAGTTGAAAGATTGGCATTCCCACAAGACCTTACATTTATATCTCTGGTAGACATGATATAATTATAGCATTGAGAGGCCTGCTGAAGTTCAGACATGATTCTCTAACTCATCAACTACTCAAACGACTGCTACATATTATTCCATATAATCAACAAATACAAGCCACATAGACGTTTTTTCAAATATTATAACTTACGTTTTGTATAATTGATGAGTAATGAGTTTTTGAAAAATAATTGTCACAACAACAGAGCCTGCCGGGCCAAATTAGGGAAAATGAGGAATATAAATACCACTGTGTCGACTAGAATATCCAGTGAATAAATTCAGTAGACTGCTAGCTGCTAGACATATGGAATGGTAAAACAAGGATGACGTGAGCCAGTCACATCATTAGACAGTAGCTTTGGTAAGGACAACTTATAATATTCTTAATTCTCAGGGGATCCTATAGGGTACTGTTTAAATTTATCAAAGCACTGACATACTTATACTTTGGAACTGAGAAGTTTAGGTAATTGTTACCATCAAACTTTTTTGCCCAAAAAATCCTTAACATGCTGCATGGTAAATATATGGGAACAAAGGTCTTGAATGTCTCATAAAATGAAAGCAATTCTAAGCTATCAAGGGGTTGACATCAAAAGTTGCTGTATCACGTATATATATAAGTTTATGTATTGAATGTAAGAGCCAGACGATGCGTATCAATAATTAGTAATACAAATACGGAGGAAACAACAGCAAAAACAAGACTGCGTTCAATAAACTCTTATGCCCCTATGGAAGCCATTTCAATAAGTCTAAGTCCAAAATTAGCTATAGGTGAAGGTCAAAATGGAGTCAGGTGATACAGGCGTGTGGAGAGTGGTCATATACAACATCCATGCAAGTTTGAAAGATTTGGAGCAAGCCATATTAATGCCACGGTAAAAGCCCTACTCCTGAGTCCAAGGAATCATGCAGAAAAAACACAAAGGCGCCAATACGACGCTTTCTTCAAATAGTTGAGCTAAAAATGGTATTATCTTTAAAACGAGACAAAAAAAAAAAATTGCCCATGTGTTAATTGATACAAAATGTTCCAACACTTATGGCCCCTCACCATGACAGGCAACATACTTGGAAGCAGTTTTGATAATGACTCACTTAACTAGACAAGAAGAGCTTGCATCTCTGCAAACATGTATTTCACATTACAGACACTTGAAAATTTTGACAAATTCTAAAATTTCTAGACATCAAGAAATTCATGGCAAATTAATCAACATGCTTAAAATTTCAGCATGCTCCATCAATAGGCAATAACTTAAAAGCCAAATTTGTATCAAAGAAAACCCTCTTATCAACCAGTCAAACTGTTGGCAATAACATTAAATATCAATTTGTTAAACCCTCTATTGACTGAAGGCATATTGCCACTTCGAATGAAATTGAGATAAATTTAAAAGTAACCGATGTCGGGAATGATTCACATAGGACCCGTCTAGTTTTATAGATTTCATGCAATATGCAAGACCATGATCATCATGCAGCGCTGTAACTTGTAAAGTTGTAATATTGAAATGAGACACTGAAGAAATTTGTTGTTTTATAAAGTTCCACCTTCAACAAACATCCAGATGTTCTAACCCAGCAAGTTCTGTAAAGTCATAAATATTCATAGGCGATTAAATTTCATGGATTTCGTTGTTCACAAGTTCAACTACGTAATCAAATACTACCGAACAATAATTTTGAACCTTTTTTTTATTAACTGAAATGCTAAAGCCACAAATTAACGTCCCATCGAAAATGTCTTATATAAAAAACAACACGAAATTCGGACCCATCGAAATTAAATGATTTTACAGTAGCTTGGTATAGCTTAAAAATGTCCTTGTTCTATACAACTCATGTGGATTATTCATAAATATATATCATGCATTGTTCATAATCTACAGTTTATGAAGTTCTTGGCCTACAGTAAATGAGACAAATCCATTATCAATGCCATTAGTTGACCCTTAAAGACAGCTCAGTACATGACAATATATATCTTAAGGTACAAGAACATGTTTTATAAGTACATGTTTATATAGCTATTATATGATACATATCTTAACCCCAGATGACCTGGTTGTGAACTTAGTCAAGATTAAACCAAGACAAACAGTGTGACAAGGTCTCATAAAGATTAAAGGTCAAAACTACGGGTCCCTCAAGGGTAATGCTTTTTCTAGGATTTTACCGTATGACCATATTCAGGCCTGGGGTGTCAACAGAGCCAATTTCAAAATCAGGAAAATCATGTGGGGTCAACCACTTTTGCCAAATAAGAGACCTTCAACCACATTGTTTCCATATTTTACTCAGTTTGTATTAAGAAATTCCATCAAACCAGACTAAATTGACTATAACTTCATTACTGTTAATTTTCATTATTAATAAGGTCAGTAATCATGGCTCTTTCAGGATGTGCAAATCCGGATTTTTCCGTATTAATCAGGAAGATTGACACCCCTGCATATTGTTTCAATGGTACACATCTTTTAATGTAGCCATTGGAGGAGCCAGATGGAAAAACAAATTGAAACTGACAACAGAAATTGGGTGCATAAAAACTACCAGAATATGCCCTGTATTTGTCAAATAAAGTAATTGTCCATCTCATGCAACAATGTTGTATCTCTCCATATAGCATATAGCAAGATACAACCTTGTTGCACCAAAAGGAACATATTCTGAATTTAAAAATCGCAAACATTTAACTTCACAAAAGACATTCTAAACATTAACAAATTCACAAAATTTCTGTAATAATACTGACATATTTTTTGGGGCTTTATTCAATGTATTCCTTAAGATCAGGTGTTTACACGTCAGTGAATGTCAACATATGATCGTTATAAGTATGCCAGATAAGAATGATATGAATGTACATGTAGGCTGCAAGTTCAATAGTTTGGTCACAGTAATTCAGAGAAAGACCAGGATCATTTCTACCACACTAAAATATTCTATAAATATTCATAATATGGCCGCCCTGTGGGACGTATTCTCTGTTGACCTTTATCTTAATGCAGTAGCAACACAAGCAGACATATAATTCAATGCTACTTTTACTGACCATGTCATAAAATATGGCATAAAAATATTATAGGTCTGCCCAGTTATAATTATTCAGCAAGCTGCCAATAATCAAATTTTCCAAGCCCTGAGTGCAATTATACCCTAATAAAAGCAAGAAAGTAAGCATAAAATGTACAATTGCAATGGAAACCAAGTTAGCATTGTCACTCAGGGAGTGGAATTCCTTTGTCAGACTTGCCCCACTTGGGCTTTTTGGACAGCGGGAAAGAGAATTTTTTCATCCAGCTTGCCCATGGGCAAGTGCAAAATGATCATGAGAAAAGTAATGTTAAATGTTCTATTTCACCCAAAAACGTTAGCCAATCCCTTAATTATGATTGAAACAATTTACGACCAGGTACACAGTAATTTAAAGCTATGAAATATTTAAACAAAATTATTGAAATGGAAATTTTGTTGCTTTCTTGTTTTCCTAGCAAGCTTAGATTGAGTCTGTGAGCAAGTGGATATTTTAGTCGAACTTGCCCATGAGCAAGTTAAAATTTGAGGATTTCCACATCCCTGTGACTATATAATTAGGCACATCTTAATGTGTGGCAATTACCCCTTTCAGCGCAGCATGAAAAATAGGGAATCCCACCACACAGGATAAGATTTTAACGAACAGAAAGACAGAAGTCTGGCTTGCTGTGACTTTCCGATACTCTAGCACAAACCTTCTGTCACATTATAAAATGTTCACCAACAAATAGTACCAGACAGATACATTTCTCATAGTTTAAACATCATAGAAAGCTTCTTATTAGTTACCTTAAAGTACCAACATTCATTAAATTAACTAAAAGAAATGAGCAACATTTATTTATTGGGTACCTAAATTAACTAAAGAAAATGAGCAACTTTTATTTATTGTGTAACTATTTATCAATTCATTTGCATAACGATGCCATCAGAAAGTTAAAGTCTAGACAAAGTTTGTAGACAATCCAATATGATATGTTCTATGACATACCATTGGGGAGACGACTAGAAAAAGTGATTTAAGACATAAGTTAACAATAACATACAGCAGCATTCATACACCAGTATATGTCTGACAGTCCACAGGTCTCCCCCAGGCTCCATAGAAACAGTACTGAACACAATATAAAGAACACAGAATAGAAACATAGATAGATGTCCTTTATCCCACACAGATCCTGGGTTTCATAGAATTAGGTAATGAGTTTATTTAGCAAAAAGCTGGTAAAATGCCTCAATTAACATGTAACATTTTTGCACAAAATTTTTATTCAGGACCTTAAATTTGTCCATTAGTTTAATGAAGATTGGCCATTCATGTTATGTTAAGCTCCTCCGTCCTAATGTTCGCATCAGATCCTCTAAGTTCAAAAGAGTAGGTGACCTAGTTTTTAAACAGATGGCCAAGTTTTGAAAACAGGTGACCTAGTTTTGGATCAGGTGACCTAGTTTTGAAATCCGGTGAACTACATTTGGATCTGGTGACCTAGTTTTGGATCACGGGTGACCAAGTTATGGTCAGGTGACCTATTATTGATCAGGTGACCTAGTTTTAACTACACAATCATGCATATGGTCAGGATCAATACCTAATCATTGTTTTTCATAAATTATGTAAACATGACTTCCAGAATAGAACAACTCTAATTAATGCCCTCGGTGCATGGGTCTCTGCCTTTAAAAAATTATTGTCGTAAAATATTGAAAAACTCATTTAAATGGAATCAATATCACTTGAAATCAAAAACATAAATATAACAGTATTTTGTCATACAAACCCATATACAATAATATAGGTGGACCTTACTGAGAATTGATATTAACCGACAAATATGTAATCCACAATAAATAAAGTCGTTATTATTATTATTATTATTAATATAGTAGTACATACCTGGCCCCGTATCCGATGTCCTCAGTTTACCAGAATCATCAAAGTCTACATGTACTATCCTATCATCCGGATTTCCATCACCTGTGTTACTACCTCCATTATTCCCTTCATTTATCACATGTGAACCACCTTTAGTCACTTTGTTATTAACAAATGGATTAAATGGTTCAACTATTTGATTAATTTTTTTAATTGGATTTTGAAATCCTTGAAATACTCCACCTCCACCCCCGACGCCACCAGCAGAGTTTTCATGCACGTTACGTTTCACAATGTCAGGCCCCTTTTCAGGAGACTTATCACTGTCAGTGCTTTGAAAACTTAACACTATAACTATCACAAACCATAGAGCTGGAATTCCTAGAATGAGCTTAAATATAAGACTACGTTTTCTTCTAAAGAAGCTAGCCATTTTTGTAGAAGTCTCTAAAGGGAGGTCACTCTTAGTGAAGTTTAATACAAAGGGAGATCACTACACTAAGATATCACAAAGGGAAATCACTCTGTAGAGTCCAAGCTGGAATGTAGACTGGGTCACTGTTTTACTGCTGGAGATGCCAGTGATGTGTAACCATATCTTGAGAAGCAGTCTGGAATGGAAAAGAAAGAATTAAATGATATTTTTTTGCTAAATGATATTTTTTGCTAAATGATATTTTTGCAAAGTTAAATTGTAACCTTGTAAACCTTCAACTGCTCCTTCCAAAAACTAGACAAAAGTAGGATTCAGATCAAAATAGTAGGGAATTTAAAGCAGGAATTATAAAAGTAGGGCCCTGGAGTAGAAAGACTGTATGTAGTTTTTTAATTAAAACAAAATAGAACTAACAGACCTTGAACCACATCCACGACATATGTACACCATGTACAGCACTATATCTCTTCAAGAACTGAGAAATGAGGCCATGGTAGTTAATGAAACAATCCTGGGCCACATTTCTATGAAAAATGAGAATTGATTAGCCCACTTGACAAAATGGCCATTTTCATTTAACAGACTATAGACTCCCTGAATTGCGGACAGTCAAATCGATTTGTCACTAGTCGAGTGGTCATTAATACAATCATACGCAAGGCACATATATATGTTCATAACTTCACATGGATATTGTGGTTCATATTTAATGAACTTCCAGTCGTACAAATACGTACAAATATTCCCAATGTATAGTCCATTGAACTATTCATGTTACGATATTATTACCCAAAAAATGAAATTGTGAATAGGGTAATAAATACATCACAATAAATGCAAAGTATTACAATGAACATTTCAGATATGATAACATTTATTATACTAGAATTATAGTATGTATTTTATGCCCATCATAAACAATTATGTTGTATTGCATATTCATCTATTAAACTATTTACTGTACTATTATACTTATCAGGGTGAATCATCAATTTGTTTTAGATGAAAACAAATATTAGGCCAATGCAGTCCCATTTATAGAATTTCGTCCCCCGACGCCCACCTTTATTTAAATACCTTATTCCCCCGAATAATAGCTCCCTGCCAACCCCTATTTTTGGAGAAATTTTGGGGTTGTTGAAAGTTCCAGCAATTTCTCAAAAAAAAAAAAGAAGGATAATCAACATTTTTGTGAAAGTTACATGACCTTTGATAAGAACTTAGATCTCCAGGGTGCAAGTTCAGGGGGGCACTGAGTGTCAGCACACCAAACATAGCCACAGAAATAATTTATAATGCCCTATCAAGGATTTCATTTTACTCTTGAAACTGCATTTTAACTCTTGAATTTGACAAAAGTGTCTATTTTGACTCTTGAAAATTTAAGCTGAAAAGTCAAATTAACAATACTTATAAAATAAATTTCTTGCAATATTTTGATGACTCTTGGAAATTGAGAATCAGGAGTTATTTGACTCTTCGTTTTTGGAGGCTAGTGAAAGCCCTGGCCTTTTCTAATACACTTGATATAGAAATTTATAAGGCCTACTATTCTAATATGCTGGTTGGAAACAAAGAAAACCAGACCACATATTACCCAATATCAGACTATCCCTGAAGTATTGATAACAAATTTACGATAAAACAACAAACATATTGTCAAAATATTAGCACAATCCAAACCAATTTATAAAACCATATCAAACAACACGAAACGATGAAACGATCGTAGATCAGCTTGTTTAAATGTTGGATCATGCGTACATATCGTTAAGGCATAATGGTGCAAACCCTTTAGGGGATATATGAGTGTCAAGTGCCGACGAGTGCCGACGAGCGCCCACGATCCATACTTCGATCCAGATAACTTTCTTACCAGATGCATGACCTCCAGAGACCAGCATCTGCCATAAATGTTTATTTCGCATTTCTGCCCAACTTATAAATAAGACGGCCCATTCAAGTGTGATTTGTCAAAAGCAATACTCGGGAGGCCACTAGATTACATACTCAAGGAAAACAACCTAGATAAGGAGAGAAATAACACGATAATCAGATAGTAATAATAGTATGGTCGGTATCATCCCGGTATCGTCCCGAAAAAAAGTGGAATTTATCTACAATGTGAATGTATAGCTTGGCTATTTTGACCTGAGTCTGACCTTTATGCAAGAATATATTACAAGGTTCTTGCTTTGAATATATCAATTTCCGCAAGCAAATCGTGCACTATCGATTATTTAAATTTGTGTTTGTATTACATCTTGTGCGTCTTCGTGATGTAACTCCCCGATTATGAAAACATACACTCGGTGTTGTAATTAAACGTAGATAATATATCAACTGTTAAATTATGCTAATGAAAGGTCAAGAGTCATGTCAAATAGGCCAAGCTATATTATACACAAATTAAGGACTCCCAAGCATGTACGTGTATCATAAGATAAGATAAGATAATCTTTATTTAACGTCGGTAATGGTTAACATATTAACATAAGCTTGAAGCTTGTATCCGACATAAACATTGACTATCAAATAACATACAAACAAACAATCTATAAAATAAACTAAGATTAAACATATTAAATACAGTATCATGTAACTTTGATGGTTACACAACTACAAACTTCCAACACAATCAGGTACAACTACAAACTTCCAACACAATGGTAAAACTACAAACTTCCAAACTTCCAACACAATGGTAAAACTACAAAATACCAACACAATGGTAAAACTACAAACTACCAACACAATGGTAAAACTACAAACTTCCAACACAATCAGGTAAAACTACAAACTACCAACACAATGGTAAAACTACAAACTTCCAAACTTCCAACACAATAGTAAAACTACAAAATACCAACACATTGGTACAACTACAAAATACCAACACAATGGTACAACTACAAACTTCCAACACAATGGTAAAACTACAAACTTCCAACACAATGGTAAAACTACAAACTTCCAACACAATGGTAAAACTACAAACTTCCAACACAATGGTAAAACTACAAACTTCCAACACAATGGTAAAACTACAAACTTCCAACACAATGGTAAAACTACAAACTTCCAAACTTCCAACACAATGGTAAAACTACAAAATACCAACACAATGGTACAACTACAAACTTCCAACACAATGGTAAAACTACAAACTTCCAAACTTCCAACACAATGGTAAAACTACAAAATACCAACACAATGGTACAACTACAAACTTCCAAACTTCCAACACAATGGTAAAACTACAAAATACCAACACAATAGTAAAACTACAAACTACCAACACAATGGTAAAACTACAAACTTCCAACACAATGGTAAAACTACAAACTTCCAACACAATGGTAAAACTACAAACTTCCAACACAATGGTAAAACTACAAACTTCCAAACTTCCAACACAATGGTAAAACTACAAAATACCAACACAATGGTACAACTACAAACTTCCAACACAATGGTAAAACTACAAACTTCCAAACTTCCAACACAATGGTAAAACTACAAAATACCAACACAATGGTACAACTACAAACTTCCAAACTTCCAACACAATGGTAAAACTACAAAATACCAACACAATAGTAAAACTACAAACTACCAACACAATGGTAAAACTACAAACTTCCAACACAATGGTAAAACTACAAACTTCCAACACAATGGTAAAACTACAAACTTCCAACACAATGGTAAAACTACAAACTTCCAAACTTCCAACACAATGGTAAAACTACAAAATACCAACACAATGGTACAACTACAAACTTCCAACACAATGGTAAAACTACAAACTTCCAAACTTCCAACACAATGGTAAAACTACAAAATACCAACACAATGGTACAACTACAAACTTCCAACACAATGGTAAAACTACAAACTTCCAAACTTCCAACACAATAGTAAAACTACAAAATACCAACACATTGGTACAACTACAAAATACCAACACAATGGTACAACTACAAACTACCAACACAATGGTAAAACTACAAAATACCAACACAATGGTAAAACTACAAACTTCCAACACAATGGTAAAACTACAAAATACCAACACAATGGTACAACTACAAACTTCCAACACAATGGTAAAACTACAAACTTCCAAACTTCCAACACAATGGTAAAACTACAAAATACCAACACAATGGTACAACTACAAACTTCCAACACAATGGTAAAACTACAAACTTCCAAACTTCCAACACAATAGTAAAACTACAAAATACCAACACATTGGTACAACTACAAACTTCCAACACAATGGTAAAACTACAAACTTCCAAACTTCCAACACAATGGTAAAACTACAAAATACCAACACAATGGTACAACTACAAACTTCCAACACAATGGTAAAACTACAAACTTCCAACACAATGGTACAACTACAAACTTCCCACACAATGGTAAACTACAAACTTCCAACACAATGGTACAACCACAAACTTCCAACACAATGGTATAACCACAAACTTCCAACACTATGGTACAACTACAAACTTCCAACACAATGGTACAACTACAAACTTCCAACACAATGGAACAACTACAAACTTCCAACACAATGGTAAAACTACAAACTTCCAACACAATGGTACAACTACAAACTTCCAACACAATGGTACAACTACAAACTTCCAACACAATGGTACAACTACAAACTTCCAACACAATGGTAAAACTACAAACTTCCAACACAATGGTACAACTACAAACTTCCAACACAATGGTACATTACTACAAACTTACAACACAATGGTACAACTACAAACTTCAAACACAATGGTACAACTACAAACTTCCAACACAATGGTAAAACTACAAACTTCCAACACAATCAGGTACAACTACAAACTTCCAACACAATGGTACAACCACAAACTTCCAACACAATGGTACAACTACAAACTTCCAACACAATGGTACAACTACAAACTTCCAACACAATGGTACAACCACAAACTTCCTACACAATGGTACAACTACAAACTTCCAACACAATGGTACAACTACAAACTTCCAACACAATGGTACAACCACAAACTTCCAACACAATGGTACAACTACAAACTTACAAACTTCCAACACAATGGTACAACCACAAACTTCCAACACAATGGTACAACCACAAACTTCCAACACAATGGTACAAGTACAAACTTCCAACACAATGGTACAACCACAATCTTCCTACACAATGGTACAAGTACAAACTTACAAACTTCCAACACAATGGTACAACAACAAACTTCCAACACAATGGTACAACTACAAACTTCCAACACAATGGTACAACCACAAACTTCCTACACAATGGTACAAGTACAAACTTACAAACTTCCAACACAATGGTACAACTACAACTTCCAACACAATGGTTCAACCACAAACTTCCAACACAATGGTACAACTACAAACTTCCAACACAATGGTACAACCACAAACTTCCTACACAATGGTACAAGTACAAACTTCCAACACAATGGTACAACCACAAACTTCCTACACAATGGTACAAGTACAAACTTCCAACACAATGGTACAACCACAAACTTCCTACACAATGGTACAAGTACAAACTTCCAACACAATGGTACAACCACAAACTTCCTACACAATGGTACAAACTTCAAAACTTCCAACACAATGGTACAACTACAAACTTTCAACACAATGGTACAACCACAAACTTCCTACACAATGGTACAAACTTCAAAACTTCCAACACAATGGTACAACTACAAACTTTCAACACAATGGTACAAGTACAAACTTCCAACTACAAACTTCCCACACAATGGTACAAACTTCCAACACAATGGTAAAACTTGTAACAACCCATTATACTCCCATGGTAGATGCATTTTAGCAGCAACCTGGAAATTGCAGACAACACAACTGATATTTCACTTAATTTATTGAAAAACAACACATTTATTTTCAACATGTCTTTGAGTAGTTGTATCTCACTGACATCTACCATAGTATTAGTGACTGAAGCTTGGTTGGAGGACTAAGCATATTGGCAATGACAACACCGACACTAGAGGCACTGACAGTTTACCATGTGGGTGCCACATTATTATCAACTAAGCCATGTAATATCATCATCGGGACCCATGTTCAATCCATAACATCATACCATAGTTTATGATGTACCATAGGTATCCAACCATGTATAATATGGCATGCTCTAAATGTCATTTTATATATTTAGTCAATCTATGGGAAAAAATAAGCAATATTAATTTCTTTGTAACAATTAATATTTCATTTCAGCAAAGTCAGCATACATAAAAATCTCATTACTATAGAATCTACCTTTAATATTAAATTATTTTAGAAACTACCTTAAATATTAAATTAATAACGAATCTACCTTAAATATCAAATTAATAACGAATCTACCTTAAATATCAAATGACAACAAACATGTACTTCAGTTTCCTCATTAACCTTAACATGCAAGATATACAATCTCCGTGAAAGTTTAAATATGATATATCACAAGATATGAAAGTAAAAACCACTTCATTATTATAATATTATATAAATTACAACCAATTTATTGAAATAATCAGTTTCTTTAATCATATCGCCAAGTTTTTAAGCAACTTAAATTTTCCCAAGAATAATTATGATATATCGCAAGATATTGAAGTAAAACCCGCTTCATTATTATGTATAAATTACAACCAATTTATTGAAATAATCAGTTTCTTTAATCACATAACCAAGTTTTTAATCAACTTAAATTTTCAATTTTCCCCGAGTTCTCATGACGCAACTATGGTATCAATAATAATATCTGCTATCATATAACCGCACTGATATGCAATTAAGGCTTCAATCTCTCGTTAATTGAGATATTCCTATAACGGGAAAAATTAAATATAAATGAATCTATACAATAAATAATCCCTAGCTAGAGCAATTACTCGCGTGTTACACGAAGATAATGAATATAATAGTTTCCCTGTTTAAAGGGTCTGGTCATTGAATACTTTCAGATTCTCGATTAATTAAGGTTTTGATGATGATATAGGGTGTAAAGACTTAAGTTTCACTGTTAACTTTACAATCGATAACGAAGCTAGAATGTACATGTATACTGCTGAGTTTATATGCAGCTTTTATCTGTAATTGGATTGTCTCCCTGCATACCAAATACTTTATTTTTGTATAATTGCTGAATATAAGTATAACATTAAAGTTATTAGGGTAGGCAGGTCTAGTTTTCCATATTTGGAATCAGCAAAATTGTGCTAATAAACAGATTGACTTATTAGTTATTATGCCCACTGCAAAAATAAATGAATAAGTGGTTTCAAAATTTGAAAATCCCTGGCTTTTGATTGGACAAAGAAGTAGGGTAAACTATAAAAAAATTTATAACATGGTTACAATTGCACAAACGGCGTTTATTATACACTACAATCATTAAACTAAACATTTGTATGGTACATACTCATATTTAATAACGTTTCGGCATTCAGCCTTTATCAAAAACACATTTTAAAAACTTATTTTACATATTTGCTGGCTTTGTTGTTGGCCATTTTAAAATAATTATTTTAAAATGGCCAACAACAATGCCAGCAAATATGTAAAATAAGTTTTTAAAATGTGTTTTTGATAAAGGCTGAATGCCGAAACGTTATTAAATATGAGTATGTACCATACTAGTGTGTTATATAACTATTCCCTATGGAATTAAATCAGAGATAAACATTTGTGTTTCTAAATTGGCCGAGGGACAATCTTCTATGTTATGAGTCAGCTAAAACTTAAAATAAAAGACAAAATGTTGCATAGTTTATTTAAAAAAAAAAAAAATTCCAGGTTTCTGTCAATAATTGTGACGTAACAATTAAATAAACTGTTTACAACCGTACAAAAACCTGCATGCATGGATGACATAAATATATAAGCCGAGGTTTTACAAACAATAGATAGATAAATTTGCTCTGGAGCAATAATTTCACATCTCGCTAATACTATACCTCCACATAACAATATCTTCAGGAAACTATAATACATTTCTTATAACACAATGATTACTTGTTACCCGATAAAATCACAAAGCAATCTCATGTTGTATTTCAATTTACATTCACAAATAATGCATCGACGAAAATGGTTATCGGAGAATTGGACAACGAAACTAAGAAAATACCAGCTCCTATCAAACATGTTACAATCATGCCTGTCTACAACTGTGAACACTAAGACAAAACAATGAATAATACAATAATGGTATTCTTAAATTGTACTCTGCATCATAAATGGTACAAGTACATGAATTCCCAAAGGTCTAAATTTCATTATGAATGTTTTTGGTACCCTTATTAGCTAGGAGGGCATGAATATTCATTCGGTGAGCTGAGTGCAATTTCCCAGTGCAGAGCTTCTGGCATTAATTTTCCTGACATTAAAATCAGCACTTTCCCTTCATATTGGTTGAAAGATTCCTATCCTGAGAAACAAACTGTTGTGGACGACTTTCAGGATACACTTACCGTATACCCCCGAATAAACGCCCATAGGGGGAGCTATTATTCCGGGGTATACGGTAAACACAACAAATCGAAGGAACGTGTACAATAATCTTCTAGACATGTTAATGATCACATCTATAGTTTATAAACCAGTCTAGAGTACTAGCTGCAAACTTATAACCCTCCCAGTCTGGTCAGAGCTTATATATATAAACCCAGTCTGTAGCGGGATTAGGGACTCAGCATTGTATTACCACCATAAGACCCTGTAGTACATGAAATCAACATCAAGACGTCCCTATCCAGCCACAATATTTCAACATTATATAATATGCTTGCATATATCCTCAGTCAGTAGAGAAGCCATTTTATGAAGATTTCAATTGTTCCAATGTGTTTTTAATAATAAACAAATTCACAGTGCACAGGTTATCTTGAGAAAAACACATCCACTATATTTGGCCTAAAATACAGGTGCACTTGATCTTTTCAAAATTTCATCAAAATGCAAAGGACCATTGCAAGGTCCAGCAAATTGCAAAGGACCAATGTCATGGCCAAGAGAATACGCACTTACAACTTATCTATATATTTTAGTACAGGTTAAATCTTTGCATTATAACTTGTATTAGTCTACGAGTGGTTCTGCTGCAAACTATATTGTGATCCTCTTTTAGGGATATATTTATACTAGTCATTTTCGTTATTACTCTGAAGAAAGCGGTATGCTGAAATGTTAGTAATACAATTTTAAAACAATAAGTGTTGTTGCTGAGTTTACATCATTTATAAAGTGCCCTCAAAAAGTATCATCACATTTCTCAAAATATAAAATGATTCGATTTATTTACATTGACAAACACAAGTGTGATGACGTGGTTTCTTCTAAACCAAATGTGGTTGTATTTTTTTCAGCATTGTCATATTCCATTGATATTTTATCAATAATTATCTGCAATAAAACGTTCATTTTTTACCGTCAATTTATATATGAAATCATATAATTTCAGGAGTGTGAAGGAACTTTTGAAGGGCAGTGTAAGGTTTTATAGAATTTAAACATTAAATCTCTTAACCGACATTGCAATGTTACTTTCATAGGAAGCAATTACTTTCAAGACGATGTTGTATATACAAATGTATCTATCTACAGATTTTATAAGAATGCATTCGGGATCCATTGAAAGTTTGATAATATAACTTAAAATAAAACTCTAATTTCCATCTAGATATTTCCAATACCATTCCAAACAAGAGGATTCAGGAGCCTAGAGCACTCATTTCATAAAAAAGTTAAGTTACAAATTTTCTAAGACTCTTCACAGCTGATGAGCCGCTCAAGCACGCTTTGACATTTTACTTAATCCTGGTCATTTGGCTACCTATGACATCCGACGTCCCTGTCCCCTTGGGGAGACTATTTCTCACCAGCAGGCGTGGCAGACAACAACGATCTGCGGCGCCCAGGAATAGACACTGCCTCACAGGTACCAATTTACACTTTGGTGGAGTGGAGCATGTGGGTTTTTTCTGCTCAAAGAAATTAACCAGTGGTCCAGCCTGGGATTGAACCTGGGACTTCTCAATCCCAAAGCATGTGCCCTACCTCTATGCCGCTGCACCTGAATATTAGGCCAAAATTGTGACATTTAGAGCATTCAGGTGGATTTTAAATTACTTGACCTTGAGATCAAGGTTTTGACCCCAGATGACCTAATAACAAATTTGACATAGATTTGGTAAAGACTATCAATGTGACCAAGTTTCGAAAAAGATTAGGCAAACTATGTGACATTTAGAGTGATTGAAAGAGTTTTCTATCAATGAACCTGAGTGTGACCTAGTTTTTACCACTGATAACCTAATATTGATTACACTTGACCTAAATTTTGTGAAAATGATCATTTAGACAAAGTTTCATACAGATAAGACCAAAATTGTTGCCACTTTGGGGTGTTCGCATAGTTTTTCTATTATTTAAGGATAATCCAATGAAAAATACACTTAACAGCCTACAATAAAGAAGGCTTTTCTTTTATTTGACCTAATTAAATGACTCCCTGAGATTGCACATGTACTAACCCAGCTTTGGTTTAAAACAATTCTTAAAAAACATTTTGACATAGTTTCACAAAGATTTTAAAATCTCTGCTTCATCTAGATGCTCTTTACAGCATGGTGTAATTAATGTTGAATTATAATTATTCAATCATTCTTTATAGGACATTTATTGGTGCAATAACTCACACCTACATATAGAATTGAGTACAATAAACTCCTGTTACAATATAATATGTGTGGTAATTACACTGAATTAAACTCTCTCAGGAGTATAAACATGTGGGTGGGGAAGCACTGTGATAAATGATCAAATTCAAGAACTTTTCTACTTTTTCTAGGCTGCAGTATTAATATGCTATTTTAAAATACCAACAACGCTTTATTTTCAATTCACAAATGACTTATAAACACTAATTGTAAGTAAATTGTAAGTGGGGAGCGGTTGCCTAGAGGTAGGGCGTCCACTTCGGGATTGAGAGGTCCCTGGTTCAATCCCCCTCTGGACCACTGGTTAATTTCTCTGAGCAAGACCCACATGCTCCACTGCACCATGATGTAAAATGGTAAAATGGTACCTGTAAGGGCAGTGTCTATTCCTGGGCACCACGGTTCGTTGTTGGCTAGCCACACACACACAGGAGAGAAATAGTCTCCCCAAGGCGATACAAGCGTAGGTTTCCATAGGTAGCGCAATGACCAGGGAAGTTATAATGTCAAAGGGGGCTTGAGCGGCCTAACAGCGGAAAAGCGACCTAGAAAATTGTTAAAATTGATGGGATTAAATTTCATGGTTGAGGTGAACTACAGAATTTAATCCCTTACGAAAATTAAAGATTTTACAGTATTTCACTTCCAGAGTGTTTCTCTACATTCAAATTCATACTATCAACACCATTGTGTTCTGTACAATACCACAGTGAATATAGAATGATGAATTCCATTCAGGAGTAAAATCGGAGATAATATACAAACGACAATTTCATAATGAACAATGCTTTGTTCTATTCAGCGTTATTTAAATCAATAAATCTCAGGGAGCTACCATATGAAACTGTTGATTTGATTGCTCCGGGTCAAACAACTATAGTCTATGAGACAATAGGTAGTTAGCGTTTAACGGGTCTTATTACAGAAACTATGATATCAACTACATGACCACATAGTTTGTGCTACAGAAAGGTTGAGCAAAGTCAAATAGTTTCTTCTTTGTCGATCCCTTTACAGAAACTTTAATGGGATCAAATGAAACCCTTAAAAACCCATCAAAAGTTTTAAGTACTTAAAAAAAACATTTAACTTTTTGATGGGACCATTAATAACCAGTTAAAAGGTTTTAATGGTACACTGTTCCATTAATAAAAATTAATGGCTCTTATTTTTAAACGATTTAAGGGGATTTTCATGCCATTTTTTCATGCCACGTTTAATGGCCCATTAAATATGTACCCATTAAAACATTTGCATGTTTTTTTAGAGCCATCAATATTTTTAATGGTATGTTTTAAGAACTTATTTCATGGCACTTAAACCTGGTAAAATATTAATTAATGGTTTGGTTAAGCTACTTTTCATGGTCCTTAAAATAATAGTTTTAATGGCCTGGTTTTTTAAGGGCAACCATTAAAAGAATGACCCTTAAAACATTCAAGATTAAGAGGGTTTTTTAATGGAATACCATGAAAACTGCATTAAAAAAATATTGACATTTTCATGGCCTCTTTAATGGTAGTTGCATGCAGTAGTGATATCTTATGGTAATTACGGATATAGAGGATCTATTACGAGTCGTCAATTGATATACATTTATATTATACAAGTTTTGGAAATTTTATTAAACGAGCCTTTGGTGAGCTTAATAATATTTCTTGAATGAGTTTAATATAAATTTATAAATTGACAATGAGTGATAGATTCTTTATATCATATGACAATAAAAATGCAAAGTACTTTTCAAGGGTTTTTCAATTACATTTCCCCTATTTTCATTCAACCACATTGTTTCCATATTTAAATCAGTTTTTATTAAGAAATTCCTTCAAAACAGATTAAAATAACCATAACTTTGCAATTTCTCAAGATATTTTCATCATATAACTTTTATTTTGGTCAGAAATCATGGCTCTTTCAGGATCTGTAAATCCGGAATTCCGGATTTATCCGGAAAATTGAAACCCCTGTGTAGCTTGCATTTACAACAAATTCACTTCCTCATTGAAATGATTGATACACAAAACCACCACCATACTGTCACAGGACACTTTAAGTATGAGAAACCTGTACCATACAGTACAATTACATCTCCAGTGTGTTATATGAGAATTATTACACACTTTAACAGTCTGACGAAAAGCATTAAAATTTGTTCCAAGCATTTCCCGCCTGACCCGCCGATGGGAAACACGTTTTAAAATAAAACAATGAGAAGTGAAATGAGTGCATGGAAGCAAGATAAACAACTGTCACAAAAAAGTCCTTATTAAAAGACAATTTCCAAGAATTCCCTGGAGCAGTTTTAACGTGAAACAGCCAATTTCACAGTATCGGGACATCCATGCTAGTTAATAGCATGACACAATTCTCAAAATGAGTTTCAGCACAATAAATACCGCACTGCATGGCCATGAAAATAACAAGCCAGTTGAGTGCAAAATCTTCAAATCCAATGAAAAACAATTTAAGTCGACCCAAAGTTAGACCTCGCACGCTTATTCTGAGAGAAAAAGATATTTTAAGGAACAACAGACAAAATCCACAAAGCAATACATCAACATTTATTATAAAAGCATGATACTGTAAGGCCTTCCATATCATGGCATGTCACGATAACCATTAAACATGAAATATGACACTAAATAAACACACTGTAACAAAAGACAGAGCACTTAACATGACATTAGGCATTGATGACATCAAAAATGACATCAAACACGAAACCAAATATGGCATCATCATTGATACCGAATATGACATCAAACAAGAAACCGAAATGACATCAAACATGACACCGAATATGACATCAAACACAAAACCAAATATGACATCAAACATGAAACCAAATATGACATCAAACACAAAACAAAATATGACATCAAACATGAAACCAAATATGACATCAAACATGAAACCAAATATGACATCAAACACAAAACAAAATATGACATCAAACATGAAACCAAATATGACAGCAAACATGAAACCAAATATGACAGCTACTATAATATCATACATGGCATAATATATGGTACTAAGTCACTAAGTTTGACATTAAAATATGACACAGAAATAAAACATACAAAATACAGTGGACACTAAATCATAACACAAGCAGGGCAACCTAAAATATGACACCAGACGTCATGTCTACAACGTTGTTATACAAAATGACATCAAACAAACAATTTCCCAGCAAGTATTCATTATAATATAATACAGAACTAATGCAAACAAATGATTTATTTTTTATTTCTGGGAAAGAAGAAATTGATATAGAATATTAGCAAGCACTCCACAAAGGCAAAGACATTTGTTGTATTGTTCTATGAACGTTTGCTCTACTGTAACACAGCTAGAAATGAGACAAATTAGTGCCTGATAATAGAGGACGGATTGTAAAACAAACACTACAAAATATGGATAGAAGATTTTACAAAGAAATTTAACATCTGCAGCCAAATAATCAAATGGATGGTGAAAGTTGAGAACCACTTATATAACCATTATCCCCAACTCTATATTTTATTGAAGTTTCCAATATGTTGATCAAACTTTTTGAGAAGTATCAAAGTTTTTCCTTTTTTTGAATGCATTATGTCTGTCATTAATATATATCATCATTATCATCATCAAAAGTCGGAAATGTTCGAAACCTCCTTCATTTATCTTCCTTTGAAAGTAAATTCACAGTCTATCATATCATAGGAAAAGTCAAATTAATTTATGATCCCTCTTTTTTCACATCCAATTAACAAATTCATACCTGATATCGGAGTTGGCAACGGGTGACAATTTCTTTCAAGACAAACTTCTGCATAGTTAAGTTACCTCATTTTCATGTTAAATTGTTGATCATGCAAGATTTTAAAAAATCGACCAAAATTGTGACATAACTTAAAGTGTATAGAGCTATATCGGTAGATATTTTTTTTAAAAGTTTCAAAAACTGGAAAACAATTATGCTTTCATATCCATTTCATTATCATTTTTCGCTTCAGTTTTAACAGAAACTCTCTGTGTGATTTATTGGACATGCAAACAGTCCATTTTCATACGAAACAGTGTTCTAGAACACCCTATGAAACTATAAGAATCGTCTATTTTTAAAGATTGAATCAATTTGTACACGGAACCCATGGAATTTTAGTTTTAATTTGCAATTGAGGTAGTCTAGTATCATACTAAAAACGATGCAAGTAATTATTTTGACACTAAATGACCGGTCAGATATAGCTATATACACTTTAAGAACTAACTGTTCTTGAAATTTGTCCAATTTAACATTTCTTAAAACATACTTGAATTGTTCCTGCACACTTTAAGAGTAGTTCAAGTACTGTTCTTGCACACTGTTCAAGAATAGTTCATGAACATTTCTTAAAATGGTCTAATCTTTTTCGCATAGGAAATTACCTCATTTTTAATTTAAATTGTTGATCATGCAAGATTTTAAAAAATCGACCAAAATTGTGACATAACTTAAGTGAAACTGTACATGTTCTCTACAGTGTACCATATTACAGGCAATGACAAAAGTGTAAGAACAAAAACACAGTATCATGCATATACACTATACAGTAACAAAATTGGCAACAATTCAGCCTGATTATTTTGAAGCAGAAACTACTACAAAACAATTAAAGTAAAACAACATAACTGATACAGAGTTAACATAATACAGACCATAAAAAACTTGTGCACAATTCTCAAATGATTCAATCCAACAAATTAATTCTGTTAAATTCTGGCACCTTTCGCTCATGCATAATTCATTAGATGCCTATAATAAGCATTTTAACAGGTATATGGAACGACAACAATGGTATAAAGAACCTAATTTGAGAAGACAGCAGTTCAAATGACTTGAAATGGTGTATACAAATTGGAAAGCTGTCAATTTGGTTACAAATAATAAGTTAACAGTTGTGGTTTTCCACTGGGAAGACGGAAACTTTCTCAGACTTCGCAAGAATTAACAAATTTTACGCATTATTGAATTTAAGGGTGGTGGTGACCTTACTGAAAAAGTCACAAGGGAAAATGTTTTTAAAGCATTTTCAGTGCTCAGCTGACAGCGCAAAACTATGGTACATGCCTCCATAAATTGATGCAGTTACCATAGTTTTGCACTGAGCCCTCGATTAACTTAAAACAAACAATTATGTAAACTGAAGCATATGAAATTTAAATTTAGCAGTCATCAAATTATTAAACTGATTTTTTTTTTGCCTTTTTAGTTGAAGCTGAGTCACAGTACTGCCACAGCTTTGACTTTGAGCTCATGGTATACACCACTGACCAGACAGTCCATTATCTAATAAATTATTAGGAGTCACATAATTGGATGGCAAACAATCGAATACACAGTACACTCATGATGAGGATTCTTAACAGACATTGGTCAAATATTTGCAGGTCATGCAGCCATAAAATAATGTTTTAAAAAATTTATATATCACATGCAGTACAATCCTGGGAGAGGTGGGGATATAAACAATTCTACATATATATAATGGACAACTCGATAAATGCACAATAAATTGAATACATTTTTGTATCATAATTATTTTAAGATCCCACCCCATATAAAGAACAATCACTTCTTTTTCCATCCCTCAGTCATCCCATTAAAATACAATTGCTTTTTAACTATCCCTAACACTATCAAAATAATAATAAATTTTTTACCATCCTTTACCTCATGTTTTAATACCATACATCACATATCCAAAAAATACAGCCACATTTTTACCATCCCTCAGCCTATGAAAATGACATCCACTGTCTTAATTACAGTACTCTAACCCCAGTCAGTACAATAACAGTTACTGTTTTACCATACCATCACATCGCCAACATCCAATTTGCGTTTCAACTAATCCTACTGCTTAATTCTACCTTAAAGAAGTTAGAACAATTGCTTCCATTTACTAATGCAGGCCACATTCTCATTTAACACAATGCCATAATAATTCCATTAATTTCCAATTAATCATCAAATGGCATTGAATCATGTACATTATCGAGGACTTTCTGAGAATGTTAACAAAACAAGACATTATAGTTCCCAAACTTAAAACATTATCTCTTGGAAAAAGCTCAATTACAAAATTATAAATAAATCACATCCCAATACTGCATTTTCTTCACATCTCAATAGCTCATGCTCTTCACATAACAATTAATTGCATATTCTTCACAACCCAATTAAGGAATGTTCTTCACAACCCAATTAAGGAATGTTCTTCACAACCCAATTAATGAATGTTCTTCACAACCCAATTAATGAATGTTCTTCACATCCCAATTAATGAATGTTCTTCACAACCCAATTAATGAATGTTTTTCACATACTGCTTAATTGTGTGTTCTTCACATCCAAATATTTCACACATGTTCTTCACATCCAACTTAAATATGTGTTCTTCACAGTTACTAATAACTCATGTTCTTTACAGTCCAATAACTTATGTTCTTCACATACAAAATAACTCATGTTCTTCACATAACAAAAGCTCATGTTCTTCAATCACATCCTAATATTTCACATGTTGTTCACATCCCAATTAAATGCATGTTATTCAACAAGCACTATCTCATTATGAATAATCAGTGGAAAAAATTTAAGTTATTGAATTGGACATAAGAATAAAAATCTGGTTTTTTTTTATAGTCAATGAAGATCATCTTGAGATTAGTCCTAAAAAGCTGTCTTCATTTGGTCAGGGACTATAAAAGCTGAATTCAAATTGTGCTCCTAAAAATCTGTACTATTTGCTCCTAAAAAGTTGTATTCAAATTGTAATCCTAAAAATCTGCATTCATGTGCTCCTATTAAAAGCTGAATTCAAATTGTGATCCTAAAAAGCTGCATTCATTTGCTCCTAAAAGCTGTCTTCATTTGCTCCTAAAAAGGAGCCTTCATGTGCTCCTAAAATTTTGACACTAAAAGCAGCATATGTGCACTCCTAAAAGCTGTATTTATTTTCTCCTAAAAAGCTGAATTCAAATGTTACTCCTAAAATTCTGTATTCATTTGCTCCTCAAAAGCTGCATTAAAATTGTAATCCTAAAAATTTGCTTTATTTACTCCTAAAAAGCTGAATGCATGTGCTCGGAAAAAGCTGCATACATGTGCTCGTAAAATGATCCTAAAAAGCTGCAATCGTGTGCTCCTAAAAAGCTGCATTGAAATACTTGAAACATTGACTTTGTACTATCCGTATTAAATGCAGCCGGAGAAACATCTATAACATGAGAGAACCATTATAAGCTTAAAACAAGTTTGAGAAATGGAAAATGTCGGGTTAGAAGTGGCGACTATATATCAGCTAGCATTAAGATGAACAACCTCACACCAAGCGCACACAAAGCAGCGTTAACAACAAGTAAACTACTGCATAGTACGATCAGAGACAAAACTCTAGCGCTGCATAATTTATGCAAAAATTTGTTATCCTTTCCTAATATAGACGAAGACTTCGCATGTAATTGTGATTAAATGTAAGCATTATAGGCCTGAAATAACCATCAAATTTGGCATTAATTCTTGTCTCAATTTGGTTAATTCATCGTCTCGGCACGGTGTTGCAGTAATTCTCATACTTCCACTATTATAATCCTCACGTACTGTGCAGTGCTGTGCAGATCGGTATCAGATAAGATACTTCAATCATAAACCATTAGAGAGCCGGTATTTATAAAGCATAACAAATATTTAAATATTTTGGTTTAAACAATTCTTATTTCATAACATATTTTACATAAACTTATTTATACAAATCAAAGATTGAGTAGTAAGCTAAGCTTGTTTAGAAACTCGTTCCTTAAATATTTTGACTAAAGTTAAAATATTGAGGTGCCAATATTTCACAAGAAACGAAAAATAGCCCATGTTTTCTAATATGATTATTGTAGCTCTTTACATAATGCTTCTAAACAATGTAAATAATTGTTAATATCAATTTTCCTGTTTAGCTGATACACTAAATAGGAAAAATTTGAGATTTTTTTAAGTTTTTAAAATTAAGTTTTCACTTAAGATGCTTTATACATACCGGCCCTTGCTACCTGATGCATATCAACATGTGCATGCATTTAGATGATTGAGCTGGATCATGCATGTCCCTTTATTGCAGCCAATGAGCTACTGGGTGGAGTAGGGGTCACAGATTCAGGGTCAAGCTTTAAGGCCCATACGAACAGTTACCTAGGGTGGGTCCGATGGGGTCTTACTATGAGTGGAGGTCAAGCGTTGAGACTTAAAGATGGTCAAGCTCTGAAAGTGGACTGGGATTGAGTAGGTCAAGCTCAGGACATCTAGCTACAGTGGCCTGGGTTGGTTGGGGTGTCATTCTCCGAGGGCATGCCAAATGTTGATCGAGCTGTCAAGCTCTGAGGGTGCGTCGGGTTGTAGAGGGGATCAAGCTCAGAGTGTAGTTTTTGAGCATTATGAGCAAACATTAACTGATTAAGAATGTTATGTATTCATTTTATAATATTCATTTTTATAGTGCGCCCTAAGGATAGTATTTACAAATTAACATGATTCGGTTACTAGGGCTGTAACGGTTTACCGCGGTATACGAAATACCGCGGACTTCAGTCCCACACGGTTCACGATACAAGACTTCTAAATTTCGGTACGGTTCGGTATAACCTGTTTTATGAGCAAAATAATATTCAGACAAAGACAACGCCTGCCAGCCTTCTGATTATGTATAATTACCATGTATCACTCATTGTAATCATATTGAGATATGCTTCGTATTGTCTAAATTCACTTAAAATAGTTGATATGCACATAATAATTGCTGTTATAGAAACATCAAATTCATTATCACTTAAAAAGTGAAGTATTTAAGCTGCTATTAGAGAATATTGTATCATACCGAAAAATACTGAACCGTTACAAAAATTGACCGTACGTATCATATCGTGAGGTGAGCGTACCGTTACACCCCTATCGGTTACAGTTACTTTCAAAGTCAATCGAAAACGGGTGTAAATATACAATCGTCCGGCAGGTAAATTATGTTTATCTAGGTTTAACTAAGTAAAAGCTATATACCTGATCGAGTTAATGGTATTCACTGCTATTCTTTTGAATGGGATAGTTCCCTCATTAGTATTACTTTTTGAATCGACTATAGGTCAACTGTTGCAAAATTGGTTTTACAAATCATTAAAGTTTAAACAAATATGGTCATTTTTGTTCTAGAATCATCAATGATGAATGTACCTTTGTGAACTTTACCAAATTTATCTGCCTTTCTTTATAAATACTATGGATACATTTTAAATTTTTAATGACGGTTTTAGCTAAACACTAAGGCTTTGTGCAGACTTTTTAATTTATTGCAACATTCATTTTTATAGCCAACATCTTATTGTTTCATACAACAAGGACCAGAGCAGTTGTTGACATAAAGACATAAACTTAAATTTGAATTATAAAATCAAAGTATTTTAATATTGATACACAATTTCTCCAAAGGTCCGTTACACAGATCAGACATTTTCTGTAGAACCAGTAAAAATCCAGAAATCCAGATTAAAATCTAAACATCCCTCTTTCCATGCTGATTATCTAACAGCAAATTAATTATGTACCAGACTTTCTGTCGACAGTCTTCCAGCTCAATATTCATTTCCTGAACAAAGATTTTTTTCAATTAAACAAAACATGAATTCAAAACAAATAAAATATCATAATCACATCTGGAATGGCACAATGCCCTTGCAGCGATAGTTCGTAAAACATCATTTTTTATTTTAAAAGCAATCAAATGATATTTGCAAACATTAGATCAATTCTAACAAGGTTAGAGCATGGTGATGAAGACAGGCAGAATTTCTACTGACATCTAATGATTTTCAGAAGCGCTCCCTCCTAAAAAATTTTTTTGAAATTAAATCCAAGTTGTTATGAGAATGTAGAAGGATTTTCCCAGCTTGTTCAACATTTTGACAGATCCTAAATTAGAAATCCTCGCCAAATTTGGAAGCCAAGCAACATGCATGGGCAAGAAGTTAAAGTAAAAATCCGACAGCTAGTACAAGAAGTTACAAATTGACATACTTTGGAAATTATTCTGAAAATTACAGTCTGAAGCAATAATAAAAGTAGAAATTACTTGTTTACCGTAGATTGTTTTGAAGCATTTATATTGCACACTTTGCCTTAAGCATTAAATACTTCATAGAATAGTATCTTAGTAGGAGTGTTTATATTGTGTACACCATATATATATAAATACATTATTCAAAATGCATCAGTTTGTGAGTTACAGAAGATGCATCAAAATACATCAATATGGAGTATGGTAGATGTATCAAAATACATCAATATGTAGAGTATGGTAGATGTATCAAAATACATCAATATAGAGTATGGTAGATGTATCAAAATACATCAATATAGAGTATGGTAGATGTATCAAAATACATCAATATAGAGTATGGCAAATGCATCAAAATACATCAATATAGAGTATGGCAAATGCATCAAAATACATCAATATGTAGTATCTGGTAGATGTATCAAAATACATCAATATGTAGTATTTGGTAGATGTATCAAAATACATCAATATGGAGTATATGGAAGATGCATCAAAATACATCAATATGTAGTATGGTAGATGCATCAAAATACATCAATATGGAGTATATGGTAGATGCATCAAAATACGAGGGCCCATCAATAATTTCGTGAACTAATTTTATGTAGCGAGTATAAATAAACTTACACACTTTTAACCTCTAATCTTTATTAAAGTGACATCCCGTGCACAGTTTGCATTTATTCCATTGCTCGACCCATAACCGGAGCACGTGTCATAGGCCGTCACGTGACATCTCCCTCAATGTTTTGTTTATGACGCACCCAACTTCTCTCGGGGCTTGTATTTCTAACCATGCAGACTATTTTTGAGTTTTGGAAATGGCCAGAAGTAGCCTATAGTCTATTTTGGGTTATAGGATGGGTGCTGTAACAGTTCTATATTCAGGTCCTAGATTGTGTCCGAAACAACGCTGCGGCCACGGATTGGCAAATTTTTATGGTATATCAGAATTTCATACATTTGAAGTTATATGTGCTTTCATTTAACAGCCGATAACAACTGAGATTTAATTATTGCTATAATAGTTTCTTATAACAGTAGCATTAGGAGAAACACAGTAATTACAAGTTATTCTTTGTATGTCGCAAAAAATCATGGTCTATACACTCTACCAACCGCCAATTTTAACAACCGATGGCCGGCGAATATGCTTATCGTCCTTGCTTGCTCCTCTATTGCTCTTAAAGTACTTCTTCGACAATGAAAATTCACCAATCGATTACCAAGAGTCCATATGAACTACATGTAAAATTTTCTGAATGTAGAAGACATATTGCCTGAGTAATGTATAAATCTTTAATACAAAACGTTACTCGATCATACCAGGCGATGCCATTTTTAATAACGAACGCCAATGACATGACGTAAGAATATTGCTATGACGTCATAAATAGTGACGTCATCAATCACTTTTTATGCTTAATTAATTGGATAATAAATTATCTTTGACCATGCAAAATTTCAATAAGCTATGTCAAAGCGTTATGAAACAGTAGAATTAGTTCACGAAATTATTGATGGGCCCACGTACATCAATATGGAGTATATGGTAAATGCATCAAAATACATCAATATGGAGTATGGTAAATGCATCAAAATACATCAATATGTAGTATATGGTAGATGCATCATAATTCACCAATAAAGTGGTAAATGCATCAAAATACATCAATATGGAGTATATGGTAGATGCATCAAAATACATCAATATGTAGTATGGCAAATGCATCAAAATACATCAATATGTAGTATTTGGTAGATGTATCAAAATACATCAATATGTATACATAGTATATGGTAAATGCATCAAAATACATCAATATGTAGTATGGCAAATGCATCAAAATACATCAATATGTAGTATTTGGTAGATGTATCAAAATACATCAATATGTAATATGGTAGATGCATCATAATACACCAATAAAGTGGTAAATGCATCAAAATACATCAATATGGAGTATATGGTAGATGCATCAAAATACATCAATAAAGTGGAAAATGCATCAAACTACACCATAATACTTTAGTAAATGCATCAAAAGACACCAGTTTTTGAAGTTTATGGTAAATGCATCAAAATACAACTGTGTAAAGTACAAATATGGCAATGCATGTCAAAATGGCAAAGCAAAGTATCAGGAATTGCATTAAAATATGTCTCCTTCATTCCTGAAGAGGTATAATTAATCAGATCATGGAAAACCAACAAGACCCCTATCTGCGCTAACTTATAAGGGCTATGATTTATGAATGAGGCATCAAATAGTTAAACTGATTACCCATACTGACTGTCTGTCACTAGAATCACCACCAGTGATTTTTCTTGAAAAAAATAAATAAACTGCCTGTGCCTATAAATTTTGGGAAATTTAGCACGAAAAATAAAAAAAATTGAGAATTATTATAAACATTGTTTTAAGTATTAATTTGTTCATACTTGACTTTATACAGATTATACTCAACTGATGTAGCAAGCAAAGACCTTGGTCAGTTTAAAAATCTACTGTTTTGACTTAAAAAGTGCCATACATATCAATAAGTTGCTTTTATAAAGACGGGAACTATAGTGGGAATGTACGCCTTCTTTTGGGGAACAAATAACGACTTTTTGGGGAAAATGGAGGTAATTTTGCAAAGGGAAAGTGCATTAATCATTAAGGCAGTAAAACTAGTCAAGAATACTCTGACATGACTTGAACACTGATATTCCTTAATTTCTTAAATTTCTTATTTTTTGTTATAATTGATGGTTTTGTTTAACCAAATGTTAAACTTTGCTAATTATGTTGTTTTTTTTGCACAAATAAACTATATCTGTAAATTGGTACGCATTTTTATGTTTATAAAATTGAAATCACTTTGACAACACCAATACTTTGACTTGCACCGAGACAGGCCAAACAAAATTTTAGAAATAAGAGTTATTACTCAGGTCCTCTTCAACTTGAACTGAGCTAGGTCCCGTCATTGCATTAATAATATCAAAGAATTTTTTCAAGCTTCACAATATGCATGTACTGTTCAAGCTGCACAATTTTGAATTCTGTTACCCTTGAAGTCAGTTCCTACCAAGTTTGTACAATGTTCACCACTGCTATAGCAATAATACACAAGTCAATAACTGGAGGAATAATCGAAAAACCTACCAAGTACTCCTATCAAAGTGGAGTTACTCCTATTTTCCTTCTTAATTTCTGGTCGTCCAAGTTCACCTTACTTTGAAGAAAGTTAAATTTGATTCATTCTATGATCCGTACTGTCCCATATCTATAACCACAAGAATTAATAATTTCTTGTTTATGCATCTAAATCCCTTTTAAATCACATTTAAGTGCATCTTGTGACATGTTTTACTTTATCACTTCTATTGTGGATTTCACTAGCTTAGCATGTATGATAATGAAATACCTGGAGACATAATTCCCGAAGAAATATGGTAATTTTAGGAATTAATAGATAATGAATTTTTTACACCATAATTTAATTTATTAAGTACATTTATGAAATAAAAGCCAATATCTTTATGATATTTAGTTGAATTAGAAAAAGCTTTTCAATAAATCTTGAAATTGTTTAATGCAAGAAAAAGCCAATAGTACTTTTACCAGAAGATGAAATTGGATGGAGTTACTGAAATTTGTTTCTACGCCTGGACGAGATAATGAAACACCTGATCAAAATTTGGTGTAATAATTTTCTTTATTGTAGAGCTTAAACTTGTTGGAAATATCAAAAATATGAATGCAACTGTCTGACAAATATTTAACGATACCATGAAGAAACTTGTATCATTTGTCTTCAGATCTCGACACGGTATTGACATATTGACCACGCAGCATGTATAATTATTTATGGGCAAACTAAACAGGGGTAACAATGAAGCCAAACTAAAATTCATGAAAATCTTTGGCAGTAAACAAAATTTTCTTCCAAAACAAGAAGCCTCCAACCACATTATTTCCATATTCAACATAGTTTTAATTAAAAAACATTTCTTCAAATCAGACTAAATTGACCATAACTTTGCCATTTATCAAGATATTTTCATCAAATGAATTTTATTTTGGCCAGAGAGCATGGCTCTTTCAGAATATGTACATCTGGAATTCCGGATCAATCAGGAAGAATGAAACCCATGCACACGGAACAACTGGACCTTTCAGTGATTCTGAGGATCAACCAGACCTTTCAGTGATTCTGAGGACCCCTAAACAGATATCATCAAAGCACTATCATTTATCACAGTGTACAGGGTATGAACCAAATCACTGTATGACTTGTTGGATTACTATAGAATTAAACTTGTATCATTAAGTGCTATTGAAAACACATGTAAAATCTGAGCACTGTATGACTTACTGCCATACTATATAATTCAATGTGTACTCATTGTTGTAATTGCGGGAAATCGACTTGTTAATACCGAGTTTAAAGGAAGTGTACATAAACAAGTAAACATAAAGAAGATCGAGATTTTAGTCAAAAGTTTATTACTTTTAACAATGTAGCAATAACAAATGACTTTGAACTACAAACCCAAGTAGATATTTTCTTCACCTTGGATTTGTAGTCCACAGTCATGAGGTATTGCTACATTGTATATTAAAGTAACATTTATACACAGAATATTTTTTGAATTATCAAATACTCTGTCACTTTATACTTCTGTCAGTTTATACTTTCAACTAATTTTAATTAATTAAATCAGTTACTATAATTTAAAATTAACGATCAAAACATGATTTTTGTTTTAAGCAATTAACAAAAAACAGAACAAATTTACTTTTTTCATTTATAATACGGCAGAAAATATTAGATACACTCTTTTAATTTAAAAAAATAAATAAAAATCCATCCGGTCACTTTCTTAATTTAAAAGAAGAATCGACTGCTTGAAAATAAATTTGTTGTTGGCTGCTTTCAATAAAATTTGCTAAAATATTACCAAATATTGCTCCCATACATAATTATAATATACCATGCAGTATTTGTCACTAACATGAGTAATAAAAGCTCTAAACTCAACTTCGATGTGACACCAAAATAATTCTAAGAAACAAAACTTTCCAGGAATTTACAAAACAATTAAGTTAAATTTACTCAAGACAAATTAGTTACTAGAAAATACATGTATACAATACCGATTCCAGGAAAACAATATAAACATGTTATAATTGCCTTTATCATTACAATACCTAAAATAGTCGAAAATACAAGAGGAAATTTATTTTAACCAAAATCAATTCCAGGAAATAATATAAACATGTTATAATTTCCTTTATCATTACAATACCTAAAATAGTCGAAAATACAAGAGGAAATTTATATTTACCTAATACAGTTATAATCCAGAAATAATTTTCCCAATAGAAAGCCACAACAAAGTCAGTTATCAGAGAGTTATACTACTATAGATATTGTGTCCTGGTTATATCTTGGATGTCATACTATATATTCCATTGATAGAATGAACCAATGTTCAGTTCTCTATATAACTTGACTCATGCCACAGCTCATACTGTCAGCAAACCACACTACACACACACGCTGTATTTCCACAGCAATTTTCCAATGATCTGCTTAAGTTGACAATTCTTACAGTCTATAGTAATAGTACCAGACATATGATGAGTCGTCCCATCAGCCTCACCCACATTAGACACATATCGCACCCAAACCCAGACATCATTTATGTACAGTCTGTCCGAAACCAAAAAATTAAAATCAACTTTTAAATTAAAAGCTCTATATTTGGATTTAATAGAATATATACACCTTTAATAATGTTCTGGTACACTGTACAGGACACAGTCCCTATCAATACTCTTACAGTGCAAGCAAGGCGGGAAAATTTGGAATAAACCACATGGGTGGAAAAATCAAGTGTGTACGATTTATCAGTGTTATATTAGTATACGATTGACTGTATGCGTTCATTGAAGTAATCAATTTTGCGGGAAAATTTGGAATAAGCCACATAGGTGCAAAATTCAAGCATGTACGATTTATCCGTGTTATTTCTAAATTAGTATACAATTGACTGCATGTATGTGTTTATTTAAGTTATGTTATGTTATGTGTCAAATTTTGTGACAGTAGACCTGACAATCCAATCAAATTGTTTATAAACATCACATCCTCCTGGGCACACTGTCATACTCTCACTGGCATGACTATATATCTCTGACTCAGTATTCAATCAGTCAATCAATGACTGTCTTCCTCTTATACGTTTATCCTGATAAATCCTCTAATATAAGGAACTGATATTCTGAGGCATGACAGAGACATGCTTAAGCAGCTATAAATACCAGTGGTGTATATGCAGTGTATGTGTCGTATAGTTAGGTGAAATTGACACAAACCTGACCATTAGATTATCATAATATTAAAAGTTGATAATTTTATTACATTCTTCCGATATAGCTCTTATAATACACTAAGTAAATTAATAACCTCGGTTGTATGATTTCACAGTAGGGGAGTAGATGTATCACGAAGACCCTCGGGATGTAATACATACACACATTCGTATTACCGATATCGCATGAAATGGGTTTTTTTACCAAAACCATGAAATTTCATCCAATCAAAATTAAATGATTTTACAACATTTATAATTTAGACAAAATCATGGAGGTAATTTTTTGTTCATATTTCACTCTGTAAATTAACACAATTATAATTATGCAATGGTGATCAATCAAACCAAAGTTTATTTCTTCAATAGCGGTTATACATACAGAGAAGTGTTCATTTTTACATAATAATTCAAGTTTTTATAGACATTCTATCACAATTAGTGTGAAGTCATCAAAAGATTTTATTATCACAATGATGCACACATTATGTCATCCATCCATCAGGAACAGCGTTCACATCAATGCATTTATAAAACATGAAACAATATAATGTAAAATCATTTATTTTTGTGGGAGATAAAATTTAGAGGATTTCATGGTTCATATTCGACCACAAAATCAAATCCTATCAAACAATATTCTTTACCCTTGTATTTATTACCTGAAATGCAAAATCCACAAAATTACGTCCCATCGAAATGGTCTTTTTTACCAAAACCATGCAATTTCATCCCATCGAAATTAAATGACTTTGCAGCAGCTTTTTCTATAGATCTTCTCAGTCTTCTCAGCAAATTACTAGAAGTGACAATGCTGTGTAAGGCCACATTCAGGCCCTATAGCCCTCACCTCAAGACATGCAGTAAGACAGAATCAGTTACTTTTTGTTATGATATGACAAAAACATTTACCCCTAAATAGGGTTTTCTGGATATAGCCAGGCCCGGTGATTATATACAATGTACAACCATATACAATATAAAGCCATGAAAGTGTAAGCCAAGAATTTACTCAGCCCTGTCTGTGATATTACTAGATAACTTCTTATACCATCTAAGATAAATGTCTGCCTTTAATTGCAAACTGTTCATCGAGTATTTATATCCTAAAAGCCAAATACCTACAGTATCTCAGACTGAAAAATGTCATCCAGTTCAGCATAGCAATCAAACAATTGTCTCTTTATCCCCAACAAAGTTAAGAAACTGGTTTCTATCATGAGATATTTTCCGAGGAAAGCTGCATAGTACTAGATGTCCACTTAGATCTATTGAGTGAAAGTAATGTAATAGAGGACTTGATGAGCTGTGGAATCATGATGGCATAATAAATGACTGTATTAAAAATACAACCGGGAAACACGTCAATCAAAATGGTCAACTCAAATATGACCCAAACCGACAACGAAAATATAAGCAAAATGGACAACCAAAATATAACCAAGAATGTTAACCAAAATGGACAACCAAAACATAACCGAGAATGTTAACCAAAATGGACAACCAAAATATAAGCAAGAATGTTAACCAAAATGGACAACCAAAATACAACCAAGAATGTTAACCAAAATGGACAACCAAAATATAACCAAGAATGTTAACCAAAATGGACAACAAAAATATAACCGAGCATGTTAACCAAAATGGACAACCAAAATATAATGCACACATACTTTCACAAAAAAAACTAGGCTTCATGTAACATAACCTAATATTGACAAAATCATGCTATATTAAAACTAGTTCATTTTAAACTCTGACAAATATTAGAAGTCCTTCAAAGTCACATTTTCGGTCATTAAATGATGTTCAAGTATAGACTTAGTGCAAAATCATACCAGTCACTGACTAACTGACAATAAATTTCAGTGAAATTACCGTAGGCACCATGTTTTAACAGATCATAAAGTTTCGGTAAGTAGCAAAAACGAAGGTCTCTTCCTTCCTCGTGAAGGGAAACACAGCATATAAAGCAAATAATTAAAGCAAAATGTCAGTCTCTACTGGATAATAAATTTACATTTAACAATTTAGAGCAGTGAACTAGAACTCTGAGTTTTAAGCCTCCTTTGAGGATGCTATCCCAGCAAGGTTGTTATATGTTAAAAAATATAAATGTGCTCCTAAATTATTATTTATTTCTTTATGATTAATTTGTTTATTTACTGTAAAATCATAAATTTAGTGGATTTTGTGGTTCACCTTCAACCATTTTATCAAATCCGTTGAACAAAATTTTTTATCCTTGTACATATTACCTGAAATGCAAAGCCCATGAATTAACGTCCCATCGAATTGGCCTTTTTTACCAAAACCACAAAATTAGTGCCGTCAACATTAAATGATTTTACCATACACATGTTTATATTTTATTTTTAAACTTCTTGAAACTATACTGAATAAACTCTTTTTGAATACATTTTTAGATGACAAAAAAGGGGACAAGTCAAGGTTAAACTACCACACTATCATGAAGCTGGTACCATATATGCAGGAGCTGCAAATATTGGCTTTGTTTTGAGGTAATGTTGCTCAGCATAGGTCAGACCTTTTTCTGTTCATTTTGGGAAGGGGCCTTAGCCTCTAAATCTTGATATAATAATGGTGTATTTTGGGAAAAAAGTAGGTATAACTTTGGATTTTTGGGAAAACAGCATGATTAAAAAAAATCCAACTGAAAAGGGGCATTTTACAGGAGAAAAACCACGGTAGGTAAAAAAAAAAATGTTAATAGTAAGTTTCGGCTTGGGGAAATTTTGAATATGAGGTTACAGAGATGGTATTGTTCTACAAAACTGCATCAAAAGGGATATATTAATATATTCCATGGAGATGAATTAACAAATTAATGAAAAATAACCATTAAACTTTCAGTATTCGGTCAAAATCCCAGTGAGTTCTCGTTGAAAGTCACTGAACAATATTAGCATATTTGACAGACAGAGAAAGTCTAACATTTACACCCTAAGTGAATCCATATAATCATTTATCTCTCAGCTCTAAATGAAGTAAATGTTTAATCAAATACTAGAACCAATGAATTTTATGGTAATCTTGATCATTTCTCTGATCCTGAGTCTAAGATAATAAGGTAGCTTTGGCAGTTATCTCAAGCCAGTCAGTATATCATGACCTGATAGAGCATCATGAGCTTGGTGTCTGTCACACTTTCCACACAGTCAGTATATCATGACCTGATAAGAGCATCATGAGCACGGTGTCTGTCACACTTTCCACACGGTCAGTATATCATGACCTGATAAGAGCATCATGAGCACGGTGTCTGTCACACTTTCCACACAGTCAGTATATCATGACCTGATAGAGCATCATGAGCTCGGTGTCTGTCACACTTTCCACACAGTCAGTATATCATGACCTAATAGAGTATCATGAGCTTGGTGTCTGTCACACTTTCCACACAGTCAGTATATCATGACCTGATAAGAGCATCATGAGCACGGTGTCTGTCACACTTTCCACACAGTCAGTATATCATGACCTGATAGAGCATCATGAGCTCGGTGTCTGTCACACTTTCCACAGTCAGTATATCATGACCTGATAGAGCATCATGAGCTTGGTGTCTGTCACACTTTCCACACAGTCAGTATATCATGACCTGATAGAGCATCATGAGCTCGGTGTCTGTCACACTTTCCACACAGTCAGTATATCATGACCTGATAGGGCATCATGAGCTTGGTGTCTGTCACACTTTCCACACAGTCAGTATATCATGACCTGACAGAGCATCATGAGCTTGGTGTCTGTCACACTTTCCACAGTCAGTATATCATGACCTGATAGAGCATCATGAGCTTGGTGTCTGTCACACTTTCCACAGTCAGTATATCATGACCTGATAGAGCATCATGAGCTTGGTGTCTGCCACACTTTCCACACAGTCAGTATATCATGACCTATTAGAGCATCATGAGCTCGGCGTCTGTCACACTTTCCACACAGTCAGTATATCATGACCTGATAGAGCATCATGAGCTCGGTGTCTGTCACACTTTCCTCACAGTCAGTATATCATGACCTATTAGAGCATCATGAGCACGGTGTCTGTCACACTTTCCACACAGTCAGTATATCATGACATGATAGAGCATCATAAGCTTGGTGTCTGTCACACTTTCCACACAGTCAGTATATCATGACCTAATAGAGCATCATGAGCTTGGTGTCTGTCACACTTTCCACACAGTCAGTATATCATGACCTGATAGAGCATCATGAGCTTGGTGTCTGTCACACTTTCCACACAGTCAGTATATCGTAACCTATTAGAGCATCATGAGCTTGTGTCTGTCACACTTTCCACAGTCAGTATATCATGACCTATTAGAGCATCATGAGCTTGGTGTCTGTCACACCTTCCACACAGTCAGTATATCATAACCTAATAGAGCATCATGAGCTCGGTGTCTGTCACACTTTCCACACAGTCAGTATATCATAACCTATTAGAGCATCATGAGCTCAGTGTCTGTCACAATTTCCACAGTCAGTATATCATAACCTAATAGAGCATCATGAGCTCGGTGTCTGTCACACCTTCCACACAGTCAGTATATCATGACCTAATAGAGCATCATGAGCCTGGTGTCTGTCACACTTTCCACACAGTCAGTATATCATGACCTAATACAGCATCATTAGCTCGGTGTCTGTCACACTTTCCACACAGTCAGTATATCATGACCTAATAGAGCATCATGAGATTGGTGTCTGTCACACTTTCTACACAGTCAGTATATCATGACCTAATAGAGCATCATGAGCTTGGTGTCTGTCACACTTTCCACACAGTCAGTATATCATGACCTAATACAGCATCATGAGCCTGGTGTCTGTCACACTTTCCACACAGTCAGTATATCATGACCTGATAGAGCATCATGAGCATGGTGTCTGTCACACTTTCCACACAGTCAGTATATCATGACCTGATAGAGCATCATGAGCTCTGTGTCTGTCACACTTTCCACAGTCAGTATATCATGACCTGATAGAGCATCATGAGCTCGGTGTCTGTCACACTTTCCACACAGTCAGTATATCATAACCTAATAGAGCATCATGAGATTGGTGTCTGTCACACTTTCTACACAGTCAGTATATCATGACCTGATAAGAGCATCATGAGCTTGGTGTCTGTCACACTTTCCACGCAGTCAGTATATCATGACCTAATAGAGCATCATGAGCTTGGTGTCTGTCACACTTTCCACACAGTCAGTATATCATGACCTGATAAGAGCATCATGAGCTTGGTGTCTGTCACACTTTCCACACAGTCAGTATATCATGACCTAATAGAGTATCATGAGCCTGGTGTCTGTCACACTTTCCACACAGTCAGTATATCATGACCTGATAAGAGCATCATGAGCTCGGTGTCTGTCACACTTTCCACACAGTCAGTATATAATGACCTAATACAGCATCATTAGCTCGGTGTCTGTCACACTTTCCACACAGTCAGAATATCATGACCTATTAGAGCATCATGAGCTTGGTGTCTGTCACACTTTCCACAAAGTCAGTATATCATGACCTGATAGAGCATCATGTGCTCGGTGTCTGAGTGTCACACTTTCCACACAGTCAGTATATCATAACCTATAAGAGCATCATGAGCTTGGTGTCTGTCACACCTTCCACACAGTCAGTATAATATGACCTGATAGGGCATCATGAGCTTGGTGTCTGTCACACTTTCCACACAGTCAGTATATCATGACCTGACAGAGCATCATGAGCTTGGTGTCTGTCACACTTTCCACAGTCAGTATATCATGACCTGATAGAGCATCATGAGCTTGGTGTCTGTCACACTTTCCACAGTCAGTATATCATGACCTGATAGAGCATCATGAGCTTGGTGTCTGTCACACCTTCCACACAGTCAGTATATCATGACCTATAAGAGCATCATGAGCTCGGTGTCTGTCACACTTTCCACAGTCAGTATATCATGACCTGATAGAGCATCATAAGCTCGGTGTCTGTCACACTTTCCACAGTCAGTATATCATGACCTATTAGAGCATCATGAGCTTGGTGTCTGTCACACTTTCCACAGTCAGTATATCATGACCTATTAGAGCATCATGAGCTTGGTGTCTGTCACACTTTCCACAGTCAGTATATCATGACCTATTAGAGCATCATGAGCTTGGTGTCTGTCACACTTTCCACAGTCAGTATATCATGACCTATTAGAGCATCATGAGCTCGGTGTCTGTCACACTTTCCACAAAGTCAGTATATCATGACCTGATAGAGCATCATGAGCTTGGTGTCTGTCACACTTTCTACACAGTCAGTATATCATGACCTGATAGAGCATCATGAGTTCGGTGTCTGTCACACTTTCCACAGTCAGTATATCATGACCTGATAGAGCATCATGAGCTCGGTGTCTGTCACACTTTCCACACAGTCAGTATATTATGACCTGATAGAGCATCATGAGCTTGGTGTCTGTCACACTTTCCACAGTCAGTATATCATGACCTGATAGAGCATCATGAGCTTGGTGTCTGTCACACTTTCCACAGTCAGTATATCATGACCTGATAGAGCATCATGAGCTTGGTGTCTGTCACACTTTCCACAGTCAGTATATCATGACCTGATAGAGCATCATGAGCTTGGTGTCTGTCAAACTTTCCACAGTCAGTATATCATGACCTATTAGAGCATCATGAGCTCGGTGTCTGTCACACTTTCCACACAGTCAGTATATCATGACCTATTAGAGCATCATTAGCTTGGTGTCTGTCACACTTTCCACAGTCAGTATATCATGACCTATTAGAGCATCATGAGCTTGTGTCTGTCACACTTTCCACACAGTCAGTATATCATGACCTGATAGAGCATCATGAGCACAGTGTCTGTCACACTTTCCACAGTCAGTATATCATGACCTATTAGAGCATCATGAGCTTGGTGTCTGTCACACTTTCCACAGTCAGTATATCATGACCTATTAGAGCATCATGAGCTTGGTGTCTGTCACACTTTCCACACAGTCAGTATATCATGACCTGATAGAGCATCATGAGCTTGGTGTCTGTGACACTTTCCACACAGTCAGTATATCATGACCTGATAGAGCATCATGAGCTCGGTGTCTGTCACACTTTCCACACAGTCAGTATATCATGACCTGATAGAGCATCATGAGCTCGGTGTCTGTCACACATTCCACACAGTCAGTATATCATGACCTGATAGAGCATCATGAGCTTGGTGTCTGTCACACTTTCCACACAGTCAGTATATCATGACCTAATACTGCATCATTAGCTCGGTGTCTGTCACACTTTCCACACAGTCAGTATATCATGACCTAATAGAGCATCATGAGATTGGTGTCTGTCACACTTTCTACACAGTCAGTATATCATGACCTGATAAGAGCATCATGAGCTTGGTGTCTGTCACACTTTCCACACAGTCAGTATATCATGACCTAAAAGAGCATCATGAGCTTGGTGTCTGTCACACTTTCCACACAGTCAGTATATCATGACCTGATAAGAGCATCATGAGCTCGGTGTCTGTCACACTTTCCACAGAGTCAGTATATCATGACCTAATAGAGCATCATAAGCTTGGTGTCTGTCACACTTTCCACACAGTCAGTATATCATGACCTGATAGAGCATCATAAGCTTGGTGTCTGTCACACTTTCCACAGTCAGTATATCATGACCTAATAGAGCATCATAAGCTTGGTGTCTGTCACACTTTCCACACAGTCAGTATATCATGACATATTAGAGCATCATGAGCTTGGTGTCTGTCACACTTTCCACACAGTCAGTATATCATGACCTGATAGAGCATCATGAGCTTGGTGTCTGTCACACTTTCCACAGTCAGTATATCATGACCTATTAGAGCATCATGAGCTCGGTGTCTGTCACACGTTCTACAGTCAGTATATCATAACCTAATAGAGCATCATGAGATAGGTGTCTGTCACACTTTCCACACAGTCAGTATATCATGACCTGATAGAGCATCATGAGCTCGGTGTCTGTCACACTTTCCACACAGTCAGTATATCATGACCTGATAGAGCATCATGAGCTCGGTGTCTGTCACACTTTCCACACAGTCAGTATATCATGACCTGATAGAGCATCATTAGCTTGGTGTCTGTCACACTTTCCACACAGTCAGTATATCATGACCTATTAGAGCATCATGAGCTTGGTGTCTGTCACACTTTCCACAGTCAGTATATCATGACCTAATAGAGCATCATAAGCTTGGTGTCTGTCACACTTTCCACACAGTCAGTATATCATGACCTGATAGAGCATCATAAGCTTGGTGTCTGTCACACTTTCCACAGTCAGTATATCATGACCTAATAGAGCATCATAAGCTTGGTGTCTGTCACACTTTCCACACAGTCAGTATAATATGACCTGATAGGGCATCATGAGCTTGGTGTCTGTCACACTTTCCACACAGTCAGTATATCATGACCTGACAGAGCATCATGAGCTTGGTGTCTGTCACACTTTCCACAGTCAGTATATCATGACCTGATAGAGCATCATGAGCTTGGTGTCTGTCACACTTTCCACAGTCAGTATATCATGACCTGATAGAGCATCATGAGCTTGGTGTCTGCCACACTTTCCACACAGTCAGTATATCATGACCTATTAGAGCATCATGAGCTCGGCGTCTGTCACACTTTCCACACAGTCAGTATATCATGACCTGATAGAGCATCATGAGCTCGGTGTCTGTCACACTTTCCTCACAGTCAGTATATCATGACCTATTAGAGCATCATGAGCACGGTGTCTGTCACACTTTCCACACAGTCAGTATATCATGACATGATAGAGCATCATAAGCTTGGTGTCTGTCACACTTTCCACACAGTCAGTATATCATGACCTAATAGAGCATCATGAGCTTGGTGTCTGTCACACTTTCCACACAGTCAGTATATCATGACCTGATAGAGCATCATGAGCTTGGTGTCTGTCACACTTTCCACACAGTCAGTATATCATAACCTATTAGAGCATCATGAGCTTGTGTCTGTCACACTTTCCACAGTCAGTATATCATGACCTATTAGAGCATCATGAGCTTGGTGTCTGTCACACCTTCCACACAGTCAGTATATCATAACCTAATAGAGCATCATGAGCTCGGTGTCTGTCACACTTTCCACACAGTCAGTATATCATAACCTATTAGAGCATCATGAGCTCAGTGTCTGTCACAATTTCCACAGTCAGTATATCATAACCTAATAGAGCATCATGAGCTCGGTGTCTGTCACACCTTCCACAGTCAGTATATCATGACCTATTAGAGCATCATGAGCTTGGTGTCTGTCACACTTTCCACAGTCAGTATATCATGACCTATTAGAGCATCATGAGCTTGGTGTCTGTCACACTTTCCACAGTCAGTATATCATGACCTATTAGAGCATCATGAGCTTGGTGTCTGTCACACTTTCCACACAGTCAGTATATCATGACCTAATAGAGCATCATGAGCCTGGTGTCTGTCACACTTTCCACACAGTCAGTATATCATGACCTAATACAGCATCATTAGCTCGGTGTCTGTCACACTTTCCACACAGTCAGTATATCATGACCTAATAGAGCATCATGAGATTGGTGTCTGTCACACTTTCTACACAGTCAGTATATCATGACCTAATAGAGCATCATGAGCTTGGTGTCTGTCACACTTTCCACACAGTCAGTATATCATGACCTAATACAGCATCATGAGCCTGGTGTCTGTCACACTTTCCACAGTCAGTATATCATGACCTGATAGAGCATCATGAGCTTGGTGTCTGTCAAACTTTCCACAGTCAGTATATCATGACCTATTAGAGCATCATGAGCTCGGTGTCTGTCACACTTTCCACAGTCAGTATATCATGACCTATTAGAGCATCATGAGCTTGTGTCTGTCACACTTTCCACACAGTCAGTATATCATGACCTGATAGAGCATCATGAGCACAGTGTCTGTCACACTTTCCACAGTCAGTATATCATGACCTATTAGAGCATCATGAGCTTGGTGTCTGTCACACTTTCCACAGTCAGTATATCATGACCTATTAGAGCATCATGAGCTTGGTGTCTGTCACACTTTCCACACAGTCAGTATATCATGACCTGATAGAGCATCATGAGCTTGGTGTCTGTGACACTTTCCACACAGTCAGTATATCATGACCTGATAGAGCATCATGAGCTCGGTGTCTGTCACACTTTCCACACAGTCAGTATATCATGACCTGATAGAGCATCATGAGCTCGGTGTCTGTCACACATTCCACACAGTCAGTATATCATGACCTGATAGAGCATCATGAGCTTGGTGTCTGTCACACTTTCCACACAGTCAGTATATCATGACCTAATACTGCATCATTAGCTCGGTGTCTGTCACACTTTCCACACAGTCAGTATATCATGACCTAATAGAGCATCATGAGATTGGTGTCTGTCACACTTTCTACACAGTCAGTATATCATGACCTGATAAGAGCATCATGAGCTTGGTGTCTGTCACACTTTCCACACAGTCAGTATATCATGACCTAAAAGAGCATCATGAGCTTGGTGTCTGTCACACTTTCCACACAGTCAGTATATCATGACCTGATAAGAGCATCATGAGCTCGGTGTCTGTCACACTTTCCACAGAGTCAGTATATCATGACCTAATACAGCATCATTAGCTCGGTGTCTGTCACACTTTCCACACAGTCAGTATATCATGACCTGATAGAGCATCATGAGCTTGGTGTCTGTCACACTTTCCACACAGTCAGTATATCATGACCTATTAGAGCATCATGAGCTTGGTGTCTGTCACACTTTCCACAGTCAGTATATCATGACCTAATAGAGCATCATAAGCTTGGTGTCTGTCACACTTTCCACACAGTCAGTATATCATGACCTGATAGAGCATCATAAGCTTGGTGTCTGTCACACTTTCCACAGTCAGTATATCATGACCTAATAGAGCATCATAAGCTTGGTGTCTGTCACACTTTCCACACAGTCAGTATATCATGACATATTAGAGCATCATGAGCTTGGTGTCTGTCACACTTTCCACACAGTCAGTATATCATGACCTGATAGAGCATCATGAGCTTGGTGTCTGTCACACTTTCCACAGTCAGTATATCATGACCTATTAGAGCATCATGAGCTCGGTGTCTGTCACACGTTCTACAGTCAGTATATCATAACCTAATAGAGCATCATGAGATAGGTGTCTGTCACACTTTCCACACAGTCAGTATATCATGACCTGATAGAGCATCATGAGCTCGGTGTCTGTCACACTTTCCACACAGTCAGTATATCATGACCTGATAGAGCATCATGAGCTCGGTGTCTGTCACACTTTCCACACAGTCAGTATATCATGACCTGATAGAGCATCATTAGCTTGGTGTCTGTCACACTTTCCACACAGTCAGTATATCATGACCTATTAGAGCATCATGAGCTTGGTGTCTGTCACACTTTCCACAGTCAGTATATCATGACCTAATAGAGCATCATAAGCTTGGTGTCTGTCACACTTTCCACACAGTCAGTATATCATGACCTGATAGAGCATCATAAGCTTGGTGTCTGTCACACTTTCCACAGTCAGTATATCATGACCTAATAGAGCATCATAAGCTTGGTGTCTGTCACACTTTCCACACAGTCAGTATAATATGACCTGATAGGGCATCATGAGCTTGGTGTCTGTCACACTTTCCACACAGTCAGTATATCATGACCTGACAGAGCATCATGAGCTTGGTGTCTGTCACACTTTCCACAGTCAGTATATCATGACCTGATAGAGCATCATGAGCTTGGTGTCTGTCACACTTTCCACAGTCAGTATATCATGACCTGATAGAGCATCATGAGCTTGGTGTCTGCCACACTTTCCACACAGTCAGTATATCATGACCTATTAGAGCATCATGAGCTCGGCGTCTGTCACACTTTCCACACAGTCAGTATATCATGACCTGATAGAGCATCATGAGCTCGGTGTCTGTCACACTTTCCTCACAGTCAGTATATCATGACCTATTAGAGCATCATGAGCACGGTGTCTGTCACACTTTCCACACAGTCAGTATATCATGACATGATAGAGCATCATAAGCTTGGTGTCTGTCACACTTTCCACACAGTCAGTATATCATGACCTAATAGAGCATCATGAGCTTGGTGTCTGTCACACTTTCCACACAGTCAGTATATCATGACCTGATAGAGCATCATGAGCTTGGTGTCTGTCACACTTTCCACACAGTCAGTATATCATAACCTATTAGAGCATCATGAGCTTGTGTCTGTCACACTTTCCACAGTCAGTATATCATGACCTATTAGAGCATCATGAGCTTGGTGTCTGTCACACCTTCCACACAGTCAGTATATCATAACCTAATAGAGCATCATGAGCTCGGTGTCTGTCACACTTTCCACACAGTCAGTATATCATAACCTATTAGAGCATCATGAGCTCAGTGTCTGTCACAATTTCCACAGTCAGTATATCATAACCTAATAGAGCATCATGAGCTCGGTGTCTGTCACACCTTCCACACAGTCAGTATATCATGACCTAATAGAGCATCATGAGCCTGGTGTCTGTCACACTTTCCACACAGTCAGTATATCATGACCTAATACAGCATCATTAGCTCGGTGTCTGTCACACTTTCCACACAGTCAGTATATCATGACCTAATAGAGCATCATGAGATTGGTGTCTGTCACACTTTCTACACAGTCAGTATATCATGACCTAATAGAGCATCATGAGCTTGGTGTCTGTCACACTTTCCACACAGTCAGTATATCATGACCTAATACAGCATCATGAGCCTGGTGTCTGTCACACTTTCCACACAGTCAGTATATCATGACCTGATAGAGCATCATGAGCATGGTGTCTGTCACACTTTCCACACAGTCAGTATATCATGACCTGATAGAGCATCATGAGCTCTGTGTCTGTCACACTTTCCACAGTCAGTATATCATGACCTGATAGAGCATCATGAGCTCGGTGTCTGTCACACTTTCCACACAGTCAGTATATCATAACCTAATAGAGCATCATGAGATTGGTGTCTGTCACACTTTCTACACAGTCAGTATATCATGACCTGATAAGAGCATCATGAGCTTGGTGTCTGTCACACTTTCCACGCAGTCAGTATATCATGACCTAATAGAGCATCATGAGCTTGGTGTCTGTCACACTTTCCACACAGTCAGTATATCATGACCTGATAAGAGCATCATGAGCTTGGTGTCTGTCACACTTTCCACGCAGTCAGTATATCATGACCTAATAGAGCATCATGAGCTTGGTGTCTGTCACACTTTCCACACAGTCAGTATATCATGACCTGATAAGAGCATCATGAGCTTGGTGTCTGTCACACTTTCCACACAGTCAGTATATCATGACCTAATAGAGTATCATGAGCCTGGTGTCTGTCACACTTTCCACACAGTCAGTATATCATGACCTGATAAGAGCATCATGAGCTCGGTGTCTGTCACACTTTCCACACAGTCAGTATATAATGACCTAATACAGCATCATTAGCTCGGTGTCTGTCACACTTTCCACACAGTCAGAATATCATGACCTATTAGAGCATCATGAGCTTGGTGTCTGTCACACTTTCCACAGTCAGTATATCATGACCTATTAGAGCATCATGAGCTTGGTGTCTGTAACACTGTCCACACAGTCAGTATATCATGACCTATTAGAGCATCATGAGCTTGGTGTCTGTCACACTTTCCACACAGTCAGTATATCATGACCTGATAGAGCATCATGAGTTCGGTGTCTGTCACACTTTCCACAGTCAGTATATCATGACCTGATAGAGCATCATGAGCTCGGTGTCTGTCACACTTTCCACACAGTCAGTATATTATGACCTGATAGAGCATCATGAGCTTGGTGTCTGTCACACTTTCCACAGTCAGTATATCATGACCTGATAGAGCATCATGAGCTCGGTGTCTGTCACACTTTCCACACAGTCAGTATATTATGACCTGATAGAGCATCATGAGCTCGGTGTCTGTCACACTTTCCACACAGTCAGTATATCATGACCTGATAGAGCATCATGAGCTCGGTGTCTGTCACACTTTCCACAGTCAGTATATCATGACCTATTAGAGCATCATGAGCTTGGTGTCTGTCACACTTTCCACAGTCAGTATATCATGACCTATTAGAGCATCATGAGCTTGGTGTCTGTCACACTTTCCACAGTCAGTATATCATGACCTATTAGAGCATCATGAGCTTGGTGTCTGTCACACTTTCCACAGTCAGTATATCATGACCTATTAGAGCATCATGAGCTCGGTGTCTGTCACACTTTCCACAAAGTCAGTATATCATGACCTGATAGAGCATCATGAGCTTGGTGTCTGTCACACTTTCTACACAGTCAGTATATCATGACCTGATAGAGCATCATGAGTTCGGTGTCTGTCACACTTTCCACAGTCAGTATATCATGACCTGATAGAGCATCATGAGCTCGGTGTCTGTCACACTTTCCACACAGTCAGTATATTATGACCTGATAGAGCATCATGAGCTTGGTGTCTGTCACACTTTCCACAGTCAGTATATCATGACCTGATAGAGCATCATGAGCTTGGTGTCTGTCACACTTTCCACAGTCAGTATATCATGACCTATTAGAGCATCATGAGCTTGGTGTCTGTCACACTTTCCACAGTCAGTATATCATGACCTATTAGAGCATCATGAGCTTGGTGTCTGTCACACTTTCCACACAGTCAGTATATCATGACCTGATAGAGCATCATGAGCTTGGTGTCTGTGACACTTTCCACACAGTCAGTATATCATGACCTGATAGAGCATCATGAGCTCGGTGTCTGTCACACTTTCCACACAGTCAGTATATCATGACCTGATAGAGCATCATGAGCTCGGTGTCTGTCACACATTCCACACAGTCAGTATATCATGACCTGATAGAGCATCATGAGCTTGGTGTCTGTCACACTTTCCACACAGTCAGTATATCATGACCTAATACTGCATCATTAGCTCGGTGTCTGTCACACTTTCCACACAGTCAGTATATCATGACCTAATAGAGCATCATGAGATTGGTGTCTGTCACACTTTCTACACAGTCAGTATATCATGACCTGATAAGAGCATCATGAGCTTGGTGTCTGTCACACTTTCCACACAGTCAGTATATCATGACCTAAAAGAGCATCATGAGCTTGGTGTCTGTCACACTTTCCACACAGTCAGTATATCATGACCTGATAAGAGCATCATGAGCTCGGTGTCTGTCACACTTTCCACAGAGTCAGTATATCATGACCTAATACAGCATCATTAGCTCGGTGTCTGTCACACTTTCCACACAGTCAGTATATCATGACCTGATAGAGCATCATGAGCTTGGTGTCTGTCACACTTTCCACACAGTCAGTATATCATGACCTATTAGAGCATCATGAGCTTGGTGTCTGTCACACTTTCCACAGTCAGTATATCATGACCTAATAGAGCATCATAAGCTTGGTGTCTGTCACACTTTCCACACAGTCAGTATATCATGACCTGATAGAGCATCATAAGCTTGGTGTCTGTCACACTTTCCACAGTCAGTATATCATGACCTAATAGAGCATCATAAGCTTGGTGTCTGTCACACTTTCCACACAGTCAGTATATCATGACATATTAGAGCATCATGAGCTTGGTGTCTGTCACACTATCCACACAGTCAGTATATCATGACCTGATAGAGCATCATGAGCTTGGTGTCTGTCACACTTTCCACAGTCAGTATATCATGACCTATTAGAGCATCATGAGCTCGGTGTCTGTCACACGTTCTACAGTCAGTATATCATAACCTAATAGAGCATCATGAGATAGGTGTCTGTCACACTTTCCACACAGTCAGTATATCATGACCTGATAGAGCATCATGAGCTCGGTGTCTGTCACACTTTCCACACAGTCAGTATATCATGACCTGATAGAGCATCATGAGCTTGGTGTCTGTCACACTTTCCACACAGTCAGTATATCATGACCTGATAGAGCATCATTAGCTTGGTGTCTGTCACACTTTCCACACAGTCAGTATATCATGACCTATTAGAGCATCATGAGCTTGGTGTCTGTCACACTTTCCACAGTCAGTATATCATGACCTAATAGAGCATCATAAGCTTGGTGTCTGTCACACTTTCCACACAGTCAGTATATCATGACCTGATAGAGCATCATAAGCTTGGTGTCTGTCACACTTTCCACAGTCAGTATATCATGACCTAATAGAGCATCATAAGCTTGGTGTCTGTCACACTTTCCACACAGTCAGTATATCATGACCTATTAGAGCATCATGAGCTTGGTGTCTGTCACACTTTCCACACAGTCAGTATATCATGACCTGATAGAGCATCATGAGCTTGGTGTCTGTCACACTTTCCACACAGTCAGTATATCATGACCTGATAGAGCATCATGAGCTTGGTGTCTGTCACACTTTCCACACAGTCAGTATATCATGACCTGATAGAGCATCATGTGCTCGGTGTCTGAGTGTCACACTTTCCACACAGTCAGTATATCATGACCTGATAGAGCATCATGAGCTCGGTGTCACACTGTGCACACAGCTTCTGTACCAGCAGATTTAACTTTACATTTAAAAACCACAAGACCATACCACAGGTAACTGCATCATTGAAAACGAAAAAAAAAATTTAATTTATATTTTTCAACAATTTTTTTTTTCGTTTTCAATGATACAGTTACCTGTGGGCCATACTGCATAACTGTTCATTTTATAGTATATTCACAGAAAATTGTATTTTTTCGTTGATCTTGATATCGATTTTACAGGTCTTTAACACGTGTAAAACAGGTCTTTATTTGGAACAGGAACTACAATGCCATACTTCATTACTGTTCATTATTTAGTATATTCACAGAAAATTTCATGATTTCATTAACCCTGAGGATTATATTTAAACACAACCACGAAATTTACTCCCCTCTTGATAAACTGACCCCTAAAATATGTAACATTATCAGATTCTGTTTTTTCATTTCCAATACTGTATAATTTATAAATCAACTAAATTATGACATCACAAAATCACAATTATGACATCACAAAATCGCAATTTTCAACCAAAAAATCTTGAAAACCTTGAACTTACAATATTGGCTAACTTTACAGTATATGTGCAGTAATTTCCTTCCTGATGGTGGTGGACAGTTCTACAGGGAAAATCCTATAGATAGTCCAGTGTCTATTTCTCCAAGATAAGCTAATTAAAAAACAGCTGCAAGGTTAAAGAGACAGTAGCCCTATAGAGTGTGCAATAATTATACCCTTCCAGGAATTGTCAGACGAAATAAGAATTTTTCTTCCCATATATACAGTAATACGAAAAGACTCACTTGGTTCAAATCAAGTTTGTAGTAAGACCTTTTCTTCCAATATATATATACAGTAATACGAAAAGACTACAAATGGTTCAAATCAAGTTTGTAGTAAATAAAACTTAGTACCAAGGATTGGATTGGATTTTATGATGGGATACTTAAAGTTTCTCTCAGCAGTGTGCATTGAGATGCAGACTTCCTTAATATTTTACCAAGATACCAACATGATGCAGCATTAAATTTACTTATACATACTGTATACCATATTACAAATGTTCCATTTGGATCAGAAGTAGGGGTTTTAATGATCCATAAAATTCCCAAAAAGTCAAGGGTTGACCCAAAAGATTTTGGATTGAATCTGTTTAAATCATGGGTATTTTCACTATTATGCCTATTTTTACTCTGTCATGCCCACTGACTTCATTCATAAAGTGTACATTATTTCTGTAAATGTACACTTTTGTGAGACATTTTCTCAGAAAATGATTGGTCAATTTAAGCTTCAAACTATTTAAGATTTGCATAACCACATACACAGTAACTGTATCTATTAAATAATGGTAAAATTTAGTCAAAAATATCAAAATATAACTCTCCATATTCAGAAGCTGATAGAGCTCCTATAGAACTTATCTCCGCTCAGTTCCCCTTGGTAATAAGATTACATAATTTACCCTTTTCACCATGGAGCAGTTTACAATGCATGTCCCAATCAAGGACAGATATCCGAGTCAACAATGTATTCCAATAACCAGAATGGTGATAGTGATCTTGGCGTTACCAATTTTCGAGGGCTGTTTTCAGCTGTTCAGCCACTCAACCACCCTTTGACACTTTAACTTCCCCTGGTCTTTGAGCTACCTAAAGAAACCTACATTTAAGTCTCCCTGGTGAGACTATTTCTCTCCTGTGGGTGTATCTGCGAGCCAACATCGATCTGCAGCGCCCAAGAATAGACACAGCCCTCACAGGTACCAATTTACACCTTGGTGGAGTGGAGCATGTAGGATAATTATTCTTGCTCAGAGAAATTAACCAGTGGTTCAGACAAGGGTTGAACCTGGGATCTTTCTATCCCGAAGCATGCGCTCTACCTCTAAGCAACGGCTCCCCACACAGGAGCCAAAACCGCTATTAGTGGTTTTGGAGATACAGGGACAATTTCATGTATAGACAAGTGTTAGATACTACAGTTCATCAAGTCCCAGTGTGTAACTTCTATCTGACATACAAACCACTTACTTATAATTCTACATAAACATTACCAAATTTAGCGTAGAATTTGTCATACATTTTTATCTTGGTTTAGATTTGTCACTGAAATGGGGCCACGAATCATGTACATAGTCAATCCAACTACTTGCTGTCTCTTATAACACTAATATTGTAGGTTAAACTGGTGGCCTTACAAGGCAAAATTGTGACTGCCAGGTGTCCGTTTCCTAAGCAAAGCGCTACATAGTGCTTTCAAAGGGAGGTAATCCATGCCCTCTATATTCAATTGAACGGGAGGTAACTGAATAAAAGTGCTCGGTAGCGCTTTGCTTAGGCAACGGACATAAGGAGAATGAATAAGATGTCTATGGAATGATGAGTTGAATATTACAAATATTACAAATATTAAAGAAATATTTCACTTTGATACTTTATATTAATTGATGATGCAGTACATACAAAATGACACGTGTTGAATGATTGCAATGATAAATCATTATAGTGGAGTTAGTTTCTGTTTTATTTAAATAATTACAATAATTGAGATTTTGCATGTTTTTTACGATTCACAGCCCTATTAATTGTCATGTTTGGTACAACACTCCCTTCCAAAACCAACCTAACTGTAGAGAAGCATGATTCTGAATATTGGGTTTACATACAAGTGCTGTGTCCATTTTACATGCTCCTCTGTGCCAGACATATCACTCCACAAGGAATCTAACTGTGGAGACTGTATCCATTGCATGCTCCTTTTTACCAGGCTTTGTATGACATTTTCCTTCACAAGGAATCTAACTGTTGGGGAGGCAAGTTTAATGGGCCAAAGACAAGTCCTATATCCATTGCATGCTCCTGTTTTCCAGGCTTTGTATAACATCTTAATCCACAAGGAATCTAACTGTTGGGGAAGCAAGTTTGTTGGGATCACAGACAAGTGCTGTATCCATTTCATGCTCCTTTTTACCCGTCTTTGTATCATACACAGTATGACATCTAACTGTGGGAATCAGACACAGTGCATTGCCTAAATGATACTTGTGGTGCTCTTTTCTGATTCTAAAGGTGCCTCATACAGGCAATTAAGTCATTAATTGGCTGGCCCTTGCAATAGGGGTGACACTATAAACAAAGCCTATACCAATACAAAGTAGGAAGTCCATAACATTTCACAAAATACAAAGACATGGCTTTTTTGTTCATTTTGGGAAAGGGCCTTTAATTTAGCCTCTAAAGTTTGCGAAAAATACTTATGTATTTCCTGATTTGGGAAACAAAAAAGTAGGTATAACTTGGGATTGTTGGGAAAACTGCATGATTTTAAGGAAATTTCCAATTGGGAAGCGCCTTTTACATGCCTCTTGTTATATATTAAGGAGAAAACACCCTGAAAGGCTGTATTCTTAATAATATGAAGGTACTTAGAAAATGCAGAAGGCATTAAACACGGGTGATATATTATGGTGCTATAATTGCACTTATACACTCTACCAAAACAGACTATTTCCAAATCCCTCTAGTGTCAATACGTCTTTGATAAATCTCATACCAAATTAATGAAAATCAAGCTAGACAGTAATCTAAACCCATACATAAAATGGGCAGATATTTGGCTTCTCAATATTAGTAGCAATTTCAAAACATTGGAGACAATAACGGCAGAAAAACAGTTAAGTAATGACTGGAAATTCATTACAAAAACAAGCAGGAAATTTTCCCAATAAGCCGACATAAAAATGATAAAAATCCCCCACACGGAAAATAAAGGAGAAAATATTGATAATAAATAATGTACAGATTGATCAGGGGACCCTGTGATCACCTCATTGATCCTGTGGGTCCAATTAACGGAAATGAGCAGGTGCTAGCTATGGAGAGATAATTGGCCAATATCACAAACAATCTGTTGCTGGTGTCATCCCTAGTATTCACTGGTGAAATATTGAAGGCAATAAGGAGATATTCAAGTATTTTGTTTCACGCTGACACAGGAAGTCACAGGAAGTCTCCAGAAGACCTTAATTGAAAAAAGGTGTCGACTCCACTTGTGATCTGCCTGTAACACACAAGGTGTCGACAATCTAGGAGAAACAATACATAACATGGGGAGTGAGATATGGGACTACAGTCGGGGAAAGTAATAACCGTAGCCTCCACAGAGAAAATTAAGGCAGTCTAAAATATAATTGTTCACCTGATGCCACACTTTTGTCAAGTAACTGAGCAATCTATAGCCAACCAGAAAGTCAGTTCCATCCAAAACAATGCCCCCCGCACACTAAGCATGAAGATAATGATTATAATTATTAAGAATTAATTGCAGCAATTTCCTTGTCAGACTGGAATGCAATAAGAGGTCCCTGCTTCATAAGTGAAATGATGACCACTGATTACCAAATAATATGACAAACTCAAAACATCATACTCAAATCATTTTTTTTTTTAATTTTTTTTTTTTTCGGGCCCACAAGGGTATTTCGGGCCCACAAGGATACTCCAATCATGATTGAAGGCTATTTAGATGCCAATTACCTGTGACCATGGATGAGCATGGCCGTATTAACTATAAAACTTGTTATGGTAGACCATAAGTCATTTACTTGGTCAGGTTATGATGATGACAAAAAAGCCATGTTTTATTTGTATTATTATACCAGGTCTAAGTATTTGGATCCCAATTAGAGATAGTACTTAGACCTTTTTCAGTCAAATATGTCTTGAATACATTAAATGTGTGTTTGTTGGACTATTTAGCGTCAACATATAATTTATTGGTAAAGATAATAACACGCACTGTCATATCCGATTAAGTCAGCAGAGTGCTCTGCCCGCGGGCACTATATGCAATATATTGACCGACTGACATCACATTGAAATAAGAAGGGACTATGCAGATGCGGTATAATATAATTGAATGAACAACGAATACGGTACATACCAATGGTCATATGACTTCACACACACGGGATCACACACTCACGTTTGTGCAATCTGAAATATAAAAAATAAAATATAAATACAATCACGCATTAATTTAATTAAATGTGGTATTGGAATGTCTATTAACTGTCTATTTGACACACATGTATAATAGTCACTGCATTATGTTCTACTACATGGGCCATAATACCCTGCAATCCTGAAAAACAGTTGCAAGAATCATACCTGCCAAGTGTGTTAAATCCCAAATAGCAGTGATAAAGCAAAACATGTCACAAGATGCACTTACATGTGATTTTAAAGGGATTTAAATGCATGCATAAACAAGGAATGTAATAATTCTGTGTTTATTAATATGGGAGAGACAGTCATAAAATGAATCAAATGTACTTGTGTTCTAAGTTAGGTAAACTTGGAAAGCAAGAAATTAACAATGAAAATAGGAGTAACTCCACCTTAATAGGAGTACTTGGCAGGTATGGTTGTAAGTCTGTTTGGAGTATAATTAGCACACACTCCACACCATAATTGAGAGTTCAAACATTGTTATATTGTAAAACCTTTGTGCTCATCAAATTAAGAGTGAACATAACTTTGTCAACTCTTTTAATTTCTTACAAAATAACTTTCTTCTTTTTTCCTTTCCTGTCTTTCTTTTTGTTCCTTCTTTCTTTCCATTCGTTCTTTCTTTCTTACTTTCTAGTGCAGCAATTCCAGATTTCCAGATTATTCGGAAATTATAGGACCCAGAAGATTATTAGTTTTTAATTGTGAAGACATAAAAAGAAAAGTAATTTATTTATTTTAGTGAACAAAATATTATTGAATAGTTGTTGCTACTCCAAGTACTGTCATATTCTTGTGAAAAATTGGACTTAATTAAAAAAAAAAACACTCTATTCAACTAATTTAATGAGAAATTAATTATAACATGTTTTAATTTGTTATCATAAAAAATAATTGGGTCAAAAACACACGAGATTTAATTGTTCCACCGAAATGGCCCCCAACTTAATTATGCTACGATGTCTATATATAGGAACTGTACCTAATTAGCTAACACTGACGGCATAATTTGGTATAATTTAAGAACATTAAATATCTAGTTGAATACATTGTTACATATATCACCACTGTGTACAGTGCCCACCAAAAAGTAGTATACACTTTTTGACAGATGCAGAATTATAATTTGTTAAATTATTACATATCTGTTTGTCAGATGGTCACAAAAATAGTAATTTCTGAAACTACAGTTACTAAAGAAGTCAAAAACGTGATAGAAATCAAGATCAATATATGTCCTGAATGTAACTAATCATGGGGTCTGAGGGGCTGACTTTTCCCTCTTTTTATGACCAAATCTTTCAAGCCAAGCATAAAAACTTAACATTCCACATCTTGGCTGCTAATCAATGTATAATCTTTACACTTAATAAAAAAAAAAATTGTTCCTGGTCTTCAAAAAAATGTTGCTTCTCTATTCTGCAAGAAGTGTTATAATAATAATAATAATAATAATAATAATAATAATGATGATAATGATAATGATAATGATAATGATAATGATAATGATAATGATGATGATGATGATGATAATAATAATAATAATAATAATAATAATAATAATAATAATAATAATAATAATGATAATAATAATGATAATAATAATAATATAATAATAAGACATTATTTAATGAGGAAACTTATTTAACAATATACTTAAGTACTTAAGTAAATGGGGAAATAACCTCTGTATACTTATTTTTGGTGGGCACTGTAAATCATCAACATGTATACAGAATGCAATCTGACATCTAAGCTGCCATAATCAGTCACAAAACATTTAAGAAAATTGAAGCATAAAATTATAATAAATGTACGAGCATACGAGAGATTTGCACCTGAAGTGTGTGTAAATCTCTTCAATGTTTTATTATAAATGTCTATGTGTCAATCGTACATCAGTGTAAAACATAACACATTAATAATAAACTTAATATATTATATACAATTAAATAATTATTATATATGCAAATTCTTAGAAGTTACTGTAGACATACCATAAGTCAGTGTCCTTAAATGAAGTCTTAATGCACTGCACCACCAAATTTTATTTTTTTATTTCTGAGTATATACTCAAAAACTTAATTTACAGTGAGACCATGACATATAGTCTGTTCAAAGTTAAGTGAGAATGGTTATAAACATAAGCTCGTCCATCAGGTAAACTACGTTTATAATCTAGGTTTAACTGGGTGTAACTGAGTTAACTGTTACGTGCCCGCTATTCTTTCGAATGGGAAAGTTCCTTCATTAGTATTACTTACTGTATCAACAATAAATTAATTCAGTAACTAACACCATTGAACTTATTGAATCATTCAAACACAGTGTCATACATAATATATGTCAAGAGATAACTTGAGGCAAATATAGATAGATCTCATGAAGATACACCTCAGATCTTATCAATGCTATGTATTGTGACACAATTATCATATTTGTAACTTATTCAATCCAGTATTGCCACACACACACACCTGGAATAATGAATACCGTGTTCCCCCGAATAATAGCCCCCCCCCCCTTTAATAGAAGCCCCCCCCCCCCTCTTTTTGGAGAAATTTTATTTCTGTTTTTTTTTTTTAATTGTATACTTATTGATGTTTTATATGATGGTTATCAATATTTTGTTGATGCTTCATCATTAATATTTATAATGATTTTTTTACCATTTTCTTTGATAATATTGTTATTTTTTTCTCAATTGACTCTTAATAAAAGCCACCCTTCTGCAAAATCCATGACCCTGGGGGAGTTAATTAGGAGATATACAGTATTTGTAATTTGTTCAATCCAGTATACCACGCCTGGTATAATGAATATAATGTCTTTATTTGCTTAGTATCTCCAGGAGGAGTTGACTTCTAATTCAGTAATTTTCATGTTTTTTTTTAAATTTAAGAAAAAAATGCACTTTTCAGATTTTGTCCATTAAGCTTGATTATAGCACCCCAGGTGCCCTGCCAATTTTTCGTATATATGTAGTATACATACAGCTAAGTAAATTATAGGAGGGTTGTCCCAGTAAATCGTGTACTTTGCTAATAATTTTCTAACTTGACGTCGCATGATTATTATTTTTTTGTAGTTACCTTTATGGATCCATTGTTGAACTAAAACAAATAGAAAAGGTGAACGGATATGTACATGATGCATATTATTGGTGATTAACCAACCCCATGTACGCAAATGCGGCGCAACCCATAAAACGCGCTGCGATTTATGAAATTTATGTTCAATAAATTTGTAATTTCCCATATTTTCAATAAGTTATTGCGCATTATTTTTATGTCGGCATTAAGCGCTGTCTGTTTAATGTCACCACAGTAAATTTCAAATCAGTTTCATTATTTGTGCGAGAAATATGCATGTTTGAATAGCCACACTGAAATTAAAAGCGTGCGAGAATTGTGACGTCAGGAGAGAAAACACCCGTAGAATCTCCGTACATTTTATATTATTGGTTGGTATGCCGTCGAAAAAAAAAGTTTAAGACACTAAACTATACTGGCCGATATAAAGTTATGTTTCTAGAACACGTATGCATGAATGACAATGAATTTGAATGAAATTTTGACATCATCGCGTTGTAAATCCACCTTATCTTCCGTGCCAGGCACCACAAGGCTTTCACTGTTTTCGCAGTAGAACGGATATGTTCAGGCTAGATTTTATCTCGCCATGAGGGTTGGTTGTTTCGATCAGAGAGCTTTTCTGTGGTAAATTCGATTGTGATTGGTTCGTAAATGCGTATCAGAAAAGTTCCATGTCATCGTACGCATATTGAATACAAGAGACAATAACTTAAGATACAGAGCCAAAATGTTCCGCGATATGACGTTCTTACTTTGACGTCACTGTGCGCCGCACTCGCATACCATGCATATTATTAATGTAAACTGACAAATTGTTTCTAGATTTATTTTCATTAAATTCCAGATACATTTTGAGAACATATTCATTAATCATCAGTGAAAATTTGACACGGATGTTTAGGCTACTTTTTGTGTAATGAGCAAAGTACACGATTTACTGGGACAACCCTCGTATATTGATATTTTAGCTCATCATATTATGTGGGTTGATTTTGTTCCAGTTTCAAAATAATTTAATCAATCACAATTGTGGACATCTGACAACAGAATAAAACACTTCAAAATTATTAAAGTGTTCAAAGACTCCATTGCAGGGTGTCTCCGGAGTGCTTAGATGAAAAACTTGTTGAAGTTGTATTATTTTAAAATAACTCGAAAGCACTTAACTTCATGGGCATCGTAAATGTACAAGTACAAGTACAATAAAGTGTAACTCCAAATTAAAGCCCCTAAAAATCCCTAATAGATACCTCGGCTCTTGTCCCATTTGGGTTTTCTGGGACCTAAAGTTTAAGAAAATTTGGATCTGGTTGGGCCACTCATTTGGAGTTATACTAGGTACTTCAACAGTTACATATAATTAGTCCAGTCTAAAACACTATTAGAATAATTGAATAATTCAAAGCAGTTCCAAATGCTGATTTGCTGAGTGCTCAGGAATGAGGTGTTGGGGTAGGCAATCATCAGGAATGAGGTGTTTGGGGTAGGCAATCATCAGGAATGAGGTGTTGGGGTTAGGCAATCATAAGAAATGAGGTGTTGGGGTTAGGCAATCATCAGGAATGAGGTGTTGGGGTTAGGCAATCATAAGAAATGAGGTGTTTGGGGTTGGGCAATCATCAGGAATGGGGTGTTGGGGTTGGGCAACCATCAGGAATGAGGTGTTGGGGGTGAGGCAATCATCAGGAATGAGGTGTTGGGGTTAGGCAACCATCAGGAATGAGGTGTTTGGACAGGGTGTTGGGGTTAGGCAATCATCAGGAATGAGGTGTTGGGGTAAGGCAACCATCAGGAATGAGGTGTTTGGGTTAGGCAATCTTCAGGAATGAGAAGTAAGGGTTGGGCAACCATCAGGAATGAGAAGTAAGGGTTGGGCAACCATCAGGAATGAGAAGTTAGGGTTGGGCAACCATCAGGAATGAGAAGTTAGGGTTGGGCAACCATCAGGAATGAGAAGTTAGGGTTGGGCAACCATCAGGAATGAGAAGTAAGGGTTGGGCAACCATCAGGAATGAGAAGTTAGGGTTGGGTAATCATCAGGAATGAGAAGTTAGGGTTGGGCAACCATCAGGAATGAGAAGTAAGGGTTGGGCAACCATCAGGAATGAGGTGTTTGGGTTAGGTAATCATCAGGAATGAGAAGTAAGGGTTGGGCAACCATCAGGAATGAGAAGTAAGGGTTGGGCAACCATCAGGAATGAGAAGTAAGGGTTGGGCAACCATCAGGAATGAGGTGTTTGGGTTAGGTAATCATCAGGAATGAGGTGTTTGGGTTAGGTAATCATCAGGAATGAGAAGTAAGGGTTGGGCAACCATCAGGAATGAGAAGTTAGGGTTGGGCAACCATCAGGAATGAGAAGTAAGGGTTGGGCAACCATCAGGAATGAGGTGTTTGGGTTAGGTAATCATCAGGAATGAGGTGTTTGGGTTAGGTAATCATCAGGAATGAGAAGTAAGGGTTGGGCAACCATCAGGAATGAGAAGTAAGGGTTTGGCAACCATCAGGAATGAGAAGTTAAGGTTGGGCAACCATCAGGAATGAGGTGTTTGGGTTAGGTAATCATCAGGAATGAGAAGTAAGGGTTGGGCAACCATCAGGAATGAGAAGTAAGGGTTGGGCAACCATCAGGAATGAGAAGTTAAGGTTGGGCAACCATCAGGAATGAGGTGTTTGGGTTGGGCAACCATCAGGAATGAGAAGTTAGGGTTGGGCAACCATCAGGAATGAGAAGTTAGGGTTGGGCAACCATCAGGAATGAGAAGTAAGGGTTGGGCAACCATCAGGAATGAGGTGTTTGGGTTGGGCAACCATCTGGAATGAGAAGTTAGGGTTGGGCAACCATCAGGAATGAGAAGTAAGGGTTGGGTAATCATCAGGAATGAGAAGTTAGGGTTGGGCAACCATCAGGAATGAGAAGTAAGGGTTGGGTAATCATCAGGAATGAGAAGTTAGGGTTGGGCAACCATCAGGAATGAGAAGTAAGGGTTGGGCAACCATCAGGAATGAGGTGTTTGGGTTGGGCAACCATCAGGAATGAGAAGTAAGGGTTGGGCAACCATCAGGAATGGGGTGTTGGGGTTAGGTAATCATCAGGAATGAGGTGTTGGGGTTGGGCAACCATCAGGAATGAGAAGTAAGGGTTTGGCAACCATCAGGAATGAGGTGTTGGGGTTGGGCAACCATCAGGAATGAGGTGTTAGGGTTGGGCAACCATCAGGAATGAGGTGTTAGGGTTGGGCAACCATCATGAATGAGGTGGTGGGGTTGAGCAACTGTCAGGAATGAGGTGTTGGGGTCAGGTTATCATCAGGAATTAGGTGTTGGGGTTGGGCAACCATCAGGAATGAGGTATTGGGGTTGAGCAACTATCAGGAATGGGGTGTTGGGGTTAGGTAATCATCAGGAATGAGGTGTTGGGGTTGGGCAACCATCAGGAATGAGGTGTTGGGGTTGGGCAACCATCAGGAATGAGAAGTTGGGGTTGGGCAACCATCAGGAATGAGGTGTTGGGGTTGGGCAACCATCAGGAATGTGAAGTAAGGGTTGGGCAACCATCAGGAATGAGGTGTTTGGACAGGTTGCAGAGCCACCAGGAATGATTGATTAATATAAGATGCGTGAAGAAATTGTTTTACAGTCAACACTTGGCATGATCAGCATGAACAGGGTTCTCAATTAAGTTCAAACTAGCAGGCTGAAATGCTTAACCAACAGGCCTGATAAGGTCCTTAGAGCAACTAATTTCTTCAAATTGTGTATAAATTTCACATTTTCAACTGTCCCAAAATGATTTTTAAAAGCAGTCAATTTGGCCAGTAGCCTGCTGTTATTGAGAACCAGGCTGCATGAAGAAATGACTTAATGTAACTTTAAGTTACTGTCCAACTTATATAGTACAAACATATTAAACATATTATCAGAGTACAATCAGAGTGTATTTTGTTGTTAAAGTATAGCTTGGCTATTTTGACCTGAGCCGACCTTTATGCAAGAATATTTAACAAGGTTCCTGCTTTGAATATATCAATTTCCGCAAACAAATCGTGCGACATCGGTATTTCAGATTTGTGTTTGTATTACATATCGAGCGTCTTCGTGATACATCCCGATTATGAAAACATACAATCGGTGTTGTAAACGTAGACAATATAACGACTGTTAAATTATGCAAATCAATAGGTCAGGCTCATGTCAAATTGGCCAAGCCATAACTAATTAACTTACCACTATACGCCAGTAGCTATATTTCTATTGTTCTACTATGGTAAATACCATATTAAACAGCCTGTGTATATAAATCACTAATACATGTGTCACACAGTAAGTCCTAACTCCTTACTCCTTAGTATATCATTCAACACCATTAATGTCCTGATAACGTCCTGTTCCTCATTTACACATTTATGCTAAAACTACAGACAACCAAACAAATGAATTTTTACTTAAACTCAACAAAATTTCTTTTATCTAAAGCTCTTAGATATAGAGCAACTTTGCCTCACCTTAAACAAGTGGGCACTTAAGATAAAGTCATCCAAGCCGATGGTATATACCAATATTTTACACAGTACTTCATGAACATAATATTATTTACACATTTGTATATTTCTATAATTGAAGAACAGATTCAATCTTATTACAAACAATTGAATGAATACTTCCGTTAGAAATAACAAATATAGATATTATTAGATATTTTCAGCATTCAGCCATTCTCGTCTTCTTCATATATTAAAAATTACAAAAAATATTTTTTCATGAACAAAAATAAGGAAATAAAATCACACACTCCGTTGGATAAATTCAGTAAAACTATAATGAGCCACGGCTACATCAACATTCTGCATATTGTGCTGAAAGCTGAAAGCTATTATTCTAATTGTCATGTTGTACGCCACATCATAGAATTACATTCATTTTATAGATAACATATTTTCCAATTGTAATTTAGTACACCTAAGGGCATAAATCCTGTCCACGTTTTACCGGTGTGTAATTTAACCAAGATACAATATGCTTGTCCCTCCAGCATGACAGTTTTGAAACATTATGAGTTATTAAATTACAAAGTCTTATAATTAGGAGCCCAGTATAATTACCTAGCAATTAACTACACAGGCAAATATAAAATCCAGACAACAGTAAACTGACATGTTGTACTACGTCTATACCTGGGATAAAATAAAGATGAATTGTGTTCTGTTCTGGTCTGGTCTGTTCTGTTCTATTCTGTATTGGTCTGTTCTGTTCTATTCTGTTTTGTTCTATTCTATTATGTTCTGTTCTAGTCTGTTCTATTCTATTATGTTCTGTTCTATTCTATCTGTTCTATTCTGTTCTGTTCTGTTCTGATCTGTTCTGTTCTGTTCTGTTCTGTTCTGTTCTGACAAGTGTTATCAAAGGGTGATGGGTAGCATCTATTGAACATCTCACAGTAATAAATAGTCTGCTTCAATGAAATCATACCAAATTGAAATTAATTCACAGGCCAAATTGGGTTGTTTTTAAATCCCCTACCTCCCTTAGTCCAAAAAATATGGCATGTACTTAAGATAATTAAGGTGGTCATTTATAAGAAAGATTCATTTCATTGAGAAAGCTGTCCTTGTGAGACAAACCATTTTTAAATTCAAACACATTTTGGTACGCCATGGCATAAATAACATATTTTCTATCATTGTAATTAACTTTTTTTTGTATTTTTTTTGCCATGTGTTTTAAAGTCATGCGAAAGGGAGTTAACAAACAATATGAATTTGAGTTCAGGCAGTATAATCTACATTTATTTATAGAGTCGCTCACTATCAGCACAATTAATTATGTAACACATTATTTTATGGCAATCATGCAAGGCTGTCTAATCAAGACGTAACATCATACTTAACAATGGTTTAAAGGGACTGCCTCACGTTTAAGTGAATTGCAAAATTAAAATTAAATTGTAAAATATTCACTTAATTTAGGTATAGATGCCTGTGTATACCCCATAAACAAGCACACTGATAGAACATTGAAAATATAACTTGTTAAACATTGGGGTTTTGTATTTATTAAGTGTTTTTTTTTCATCCAAATTAAAACTAAAATCACTTAAATTGTCTGGAATTTATTCGCAGTCGATGGTAACAAATTACAAGACAAACCAAATACATCATAGATGTTTAGGCTGAAGTTTGTTTATGTTACAGATCGATCATCTGAATTATATAACTCACAAATTCATGCTGGAAAGAAAATCTGCACTATTTTTAAAAGGACAAAAACTTTGAGTGTGCAATATCAAGAGTAGTTTAAATCCATAATTTGCAATAAATCTTTTCAGCAACTTTCTATCATATAAATACTTGGTTAGGTAGAAAAATTGCATTTCACAAAAATTTCACTGAGTCAGCACCTTTAAACGTCCGAGCTACAATTATTATAATTTGAAACTTTCCTCATTTAATTACCATACTTGTGCATATGCACTTTGTTTCTATGTCGATCAAGAAAACAAGCATTATGCATGTATATTATAATTTAAAAGATATAAAAATGTCATAATTAATGATAATGAATTGCAGCAAATTTAATACAGTAAATGACTAATTAATTATGCAATATGCTGCATTAAGTGTGCAAACTGCAATAAAATTAAGTTTAAAACACTGAGAGACGATTGTTGAATGTGATACATAATTCATGAATATCGTATGAGTAGCATATCGAAGGTTACCTGCAAGACTGTCTTATGTCCTTCTTTAAAATCAGGCAGTTACCACAATCTTGCAGACAACTCGTGATATATATGTAATACCCTACACCACAGTTGTATTTCCTGGAAGAATTGTACAAGATACATCTTTTAAAGTCCTTCTATCATACTGTAAGATCAATTATTTTCGTTGGGGATTAAATTTCGTTGATTTGATAGTTCACCTTCTACCACGAAATCAAATCACATCAAACAATAATTTTGACCCTAGTATTTATATATTAATTGAAATGCAAAATCTATGCTTTAACTAACCCATCGGAAATTCGGAATGTTATTTTTAACCAAAACCACAAAATTTCATCCCATCGAAATTAAATTATTTTACAGTACACCGTAACATGCCCTATCTCCAGACAGGAGGTCTTTTTTCAAGTTAATTATGTATTTTTTTCTGATCATCCAGCAGGATACGAAACTCTCAAATAAAAGGACAATTTTAGAAAATAAGTCTAAAAATTCATTTCTCGGATTCTCAGGCCATACAGAGAAATGAATTTATATTATGAATATACAATATTAACATAATTTAATCACCCATCTGTTAACCAATATCTAGTTTGCTTATTATGGTGCTATCAGCCCTTTTTAAATGGCCAGTCAACTTTAACTTTAATCATTGAGGGTTAAATGTCATACTGATATATCAGTTTTGTCAAGATATTCATCATTATTTGTAAAGAATATTTCACATCAAATCATCATTTGTAAAGAGTATTACACATCAAATCATCATTTGTAAAGAGTATTACACATCAAATCATCATTTGTAAAGAGTATTACACATCAAATCTTTGTTTGTAAAGAATATTACACATCAAATCTTTGTTTGTAAAGAATATCACACATCAAATCTTCGTTTTTAAAGAATATCACACATCAAATCTTCGTTTTTAAAGAATGTTACACATCAAATCTTTGTTTGTAAAGAGTTTTACACTTCAAATCATCATTTGTAAAGAATGTTACACATGAAATCATCATTTGTAAAGAATATTACACATGAAATCATCGTTTGTAAAGAATATTACACATGAAATAATCATTTGTAAAGAATATTACACATCAAATCATCATTTGTAAAGAATATTACACATCAAATCATCATTAGTAAAGAGTATTACACATGAAATAATCACCATTATTTGTAAAGAATATTACAAATTCAAATCAAACATCTTTGTCGTTTGTAAAGAATATTACACATAAAATCATCCTTTGTAAAGAATATAACACATCAAACCATCAATTAGTCTAGAAAAAATATTACAAATCAAATTATTGTTCATAAAGAATATTACCCATCAAATCATCTCCATCATGAAGTTTATCAAAAATACCTTCCGACTATATATGTTATTCATCAAATTAAAGAAACATGTCCATTTCCATATTGATTTGGTTGTCTGAAATTTGCTCTGTCTCACGTAAATATAATTATCTCTATTCACAGCTGTCTCCCATTTAACTTTCAACTGGTGGTTTTAAAATTGAATTACAAGTTAAATGGCACTTGTCTAGCTGGTGGATAAGACTTTTTATTGGAGACCCTCATTGTTTTAAGTAGCACAGAACACTAATTAGTCTTGAAGTTAATGGTTAATTTAATATACAAGTTAGATGAATGTGAATGGTTATTTGAAGTAAATTACTTTGGTCAATTGTAATTCTGTTAGAGCGATGAAACGATGATTGTTATTGGAGAAGTGTTTCACCATACACCATTTTCAAACAAGAGAGACATTGGCCCTAAAGCGCTCACCTGAGTAAAATGGTGATTTAGCATAATGATTACGATTTTTATAATCAGACCGCCCCAGATGACCCAGTTACAAGTTGATCTAGATAGCACTTAAGAGACACACATTGTGTCCAAGTTTCATAAGTTTTAGGTTAAACATCTGACCTCAGAGAGCTAACAAGGTTTGTCTTCTATGAGACCTAGTGACCATACGTTTTTTACCCAAGATGACCCAGTTGCAAACTTGCCCTAGATTTTATAGAGACAAATATTGTGAACAAGTTTTAGAATCATTAAGAGAAATTTGTAAAGACACACGACAGATAAAAGGGCGCTCACAATAGCTCACCTTGAGCAATTTGTTCTCAGGGGAGCTGAAAATGACTATGTGTGCTTTTGTGATCCTTCTGCAACCACTCGGCATCCATCCATCATCCAACACTATCAATTTGCTTCACAACTACTAGAGGTCACAATTTTAGCTGTACCTTAATGAAACTAGATAATCTCAACAAAATCAAAGTCATGTTCAATATTGGGTCAGTTCACTGAAAAAATTTTAGTATGGCACACAATTTTGACTTGTAATTGTTTAAAAATTTAAGATGGTACACATGCCTTTTATCTAACACTCAAACTTTCTATGAACTACCTTAAATGACAGAAAAAAACACAGAAAACAATATTGAAACCATAATAAAGCTAAACTCAAGATGAATTTCTGTAAAATTATTTAATTTCGATGGGATAAAATTTCGCTTTTTTTAATAAAAAAGACTAATTAAATTTGATGGTAAATTCATGGATTTTGCATTTCAGGTAATAAATACAAGGGTCAAAATCATTGTTCTTTGAGATTTGATTTCGTAGTTGAAGGTGAACAACGAAATTTAATACCCCACAAAAATTAATAATTTTACAGTATTTGACAGACATATATCTGTCACACTGATGTTGTTTGTTAACATTTATAAACATGATCTTATCAAAAAAGATTGCTAATCAATGCAATTAAACATCGATGGACATATATATGCAATAAGTGTTTAGGACAGCAATAAAACCCTAATTACAATCAGTAATTAGCTAATTGATAAAGCATAAGGTATGTAAAATTCAAATAAGAGATTTGGGGTTAAAATATAATTGATTAACTTTTAACTTTTGTTTTCTGAAACAAGAGCACTGCGGCTCTGCCAGCAAGCGCTGGATGCTGTACCGGTAATTGGGATTTTGACTATCTCATACTTTATTATTTGTAACGGCCTTGCTCATAATATGAGTGAAAATTCTAAGAATAACAAGGGCACATATTATAACTCTTTAAAGTACAATGTACAGTTCACAAGGTTACAAACCTTTGAAGTTTTTAGTACACACTCCCCTTGAGATGGTGAGTTTAAACTATGTTGAGTTTATATGGGACACCTTGAAGAAATCGAGATTTTTTGGTAAAAAATCCAAATTATACTGAATAAAAATATAAATATCATCTTCGTCTGTTTAAACTGTTTGAATTTCAATCAGACAATTAATTTCCATGAAGAAACTCAGAATTCATTAGGAGCAGTAAGGATATCTCAGCATCATATATGGAGACTGAAAAGTGAAGTCTTCATGGAACCTTGAAGTCCCTCACGACCAACAAAACAGCATATAGATCAAACACCCCAGCCTACACAAGGTGCTAAATTATCTTCCTAGCCAAGTCCACAGCAGACAGAAATTATGACATAAATGTCAATACAATATATCTTTTTATTTTACAGTTAACTCTTATAAGAACATTTATTGCCGCAGAATGTTCACATATACCTTGACGACCATATGACGCACAGCTCCGAGTTTTACAATACCGTAAACCAAGAAATTATAACAAACAATTTAATTCGTGAGTGGTAGAACTTCATGAAATTAAGTAGCTGCAAAAGTGTTAAAAACATCAATATGGACATCAGGGTAGACTTAAAATGAGAAAATTGGTAGTCGTGAATATTCCTATTTTAGTATTTGCAAAAGTAAATTGGTTAACAGTGTAGTCCATATCATTGATATCTGCATGTATATGTAATTAAAATTAGGGAGATAATTTGTTTGTATTTTTTATAAATATCATGTTAACTTGATTGCTCAAATTTTGGTCAACAGACACATTTTTTTGTAAATCATCAACAGCTTTACTCATCTTTGTGAGTATGTCGTATTCGTGATATCTAAGTTAGAACAATAAAGCTTTGGAAGATACTAAATTTGGATGGTTTTTACCGACAGTTTTCCATATTCAAAATTATATTCAAAGAAAAAAAATTGATAATCATGTATTACAAACGGATTTATTCACATTGTTGACACGCCAGTTCATTATACCAAACTTTCCCACCTTTTGCTTGCCCTGACTATATATATATATACCAGAAGAAAACAGTTGGGCGATGAAATATAAGCAACAAATTATCGCCATGAAAGGACAAACGGTCAAATACAGGTACTGCTGAGCGACATTTTGCCAATTTGTCGTCATGAATAAATAATGACACAGACAGCCATTACCCACTGAAACACCATGTTACTGCCTTAGTTATTAGTCGCCTCATTTTTATCTTTAACAACAAACTGCAAATAAAAGCTGCCACATAACTATTGTTGCTTAGTTGTAGAACTTGTTCAGATCCAAGAGAAAGTTTTCTTCGACGTTGATAATTTAAGATAAGCCCGTTGCTAATGGAAGAAAGATCGATCTTACAAGAGCACAGGGACATAGAGCGGGATATTTTAGTTTCAAATTGTCTCAAATTATGTCCAAAAAAAATGATCCATTATGAGACTGTCTATGTAGGATAAGGGAAATCTCACCTTCATGGTCGAAATTTCAACCAGGGAACTTGTCAAGCCTCGTCCCTGGTTAAAATCAGACCCCTTGGGTGAGATATCCATATCCTACATGGCAGCCCATGGTAGATCCTTATATTCTACAGTAGCATTGGTGATTTATTCCATTTTTAAGATAATTTTTCTCTCAGACTATGTCATGTTTGAAAAATATATCATGCTTCTTTAGTCATCATGTGGAAGGGGCCGGTGCAGACAGGTTAAAAACAACTGTCAGTTACTGTTAATGGGGACTCTGATAGGTACTTGGAATTATTTTACCAATACCTAAAATGAAACACAAATTAAATCGCAGCATTACAATAAAAAAAATGCCTTCTGCTTCCTCCTTTGATAATTGACAATACGCTAGTAAAGTGATAGCTCCACCTGATTGTTTGTCCAGGTTTCTTGGCGAAGGTTTTCAAGTTAATCCATTGAACCATGTGACTTTATTTTACCATTAAAATTGATTTAAAGGGTATTAATTGACAGCTGGCGTAATGACAATTGTACTTTAACAAGGCTAACCTAAAATGAAAACACGAATTGTCACATTGTATATTTCAAAGTTGCTAACATACAGTAATAATGTAACTGAGGCTTGGAAAATACTTTTGGAATTCTGCAAAACAAATACCGTATTGTCTATAAATTTGTCTTGAAACAACCTTGATTTCCTCGGATCAGAAGATTCTAGGAACATAAAAACTATAAAGTTATTGTGATCTATTGTGATAGCCTATACACAGAAAGCAAAAAGGAAACAACAGAAAAAACACAAACACTGTACTATCAAACAGCAATAAATGTGCAGTTTTCACCTCAATTTTCAAAAAAAAAAAAAAAATTCAACACAAAGTGAACATTCTGAGAATTTCCCAGAAGTTCCACGATCTCCATCATATATCAATCCAATGGAGTTCATTAACAATTTATAAGCGATGATGAAAATGGCAATCGGATTCAAAATGGAACATCCTGGTAAAAGCTAGGCTTTCAATTCACACTATGACTTGAAAGAAGGAAATGACTTCCTTTTAAGTAGTTTTAGCGACTGACAAACAAGAGATATGTGGTAGTCTTATTTAAAGGTCAAAATGAATGAATCCCTAAATTATGTATCCTGATCATAGCTGCATTATTTTTCAATGCCACCTCTTTTATTATATAAAACTGCAGACTCTGACTATTTATTCACCATTTCTGTTTTTGGCAGAAAAAATCCTATGAAAACCCCAAGACAGTGATGATGCACTTACAAATTTAAAACTATGTTAAACATGCATTAATAATTTTATGCACAACAATTTTGGTGTCAAACTTGCAACACATAAAAATAATTTATAACTATTTAAAGGGAGATAATCAATCAAATATATTATGAAAAAAGAAGCCTTTTCCCTCCCCATTTTAGGAACATTTTACACGTGTTGAGGGGATTTCCTTTCTTGACCTGACTAAAGGGGATTTTTTCTTTCAATTAAAGATAATCATATCTTAAGTCTTCTTTTACTCAACGTTTGAACCTTTTACAAACTAAATGCCCATCTGATGTGCAGTCTCTAACACGGATAATCACAACTCTTGAGGTATAAAATATATATGATGAAACATTTTGTCCAATTAGTAGATTGAATTTAAGGGATAATCTGGGTTTTCAGTACTTATACATGGGAGGTTAAAAATACTAGGATTATTGTCATAAAACACACTGTTAAACACTAAAAATCAAATTTTATATCATATGAAATTTCAATCCTTTTTCTACAATGCAATTATGAAGGCAAATAAATAAGCGCTTCGAGAGTTACATACATATATGTGTTTAAACATCGGCACAAATGTATCAGCAATCTGCTTATAATGAAAATTCTGGTCATAGACATAGTGTAGAATCTGAAGTCTGAAATTTCAGTCACACTAAAATACGACTGATACATCCCTAAGCGTAAGTACAAAATCAATATTTTGAGAAAACAAGAAACAACTGTTTTATATGTACTCTTTACTTTATGGAAAAACAAGCTTTTATAACTTCACTTCAAATGGTTAAAATGACAAGTTCCGATTTTCATGAAAATAGGCTCATAAGGACCTTATGATGCAGATATCAAATATGTAACAGTCGTATAAGGTTGTAAGCAGTAGTAACGACCTTCTCATTCTAAGCCAGCAACATCAGGGATGAAATATGAAAATTCTTGATTTCTGATCCGCCAATACCAAATTCTGTCCACTATCATGGTCCAAGCTGATATATTTATTTACATTAACACGATCCCTTTTTGATGAAAATGTGGCCAATTTACATCCAAATACAATTAATATCTGTGAGACATATGAAAACCCAATATGATTATACCACAGCACTAAGTCTCCCAAAGGAGTATGTGGTAATTTAATTTGTCCATCAGATCAGAATATTACCCCTTCTTGTAGTGTATCAGTAATCCCACAATGAATATATCACAGTGTCAGAAAGCACAATAGACTCAGTCTTAGCAAGCATAAATACTAGTCCCTACTCCTGAAAGCACAATAGACTCAGTCTTAGCAAGAATAAATACTAGTCCCTACTCCTGAAAGCACCAAAGACTCAGTCTTAACAATTATAACTACTAGTCCCTACTCCTGAAAGCACAATAGACTCAGTCTTAGCAAGCATAAATACTAGTCCCTACTCCTGAAAGCACCATAGACTCAGCAAGAATAACTACTAGTCCCTACTCCTGAAAGCACCATAGACTCAGCCTTAACAATAATAACTACTAGTCCCTACTACTGAAAGCACCAAAGACTCAGTCTTAGCAAGCATAAATACTTGTCCCTACTCCTGAAAGCACCAAAGACTCAGTCTTAGCAAGCATAAATACTAGTCCCTACTCCAGAAAGCACCATAGACTCAGTCTCAGCAAGAATAAATACTAGTCCCTACTCCTGAAAGCACTATAGACTCAGGCTTATAAAGAATAAATACTAGTCCCTACTCCTGAAAGCACCATAGACTCAGCCTTAACAAGAATAAATACTAGTCCCTACTCCTGAAAGCACCATAGACTCAGCCTTAACAATAATAAATACTAGTCCCTACTCCTGGAAGCACCATAGACTCAGCCTTAACAATAATAAATACTAGTCCCTACTCCTGAAAGCACTATAGACTCAGGCTTATAAAGAATAAATACTAGTCCCTACTCCTGAAAGCACCAAAGACTCAGGCTTAACAAGAATAAATACTAGTCCCTTCTCCTGAAAGCACCAAAGACTCAGTCTCAGCAAGAATAACTACTAGTCCCTACTCCTGAAAGCACCAAAGACGGTGTCACACCGGTGAATTTTCTGCCATTGAAATTAATGCAAAATTACCCAAATTCGCATCTCTCCCTCCGTTTCACTGACATTCCGGGTGATTTTCTGTGACCGTTTCCATAAAAAGCAATCCCTGTTATCCAAAATAAGCTGGAGAAAATGGCATGTCGATAGTTTCGTTTTCGAGCTACTGCAGGGATTCTGGAAGGACAACGCTATTTTCCATGCCTCAAAAGCTGACTTGACCGAAGCACACATACATTGTCAGTCTTCAGCCAGGGAAAGATAATTCAGAAAAATATCAATTAAACACTCTTAAAAGTTAGCATACAGGTCATATTTGATCTACATTCATGTAATTTGGTCATCAATCAGCATTTTCCACATTAAAACAGTGCTTCCACAGACATATATCATATTTCTGAAAGGGACTATTTTAGCATACTACGACCCGGAAGTACTTTCCACCGGTGTGACACCAGACTCAGTCTCAGCAAGAATAAATACTAGTCCCTACTCCTGAAAGCACCATAGACTCAGGCTTAGCAAGAATAAATACTTGTCCCTACTCCTGAAAGCACCATAGACTCAGGCTTAGCAAGCATAAATACTTGTCCCTACTCCTGAAAGCACCAAAGACTCAGTCTTAGCAATTATAAATACTAGTCCCTACTCCTGAAAGCACCATAGACTCAGCCTTAACAATAATAAATACTAGTCCCTACTCTAGAAAGCACTATAGACTCAGGCTTAACAATAATAAATACTAGTCCCTACTCTAGAAAGCACTATAGACTCAGGCTTAGCAAGAATAAGTACTAGTCCCTACTCCTGAAAGCACCATAGACGCAGGCTTAACAAGAATAAATACTAGTCCCTACTCCTGAAAGCACCAAAGACTCAGGCTTAACAAGAATAAATACTAGTCCCTACTCCTGAAAGCACCAAAGACTCAGGCTTAACAAGAATAAATACTAGTCCCTACTCCTGAAAGCACCAAAGACTCAGGCTTAATGAGAATAAATACTAGTCCCTACTCCTGAAAGCACCATAGACTCAGGCTTAACAAGGATATATACTAGTCCCTACTCCTGAAAGCACCAATAAAAGACTCAGGCTCAGCAAGAATAAAAGTAACAGGCCCCACATTAGGCGCCAAATGTAACAGGGGAAGAAAAATTTGCAACCAGATGGAGACTCATACCTGGAACCCTGCGCTTACAGGGCGAACGCTCTACCGATTGAGCTAGCCAGCTGCGTACTAGTTATCCAATCCTATACACCCGGCTACATACACCTCCTCCTTTGGAGGATTTGATAACTAAGAGGGGAGCATTCGCCATGTAAGCCAAGGGTCCTGGGTTCGAGCCCCAGTCTGGCTGCACATTTTTCTTCCCCCATTACATAAATACTAGTCCCTTTGATAACACCGCAGAATGAAGTCACAAGGATTAAGATCTTGGCTATTGTGTCCAATGAAGCATCTTGTGACGAAACAAATCATCATGTAATACATTGTTTCTAACATGTAATTTGTTGAACCGGTTTTTATAAATCTCTTTAAAACCCTTTATTGCCCATTGAACCCCTTTAAAACCGAATAACCCATTTGGGTAGGGTTTTAAATGAAAAAGTAGGTTTTATGCCAACCCTGGCTTCTAGCGTTAAACATGGGTACCTGTGGTAAAGATTTACTATATTTTACTAAGTACTGTATATGGGGTGCATTGAACCATGAGATATATTTCAATCTATACATGGTGATCATTAATATATCGCTGGATTAGAACCAGAAGGTCGTAACTATCAAATCGATATATTGAGAAAACAAGAGAAAACTGTCTGTAATTTACTCTTTACCTATGGGAAAACACGTTTTTAAAACTTCATTTTGGTCAACATGACAATTTCAGATTTTCATGAAAATAGGCTCATAAGAAGCGCCTTGTGAAGCAGATTTAAAAAATGTATGAGTCTTATAAGGTTGTAAGTACTCCTGGAGTTACGACCTTCTGGTTCTAAGCCATCGATATGGCAACATAAATAACTTTAATAACTTTGTCAGATTGAATGATAGAGAAGTGGTTTGACCCTTATTTCATAGCCAATAAGCCAAGTTTTTTTAATTTATGCTAGTCTGATGACAATAATGACTGCATGCTACGCAAACTTGATGTCAATAACAACATCGATGAAGCTTTACATTTTTAGAGATTCCAGGAAATTCTGTGATCCGGAATCATTTTCTCTGAAGACCGCATCAATTTAAATGTGCCCCCTACACTCACCGGACTTTGATTTCTGATCATGGGAAGACCTGAAGGAAGGAGTGTATTATAGGAGTATATTTACTTGATTTGAAAACTACAAATTTGCAAATTTGTAAAATGCAAGGAATTCATTGGTCATATGCTGCTGATTTTGGCATTTTTTAAGAATTAAGAAAAACGCTTCAAATGTAGATCTGCTAAATGAAAAGAATTTAGTTTTTTATTGAGAGTGATTTCACTCATTAAAGTTTGGATGTGGGAGTGTATAACTCATTGGTCCAAAAACTTATCTGTAGCTTTGGAAAATGATATGTAAAATTTGAAAATGATTTATGTCCTGAACAAATCTTACATGTATGTAAACAGTGGCATATAACAACAAATATTATCTTAAAAACTGACAAAGTTATTAAAGTTGTTTATTTTACCATATATATTAATGGCCACCCTGTATATTAATGAACCAATCAAATGTGTTTGTTTTGGGGAATTGGGTTTACATAGGGTGATTTTGTAATGTTCATTCTAGTCAACCTGCTTAGCTCAGTCAGTAGAGCACGAGACTTCTGATCTCGGGGTTGTGGGTTCAATTTCTGGGCAGACTAACTGTATTAACGAATAGTCTTTCAGATGAAACTTTAAACCTAGGTCCCATGTATGCGTGCTATACACCTGGGTACCGTATTATCAACATACTTACGTAAATCGTAAACTTACGTTCAAATTTAAATTCCCAACAGCACATTGGGGACAGATATTGTTTGTAGGTGTTCATTAACTGAATATTGATTAGTATTATACTGTTTGACCACCTACCGGTGCATTAACAGTTTAAATGCATTTAAAACACAAAATTCCACATAAAATGAAATTTATTTAAACTTTCCAAACATTCCTTCCTTCTAATAAATGAGTCTGTTTTGAAAAAATCGTAAGTCAAATCAATTTGTCAGTCGGTCACTATTTTTGTTTACAAAAAAATCCAATGACCGGTGTATTGATATCAAATCCTCCCATCATGTAAACAAATCAGCCTTAAAAATGGCGTGAAAATCTGATGACGTCATTTGACAAGATTATGCAGCTAAATTGGTAATTGACACAATCAAATGCATCACTATATTTATTTTTTCGTGGAAAATACAATGGATATGGAAATTTCTTGAAGAAATGGAACCAAAATGGCAGACAACAGCTTCGTAGCAGAAAAAAACAGTAGAAAAACAATCTGTTTTCTCACATTAAACATCTCTAATTATTACTGTGTAGTAGTATATACTCTTTTGAACTTTTAATAGGATTATCAACACATTATTTATGGTAAATCATATAGAAAATCAATGACGGATCCATAGACAATCCTATGAGGATTATCTTGGGAACCGAATTCGGTTCCGTAGCCACTGCCTATAAAGAATTAGAATTTGATCGTCAGTTTACAATTTCCGTAAATGCTTTGATAAAACAGTACCCTGGCATGTAAAAGAACCAGTGGTGTCTCTGGAATTGAAACTTTTCATAACTGGTTTCCCTCGGCAGAGTTTGGGAATCACTGGACAGCGGAAGGCGTTAGTGTCGAGGCCTGATTAATGTAAATTAATTGAAAACATGACATAAAGCATAGCTACATTGCCAGAATGAACAAAATGGTGGCCGTGATATGGGAAGAAGACAGGATAGTGCCCACAATTCACAGCAACTAAGCCGATTTCACGTGTGAACTGTGATGGAATGTCGGACGAAGCGTACCACTGCACAAGCGTACCAGGACTAAGCGTACCACTTGATCGGACTAAGCGTACCACATATGAAATATATAGTGAAAATTAAAAAAATAAATTTCAAGTATTTTCAATGTTATAATTGCTAATTTTATATTAAAATTGAAAAGAAAATGTATACATCATGAATTATTATTCATGGTAACCAAGGACAGTATATTATTTAGTTGCTTTTGTCGGAAGATTTTGAAGCAGGAATAATATAAGTTGCACTACATGTTCCTGTTTGAAGTTATTATGCGTGTAAAATTAATGTTGTAATTAATTATAATTTTGGATATTTTTGCTAAATATGTTAATAGATTTTGAATAAAATAACTATTTTAAAAACACTTACCCGATGTTATTTTGTATTTCTATCCTCTTACATCCGTTTTTATAGAGATCGATCTATAGTCCATATATATATATATAGATCTATTAATTTTATCATTAATTGCTTCATCCATGCCATAGTTGTCCAGACCTGAAATATTTCCTCTATAAGTTTCCTTGTATGCAATGTTCTTTGAACGTCACTGGAAGAAGTCATGCTTTTCAGTGCGACAGTTATGATCGCTGGCATCACAGAAAATTCAACATCATCATTTGATTTATTTATACCATTCTCGTTCAACCAGCTTTTTTTTTCAATTACATGTCTAGGTACTTGACTAATCACTGATTTATGATAATTATTTATACATTTTAATTAAAATGTACGTCATACAAGCGTTTTAAAGTCGCATAATACGAGATGTCAAAGCCAATAATCATGATTTGTTTTCATTTTTAAGTAATTTTTTTTTTGGTTGAAAGTTGACATAATTATGACATACAGAAGTATTCCATGGACCATCGATGATAATTTCTGGAAAGAGTTTGCCAACAAAATAGAATTGATATGAACTTATTGATGCGAGAATTAATTAACATGCATCATGCACGAGTCAATATTATGCCCGTCTATGGGATACACTAGGTGGAATTAGACCGATTGCTTTTCCTGACCGGCAGGCATTTGACCACCTCATAGTCCCGGAGAATAGACTAATCAAGGTCGGTTCCAAGACCCGGGAATACCTATGTAATTACGTGTCCCGACCCCAGGGATTTACACAGTAAGCATTTTCTCTATCGTCATAATATTGAAATTGTCTAATTCCCTCTGGGTCGCCACAACGGGTGGGCAAAATACCGACTGTTGCATCGTGTGGTAAGAACAAATATAGTCTGTCCTGTTTGTGTCCGTGGTTCATGTTGGATTATGAAGCTGGTGAGTTTCTCTTATAGTTATTGAATCCTTAGTCTCCTATTCTCAGTGGTTAGAGCGCTTGTCACCAAATCTGGGTTACGGAAAACTAGTTCAATTAGCTGTGGAATTCATGCATCCGTCAGTTGCATCCACACCTCCACCCAGGGGATGGGCGGTGGACGGCAGGGGAAACGGTCGTTTTTTACCTTCCAGTTTCCTGGATCCACACTGCCGAGGAAATGTTTTAATTTTTCTCCGAAGCAACACCCCGGGGACAATATTAAGTTGTCAGGGGGGTACCAGAGATATTACCATAAGATGTCCCCGGCAGGGCAGTGGAGGTTTATACAACACAAAAATAACGACCCATCTACTAGGCGGGGGCCGTGGATACAACTGACTGGTGCATAACAGTTGGTTAATGTATGTATTTGGTACCGCTACTAAGGAGGGAGGCTGCTGATGTTAACACTTACCATCCGTCTTGTATCGGAAAACTGGTGAGAAGGAACCAACTGACTAAGTACAAACGTGAACATGGACGATTGCTTGAAATGTGGGACAAATAATAAGACCATGACGACTATTCTACCTCACGGCTATTGAGGGAAAGCAAAGTCAGCTGCTTGGACCGCTTCAGACAACAGTTACTGTCAACGACCACGGTGACAATGATGACCAGTAACTTGCAGGACAACCAATTCCCCGTCATCAATATTGTTGTGTTTGTAAAATTTAATATAATTGTGTTCCACGTCACAAATATTCTTGTGTTTTGTAAATGTAACGGTTATAGATAGATCTATATTTCGATGCTTTCATTGTGCTTTTGTTCCGTAACAGTAAATATAAAAATGTATTCCATGCTTTTCGATGCTTGTTATTGTTGTTAATTAGTATATAATCTAAGGTTTCTAAATAAAAAGGATAAATAAATTATATGTTTGTTATTGATGACATAAATATTTATTGTTTCCGGAATGAAATAGAATCTAGCATACATTTACATTAATTAATTGTTGTAGCTTTGTACAAATACGAACGATGATACATAAAATATAAAAAAAATGCCGAGTATATATAGCTAGTTATGTACAACAAGGAATCTATTTAAATATATGGACGATTATTTAACTAGTTTCACATAAAACTCACACAAATATGCAATAATTAACATATAATAATACAAGTATATGCATCCTGTATTTCAGTTTAAAAGTGTGATTTCTTTATAAATCACCCAATTGTCACCTATTTACTCAAACCAAGATTGATAATAGATGTTTTTAACACCTAATTATCGAGTGTACCAACAAATATATTATACACTATAATTCATGTGTGGTACGCTTAGTCCTAAAATGGTACACTTGTGTAGTGGTACGCTAATGCAGTGGTACGCATAGTCCTGCACCCACTGTGATGCATGTGAAATATTACATTTTTTTGCACAGCTTCAAATTGTCAGGTCTACAAACCGATTGCAAACCTGACATGAAAAACTTTCTATCAAAGTCATTGGAAAATACAGCTACATAAAACAACACAAATTTAAGGAAGACTAGAATTAACGTTTTATTTAAAATAAAAGTTTAACGAATGTCCGAGTTCTCTCATGTCCGGATACACGTCAACTGTCGTACACGTCACAAGTTGTTATCAAATGTCACCAATTGAAATACATACACACAAAGACAGCGAGTTACGAAAGTTTAGATACATGCTTATATAGCTTCGTTACCTCCCGTTCTGCTTGGAAACCACTGGTATCGTTAGCAACAGAATTATCGATAATTTCCTCCGCACAGTTTCTCTTTCCTCTTGTTTACATGTGAGAGTTGCACCGCCAGAGGGCGTTAACTCTGATTCGTCCCATGAAATATCGAACCAACGTGCAATAGCAGCCGATCTTTAAAATGTACCAGCCATACTCGACAAATACACCGGCAGTGTAAATATAAGCATATTTTGATAAAACTAAACATAAATGATTTTAAAAATAATGATTATAGTTTATAAATGTAGTTTTCTACCCACCCCATACCACCCTGACCACATATATATATATTTAGAATATTAATGTCTATGCCCTGACTGGTCTTGAATTGATACAATTAAGTTATTCACGAATACCATGTCCTGGTTGTAATTCACATTATACTGAATTAACTTTCCAGTATAAAGCTACGATATGCCAATTTGGAACACTTTTCTCAGTCAAAATTAATAACGCTACATACCTAAATCGTTATTGAAAACATTCTTATCATCAAATCTAACAATACAAAATAAATAAATAATAAAACTCGGGCCATTGCTGTAAACTTACAAGTTATATCGGGTGAATTTTCATTTTATTCCTTTTACAGATTTCTAATGCCAGGATGTACCTTTTTGTATTGTCTACCATCTAATTGTCGCTTTTGTATTGTGTACTCATACTTGTAATTGTCGTTGTTTTGTTAGATGACCCCATGGTAGATAAGTCTTTGACTTAATGGGCGTTTCATCGTAAAATAAAGTTGTATACATTTAATACACGAAGGCAGCATGTCGTGTTTTGGTGAAAAAAAAGATACAATCTTGCATACATGCCATGTTGTCCTGATGCCTATGCAGGAGACAGGAGATTTCAACGAAATCCACGTGCGATTTTTCTTGCTCAAACTTTAAACTTAAATAAATGAAGATAATATGCAGTTTTCACTTAATTTACTTGCAGAACATTATCATGCATGCGTCTTCTCCCATATAATGAGCTGGGCACTTGATAGGCGTATTGAAGCAAAATGTAAATTCGAAGAAATGCAGGAGATTTGATCAATTTGCCGAAAATCATGCAGGAGTATAGCGTTTCAAATACAGGAGACTCCTCCACGAAGCAGAAGATCTGGCATGTATGGTCTTGATGAGCTTTGTTTGTGTTCGCTTCGCCCGCCCAATTTCTTTATTCTATACATACGAGGGATGATCCAAAATAACGTGGACTTTTGCTACAATTTTCGTATGTTTCAATTAATCATTTACAACCTTATATCAACATTCATCGGAATATGTCCGGCATATTCCTGAAAAAAAATAACGGAACAATAATTATTCGATGAAAAGTTATATGCAACAGAAAATGGTCACTAACTGCTATCCGGCGCACGTCAGTGTTGGTTTCATGACGTCGTTGACGTCGTGTATCGATGCTCGTCACTGTACTAGTTTTGAACCTGCTCATTTTTATCTAAAATGTCATACAATGATGTAAATTATTACAACAATATTTAAGATAGCATTGGACTTTAAATTGTGCATAATGTATTCGTTTACGGCCCCATAGCGACCAGCTAATTTCCTAATAGGCAATCATCGGCCAGCGCAAACGTATCGCGGATTACGTCACTGTTGTCGCGCCGTATTTTCTCTTTCCTCCGTGATGATTGCGCTCTCCGATTTTTCTCCATCCATATATTCACGATGACAACTAAAAATAAGAGCTCAGCTCGTAGGACATATTCTATTAGTCTGCTTAATTCATTTAACCGCCATTGTCTGCATATTTTCCGAGAACAGAGTAGATCTCTACCATTAAAGGTATTGCATGCCGTTTTGACGACTCCTATTAACGTCAGTTACAAAGGTGGTACCGCGCAAAGAAAAATGTGTATGTTTAGAACGCACTGTTCAAATGACATCAGATTTTGACTAGTTGTTACCTGCACATCCCAGCGTAAGGTGGTTAAGTTTAGCGTATTTGTTACTTGCATTTTATTTTTATATAAATTCATATGTAACTTGAGAAAAGGCGCATAAATTTTGTGCGTCACATACGCGTTACTATGGTTACAAAAACACGCGGTATGCTTGATATATTGTGTCAATGTGAAATTTGTTCAAATTATCGCATGCAATAAATGTTCCGATAAATAATCATGTAAGTATTTGGAAGAAATAACGATGCTGTTCAAAGCAATAGCAAAAGTCCACGTTATTTTGGACCATCCCTCGTTTATGTTCACGTAGCAGTTATCTTACAGGAAGGTATTGCGAGACAAAGTTTGCTTTCCTAGAATGCTTTTAGCCTTTGTCATTTCTCGTAAATAACCCTCAGGCTTACAAAACCTCCTCCCATTTAAATAGGTATGAGAAAATCCGACAGGGAAGGCAGCACGACACAACTACCCTGAGTAATGCCCAAAGAAACCCATGCCGAAACGGCGACAAAATGAGGCACAACAACCCCCGTGCGTGACCTTGTTTGACCTAATGTTATGCGACCCAAAGAGGCACAACTACGACTTGACCTAGTTAAAATAATGGTTACCTCTCAGAATGCGATAATTTGTGCAAGAACTAGTAAAGTGATTTACAGAAAAAAACTTGGTTTTGTTAGAATACACGTTCTGTTTATTACCTAATAAGTTATCTCAGAACGCCCAGAATGCACCAGATCCGTCCATTGTTTTAAAAAAAATCCAGGTGGAGTATGCCACCTGACTCCCTTCATGTTCCACCTTTTGCACCACTTAGAAAATCATGGCTTGGTTCACAGCTGGATTTAAATGTGACACTGATCGCAACATATATCTATTACTTTACAGGGTCCCTGTTTAGACACGCTTTTAAAAAATAGGATTGTATATCCACGTACGAGGGGTGATCAATATATTCGAGGACTTTTCATCTAGCATTTTCATACTGGCAGCAAGGCTTAAAGCCAATTTACACCATTCGTAGTAAGATATCCTCCACCGAATGCGCTTATAAAATTGTTTTATTCATACGAGGATCGCGTGACGTTGGGCTTCTCGTGGCGTCATTCCAAGCGTCAACATTTGAGCAGCACATAGCTTCTTTCTGGAGGGATATCCGGTCCCTTGTATAAGAATAGTTTTCTTTTAATACTGAAATAAGTCATCAATAGCCGACCCTGCAATGTGAGGTGAAATAAAAAGAGTATCGATACGTTATTGGAAATGAAATTCGGAAAAGGGCGATTGGCTTTGCAAGATTGGATTATTTCAGTGGAGAATGAAACACGACCTAACATGTTTAGGGCGCAATATCGAAAGAACCCTTTTGATCTGGAGTCAACGATTTAATGTTTTATAGCCTATACTAGTCTTCGTTTTCGCCAGTTACATTTGGTTGAAATCTGTGCGTCTTAATTCGCATGTTATTTTTGCTGTTTATTCTTATTTTATCGACGCATCCGTTTGACAGAGACCCTACACTCACATAAACAATGGAATCATATTCAAATTGCTAACTTGGAGCACAAAGAATCCATGCTTAAACTGGTCAAGCCACATTGGAGATATCGCGAGGATTTTACAAGTTTCGCGTCAATTGCCATAGCATAACCGGCCGTTGCTCTTAGATAACGTTACGTCCGAGATGCTCGATGGTGCGTTCTTCGCCGTGGTTACAAATAGTAAAAGTCATCAAGTAAATAGCGACGTTAATAACACACCTCCCCCTCTTCTCATCATTTGTATCTTGCGGAGATGCTGGATGAGATACTTTTTCTTTAGGTCACTGTGCTGTTTCGTTACTATAAGATACGTTTTTAGCATATTTATTTTCGCCCTCTTTTTGCCCATTATTGTAAACTAGGTCAAGTCCCATAAAGCCTCTTTAACACGTATTAACGTTTTGTCACTGTCCTTGGTGTTTTTAGTTAGGTCAGGGGGTGGTTGTGCCTCATTTAGTCGCCGTTTTGGCATGGGTTTGTGTGGTTGGTTCGCCCTGCAGTGGCTGGTACCTTTTCTTTTCTTCGTGTGGATTCCTAGACTGCGATTCTGGCACTCATGATAGAATACGTTTTCATGGTTCATTTTTCATTGATAGTTGGATTACGTATTTTACGCACAGGGGATTTACGTAATATTTTTATCAACTTGTTCACATCTCGTACATCATAAATCGTTGTTATTATTCTTTATATTTACATGTCTCATAATTATTTCAGATTTCATTAAATTATACATATTAAGGACCGCAATGGAAATAAGAACTACATGTGTGTGTAGCTCTTTTTGGCGCCATCCTTTACAGGTATTGTTGATTGCCGTGACTTTATTATTGCTTGTATATATTTTGTCTTGTTTAATTATGCATTATATGTAGATATAAATCTATCTATCTAGGGATTATTGTACCAGCCTTACTCGTCACAGAACAATACACCTATAGACAAGTCCTTTGTCATGACCGAGCCCAACTTTCCCCATAAACAGCGATGTCGTCCATTAGACAAATGCCTATCTAGAGTGGAACTAAAGTTTGTAGTTGCCATACATTTTAACTAAGTACACTTAAACGAATTTCTAATTGGCCACCCAATGAAATATTATATTATGCGATACATTCAGTCAATATTTCCAAATTGGTGGTTATTTTCAATCCATGCACTTATCTATCGATTTCAAGAAATAAATTACGCATGCATGTATGAAATCATCCATGCGGAACAGTTAGTGCAAAATGGCTTACATGCACGTGGTTCACGTGCCCGACATGTTTGATTCTTAAAATTAGTCAAAATGTATTCTCAGTCGATTGGCTGAATGAAAGGTATTAATACTGGCGAGAATAATTAATACGGGGCGCGCTGAGGTCGTTAGAATGACGAGTGCCAGCACCAAAATCGAGACATGTCATCAAAACGTATTTTTGTAAAAAGAGATATATTTGTAATAACGTGGGGTTTAGCTCGAATTACTGTGAGAAACATATTTTCTATCAATAAAATTGGACAGTATCGGGGTTTCGATTATTTATATTTTTTTAAAAGCATTTTTTTTAAACTAATTTATAAAAACACGTGGCCAATCAGAAATTCGTTCAATGTATGCAAGCATCTGACGTCATGAGCGCGTTTCACATGGCTCATTTTCACAAATTATAGTGTTTAAAGAAAAGTCGAGCTACAGGGAACAAATTTATACCAAATACGATACTATTCCAAGCTGTGCACGAGGCCAACGTGCAAAAAAGCAATTTTACCCAACCGTTACGCATGGATGATTTTGTATATGAATACGCCATTTCTGTCCAGAAATAGATAAGTTAGTGCGTGGAATGAACAAATAACATAACAAATATAATCTTTCAGATGATATAATATTTTTTAGGGTGGCCAATTAGAAATTCGTTTAAGTGTAGAGTACAAAGTATAATTTAAAATTACGTACACTGGAAATGTACCCGTTACCATCTAATTTACAGTAAATTTACATGAACTACATTTTTTTTGTAACCGAGTAGAGTACACAATGTTAGATTTCAATAAAAACTAAACCAGTAGGACTACCCTTCTTTCTCAATTAATAATTACAAGAAACAATAAAGCCTAAATTAGCGTATCCTATATATCGATGGCTTAGAATGAGAAGGTCGTAACTACTACTTACGACCTTATCAGACTCATACATATATGAAATCTCCAGTACCAGGCGCTTCTAATGAGACTATTTTTATGAAAATCGGAACTTGTCATCTTGAGCAAAATGAAGCTATAAAATCTTATTTTACCATAAGTAAAGTGTAAATTGCAGACAGTTTTTTTTTCTTGTTTTCTCAATATATGGATTTTGTACTAACGACCTTCTCATTCTAAGCCATCGATATATATCATCACAAATATCAAATGCATGTAGATAAAAATCTTATTTTTCTGGAAAAAAGAGAGAAACAATGTGTGCTTCCATTGTTTGAGTAATACGGTATTTAGAAAACACCATCACTACCACTAATGTGATGAGTGTGATAACCGCTACATACATAGTATAAACACTTTCCTGTCATTCCCTCCCTTGATCCGTTCGTGAAGATAACCGCTACATACATAGTGTAATTTCCTCCTTTGAGGAGTTCGCGAAAATCATACAATACACATCGCAGGCTAAGAATGAGAAGGTCGTAAGTGCCTTTAGCGGCCTAATAAGAATAATGCATATTTAAAATCTGCATCATAAGGCACTTCTTGTGAGCATATTTTCATGAAAATCGTAAATTATCATGTTGACCAAACTATAGTTTGAAAAAAAACTTGTTTTACCAAAAGTAAAGAGTGATTGTCAGACAGTTTTTCTTGTTTTCTCAAAATATTGTTCTTGTAGTTACGACTTTCACATTCTAAGCCAGCGATAGTAGGACCCATTCTTTAAATAAGATACGAATAATGAACTTATTAATTTAAATATCATGGGCGTAGGAGCAGGGGGAGCCAGGGGGCAGGCTTGATTTTTTTACCCCAAGTTGCCAAATGTTTGGCCCCCAATGATGAAGATGCTCCTACGCCTATGAATATGTATTCATGAGTAATTGTATAGTGAACATCCAATGAATAGAAGTATACCAAAATTACACTCATGGATAGAAATGCCTTATTTTTAGCGAAAGTCCCGAAAATTCAAATACTAGAATACAGACGGAGTTGTATTTCTTTTCGAACACTTATCGTGGTGGTTTCTTGACTCTAATCAGATTTTGAGTAGTATACATGTGTACAGTACTTTCAAAGTCAATTGAGAACGGGTGTAAGTATACTATCGTCCGGTGGGTAAGTTATGTTTATCTAGGTTTAACTGGGTATACCTGAGTTAACGGTATTAACCGCTATTCTTCCGAATGGGATAATTCCCTGATTAGTACATCTTGTATTACTTATCGAAACGACTGTATATTTCATCCATGAATAGTTGCGATGTGTATCCATGTCGATCTAAAGCGATGGTTGTTCAAATATAAAGGATACGGGGGCTATATATATATATATAAACCAGTCCAGTATAGCTGTGACTATAGGTCGATTAACAACTCCCTCTGCATTTAGCACTTGTTACACGCCTGTCCGATTTCTAGTTGTCTTTTATATTACAACCATTGAATTCGTGTGTACGGCAGCATAATGTCCAGAAATTATTCCCTGTTTTGAAAAGTTCTCTCCCTTTTATCGATCATAAATAAGTATAATTTTAGTGTTTTGGATTATTTTCCTTCAATCCGATATAATGTCTTGTTCATTTGTATGTATCTTAGTCTTAGTGACTTAATATACGTTTATTCCGTATGTTTATTCCTGTGCCTTTCTTTCCAAATGTAACTGTATCGTTGAAAACGGAAAACAATTTTTTTTAAATAGATATTTTTCTATAATCTGTGTTCGTTTTTCAGCAATACAGTTACCTGCGTTTCGTTTTAGATCTCTGCTATTTTTCTTGAATTCATACTTTCTTCCTTGTCCTATACATGAATGTTGTTTTATCTGATTTTTTGTGTAATATTCGATCAAATATATCATACATATCGTTGGCTCAGAATGAGAAGATCGTAACTACTACAAGTGTACGACCTTATAAGACTGATACATGTGCATATTTGAAATATGTACCTTAACGATGCTTTTTATGAGCCTATTTTCATGAAAATAGGATCATGTCATGTTGACCAAAATGAAGTTGTAAAAGCTTGTTTTTTCCATAAGTAAAGAGCACATTTCAGACAGTTGTTTGTGCTTTCTCATAATACCGGTTTTGTACTTACGACCTTCTCATTCTAAGCCATCGATATGTACATGTAAGATGCATGAGTTGCGACTACAATTCAAGGTTTCTTGAAAAGTTGTTTTGTCGTTAAATAAAGCACGGTTTCACGGCGATATCACGTCACATCAAAGGCAATTCTTTCACTCGTGGTCCCTTACTAGATGTATATTGTAGGGACTACAAACGATAGAATTCCTCTTGGTTCACACTATACATCGCCGAGGTTCAAGATATGTGCTTATAGTTGTGTCTTAGAAGTTCCATGGATTGAAGCCTTCCAGTTTATTTATGTTGCTGAAATGTCACAAGTTTTGTGGATAAAATAACTTTGTACACAAACTACACATGGAAATGTAGCTATTCCAATAACAAGATATCCGCCCAAATATGAAGAGTTCGGCCTTATTTTTTTCTATTCAAGTTGGCATTTTAACTGACGAAAATCGTTAGTAAATGTGCAAACTTGTGAATGGAGAATAACGGCACTGATTGAAACAGATAATAAAAACTTTACTGATACATGTCCAATTTATACACACAGTGTACATGTACAAAATTGATATTCAATAAACATGAAAATGTGTATTTTGCGATGACCTAGAAAGTATTTGATATATTTTTGTAATACCTATAATATAATATTGTGACTATTTTGAGAATAGTTGTACCTTAATGTCTCTTATAATTCAAATTGATTGGTTATGAAGATTTGAATTTTTTTTATTGCATATGAAATTTCATATTTGTACATGAATGAGACTTCAATAAAGAATACATATATAAAAATATATAAAGAAGGGACACATGAACATATGTATACATATTTACTCAAAATAAAACAATAGAGACTTGCAAAATAGTATTTTGCTATTCTATTTACTCGATATTGGTGATGTTAGTATAATACCCCGGGCTGAGAATCACTGGCAATGTTCAGAAATATCCTAATAAAGCCTACGCATCGGAGTTCAGAAAGTAATGTAAAGTACTATAATTGGAAACCAAGGGTCACCTGTCAAATGCACTATATACACGTAATACAATTGACATTATGCCAGTTGTAAATCAATACCCATTTAAATCGATTTTAACGCTAAATTATAATCACATAGGCCAATGGATTATCTTGAAAACCTTCGCCAAACATCCCTCGACAAAAAGACAGGAGGGGCGTAATGTCAATTAAATATAGTACATTGTATTACAAAACATTTTGTACAGGCCATACTGTACAATAGCATAACGTCAACAATATAATTCACGGAGTTCCAACCACGCCTCCAGTGAACAGTTCTCTACATGTATTCCACACTGCTGAGTATCTCCAGTTACTCCGTTTGTGAATGTCATACGAACGTAATATAATTTCAGAATGGTGAATACTCTAAAATAATTCTGGCACTAAATCAAAACGCCAGAAAATGTGTTCCACCTAGTAGAGTCATGGTTTATCTTCGCACCATTATCTGCATAGGTCACTTTTATTTTGACACGTTGTTCCGATTGAAGGATAACGACGGCGTTTGCAGAGAAGCAAGTGTAACCTTCATTTCCGTAGAATGAGACGGAAGTGGTCCGATCATCCTCCACGACTATAGCAACTTTCACGTAATTGTCGTTCCAAGGGCATAGAACAATGTCAAAAATGTAAGTGCCGTTCACAGGCGACGTGAACACCCCTGTGGAAGAATCGTAAGCATTTCCGGCATTAAACATGACCACCGGATATACTATTGTCTGACCTGCTGTGACATATGTGTCTGAATTCAATCGTGCCTTAAAAGCAACATTCTTTATTCTTCCTGAAAAAAAGATTATTGTATAATGCAAATACAAGTATGTTTTGTGTATTTACTTACATCAATGAGTGTATGCAAACCACAGTGAAGTGTACATCATACGTTCCGCGACCGTGGCCGAGTGGTTATGGTGTCGACCTAGAAAGCCGGAGGTCGGAGGTTCGAATCTTGGCGGAAGCCGGCTTGGAACTGATGAGACCGGTTGATCAGGTGCCAGCTAGTTAATTTAATGGTTGCTGTAGGCCCACCCTAGGTGTCCGGCGTTACGGGAAGGGCTTCGGGAAGGTACTGTACTGCAAGATACGTGTCTCATACGTCAGAATTGACTGTCCCTTTCAATAGGGGTGACACCATACTAAACAAACTTAACCTTTATCATACTCGTGTACATGTATTACCAAACGATCAAAAGCAAAACCAAATGTAGCTTAGTATTTATAAGTTAATAAATGTTTATGTACGTGCGAGGTATAGTCCATTTACGACTAGGTTGGACCTCCATTATTGAATCCTGAACTATACAATGCCGGTTAGAACAAAAATGTTTTTTTATTATACGTCGTGATTTCATTATAACAAGCGGACAATGTAATATGAGAAGCATACCTTGTATTGTATATAACTTGTCCGTTATCTGCTTTTCTAGTTCGGCGAATTTCTTCTCCAGGTCGTTAAGAACTTTGGATGTATTGTCAGCCACCAATGCAACCGTCTCATCAATCTTTGTTTCCGTCTCAGCAACTTTCACGTCAATCTCGGCAACTTTTACGTCAATCACATTTTTCATATTCGTGCTGAATGTTTCCGTCTTTTCAAGATTGACTGACAGTTCGGTCTTTATACGTTCATAGTCAACAAGTCTTTGGTTTTCATTAAACTCCATTCTGACTAATTTTTCAAGTATTTTCTCCACGAAATGGTACTTAGAACAATGCGTTTCTTCAGTAAAAACATAACTTATTGATACTAAACACAACAGTGCACATGCGAACTGCATGGTGTTAATCAATGCTAATACTATGTATTATAATATGACTCACGAAAATATTCTATTCTGAACAAACACTCGGGCACGAATGATGATATACGTGAATATCCCCTGGCTTAAATAGCAGCTACATTGTAATATGACACGTACTACAATGTGCAGTGTAAATGTCCGATTTCTCTTATGAAATGTATTTTAGCTCACCTGTCAGATAGTCAAACGGTGGACTTTTGTCACAGCTCTTTGTCCGTCGTCCGTCCTTCCATCCGTCCGTCAAAAATGACTTCTTCTTCTAAACCACTTAATAAAATATTTTATTAGAAAGGCTTTTGGATGTACTTCTGCAAACTGATTAATTAGGTCACAGTGCTCAAAGGAGGAGTTTTTAAAATACAAACAATCCGCAAGGTCCAGTGGCTTTCACATTTGGTATGAAATATCATCTACTGGTAATAGAAAAGATTCGATTCGCCGCTCTCACAGAATAGAATAGAACATAATATTATCAATATAAACGACGCTAACATTTTTGATATTCTCCGCAAATAAAAATGGCTGCGCCCACGCGAAAATGTTCAATCTGCTTGTCTACAAAAGTCACACATTTCTTCAATTTTGAACAATTCATACGCCAAGGTGAAGTATGTAGTCGTCATGGTTACGTGAAACGAATATACAGTACGAGCGATCTGATTGGCTGTTAGCTGCATTACAGGATTGCACTGCATCCATTCAAAATATGGTTTTAGTTATTTACCGAAACGGCGAATCGGTAAAGAAAAATCTCACGGAAGATGTACGTAGCGGAGCTGAGGCACCATTCTCCTTATGAAACTGAGAGCTGCAGGGCTTAGTGATGATATTTTAAGATGGTTTAAATCCTATTTGACTGATAGACAACAATTAGTTGATGTCTCTGGTACCCACTCTGCTACTGCACCAATCACATGTGGAGTTCCACAGGGATCCATTCTTGGTCCACTGTTATTTTTGATTTATGTTAATGATATGTCAGCTGTGGTTAAAAACAAGCTTTTGTTATATGCAGATGATTCTGGCATTCTTGTATCAGGCAAATGTAAGTCCTCTGTGGAAACATCCTTGAAAGATGACTTACATCTTGTTAGTCAATGGTTGGTTGATAACAAGTTGTCACTACACCTTGGTAAAACTGAGTCAATTTTATTTGGATCTAAACATAGACTTAGGTCAAACTCTTCCCTAAACATAACATGTAATGGTACAAATATTGAACCAACTAATGCAGTAAAATATCTTGGTGCTACTATTGACCAGACCCTATCTTTTGATTCCATGGCCCGATCAATATTAAAGAAAGCTAATGCCCGGTTAAAGTATCTATACCGTAAAAAAGGTTACCTCACTCAACACACCAAGAAACTTCTTGTTATGGCCCTTATCCAATGCCACTTTGATTATGCCTGTTCTATATGGTACCATGGGCTCACCCAGTCACTTAAATCCAAGCTTCAAACCACCCAAAATAAGTTAATAAGATTTGTGCTTGATTTAGATGCTAGGTCGCACATAGGAAGTCAGCATTTTAATCAACTTAATTGGTTACCGGTCAATAAGCGTGTAGACCAGATCATTCTGTGTCATGTTTTCAAAATAAAAAATGGTACAGCCCCAGACTATATGGGTGATAATTTCATTACACAGGATTCTATTCATTCATACAGAACAAGATTGAGTGATCAGGGAGGATTTTCTGTTCCTAAGGTCAAAGGTTTTGGGAAACAATCTTTTTTCTACTCTGGCATTAATCAATGGAACCAGCTGCCTGCTAGTATAGCACTGACTGAGAAATTGCCTGTTTTTAAAGCAAAAGTCAAGAAACATTTTTTAGACAATTTGGTATAAATTTTTAAGGTAGTTAAATGACATTTATTTATTAGTATTTATTAAATAATTTATTTATTTATTTATGCATAGAAGTTTTAAGTAAATTATATCTACATCATTTAATATTTAAGTAAATTCATTATATTTTTTTATTTATGTCAGAGTTATTTACTATTTTTATAGTTTCATTTATTTATTACTGTAATGTATGCCAGGTAGAGTCTTTCAGTATTGGTAAATTCTTAACTTTAACTTGTTTTTTTTTAATATCATTTGACTGTTGACACATATTATCTGTGATATAAATAATGTATAGAATGTCCAATTTAAAGCTTTAAAGTAACTGTGATGAATTAATATGCTTATGCATTAATGTTATTATATCTGTGCAATAGTCTATAATACATTATACTTAATGCCTCTCTATGTCATGCCATCAACACTAAAGGACCACAATGGAAATAAGAGATATCTCTTTTTTGTGTTATCCTTAGTGTTGGTGTGCCTGTCATGGGTACTTTTGAATGCATGTACGTATAATTTGTTTTATTATGTATACATGTTTTTAATTATCCATGTAATATGTACCTCAATACTGAATAAAATCTATCTATCTATCTAACCGACCGTGGGTATCCGACGATGTAGTATTCAGGGGAGCGTTATAGGGTCATTTGTACCCTCTTACATTATATACCATATAAGAAATCCGTGATATATTAAATTTAAATAATTAAGGGCGCTTGTAATATATTGCGTGTGTCTCATTGGAATATGAAACGAGGTAAAGACTTCCCAATACGAATTGTACATAACATTAAGCATCGGCAAACTAGTTTTGTCATCACTTCCAAAATGTTCAAGAAAATGAAATTAACGTGAAATACGAAAGGGAGAAAGTTTCATATTCAAGTCAGTTTTTGGTTAAGTGTGAATTGATATCGACGACACTATTTCAGAATGTCGAAGTTGCCATTTTGATATTTTGGAGTTGCTACGTCATTACAATCTTTAAGACGAGACGCATCCTTCTCCATAAACCCGTAACCATCGTCCAACCAGAAAAGCTGACACTTGTTAACATAATCAAGATAAGATACAAGCTTGTATTCGACATTACAAAGAAATAAAAAAACATTATGTATTACCTGTTTCATTGTTTAAATAACACGAGTGTATCGGCTTATGCGACGAATTGGCCAATATCGCATACCTTGGTAACTACAAAGAGGAAATATATACTTTCGGTTCAATAAGTCATACAAATGAGGAACTATCTTATTCTAAAGAAAGGTGACGGTTATATTAGGTAGTAAACGTGTTATGACCATAAGAAAGGTGGCGGTAATATCAGGTAGTAAACGTGTTATGCATTAAAGAAAGGTGGCGGTAATATCAGGTAGTAAACGTGTTATGCACTAAAGAAAGGTGGCGGTAATATCAGGTAGTAAATGTGTTATGCACTTAAGAAAGGTGGTGGTAATATCCCATAGTAAACGTGTTATGAACATCAATGAACAAAGCCGCCGAGTGATATTGACTAAATTGGTTGAATAATCACGCGGGCCCACGGTTTCATTGATCTAATAAACTAGCATGAAAAAATGTAGTTTAATAAGAAAGGCATGTTTAACATTCAAGTTTATTAGAGTTCAGAGATATCATAATTATATACAGGGATGATGTTTTTACTTTAAGAAAGTAGTGGATATTATTCCTTTGGAGTCAGTTTCACGTGACAGTTTCATGTGACAGTTTCACGTGACAGTTTTATGTGACGCTGCTCGAGATACACACATTTGCTCATTTAATTCAAGGATGGGTTTTTTTAGTGTTTGTGTTTTTGCAAATTGTATGTATATTCATTGTGTTTATTTATTATCTTGTTATGCCATGTTATTGCAAATATGTTATATACTCTAAATATGGAGGACATAATATATCATGTGTCTGTCAAAGTATAAGTATATGAGTACCCTGGTTCAATATCGCACGATGTCTCAGCGCACCCATTCATGTAATTAGCAACATTTTTGGATATTTCGTATTTTGCAAACGGATAGACTTCAATTATAATGATGCAACTGTTGATAAGTTCTCTTCAGTATTTAGCTCTACGGACTAATCCAGCATTTAAAAACCTGAAAATCAAGAATTGCTGGTAAAAATCCTACATTTATACCTACAGTGATCAATGCTCACCTCTACTGGATGTTCATCTCTACTGGATGTTCACCTCTGCAGGATGGTTGCTCATCATTTGTTTTGTACTGTATTAATTAAATTTAATGCATAGTTTTTACTGGTACTCATCTAACTTAAGCATATAAATTGCATTTTCCCAGTATTTATGTATCTTTATAGATCCTATATATTTAATTTATTTGTACACCAAAACATATGTTTCTTTTTGACGTCAACGACGTCACATGACGTTGATAATGTCACTTCCTGTTTATTTGTTATTCATATATATTCACCCGAAGAAGACATACAAGTGAAATACAAATAACTGTAGAAGGAGTTTGTTGCTGTTAAATCCATAATCTTAAGTATACTTAGTCATTCAATTTTCAATGTAACATATTTTGAAGATTTTAAGCACGCAATGGACAATTTTTTGTGGGGTGCAGTGTTTATCTTGATGAAAATGATACGTACTTGTTTGCCAAGTGTATGTATCTATATAATAAGGCAAACATCTTTTATCAGGCAACATCTTTTAAAACTTTTGTATTCATTCATTTTCTTCCTCCTTTCACGACGGTTACTCTCTAAGTATTATACAGAAAACACAATATGGACTACATGGAACAAATAAACAATCGGTTTACCGGTTCCTGTTTATACGAGGGAGACAAATCTATTTGCTAGCTTATTTGTTCAGATAAATCAATAACTATTTGTTATGTTGTAGCACCACCTTTATTCGCCAAAATCCTAAAGTTTCATAAAAATCGGATCGACGGTTAAGTGAGGGTCTTGTTTTATGCATTGCACCTATAGTGACCACGGGACTTGTTCCGTTGACGTCATCGGCTTCATAACATCTCCTAAATGCTCACAGTAATACTCATTGTACAACTCTGTCACCAACTAACCATTCTGTATAATGACAAATGTACAACGATGTATTAAACTTACAAAAAGAACAAATAGCATACATTATTTCATTTGTTGTTTCGAGCTTTATATTCACGTACCCAAGTCGCGCCAATATCAAAGTTTTGACGTCCTGAACAGCGATATTTAGACTGTGTGGTTCATGTTCAAGCGGATGTTTAAGCTGATTAAATCAAGGGATATAAAACACCAGCACTGTATGTTATACATGATGGTCCGGTACTTCCTCTGGATGACATTTCGGCCAAGATTCAAGTAAGTATGCGTGTTTATACCAAGTGCAACACATAATTTCAAGAGTACGCGTTGCCCCGTGGTTTAACATGACGTCACGTTTTCTTTCTGTAATTAAAAGTGACTTTGTATGATAACCAATATCTCTGTAATGGTGTTAAATATGACGTCATAATTTGATATACAGAACTACAGAGTCTTAAACGATACACACATGAATTCTCGAACGGTTTTACAACCGATAAAGGTATGTGATTGGGCGAAGAAATCGACACCAATTTTCTACGAGATAAATCGATAAGTCTGTTCAATTTAACGTTGGTATAACAACCATATTTTCGAATATATCATATATTTTTCGTGATAAATATACGCACTGAATTCATTACCGGTAGAACCTGATTTCTACTAATTTTGAAGAAATTCGGATGATATATAGTGTAACAATCGATGTTGTCTACGTATTTTTTGAATGGCACTCGTATTATAGCATATTTGAAAAAAAAACTATTGGTTGTGAATTTATTTTGTATGAGTGGCTCTTCGTGTTACTGGGAGCTAACACACACGTTTGTTTTGCGTTAACAGCCTCGCCGTTTGAAACTTCTCAGCTGTTTATTGGTGGTAGCGCCCGGATAATATATTTGCTAGTATATATAATTTAACTTGAATTATGGGACTGGTTGCTGTTTCCCAGGACAGGCCATACCATTTTATAGTTTTGGCATTTGAATTATAGCCAGTTGACTAAATAGTTATATTTAAAGTTATAATTCTTGGAAACACTAATTAACATTTACCTTTGGAGCTGGTAGCTGTTACCCAGGACCATCCAATATCATACTATATTTTTGGCAGTTAGATTAGCCATATCCTATGATATAGGGCTTGCCAAATTCATAGTTTTGAGGCAGCCCATCTATAAATTATAGCCAGTTGCAAATACGTTAGTTCCCGCAGTTAATAGTTTTGGGGTATCTTGTTCAATGTTAAGTTAGAGACTTTATTTTATAGCGAGTTTATTTAATTTAGGGTTTGTCTGTATCAGTTTGAGGCAGACTATAATGATTACACACCGAGCCGCATCATATAACAATGCCAACCAAATAAATATGCTTAACCTTTAATTTCGTCATGTTGTGTCTTTGCAACAAAACACATGTAAATCGTTACCATTTTGGTCAGTTTAGTGTGTTTTCCTGACTGAGGGAGTCATACATGTTGTATGCACCCGTGCAGTGAGATGCACCTCATTCACATGTCTACTCATGGTCTGAATACGAATATGCCTGGGTACAAAAGATTTTCCTATCTGGTATGTTTGTCGTAAAGGTATTCTGAAATAAATACTTTTTTGATTTTCGAATGTTATCAATTAATCGCATAGCAAGACTTCAGTATTATATCCTATAAGTGTGTCTCGTTTAAAATCTTCTTGCCTCTTTGTGTTGCATTGTCTTTGAATAAATTGCATACATGGGTGTTTGCGAATTACCCAATGTAATCATGATCGACCTTATGATCGGGTGCGTGTATTGTGTACATATAGAACTTGTAAATTGTTTGTAGTCGGTTTGAAACAATAATAAACAATGGATGGCTTCAAAAGACATAATAATGTGAGGCATGGCCTCAGGTCGTTAGAACATGAATATATTAGTCTAGTTTAACCCTCAGATCATTGAAACATGCTTCAGTATGTCTATTTTGGGCCTGAATGTTGTTGTTCTATTTTTAGAAACATGACCTTCATGTACAATTTTAGTGTTTGGAGAGTGCTATTGTCTTTATTATACGATGTCATGCCATGATACTATAGATATACTTAGATATTTGGTAGATTTAACTATTTACCTCAACAATCACATGCTAGATCATTGCTGTTTTGTATTATTTCACTTAATGTTCGTAGCTTTTTGGAAAAATGTCACTTCCGTCCGCCATGTTGTTTTTGGTTGTCAACTTCCTGTTAAATGTAATCTCTAACCTTCAAAGTCAGGTCAAGTTGTATTTATTATTCAAGATGAAAGTTGCTGGTATAATTCATGTGGAAATTAATGTCTATGTATTTTAGGAATTTTGGTATTGCTAATTAGGTTACGTTCTTTCATGCGGCCCCAATCCCAAGCGTACCTTTGGTTCCGTTTATTTACATACCAAAAGCTCGTTTGCATACCACAGCCTAATTAGCATACCAGAAATTTTAATGAGCGTTCGTGACATTGCCACTGTCCCCAGAGCTGGTCAGACGTGTTTCTGCCGCTCTTCATTTATTTTTGTTAGGCTCTGTCTGGTAACTTTTCATTCAACTTTAAACCTGAATCGCTTTTATTCGATAATTATTTTAGACTTTATTGAGGTCAGTATCGGTAACGTTATTTGACATTTGGCGGTTTTGTAACTTGAGTCGATTTTTAACTGTCTGTCGTCTGCTCTGGCTTCGAGCTTGTTTTATCGTTATTTAGACTTTAGATGATTTAGTATTTGGTCTGATATCCCTCTTGTGTCTTTGTTAAGCCCTTTTACCTAATAAAGTTCACGTTAAGCCGAAAGGAATGTTGTCTGTAGTCTTTTACATTTTTGCTTTTTATCTTGTTCTTGGCAATTGTGGTTGACGCGACCTGGTCTGTGTTATCAGGTAGCCTCTTCCAAGCTGTGATACACGTTTCCAGTGTATCATACCAGTTTACAACCGGGGTTATTTGTCCGAGTCTCAGTTAGACCTAGGTCTATATGCTTTATTTCGTCGACAGTTGGTTGACGCTGTCCTGGTCATTATCAGATAAGCCTTCTCCAGTCTGTGATACACGCTACCATTGTATTTAACAGTTGTTGTCTTATTCGAGCATATCATTTAGTGATTGCTGATGTAGCACCACCGGTGTTTTAGAGTACCACCAGCGCGGGCGTTACAAAATTGGTGGCAGCAGTGCAGATCTTGTCTCTCCGAATTGTTAGTAGTTATTAGTGATAAGTTAGTACAAAATCAGACCAGTTGATGAGCTAAGCCGTTACCAGGCTTAGGTTTGAGTCGGTTCCAGACTCAAACAGCGTTATAAGCCGTTACCAGGCTTAGGTAAAAGGGTGTTAACTGTTATTGTTTTAATTGTTGTTGCTAGTTTGGCACGTTGAGCGGATTTGTTGTTCCGTGCCCAGCCTATTATTATAAATACGTTTAGACTGCCATCCCTGAGGGTAAGAAAGCCGTTTCCAGGCTTTGGTTTAAGTCGTTACCAGACTTAAACGATGAGCTAAGCCGTTACCAGGCTTAGGTTTGAGTTGTTTCCAGACTCAAAGAGCGTCATAAGCCGTTACCAGGCTTAGGTATAAAGGTGCTGTTAATTGTTACCGTGGTTGTTATTGGCACATTGAGCGGATTTGTTGTTCTGTGCCACGCCTTTTCATATAAATACGTTTAGACTGCCATCCCTTCGTTGAGAAAGCCGTTACCAGGCTTTCGAGGTAACTGTTTCCAAGTTACCATAGCAACTGCCGTTACCAGGCAAATTAGTATATGTTACATACTTGAGTATTTTGTGTTATTACAGTCAGTCTTTACCATCCATGGTGGGAGATAGTCATTACCAGACTATGATGTGCCAGAACCATATAGTCAGTGCCCGACTATTTATTACACATTATTTCCTTACAGTACTGTCTAGTTGTTACCAGACTGACAGTTGTTGCGAGATCTATATACGGGTTATCGTGACCAGACCTACATAGTCGCTACCAGACTATATTAATTACACATTATTTCCTTACAGTACTGTTTAGTTGTTACCAGACTGACAGTAGTTGCCAGATCTACATACAGGTAGTCGTTACCAGACTATACAGTGCCAGATGTGTAGTCGTTACCAGACTATATATCGTGCCAGTCTTATAGTTGTTACCAGACTATATTAATTGAATATTGTTTCCTTACAGTACTGTCTAGTCGTTACCAGACTATAAATCACAGGCGTGTAATTCAGTGAATTACTGTACCGTCTAACTGTTCCAGATTAGAGAAGCCCAGTGTATGCTAATATACACTGTATCCTTATTCTTGTTTAACATAAATCTAGATTACAGTCCAAGCCCTCGAGATGGAGTTTACCAGGGCTTCAGCTGATATACCAGATATCCCATCATTACCATACACCAACCAGACCCAGATAATGTATAGTGAACCCACTATACAACCACAACCTTCCAGTCAAGTCACACAGACCATCAATACCGCCTTGGGGGCAGAGGCAATGTCAAACCAAGAGTTGGTGAGCGATGATGATCAGATATCCGAAGGTGAACGAGAGATGACTTGGACAGATGACCAGTCGGTACAGGGTACCAGATTTGGAGAAGAATCCTGGCGCAGGCGTACAGGGATTGAGGAAGACTTTTGTACTAATCAGAGAATTATAGATAAAGGTGATAGTTCTACACCATTATTCAGTGGATCCGTCGATGCCTCGGGGGTCTGTCAAAATTCCATGCATGGTGAGACGAATCAAGGGAAGGGATGGGACAGTAAATTCTCCATGAGGGCCATGGCTGGTAGTCAGGCTACCGATGCTATAGATTGCAGCCAGGTACCTACGGGTTTATGGGAAAACGATTCACTGGATGGAACGGGGTATAGGAGGGGAGGGTCGTGGGCTTTAGGGGCGAGCAGATACCGGCATCCTCGAGACTTCTTACCCTATGATTGGTGTAGAGCTGACGTGATTCCAGAGGATTATAAAGATGGCAGAGAACAGGGTATAGATAAACAACCAAGGCATATACCTTCTAGTCGACAAGATGTAACAAATCCACACAGTAAAATTAAACCGCCAACATTTGATGGCACAACTGACATTAATGCATATTTGACACAATTCGAAATCACCAGTGAAATGAATGAATGGTGTTATGAGATGAAAGCCAGTCAGTTAGCCGTATCCTTGAAAAGTGGAGCTGCAGAAATATTAAATGATATCCATACGGAGAGACGCAGAAATTACAATTTCATTGTTAAGAGCCTTATAGACAGGTTTCAGCCACAAAATCGGAGACGTTACCATGCTGCAAAGTTAAGGACGAGAATTAGAAAGGAAGATGAAACCATAGATGACCTTACCATAGACATCAAGAAGATGGTTAGGCTAGCGTATCCAGATTTAAACATGAAATGCAGGGAAGAGATGGCTCTTGACTGTTTTACTAAAGCCCTTAACGATGACCAACTATGCAGAGATTTAATAGTAGGATGTCCAAGCACTCTTTCTGAGGCTGTTAGGCTAACCACTGAAGCTGAACTTAGTTATTCAAGAAGAAAACATGTTCATTCAAGAATGATACAAACTGGTGTCTCCGTTGATGACTTACTGAAGAGAATTGAAGAACTAGAGAAAGCAGACACTCAAGCCAATTATGCAATAGTCAGAATAGAAAAATGCTCCGGATTAGATGCAAATCATACTAAGCCACCTAAAAGAGTATGCTACTATTGTCATGCGCCTGGGCACATAAAAAAGTTTTGCCCTTCTCTACATAAATAATCTTCATCGGCAGATAAGAAATTCATGGACACAAAAGGACAATAAGAAGTACCAAAGTCATTGTGCACCTAACTTAACCAGTAGCAGTTGATTATAAGATTTGAAACTTTAGCATCTAGAAGGATCACAAGATGGAGAGTTTGAACCAACCCCAACCAAAACCAGTCATGTATGTTAGGTAGAGATTTTGAAACAGTTGAAATAATGAGAACTTGAGGATGTTATAGAGCGAAGACAGATTATCCTACCACGGCCGGGGAAGACAATCTGTATGTAAGGCGATTGAATGAGCGGGTTAGAATTCCAAAACGACTGGACCCCCTGAGGACTTCTGTTAGATGACTGATGACTTGTGGTAGTTGGATTAGGTCAACATTCCATTTTCTGATCCGGACATCATTATAGAAATATAAATCTACATCCTGAAAATTGTACATCACATACCCTGTTTGAATGCCATGTCACATTACAGCGACGTAAATTTCATTTTCGGCGTCACAGAGATAGTGACGCATAGTCTAGTGCAGTAGCACATGTATATTTCGTTTTGGTGTCATGTTACCGGTGACACATCATTGAAGTGAGGTGTCACATTACCAGTGACTCATTGTCAAGTGCAGTAGCACATTTGTTTTTGGTGTCACAGTACCAGTGATTTGAAGTGCAGTGACACAAGAGAATATTGTTATAAGGGCACGTTGTAAGTGAACATTGCTATATTACAAGGTCACATTTCTAGTGACATGTTTCAACAGTGATGTCATGTTTCCAGTGACATGTTTCAACAGAGATGTCGCGTTTCCAGTGACATGTTTCAACAGAGATGTCACGTTCCCAGTGACATGTTTCAACAGAGATGTCGCGTTTCCAGCGACATGTTTCAACAGAGATGTCACGTTTCCAGTGACATGTTTCAACAGTGATGTCATGTTTCAACAGTGATGTCACATTTCCAGTGACATGTTTCAACAGTGATGTCACGTTTCCAGTGACATGTTTCAACAGAGATGTCGCGCTTCCAGTGACATGTTTCAACAGTGATGTCAGGCTTCCAGTGACATGTTCCATTATTACAAGTAGGAACCTTTGAGGTGGAGATTATCTCGCTCCCTGAGATAATGATCATTGTGCAGCTTCTGAAGTGAGATTTCAGAAATCGACTTCTACTTAATTTATACCGCGTGGAATTAATTAATATCGCGTAAACTTAACTTGAAGGACGATATAAACTATTATTTCACTTAGGACGATTTCCTGGAGACAGATGAAGATTAAGGATATGTATAAATTGTAGTTTTCTATTGTAATATTTGTTGTATCTATGTATGTTCATTGAACAATAGGACTGGCGTATTTAAATTGTGAAAATAAGAGGTTGTGAATAAGTGTGAATAAGTGCATACTCAGTATTGTTTGTTGAATTACTTTTAGGTTTTTATTATAAGTAATTGAATTGTGTAAAGGCCTGCCTATTAAGTTGTCTTAGACTCTCTGGATAGCAATAATTATTGAAGTATGTACATGTATATTGGTTTATATTTGTATCATGGAGTCTGGTAATACCTTTATTTGAATGTCCATCACTTGGACCTGTGATTTTTTGTGAGATAATAAGCCTACTATGTTTTTTTTTCATTATTGTAAGTTAAAATTACATGAGGTTGTGATAATGAATTAGTTTAAATAGACCGTGTACTTGGTTGTATCAATTACTAGGATATTTGTTGATTATTGTATACTAAGTTACATCGCAATGTTTGAAATTCTGTGTAAATTTGATTTGTTTTTGTGTGAAATGTACTAATGAAACTTGGCAAAGTTTAAGTCTGTCTGAATGCCGGTTGAACTATGAGATGGCAAAATCTCAGTCTCAGCTCAGATGTGGTTACATCAGTTATTAATGCTTGCGTGTGCTTAATTATTATACTTAACAATGTGACCGTATTTTATATTGTGACATATCATTAGGTCTGATGACATATTGTACTTATTGTTTTATGTCAGCATGATACGTAAATTGTTAGCATTTTGCATGTATTTGTGTTTAGTTTTAACTTATTTTTCATGGTAATCTGACTGCTTGCTACGTTTTGAGTTATGCTATAAATGTATTCATGAATAGATAGGCTAAGTAATGAATTCCAGTCTGTTTCAGTGCACTTCTTGAAAATGTGAAATGTCTGTGCGTAAATTGTATTGTCTGTGGAAGATTGCTACGTTTGATTTGTCTGGCTGCAGACTGTCTCTTGTTCGTAATATTGCAAGACAATTGTTATATTTAATTTAGAATTTTATGGTTTCTTAGGACTGTATTTCAGAATACTGCTTAGTTTATTTTAGAGTCTATTGAATTGTATTATCATTTGATACATCAGTAATATGGTTGCTTGCAATGGCTATTCAAACTTGTTATGAATGTAATTTTTATTTTTGCTTTTATTATCTTATGCAAGAGCAGTAATTGTACTATTACAGATACTTTTATTTGAATGAGTTTCCTAACAACTCATCGGCTGTCTGTTTGCAATTTCTTGAGCTAGAGGTCTGCAACTTAAGTGTATTTTTACCATTGGTGTCTGATTAATTAATGTTAAGGTTCATCAATTGCATTTGTATGACAAATTTGAAAAGTGATGTTTTGGTTTCATTTTACTCATATAACTTCTTTCAATTGAAATATTATTGCTGTTAGTAAGGTGTTAGAAAGTATTGTTATGTTTAGATGAAAAGTGTAATTTTGATTGATGTTATATTGTTAATGTTTAAAGAAACTTGCCTTGCCTGTTATTAATGTTATATACCAGAGTGATGCTATTTAATAAGGAGTGTTTAAAATGCATGTATGTTAGTAGCTAATATGAACTATGCACTCAGTTTGTATTTAAGTTGTCTAATTGTTAAAATAATTGTTAATTGTATTGTTACAACTAACAGTATATTGTTGAGAAATTTGGTTTAAAGGCGCTTGGTGTTATTTTGAATTTCGAGGGCGAAATTTTGTCCGGAGGGAAGGTAATGTGAGGCATGGCCTCAGGTCGTTAGAACATGAATATATTAGTCTAGTTTAACCCTCAGATCATTGAAACATGCTTCAGTATGTCTATTTTGGGCCTGAATGTTGTTGTTCTATTTTTAGAAACATGACCTACATGTACAATTTTAGTGTTTGGAGAGTGCTATTGTCTTTATTATACGATGTCATGCCATGATACTATAGATATACTTAGATATTTAGTAGATTTAACTATTTACCTCAACAATCGCATGCTAGATCATTGCTGTTTTGTATTATTTCACTTAATGTTCGTAGCTTTTTGAAAAATGTCACTTCCGTCCGCCATGTTGTTTTTGGTTGTCAACTTCCTGTTAAATGTAATCTCTAACCTTCAAAGTCAGGTCAAGTTGTATTTATTATTCAAGATGAAAGTTGCTGGTATAATTCATGTGGAAATTAATGTCTATGTATTTTAGGAATTTTGGTATTGCTAATTAGGTTACGTTCTTTCATGCGGCCCCAATCCCAAGCGTACCTTTGGTTCCGTTTATTTACATACCAAAAGCTCGTTTGCATACCACAGCCTAATTAGCATACCAGAAATTTTAATGAGCGTTCGTGACATTGCCACTGTCCCCAGAGCTGGTCAGACGTGTTTCTGCCGCTCTTCATTTATTTTTGTTAGGCTCTGTCTGGTAACTTTTCATTCAACTTTAAACCTGAATCGCTTTTATTCGATAATTATTTTAGACTTTATTGAGGTCAGTATCGGTAACGTTATTTGACATTTGGCGGTTTTGTAACTTGAGTCGATTTTTAACTGTCTGTCGTCTGCTCTGGCTTCGAGCTTGTTTTATCGTTATTTAGACTTTAGATGATTTAGTATTTGGTCTGATATCCCTCTTGTGTCTTTGTTAAGCCCTTTTACCTAATAAAGTTCACGTTAAGCCGAAAGGAATGTTGTCTGTAGTATTTTACATTTTTGCTTTTTATCTTGTTCTTGGCAATTGTCACGCGTGCAGTTGGTTGACGCGACCTGGTCTGTGTTATCAGGTAGCCTCTTCCAAGCTGTGATACACGTTTCCAGTGTATCATACCAGTTTACAACCGGGGTTATTTGTCCGAGTCTCAGTTAGACCTAGGTCTATATGCTTTATTTCGTCGACAGTTGGTTGACGCTGTCCTGGTCATTATCAGATAAGCCTCCTCCAGTCTGTGATACACGCTACCATTGTATTTAACAGTTGTTGTCTTATTCGAGCATATCATTTAGTGATTGCTGATGTAGCACCACCGGTGTTTTAGAGTACCACCAGCGCGGGCGTTACAATATATAAGGAAGAAAGAAACATCTGACACAAAGAAGACAAACTGAAAACACGAAATCATTTTGTTTATTTGAAAAGAAAACGCTAACAAAGGTTCAAATACTTCAAAATAAACGACTGTTTCAATTGTTTCGTACCACTGTAAAAAAAAGATAAGAAAAGAAAATCATTATCTAACTTATTGCGTACCACACGGAATGTACCGTACGTAAGTAAACGTTTCACCACAAAAGAAATAACCCATTCTATTCAGTAAAATATCTACTGCTAATATATACACGATGATGTATGATAATTGTTTGTATGTGTTTGGATGATTGCATGAGGGGATGTGATGGCAATCCTTCCTCCTCTTCTTTTCGTTTTACATCAGATCAGTCGTAGTGTGTATACGCTGTTGTTGGTGCGTATGTAGGGTTTGCTTGTGGTACGTATGGTACAGGCCCGCTAAGGAAACCAGCACGCTTAGTACGTGTTACCGGTACACGATGTGGTGGTGGTAAGGGGACACCCATCGTAGTGGTTTCATCAACCCTAATCAAAATTGGAGTAGTATACATGTGTACAGTACTTTGCAAGTCATTCCAGAACGGGTGTAAGTATACTATCGTCCGGCAGGTAAGCTATGTGTATCTAGGTTTAACTGGGTGTACCTGAGTTAACGGTATTAACCGCTATTCTTCCGAATGGGATAATTCCCTCATTAGTACATGTTGTATTACTTATTGATTGAATCAACTGTATATTCAATCCATAAATAATTGCGATGTGTATCCATCTAAAACGACGGATGTTCAAATATGAAGGATACTGGGGCTATATATATATTTCTCTTGTATTGAAGATTTTTACAAATATACTTATAAAAAGTGAACTGCATTGCAAAGAGGTTTGTGTAAGCTTTGAGTTGATAAATCGCATTACAAAAACCAGTCCAGTATAGCTGTTACTTATAGGTCGATTAACACTGCCCTCTGCATCTAGCTCTTATTACTTATTATATTGTCGGATTTTTTCTTGTCTTTTATATTACAACCATTGAATTCGTGTGTACAGCAGCATGGTGTCCAAGAGTTACACCCTGTTTTGAAAAGTTATCTCCCTTTTATCGATCATAAATAAGTATAATTTTAGTGTTTTGGATTATGTTCCTTCAACTCGATATAGTATATTGTTCCTTTGTATGTAACGTTATCTTAGTCTTTGTGACTTAATACACGTTTAGTCCGTATGTTTATTCATGTGCCTTTCTTTCCACATGTAACTGTATCGTTGAAAACGGAAAACAAATATTTTTTTTAAATGGATATTTTTCTATAATCTGTGTTCGTTTTTCAACAATACAGTTACCTGTGTTTCGTTTTAATTCTGCTATTTGCCCCGGTCTGGTTGCACATTTTTCTTCCCCTGTTATACTTGAATTCATACTTCCTTCCTTATCCTATATGTTGTTTATCTGTTTTTCTGAGTAATATTGGATCAAATATATCATACATATCGTTGGCTTAGAATGAGAAGATCGTAACTACTACACGTTTACGAACTTATAAGACTGATACTTCTTTTGATCCTATTTTCATGAAAATAGGAACATGTCATGTTGATCAAAATGAAGTTGTAAAAGCTTTTTTTCCATAAGTAAAGAGTACATTTCAGACAGTTTATTTTCTTGTTTTCTCATAATAACGGTTCGTACTTACGACCTTCTCATTCTAAGCCAGCAATATGTACATGTGTAAGCTGCATAGCTATATATTCATGGTTTGCGACGACAACTCAAGATTTTCTTGAAAATTGTAGTGTCGTACCTTTGTTGTGTAGTAGAATAGAGCAACCTCCGAGTACTATCAAATTATTTGCAGTTACGTTGAGCGATAATTCATGCAGACCTTGGTTACCTCTGTGTCTGTGTCAGCTTACCTAAATGGACCTGTGTACTGTGTAGCACGTTATATCATTCCGACCGGAAGTACAGCTGACAAATTGTATGCGGTGTGTACGTGCTATTCACTACCCGTGATAATTGCCTGTCACGCCCGATAAATCATGGCGAGTAAAAATACAGAGAATGGGAATAAGAGGTCCCTTCTTTTTGCGATATCCTTGGTGTGGGTGTGTTTGACATGGCCTTTTTTTAATATATTCGAATTCTAAGAATTTATTTTCGTAATTGTGTTTTTTATTTCCTGTGATATTTATGATATGCCATGTTACATGCTACTGATACGGAATAAATATTATAATTATTATTACACAATTTGTATTTACACAATGTATTAGTTATTCGAATGATCATGATTTATCAACAAACCCGTTCATCGGCATAGACTGATTCACACAGTGACGTTCAGGCAATGATACTGTTCGTGTCACCATACCTCGTCCACAGGTAACTGTATCATTGATAAAGACAGTTTGAAAACCAAAAAAAAATGTTGTAAAATTGATATTATTTCGTGTTTTTCCCTTTTCAACAATACAGTTACCTGTGATCTCGTCCACGCCAAAGGGACTACTTTCATTTGTGGTATCTTACTAGAATGTATATTGTAGTTAGGGACAACAAACGATAGACTTCCTCTTGGTCCACACTATACAACGTTCAAGAGATGTGCTTATAGTTGTGTTTTAGAATTTCCTTGGATTGAAGACTTCCAGTTTATTTATGTTTCTGAAATATCCCAAGTTTTGTGGATAAAATAACTTTGTAGACAAACTACACATGGAAATGTAGCTATTTTAATAACAAGATTTTCGCCCAAATATGAACAGTTAGGCCTCATTTTTTATTATTCATTTTGGCATTTTACCTGACGAAAATCTTAGTAAATGTGCAAACTTGTGAATGGAGAATAACGACACTGATTGAAACAAATAATAAACATTTTAATGATGTATATCGTATAGATACACTCAGTGTACATGTACAAATATTCATAAAACTTGAAAATGTTCAAATCTTATTTTGTCGCAAAATTTGATTTAGGTGTATTTTGCAGTGGCATGGAGGGGACACTTGAACTAAGTATATACTTTATCACACCACCGTAGTTAATGTATAATGGTTTTTTTTCATATATTTACTCAAAATAAAAAATAGAGACTTGCAAACTAGTCGAGTATTTTTGCTATTGTTTGTACTAACTGAGAAACATCCTGGTAAAACCTAAGCATCGGAGTTCAGAAAGTAATAAAAAGTACCATAATCTGAAAACAATGGTCACCTGGTACTATATAATACAGTATATTACAATTAGATATAGTATTACAAAACATTAGTGTACATCTCCAGTTACTCCCTTTGTCAATGTCATACGAACATAATATAATTTCAGAATGGTGAATACTCTGGCACTAAATCAAAACGCCAGAAAATGTGTTCCACCTTTCAGAGTCATGGTCTATCTTCGCACCACTATTTGCATAGGTCACTTTTATTTTGACACGTTGTTCCGATTGAAGGATAACAATGGCGTTTGCAGAGAAGCACGTGTGACCTTCATTTCCGTAGAATGAGACGGATGTGGTCTGATCATCCTCCACGACTATAGCAACTTGCACAAGTTTGTCGTTCCAAGGGCATAGAACAATGTCAAAAATGTAAGTGCCGCTTACGGGGGACGTGAAAATACCAGTGGAATGGTCGTATCCATTTCCGGCATTGAACAATACTACCGGATATACTATTGTCTGCCCTGTTGAGACAGATGTGTCTAAATCCAACCTTGCTTTAAAAGCCACATTCATAGTTCTTCCTGAAAAAAAAGATTATATTGTATAATGCAAATACAAGTATGTTTTTGTGTATTACTTACATCAATGGGTGTATGCAAACCACAGTGAAGTGTACATCATACGTTCCGTGACCGTGGCCGAGTGGTTATGGTGTCCACCTAGAAAGCCGTAGGTCGGAGGTTCGAATATTGGCGGAAGCAGGCTTCGAACTGATGAGACCGGTTGGTCAGGTGCCAGCTAGTTAATTTAATGGTTACTGTAGGCCCATTACTGCCAGGCGTCCGTCGTTACGAGAAGGGATTCGGGAAGGAACTGTACAGCAAGATACGTGTCTCATAAGCCAGAATTGACTGTCCCTTTCAATAGGGGTGGCACCATACTAAACAAACTTAACCTTTATCATACTCGTGCATATGTATTACCATACGACCAAAAGCAAAACCAAATGTAGCTTAGTATTTATAAGTTAATAAATGTTTATGTACGTGCGAGGTATAGTCCATTTACGACTAGGTTGGACCTGCATTATTGAATCCTGAACTATACAATGCCGGTTAGAACAATTTTTTTTTATTATACGTCGTGATTTCATTATAACAAGCGCACAATGTAATATGAGAAGCATACCTTGTATTGTATATAACTTGTCCGTTATCTGCTTCTCTAGTTCGGCGAATTTCTTCTCCAGGTCGTTAAGAACTTTGGATGTATTGTCAGCCACCAATGCAACTGTCTCATCAATCTTTGTTTCCGTCTCAGCAACTTTCACGCCAATCTCGGCAACTTTTACGTCAATCACATTTTTCATATTCGTGCTGAATGTTTCCGACTTTTCAAGATTGCCTGACACTTCGGTCTTTATACGTTCATAATCAACAAGTCTTTGGTTTTCATTAAACTCCATTTTGACTAATTTTTCAAGTATTTTCTCCACGAAATGGTACTTAGAACAATGCGTTTCTTCAGTAAAAACATAGCTCATTGATACTAAAAACAACAGTGCACGAACGAACTGCATGGTGTTAAGTAATGTTTAGTATTCAAATACGACTCACGAGATTATTATATTTGGAATAAACTGTCGGACACGAATGATTATATACGTGAATATCCCCCGGCTTTAATAGCAGCTAAATTGTAATATGAAACTTACTACAACGTGTAGTGTAAATGTCCGATTTCTCTTATGTCTTTTTAGCTCACCTGTCGCATAGTGACACGATGGATTTTTTTGACCGCTATGTATCCGTCGTCCGTCAAACATTTCTTCAAACGACTCCTTCTCCTAATCAACTTAGCCAAAAGCTGTTCAAATGGTTCCGGTATGTTGATTAATTAGGTTGCCATTAACATTGTTCAAAAAGTAGTTTTAACATACAAACTTCAAAAATCGGCTTGTTTCCAGGACTTATATTTTTGGTATGAAACGTAAACTAGTGGTCCTAGAAAAGATTGACTCGCCGTTTTCACAGAATAGAATAGAATGTACATCAAGCAATAAAAACGACGCTTACCTTTTCGATACTCTCCGGTGTGGAGACGCAAATCAATATGGCTGCGCCCACGCGAAAATGTTTGTTCTTTTTTCTACAAAGTCACACATTTCTTCAATTTTGAACAATTCATACGCCAATGTGAAGTATGTAGTCGCCATGCTTACGTGAAATGAATATAGTTTTAGTGCGAGCTATCTGATTGGCTGCTAGATGCATTACAGGATTCCACAGCATCCAATCGGAATACGGTTTAAGTTGAGGCACCGACCGTGGGTATCCGACAATGTAGTATTCACGGGAGCGTTATAGGGTCATTTGTACCCTCTTGTCTTATATACCATCAAAGGAAGCTTTGATATATCCAAAATTTATTTATTAAGGACGCTTGTAATGTATTGTGTGTGTCTCATTTGAAAATGAAAAGACTTTTCAAAACGAATTGTACGTAACATTAAGCATCGGCAAACTAGTTTTGTCATCACTTTCAAAATGTGCAAGAAAATGCAATTAATGTGAAATTTGAATGGTAGAAAGATTCATAGTCAAGTTCAGTTTTTAGTTAAATGCTTATTGATAACGACGACACTATTTTAGAAAGTCGAAGTTGCCATTTTGATGTTTCTGAGTTTACGTTATTACCCTCGTAAAGATGAGACTTCTGCAAAACGCCGTAACCATTATCCAAGATAAAAAGCTGACACTAGCAAAAACGCCGAAGTTACCATACCTTCGGCATATTGCAGTTTACAATGGCGCCAGTTCGGTTGTTTGGCGCAGTATTTGGCTTGATACAATGTCCTACGAAAAATCTGAGCTGCATAAAATATTTACAGCAAGAAACCGAACAAGCATTTTTACAAGACAATACAGTTCATTATCCTAAAAGTTTTGCAAGGTTGCATTACATTGAAATGTATTACATGTTTCATTGTTTAAATAATACGAGTGTATCGGCATTTGTGACGAATTGGCCAATTTTGAATACCTAGGTAACAACTACAACGAAGAAATATATTCTTTTGATTCAATAAATCATACAAATAAGAATTTTCTAATTCTAATGAGAGGTGACAGTAAAATCAGGTTGCAAACGTGTTATGCACTAAAGAAAGGTTGCGGTAATACCAGGTATTAAACGTGTTATGCACTAAAGAAAGATAGCGGTAATACCAGGTAGTAAACGTGTTATGCACTAAAGAAAGATGGCGGTAGTATCAGGGAGTAAACGTGTTATGCACGAAAGAAAGGTGACGGTAATATCAGGTAGTAAACGTGTTATGCACTAAAGAAAGATGGCGGTAATATCAGGGAGTAAACGTGTTATGCACGAAAGAAAGATGGCGGCAATACCAGTTGTAAACGTTTTATGGACTAAAGAAAGGTTGCGGTAATACCAGGTAGTAAACATGTTATGCACTAAAGAAAGATGGCGGTAATATCAGGTAGTAAACGTGTTATGCACTAAAGAAAGGTGACGGTAATACAGGTAGTAAACGTGTTCTGCACTAAAGAAAGGGGACGGTCATATCAGGTAGTACTTAAATGTGTTATAAACATTCATGAACAAAGCCGCCGAGTGATATTAACGAAATTTTACTGATAAGTTGAATAATCACTCAGACCCACGGTTTCATTGATCTTATAAACTTGCATGAACAAATGTAGTTTAATAAGAAAGGGAAAATATTTTTTCCTGCAAGTTTAGTAGATCGGTGAAACCGTGCGCCTGTGAATAAAGTACATAACATAGCCATCCGGATTTTTTTGTTGTTGTCACATGTTTCAATCCTTCAAAATTATATCTAGCATAAAGTGTGCGATTCTAAATGTACTGAATGTAAAGGTAAAGTTTGTTTATTATACAACCACTATTGAAAGGGCCAGTCAATTCTGACTTATTAGACACTTATTTTTCATGCTTAACAGTGCAGTAAGTACCTTGCCGAATCCCTTGTCATAACGCCGGACGCCTGGCAGAGATGGACATACAGTAACCATTAATTTAACTAGCTTGTGGCTGACCAACTGGTCTCATCAGATCCAACCCGGCTTTCGCCGAGATTCGAACCTCTTTCTAGGCGGACCACTTGGCCACGGTCGCGGTATATACAGGAACAGTAGTGGTATTAGATGAAAACTTTCTCGCTGGTAGACGAGACATCTTCGATTTTGTTAAAGTATACATATATTGGTCTAAGAAACTATGTATCAATATTATACGGTTTGGCCTGACGCACTTGATTTGACCAAAATGGTTGATTTAAAACAAAGTGAGAACTTGCACAATGATGATTCGAATTAGTTTAGTGGTCAATTACTTGCTGTATTTCTGATCTCCGAATTTCAAAGTAACAGGCCGTTTGATTCAATCAAAAATAATTTTAAATTTTCGTTCAAACTGTATAACGTTATTAGATTAATTAAGAGTGTCACTTTTTATAGTGTTGACTCAAATGTGGGTAGTAAACATCCTGTTTAACTGGTTATTTGTATAAAACATACACCCAATCCAATTGCATTTGCGTGTTAACATCAATAATATTAATGTTTTTGAAGTGCGAGTTAATTTCCTGAATCAACTATAGTTAGCCTGAATATAAAACCGAATTGAAATGTTGTGTAAACAGAATAATGAAGGTAAACTACTGCGATTTGTGACAACTGGTGCATAAAATTCAACTGTTTGAAGTGTTCCCATTTCTCACAGCTTCTGTCTGCTAACCATACGTAAACAATATAGGATCATCACGTATCAAGTACAGAGCTTCACTTTATGCAATGTAATAACCGAACTAACGTATTGTCTGTACCAAGCTACAGGGTACTGTTTTATCAAACGTACTAATGGAAATCGTAAACTTACGGTCAAATTTAAATTCTGTATAATTCTTTAACAACTGCACATCAAGGATAGATATTGTATTTTAGAAGTTTACTAGCTGAATCTTGATTAGTATTACAGCTACATTTACCCCATTTTATAGTTTTAAATGTATTATAAAGAATTTAAATTTGATCCTAAGTTTAAGATTGCCGTAAATGCTTTGATAAAACTGTACCGAGTAGTATGTACCTACAGAACATAATCTCCATGAAGTAGTATAACATCATGAATCTCTGGTGGCTTAGCAAGAATATGGACAAAGTGACACCAACACGTAAAACAGTGTTTGTGTACAGCGTCAAGTTCTAAGTCACCAATGATCTTGACGACTGAGCTTACTCAACTGTGTTGCCTCTTTAAATAAAGTAATTAATGTGTCATTATTTTTTGTGTTATTATTTTGATTTTTCGTACTAACCGATGTCCTGTTATCAGGGTTACTTACACCGAAGACGATACCAAATGCTAGCCGGCTTCCATAACTTGGCAATCAGAATACAGTAAAACCTCGTAATCTCGAGGACAAATCGGGACAGGCAAATAATCGAAATAAATCTGGAGCTCGACATTTCGGTGCAATGATTAGTATACAACATTTAAAGCAAATATGCCGGGACTTTGAACTTTGCTCGAAATAAGCTTGGTGCTCGTAATATCGATGCTCGTCTAAACGAAGTTTAACTGTATAAAGGTAAAACAGCACTCCTATCCCTCACTACATCCGGCATACCAGGAATGAGCAGCGTCGAAAAAAGTTGATATCGCCTGCTTAGAATGAGAAGATTGCAAGTTACCTACGATCATGTCAGAATCATACATATTTGAATTTTGTATTACCAATTTTCATAAAAAAATGGAAGATGTTATGTTAACCAAACTTTAGTCCAAAGAGTTGGATTTTCCAAAGGTAAATAGCAGTTCCTGACAGTTTTTGCTTGTTTTCTTAAGATATGGATTTTGTACGTACAGCCTTCTCGTTCTAAGCCAGCGACTTGTAAAGGAGCATACTTCTCTTCTAATTTATAAGCAATGTAAACTTATAGGTTTAAAAAGTTGGACGCGGCCCAAATGGCGCAAACATTAATAAATCAAATTGGTAAATAAACTCAACGCTATAAAAGTAGATAGAATATATTTATTGGTCCAGATAAATGTTGAGTATTTGGTTTCAGTTGATATACATGCCGAAGCAAATTGATTTTAGACAAATATCAACAGTACTGTAAGTGATTCGAGTTCAAGTAGTTTATTAAACAAAGGTTAGTTTAAGATCAGAGAGTTTTCGGTTTTGGTCAACTTTGTTTAGTATCGAATTCAGATGTTCAGACCATTTGCATGTAGGCGCCTCTTATTTGCGGACGTCTTTAATGTCTCGGCCATGACGATGTCCACAGGTGCGTTCACAAGCCCTCTTGGATCTGAATGCGTTCATGTTGTGTCGAACATTGTTATAGCAGAGTGTTGGCATCTTGATGCAGAAAGAACCATTATATCTCCAGTAATGATCGGCTCTAAAACAGTTCCCGGATCTTGGGGACGGACCAAAGCATTTCCTCGGTTTACGCCAATGTTGACTCAAGGCGACGGATACCAATGCGCATAGTAGCAAAATGGATAACAGAGTCTTCATCTTCGTGTCTGTGAAAATAAGGAAATACAATTAACATCAATACACTAGTAGGGCTTATGATAGCGTTATTGACATAGTATTGCATATAAACACCTAATTTGACCACTAAAAGGGGCTGATTGTAATCGTTAAAATACCAAATAGGTTTATTACATTTAATACAGATATTCACTTATAACAGATCAAAAGTCGAATGTGTACATTTATACATGCATAATGCGTGGTTTAATTCCTTAGACAGTTTATACCTACATAAACATTATTAAATAATAATACTTATTCACTTATCGTTTTTGTAAACTCTGCTTTTATAGTTTTCTTTCAAACAACAACTTGCAAATAACCTTGAATTTACATTAAGTCATTAGTTTGGCGAAAAAAACAAAAATGTAACAAAATCCTTATGTTAAATTATGTTTTAAATACAATGTACCGTCTTGTTCCTTAATTCTATTTAGAACACTGTAAAAATATCCAGAAAGATCGGACCTTAGCGCAAACACAATATTTCGTTCGGAATACCTATACATGTATATAGAAACATCAAAACGCATTAAGTTATGAACGTAATAATATTTCGTCATAAAATAAATAAATAAATAAATAGATAAATAACAGCTACAACGAATTGCTTTGCACAATGCAAAAAAAATGCTTTCTATAGTCTAAATATTTACGTACCTAAACCCTGTCAGTTTGTAATCACCGAGTAATTTCCCTAGAACTGTGCACGATGTTTGGTAGCACTAACGGTATAGTACATATTATATACATGAACTGGTAACATATTGAAACCTGTCTCGCCACAGCCCCATACCATGTGACATTTATCAAGTTTTAATTAATACGTGTGGTATTATAATGTGTCATTTAACAAGCATACTAGTGGAATAGTCTGTAACATGTTTAAATGACATGACCCGGTCAACAGTTTTCTATACTCATATGCACATGGTTCCATGCCGGGCCTTATTCGCCAACATTGCAAGTCTAAAACTCAGACTTATACTTACAATTGACAACATTTATATTCACTGCGATTTCTTTGCAATTACATTTAACCATGTGAAATTGTGTCTGATTATTTGTTGTTACTCACTATTTAAAAACGTTTATATCAAAATCAGTACATTCGTAACATCAACATGAGAGCGAAACGTTGAAAAGACATATCCGAGGTGCGTCTCAATAAATAACTTAAAACTGTAATTTCCAAACTTCATTCTGATTGTATGTGTTTCTTGTTCTCTAACGAGAATGGACAAGTCTTCCCAAGAATTATGTACAACGTAATGTGATATCTATGAGAAAATGTTGTCAGGCTGGGATTACCACTTTAGGTTGACATGTATGAGCTCTTAAAATTATGTTCGTCGGTCTAGTGATTAGTCTTTGCCAATACTTCAGTTTCGCAACATTGCCCTTTTGTGCACCATCACAAATATTACTCATCTGTGTTTATTTTTTGTTTTATGTGATATAAAATAATAGTGTAGAAAACATAATAACTCTACTGTATTTTTGGAAATATTCAGCTTGATCGGTCCAACATTTCGCTGGCTTAGAATGAGAAGGTCGTAACTACGAAATCAATATTTTGATAAAAGCAAGAAACACTGTCTGACAATCACTCTTTACTTATAGTAAAGCAAGCTTTTTCAACTTCAGCTTGTTCAGCATGAAAACTTCCGTTTTCTTGAAAATAGGTTCATAAGAAGCGCCTTATGGTGTAGATTTCAAATATGCATTAAAGGTCTGACCTTCTCTTGTTAAGTCACCGATTTATTGAAATACGGTCCGTTTCAACATGCACACTTATAAGATTTGTTAAGTGTATAGAAAACATAGAGGGAATCCGAGTTGTTTAGGAAAATAATCCCTTATTTATTCCGTGAAATAACTGCGTAATAATACAGCGGTTACTAATGAAAAATAGTGCAGTGGTTACTATGTCTTAATGCATGGTTATTTGCGGAATAAAAGATGTGTTAGAGTCTAAATAATGAACAATGAACAATCGACCGGAGTTTTGAACCAAAATAATGAAAACGAACCTATAATAAAGCAATTTCGTGCGAGTGTTTGTATTACTACGCACCCGAACTACCAGAAGTTACCAGGCTTTATCGGTGATAAAATACGTGTTTATGTTCGTACAGGCTCATATTTCTTTATTATTTGAAATTGCTATTTTGTAAGCGCTTTGATAAAAGTGAACCCGGGGCCATTTATAAATCAGCAATGTCATAGAGAGTCCATTCATTGCACGGAACCAGATGCTGTTGACGCGGCACAACAAATGTTACAGACTATTCAAAGTTGCGTGACCATACTGACAAAATGTTATACATGTATATACATTTCCATGCAGGTGAATAAATCACAATATATAGCATGCATGTATAATTACAACATTTTAACGCAGATCTATATAAAATTATTACGTTTGCGAGTCAAACAAAATGTTAAGTCAGTAGGAAGTTATAGCTATTTAATACACCTGTTACTATATATAGTAACATATTTGCGTTGACAAAATACGTATTATCGGTCCGCCGGGGATATTATCAACAAACGCCGAGGATATTATCGATCGCGTGAGCGATAATCGCCCTGCGATCGAGCGCACGCGCGACGTGACGTTATTTTCGCGGTTTTAACGTTAGAAATACGTAGACGCTCCAACTTGAAAAACAATTTTTTTTAGAAATGTGCATCAAAACCAACACTAAATTGTAGCAAATGATCTAACTAAGAAAATGAACCCCCATTTCATATGTTTCCATTCAGTAATGAAGAAGTTACAGCAGTTTTTGTAACTAAGAAACGCTCCTTTTGGAGCATGAAGTAGGCCATATGTACTCCAATGTTTATAATCACTGGGTTAGTTGACATTAAGTGCTTTCATACCTTTCCTTCCCCGGAACAAGTGTATTAAAAAGTTCAATACCTGGGCGCGCTGTGTCATTGAGTGATAATATCCCCGGCTCTTGATAATGGCACTCGGGCTAAAGCCCTCGAGCCATTATCGACGCGCCGGGGATATTATCACTCAATGCCACAGCGCGCCCAGTTATTAATCTCTAAATAATATTTTGGTATTGACATTAAAAATGGTCGGAAGTATATGCGCGCAAAAAGTAAATAGGGGGATTCCTTATCTTATAAATGTCTATTAAAGCCACTAGAGCTTGATGGTTACCCAAAACACGTTTTGTCACACAATAACTACAAAACATAGGTTATCTTCGGTCGTCTTGGTCGAAGACTATCACTAACACTGTTCATCTGTCCACTTTGTATATCACAATGTATATAATTTATATATTATTTATTTCAGTCTCATTGTTTACGTTTACAAGCATAACATTTTTCAATTAGACCAAAACATTTCAAATGTGTATAACCATTCAATTTTGAATTACAAGAAACATTTACTCATCAAAGCACGATATTACTACACTATCACATTACATATATGTGTAGGCTATATGAGGTAACCCGGCTGTCCATGCACGTTGTCTAAAACACTTTGTGGTGATTTTATATTGGCTGAAATCATGACCATTCAACGTCATGCCGGACAACCACATTTTCATTTAATTTAATTTTAAGACGTTTTCACATTTTTTCTCTGTCTAATGTTTCCCGTCTTGCACTCATTCATTAAAAGTGTTGGTTACAATAACACATATTCCTACAAGCTAATCCTCTTAAATTGCATTTTGATATTTCTCATGACAAAGGCTGGTTCTCTGAGCTTTGGATTGCACTTGAGCGATTTCGGACAGCCCAAAAGAAGGAAGCCACGTGGATTAAGATTCATGCTGTGGACGAACCATTCCAAACCAGTATACAGTTTCATTGTATCTAAATCCAATCTCAACGTTCTGCTATCGCAAAGAAATTTTGTGCATGGTTCGTCAAAAGATGTAAGTTTTTTTTCTGGCACCAGTTTGAAACTTGTAACTTTGGTATATATTTTTTTTTTAAATGTAAACTTTCTAAATTTACCTTATTTTGCCCATGACGTCTTTCGACGTAATTTACGGAGTGTTCACAATGTATGTACTTCTGATGTTATCCGCCTTCCATGCATTTCTTGAAAGTGTTCACTACATTTCACAAATGTCTAAACTAATAATATATATGATGTGGCTGGCGAGCATGGGCATGTTCGTTGGCTTTTAATTGGCTATTCACTAGCGATTCAGTTAGACAAATAGAAATGCTGTTACTTGCCTTTGTTAAGCAAGTTCATTTCTGAACTCCAAAGCAAATATTTTGTTTTGAATGTTGCATGGTCATACAAGTGGAACCAGATTCATACATTACAATACACGATGTTTTGTGAATTACACGAAACACTTGGTGTCAAACTTTTTCCTAGGAAATACCACTGCGGTGTAGAATAGTCCGCCCAAAGCCTGGATCTTAATCCATGTGGCTTCTTTTTTGGGCTGTCCGAAATCGCTAATGTACAATCCGAAGCTATTATACAAAACTTTTTTCCTGAGAAACATCAAAGGGCAATTTAAGAAAATCTTTGTAGAAATATGTGTTGACGTAACCAACACTTTAAAAGAATGAGTGTAAAACGGACAGACAGAAATTCTGAAAAACGCCGTACATTACGTCAACATGACGTCACGGGCAAACTACAGCAATTTTAGAAAATTTACATTTTTTTTATCAAAGTCACATGTTTCAAATTGGTGCCAGAAAAAACTTACTTCTTTTGACTAACCATGTGCAAATTTTCATTGCCAAAGCAGAACGTTACGATTTGATAAATATGTATATCCCGAAACTGTATACTCTTTGGACACCCTGTGCATGTATACGATTATGTTTGCTGTGGAGGGCTTGAATCATCGCTTCTATCGATCTGAGTGTTGTCTTGATTGTATACGTCGGATCCACTGTCTGGTAGAAGGCAAAACAGTGGTTTCAATTATGTCAGAACAGCTATCAAATCATTTCGATTTATTAAATGTTCTGACATAATTGAAACCACTGTTTGGTCTTCTGGTGCCTGGATATCAGGAGTGTTATACGGGGGTGTTCCAGAAATAATAGGACTTTTCTCATAACCACTTACTTAACAGTTACAATTTAATGAAATTTGTGACATACCCATAGCAATGTATGCTCTATATACTGGTAGCAACATAATGTCGTTGTTGTTGATGATGCTCGTACAAAACGTTGTCACAGAAATCATGTAACGCAAAGGCGGGTCATACTATTATTTGTCGTTACGATCCTATTAAAAATGTGAATATCTCCATAGCCACTTGATAAATATTAACACATTATTGTGCACATGTAAACTTTCAAAGAACTCGCTCAGTGGTTGTCATCATAAGTTATTTATCAAGTGTATGTATCCAAGTGCGTCATGGATGAAAATGACGTCAACGCCAATAAACAGAAACCGCGCGATTGTCAAATGATAGTATAAATTGAGGAAACCAACAGTGCTAACCAATCAAACGATGCAATACGTATGATACAGTGGCATTAAACAACCACGTGTGTTTTGTTGGCTAAAATTGTTTACAGATCGCGGATTTGTGAACTTACAATTAAACACAAATGAGGTTACAGAAAATTAAGTTGTCGTTGATAAACACTGTTCGTACACTGATAGACGCTCCAAAGTTTTTGCAATTTCTAACATAATTGTAACACTTTTTTAGAACAGGGGCACGGAAACACTTTTAAACAGTCGGAACAGTGGTATTAGAGCTGTTTTGAAAGTTCGTGTGACTTTATACAAAAAATGTTGAATTGTAAAAAATGTCAAAATAATGTGCTTTAAATGCGACGTCATTATAACGTCACGAAGCGACCCGCCTCCTTGGTACATAGTATATCGATCTAATGTTTAATAAATTTCTTTTTTTTCAACCAATTTCTTTGGTATTTCGCATATTTGTCAGTGAAAGATCATAATTTAATTATATGCAATTATTTTTCTTAATTTCTGATTAGCCGCCCTGCTATGAAAAAAGTCCTATTGATTGTGGAACACCCCACGTATATCTAACGTCCATAAATGTCTAACCCCTCGCGGCACGTAGACATCTCTCCAACTGCTAAGAGTGATAAAAGAGTAAAAGAACAGTACATTTGTATAGAACAATATAATACAGTGGTAAAAGTAAAAGTAGAACGATCGGAAAAAGTAGTACAAACAGTTTTTCAGAGACTGATTACGGTCAAACATTATCAATGTGACTGACAGTCGCATAGATCGAAGCTATGGTGGGGAGACTGCCTACTGTTTATGAGAGGCTATGGCGAAGAAGGCAAACTTATAGAAGTGAGTAGTAGTACCAATTAACATATAAGCTAGTGGGTGTGGTGATATTGAGGGCAAAATATGGCTCTAGGTACCTTCAATTGGTATAGCTATAGCTACACCCAGATAGCATGTTTACGTTGGCCCAACGTTGGACCAACGATGCGAACATCGTTGGGCCAACGTTGGAAAATTACGTTGGCCCAACGTCATTTTGCTCGTCGTGATACCGTTGGGCCAACCGTTGGCTCAACGTTGGGCCAACGGTGCCAATTCTTATTCATCGTTGGCATTTGGTTGGCAAAATATAAAACATCGTTGGCCTATCGTTGGGCCACTGTTGTACCAACAATATCCCAACGGTTGGAAAATATTATTCATGGTTGGCATTTTGTTGGCTCACAAATACTTGATCGCAAAACCTGGAAAGCTTAGTGGTAGTGAAAGTCTGCTTCAAGATCCCACTTGTGGCCGCGTCATACCATAGATGGAATTAAAATGGTACCAGAAAATCTCTATCTGAAAAGCAACCAAAAGTGATCACAAAACCGCAATAGCTTAGTGGTACAGAGTCTCCTCAAAGTGCGGGAGGTTCTGGGTTCGATCCCATGCGTGGCCACGACATACCAAAGATGTAGTTTAAATAGTACCAGAAATTCCCTATGTAGCCACTCGGTATAAAAGTGAAAACTGTCAACTCATCTGTTATAGTATAACTTGGTGGCGATAGACAACATCAGGAATGAGGTGTCGAGAGTGATTCGTATAAGTTGGAAAAACTGGTTCCATAATCGACTAAATAAATTGGAATGAACTGAAAGCTCAATATGTACCACCTTTCCTGGTCAACTGGGCAAGTCAGCATTTTGCAGAATACATACAGTACTAACTTTTATATATATGGTCAAATTCAAACAAATATCTACTTTCAAATTTATACTATTTTCATTAGCCGTCTGCGTAAGTTAACAAGCAATTGACATTATCAATCCAAGTCTCCATAGCTGTTCTCTCCTCGGCAGTCTTTTTTGGCCTTTCTTTAGTTCCCGGCGCCTGTCATCATGGCTATTTCTGAATTATACTATCCACTGACTTTGCGTAGTACTGGGATGGTACTGTTGGACAGCTTCTGAAAATACATAGATCAGTGATACATTAGGTTAAATTGCACCTATAATAATATGAAAGGTGGGAAAATGTGGCATAACCCACATCAGTTGAGTTACCAAGTGTGCACGATTTATCGGTGTTATTTTAGTATCAAATTGACCGCATGTGTTTACTGAAGAAACCAGTACTTCAACATTACCGTACTTTCAAAGTCAATCGGGAACAGTATAAATATACTATTGCCGGCAGGTTTCACTGGGTAAACCTTATAAGTTAACGGTATTCTCCAATATTCTTTCAACCTCGATCTACGGGGATGGGGCCGTGGTTGAAACTTACTTGTGCATAATATTCAAGGACATTTAGCCTTTAAGGCCTAGTTTTCCATTTTTCAAGGCTGAATTTGTATTTCCGAGGCCTTTTTCAAAACATACATATAGTTATAATTTGAAAATCATATAAGCATGCCTTGATAAATCAATCAATAATTTTACAAAGTATAAAAACGTACATGATATACATCATTCAGTCGAAATAACACTAATGGCACCACATCAATTAAATGTTATTGCGTCCGCCATCTTTACGTGTCACATGACCGTCACGTGATCACTCTATTCTATACACAAGTTTGTCCAGTTTCCGGACGCATACTTTTTTTAAAACTTTACCACTTGAATTTTTACATAAAATCATATGCGTTAATAGCCAGTGGAATTCTAGTATCCATATTAAAATATTTAAGTATCATTAAAGTTGATTGAAAATACATGAAGCACACAGCATGCACTGCACACATTTACAGTATATAGTACAGAGGTCTACAGGCTTTATTAAATTCATGCGCAGATTCAATGTATTATAAAAAGAGCTCTATAATACCATATGGTCAATGCAAAAATGACAACATATATCTATAAGATAATAAAATCAATAAAAAGTAGTTTTACTTACATTTCTGTTAATTTTAACACTGGGGCTGTTCTTTAGTATTTATAAATCACTTGTTCAACAGTTGTGGCCAGTTTAGATGTTCCAACTAACACTATCAGCTACATGTATACATACAATACACTCAGGGTTTAATGCCGAGTATATCTGCTAATTACCCCCTAAAATTCTAGTCGCTAGGCAACATACTTGATAAGATCATGGGGCCAGCTTATCATCACACTGGCTTAATTGAACACATTAATTGACTACAGATGTGGAATGTCTGTCTTCATTGTTAGTCTATCAACAAGTGGTGTAACTTGTGTTAGTTACAAAATTATTGAAAAGAGTAGGCCTACATTTTATATTCAACACTATTAATAGTTCTTCAAATTAAAAAAGTAGCACCATGAGTATGTGTGGTATTTTTTTAAAAAAAACTATGATATTTAATATACGCAAAAGTTTAGCTGAATAAATGAAATGAAATATTTTAACGATTAATTCATTATTATATGCTCATTCAAATTAATTAATTATCATCAGCATCATTGTCAACAGTAATAGATAGAATCAATCAGTTAAATAATCAAAATCATAATTATGAAATAAGATAAATTAACATTGTAAACTATCATTAAGTTGTATTGACAAAATAATTTAATCAAATGCTAGAATCAAGAATCGAAATTAAAATGCTTATTTCAACCAGTCAGTCAGTCAGTCAAAATATTTTGGCCAGAAATACTGACATATTTATGAAGTTGACATTGTTGGCAAAACGTTGGCCCACTGTATGCACCCACATTGTTGGTAGTTTGTAATTCTGCCGACGTTGAGCCATTGTAACAAAACCAACATCTAGCCAACCGTTGTACAATACCGTTGGCCCAACGATGGGACAACGGTACACAGCCAACGCCGACGATATGCCAACTGTACGACGATCAGCCAACGTTGGGCCAATGTCGACATGCTGACTGGGCAGGGCCTACAAGTTTGTCTGGCGAAGAGTCAGCATTTACAACACCACTTTGATGTCACAAATAGACTCTGTAGAGTCAACATTTGTAGCAGTCATATTCTTAATGGTATCGGGCGTCATATTGATTAATTGATAGTGAAGTTCGTCATAATGATAAAATCCGAACGATTACTTTTCAATGCAAAAGGGAAATAACCGCTGCCAAGATTTGTGTGGGCCGTATATATTTTGTTGTTGTCGCGATATAACGCAAATTAAGCGCTTGACGCCGGAAAAGCGTTTATTCATCCAGAGTTAGTGACTTGCAACAAATTGGAACTTTTTGTTCAAAATAAACGATAACCATGGTAAAGTTTACCAATTTGATATACATAATATGTTTAACGCTTTTTATGAAATCTCTGATGCCGGGCCTATCTGGTTACTCCATGTCTGTACCTTACTACACGCGAATTTTGCTGTGTTGCATTGTGACCATTCCATGATTGCCATTTTGGCCCATGATTGGGTTTAAGACATGTATGTCAGTTGTCACATGGCGATGATGGGTTGTTTATTACGTGCTTAAGATCTACATTGAAGTTTTTGAAAAAATATAAAATCAGTCATTTAAGTTTGACCAATTATTAGTATGGCGTCATCCGGCCTCTCGGTCCCGCGTAACAATACACAATGCATAAGGTAAACTATACTTACCAACCGCCGACGGGCTGCCTCGTTCTATGATACCATAACCTCTAAATGTATTACTGAGAAACCAATGATGTGCCTTGCTTCGTCTCGTGGTTCTGACTGCCAGTGTCCGACTGACCCGGACTTTATCGTCAACCAGTAATTCCAGACTGGTTCAGTAGCGGAAAGAGCGCTATGAGCGGAAAGAGCCCACAATCACCACACTCCCCCCTGTCCTATATTGAAATTGGAGGACCTGGGGTCAGGATCTTCACCTACGCTACCGCAGGACTTGGGATTCCGTTCGCTGTATGTCATGGGTTCAGAGTTTCAGAACACCATTTCCAAACAGGAGACACTTGCTCCTGGCTAACACGCCGAGATCGGCACGGTTTCCTGGGTTACTAACCAGTACAGTATGCTTACACCACCTCCCGAGGCCACATACCTGAACCAAGGGTAGGCTTAGTGCTTTGATTGTACTCTGTCAGGACCGCACAAAATCCCTGGCAGAGGCTAGATTCTCAGAAAAATCTAGCCGACCCAACCTGTGATTTGGTGCACAGGCCCGCCAGTCTTCCCCATGAGAAGATCCGACAAATACCTCCTGCAAGCATCCACTCTAGCATTACCACCGAGGATGGATTCTGACCATCCCTAAACCTGGTACTGGAATGGCAACTTGAAAAATGCATCTGCTTCCGTTATGTATGCATTAGTTACTTACCTGTCCTGGCATCTTACCCTTCGCAACGACCATCACTGACAGTTCGCTACTGCCCAGTACTGATGTACCGTCTGGCGCCTCGTCTAACGTCCACACTATCAACCACCTCCCTTCCAACATGAAGGCTCTCAAGATACATCTGGACGCGCCACCGCCATCTACGCCTCTCCACATGCCATCATTACGCTCTACTCAACAACTGACACACACACACAACCATGGCTGCCGACAACCAGGACTGATACCTGCATCTTACCTCTATTGCCCAACAACCATCCATCATCCAATTCCTCAATACAGCGACTACTTCCTTTGAATGTAAACCTGATGCCATATTGACACGACAAAGTGATTACTTCAGTTCCCTCCATGGTGTATTCCTGATACCACTCAGCGCTACCTGAGCTTATAACCCAATGAAGATTAATGACCATAGCTAATTGAGTATATATCGGGTAGAGATACAAGAACAGAACCACATGTTGATGCCAGTAAGATATTATTCAAGATTCCCCACCATACCCGGAGATCACACACTCCATATCCACAACTATGCCTGACCCACTTCACATATCCGGTGACCTTCCCACCCTCAGTGGCGCTACCCACAGTAAGTTGGCCCCATTCCTCCCTGGCGCTACCCAAGGATATACCTGTGAAGCTTATGGACCAGAAGCACATGTTGAATTCCCAGTAAAGATGCCTGAACAATATCTCATCCAAAACCTGGAGACCTCCCGCCCTGGCGAAACCAATACTCTGTGGGATACAAACCCGTACTGTACGGCACCACCGCCTAGCAATACAACGTAGGAACGCTACATCAAACCACACCAGTAACAATTGGATATAAACCCATACTGTACGGCACCATCGCCTAGCAATACAACGTAGGAACGCTACATCAACCACACCAGTAACAAGCATGTATACCATATTGATCCCCAACCATGCCAACCTCTGTTCCCTCTCTCCACCTATCCCAGTGACCCCTCCACCTTATGGTCCAGGTAGAAGTGCCACAATTCCTACCAACGCCACAGTCTCAACATCGCTACCTGACTATACACCAACAGAACAGCTTCATCTACATCATCAGTAATGGAATCCACTATCATGCCAGGGCTTTAAATTCTTCAAACCATGTAGCTTTTTTTTCACAAAATGTAATTTACCCCTAAATATACAGTTTTCGAGTTACAAAATACTCTTCCCACTCCCTAAAGGTCTAAAACCACCCTACAGGTTAGAACAAAAACCCTGCGAGCATCCTCCGCATTCAGCATCCACAGATATAATACATGATAGAATGACCTCAGTCCGCATGTTATCTGCCTAGCCGGCAGACTAACATACCCTAAGAGATCCCGCAATCACCATGGCCATGTCAAGCTTCTCATCAGATCTTACAAATCAATCACACAACTTCTCACTCGATGAAAGGATCTTCCTAGTTGTTCTCTCACACAGGATAGACAACGCTATATATATATATATGAACTCAGACACCATACACAATGACCCAGGTGCGCAACTGAGTCGACGAAATGATGCCCAAATCTATTGTATACACTTGAAACAACAAGAGCTTGGGTCAATACTCCTGAGTTATCTAAGTATACTGGTTTCCAGGGATTATAACAATCTAAAAATAATTTATACCCAATTATTTTTACAAAAACAGCGAACATCCAATAATCATGTCAATAATTGTTACATTTAACTAAGAAATTCATCACAACCAATACATTCCCCCTTCACAGCTACTCACTAAAGCTCAACATGGGAGAAAACTCTTTTAATTTTACTCAAGTTGAAAATTTTAAAAATTAATCATACATTCCTAAAAAGACAATGTAATACCTGGAAACCAATTTACCATACATCTGGGATGTATGCTTACCTTGCCTATCTAAGCCACATACAAAAAAACCTAGATAGACTCTCGTGCTGTAGAATTCGTATCCCCGCAAGACCGCACAAGGAGCCTTGAAAGGAGCTAGACACGCTGGTCTTAGCCGTACCGGTGCACTTGGTCCAGTAATTACCTGACGTCACCCTTGTGGGCGAATCCCTCATCGTATGCATTAATGTGTATCCAGTCCAGACCCGCATAAAGGTACTTAGAAAGGAGCTTGAAGTTCTAAGCCGAACCGGAAGTTCCGGTATCTTCAGAAAAAGTTCTATGCGAAAAAAAACTACCCTACCATAGACCACATAGAGAACCCATGGCAGGGGGCCAGACATCAGATTGGCATCCTCATTTGGTCCTCACTCTGCCTAATACATCCTTGCAGATAAAAAACAAAGTGACTGACCGACATGACAATGTTTGTTTAACGAGATACAAACACAAGCAATGTGCTTAATGAAATAATGAAGTTGGGTCCAATTACAAACCAAAACAATTCCATCTAAAATGACCAAGGGAGGTAACAAGTACAGCAATCCTATCTTGGTACCAGAAAAAATTTGCTGCCCATTGAACCAACAGAACAAGGCCAATATCAGAATCAATTGAAATAATTTGCAACAATAGATCAAACAAACATTAAAACAAGAGGCAACATCACTGACCTTCTCAATTTCCAACTTACAAACTTCGAATTTTCGTACTCCCGACGTCGCCCTTGTGGGACGAATCCACGATGGCGCGAAAATTCGGCCGTCAAGTGACCGACATTTTCGTCGAAAATTCGCTCATTTCTGGTCTTCTGCTTCGATCAACGGTCTTATTCCACTCTAGTAACCCTCCGCTCGCAAACCCAATCGGCGTTGCATGTGTATTACGGCTGGTAGCGTGTACAGGGACCTCGTCACGTGACCTCTACTTTGGGTTCGGACCGTTCCATTTTGACCACCGCTGCTCACCATTATGGCGTCATCCGGCCTCTCGGTCCCGCGTAACAATACACAATGCATAAGGTAAACTATACTTACAAACCGCCGACGGGCTGCCTCGTTCTATGATACCATAACCTCTAAATGTATTACTGAGAAACCAATGATGTGCCTTGCTTCGTCTCGTGGTTCTGACTGCCAGTGTCCGACTGACCCGGACTTTATCGTCAACCAGTAATTCCAGACTGGTTCAGTAGCGGAAAGAGCGCTATGAGCGGAAAGAGCCCACAATCACCACATTAGTCAATTGAGTCGGTCTACACAGTCACTGTGCATCCCCCCCCCCCCCCCTTGTTCTTGTAAAGGCTTAGATGTGGGGCAATCTGCTAGTAGATTTTTTAATTTCTGACCATTATCTACATGCCATGGCAGATGTGTGTTAAGTTGTCAATAAAGTGTCGGTAGTGCCGATAAAATTTTCAGCGCGACTTGAAAAGGTGAATGAAAAGTTGTAAATACCATTCATGAAATATATAGCATGTCCACGAAGATCAACCCATTTTCTCACTCTCTGCACCAAAAACATCAATAAAACAGTCAGCGATTGGTTTGTCCTATAAATTCAACACGACAATGTCGCACTTTTAAATTCCACTGCACCCTTTTTGTTGTTGATATGTAAATCGTCATTCTCCTATTGACCAAAATCAAAAGACTCGACGGAATGAGTTTCTACTAAATTCTAGAACAATGGAGGATGCTGGGAGATCTTTGACACTTTTTGGTTTTCACACTGAGCTCACTCGTTCGAAAAGAAAACAAAAAGTTAACAAACATTTGTTGACGAATTGAGCTGATTTTTCTTGTTAACTGATAGTTGATGACTTACGATCAGAATAAGATAAGTTATGAATTTTACTGCTCGCTTAACGATTTGTGAAACGTTAGCTTATGTTGCGCTCATCTAAGTCAGTGTATGCGTACCGGGTACTCACAGTTATGTTTGCATTGGATTTTTGCAAACATCATAACATGCCATGTTTTCTTGAAGCCTATGCAGGAGATTGGTGATGGAAATGCAGGAGATTTCAGTGAAATGCAGGAGATTTTTCTTGCTCAAACTTTAAACTTAAATAATTGAAGTTAATATGCAGTTTTCACCTATTTTACTTGTAGGACATTACCATGCATGCTTCATAAAGCTATTTAAATTAACATTTGCTATCATTTTCACCATGCAAACACAAAATGTCAAGGTTCAGTATTCCAAGAAATGTGGAAGATTTGATCAATTTGCCTAAACTCATGCAGAAGTCGAGTCTCAAATGCAGGAGATCTGGCATGTATTCACCAGGAGCTTTGATGGCTCATAACTTAAAAAATCGTTGTTCAAATCAGAATATCAGTAAGTCTTACTGATATTCTAATTTGAACAACAATTTTTAGTTCATTCTAATTACTGTAAGATCATTAATTTTCGTGGGGGATTAAATTTCGTGGATTTCGTGGTTCACTTCAACCACGAACTTTAATCCCAACGAATATTGATTTTGACCCTTGTTTTGTTACCTGAAATTCAAAATCCACGAATTCAAGTGCCAACGAAATTGTCTTTTTTACCAAAACCACGAAATTTCGTCCCAACGAAATTAAATGATTTTACAGTATACAAATATTTATCAACTTGTGTTTTTTCAGTCTATTATGTCGTATAACGGAGCGGCCATTATGGCTATGAAGGGGAAAGAGTGTGTGGCAATAGCTGCTGATAGAAGATTTGGTATTCAAGCTCAAACAATTAACACACAGTTTGACAAGATATTCGAAATGGGACCAAGACTGTATGTGGGACTTCCAGGACTAGCCACTGATGTACAGACAGTGTATGAGATTCTACAGTCTTATTTGATTAATCCGGAATTCTGGATTTACACATCTAGAAAGAGCCATAATTCCTGACTAATTTATTTGAAAAAAATATTATGAGACATTGGCAAAAATGGTTGACCGCATATGATTTTCCTGATTATAAATTTGGCTCTGTTGGTAAGCCTGTTTGGGAGCATATATAATGTATACGGTAGTGAATGTCATGTCGATTTGTTTGTTTGTTAGTCCATTGGTTTGTCCGTCTGTTAAAACTAAAATATTTTTGATATCCAAGAAGTCATTGCTTTTAGACTTGGCATACTTGTTAGCCATTATGAAGACACTACAATGCCATAGCCATGTAATACTATCCAACATTTCACATGAGTTATTGCCCCTGGTTGTCTTAGCTCGGGCATTGTCACAAATGATCCATACAGACATCCAGCACATAATCAATTATTATATTATAGGTCTCCCAACTACATTGTCAATTTGTCTTGAATTTTGTTTTTCAGTTCTCAACGATTGAAATTCCGATTGAATCTTTATGAACTAAAGGAGAACAGAAATATCAAACCTAAAACATTTCTCAGTATGGTGTCAAATCTCCTGTACAGTAGAAGGTAAAAATTTGTTACAGTCTGTGCTGTTGTGTTTTAACACACGCGTATGTATGTTCATATTTATCTATGTATGAACCGGTGTAACAGTCCAGTTTTTCCCCCAGCCATTTTTTTCCCCATGGAAAAAACTGATTAGTCATTATTTTTCCCCAGGAAAAAAATTGACTCGTCAGTTTTTCCCCCCTAGTCAGTTTTTCCCCCCTAAAATAAAATGTTGTACAAGGGGGGAAAAACTGACTAGTCCTAGTCCCTAGTCAGTTTTTCCGCCCTAATAATAACGTTGGAAATGTTCTTATGTTAATGGGGTCAGCTGTACTCAAAGAGTAAAAGGTCCTTCATGAAAACCACTGACCCAGTCTCAGATTAGTGTTTGTGCCCAAGCCCTGGAAATTAGCACTTGTCAGGTTGTCTTTGACTAATAATTGTTCATTTGGACTTGTAAGAAGCAAAATGAAAGACATTTCATTATCTATGATTCTATCCAGGGTTTTTTTCACAGGCCTCTTCCCCTCAGGAAAATTCTTTTACATCATGCAGAAATCTCCTTAAAATCCAATTAACATCAAGTTTTTTAAAGTCTATGACTGATACTGCCACCTGTTGGAATACTCAGACACCTTTAAGTCACACCTATAATCATTTTGCAGGTTTGGACCATACTTTGTTGAACCAGTTATTGCTGGATTAGATCCTAAAACGAGTGAACCATTCATTGCCAGTTTGGATCTGATTGGATGTCCGATGATCACTGAAGACTTTGTAGTATCCGGTACCTGTAGTGAACAAATGTATGGAATGTGTGAAACATTGTACAAACCAGACCAGGTAATTATACTATACAGGGGTTCTACAATTCCGGAATTCCGGACTTGCTGCACTGGGAAGAAGGAATCTTTCTGCAGAAAATAAAAGTTTTTTGATGAAAATATTCCTGATATTGGCTGATTTATGGTCATTTTAAGTTTAATAAGCTAGATTTTGACTATGGAACTATGTTTGAAACTAAGTTTTGGTGTTGGGATGCATGCTAAATGCACCTGAAATAGACCAGCATCTCATTTTTAGGATTGGGCATGATGCCTCAGTAGAACCCTTGTTTATATTACATGACATTCCTTGTATCTGGGTTAGTATAGCTAGTATGTATATTCTTATACAAATGTACCACACGTGTGAGAGACCCGGACCCCTTTCCCCTAAAAGTGACATTGTGTATTTTATGTTATTTGTGTCATATGATATAAAAATCTATCTCTCATTCTCAATTAATTTATTTATGTTGAACTCGTTCAGGAAATATTATTAAGCTCAACAAAGGCTGACTTCATGGTTTTCCCTATGAATTTTCATTTGAGGGTCCCAGGTGCCTAAGGTTTGTATTTAAAGAGTCCCTGAGAAACTTTGGGGTACGAATATGGCCTAATCTGACAATATGGGTTTTTCTGTGTTTCCCACCCAACTAGAGATGAACTGGTTGGCAGCCCAGAGGTAGTTCGCGTGTATCGGTGTTATATACACCGGGCGAGTGAAAGAACCAAGGTGTCTCTACGGAAAGAGCAAGGGCAGCGCACCAGGATACCTTGTATCACACTACTGTCTCTTCAGCAAAACACAGGACCCCATTGGAAATAAGTGCTTGCACATTCATGGGTTATCCGCATGGTTAAGTTGCATTTCTTGCAATTCCTAAGTACTTGTTTTCACTGATTAATCTCCATCTTACCTAACTTATCGTGTTTCCTCGTATTAGCGCTCCCCCTCTAATTAACGCCCCCCCCCCCACGGCAATTTTTGGGGGAAAAAATCTCACCTTCAATAATTGGTCCTACAGTTATCCAAAAAAGTATCCAGACAAATCCAGAATAATAGTCAGTCATGATACGGTAATCCATTCAAACGAACAATTGATTACCGCGGAGTAATTATTTACCGGTATTTACAGGGTAGTCTACATGTTTATTAGCCATTTCTGCGTACGATAGGCAAAAAAACAAAGTCCGTATTTTTAAGAAGGGGAAGTAATTTGTACTGGTTAAGGTAACGGCTAAGTGCCATACTAAACCGTACCGTTCCATGGGGGGCGTTTATACGAGGTCCGACTTTGTATGGAATTATTTTGTCATAAAATGCATCGCCCCGGGGCGATAATACAAGGTTATACGCAATATACGGTAATTTCACTGATATTTGTGTATATTTGTCTAGGAACCTGATGATTTGTTTGAGACAATATCACAATGTTTGTTGAATGCAGTGGACCGAGATGCTGTTTCTGGATGGGGAGGTGTAGTCTATATCATGTAAGTATTTAAAATGTATTATGCAGTGATTCATTTTGAAGCGAGTCCAAAGTCGCTGACTCACAAAATTGGCTTCTAAAGGACTCTCTAAATTTTGAAAATACTTTATTTTTACATTGTGGGACTCCTTGATTTCCTAAGTTCAATGGAAAAGGACCAAAACACTGATTATGAACAGTTAGCACAGTGACTGTGTAGAGAACATGTTTGTAACCCGAGTTATCCAGGCTTACTATAAGCGCATGATCGGTCAGACAGTCTGACAGGCTGACAGTCACAGGTTACGGTCTTCTGGCATATTTCCTATTATATAGTCATGTTCTGTCCTCCACATGTGACAGGTTTGTCTGTTACTGGTTGAAGAAATTGAATGAGCGAGTGAGTTTAAAGTTATTAGGAAACTGGTTATGTTAACTGTTGTGTTTGAATAAAAAAATACGGAAGTTGAGGTACATGTATGTTGTTTTACACATGGTCTGTCAGTGATCAACCAAGTCTTGTCCGAATGATTAAGAAACTTGTCCCACATAAGTTAATAATCCTTACAACTTAGTTAAGCAGTCTGTGAATTTAGGATTTGATTGAAATGTTTCAAATCTGATTTTCCATCACTCATGTACAATATCAAAACATGTTACATAAGTGCACAATACTACTTTATTTAGTCAGCATTTATTTTATAGATTCCATGGACTGCCCCCCAACCCCCCTCCCCCCCGGAAATCATGTACTTATTATGCCCTCTATCTTTGATTATAGGGGTAAACAATAATTTTGACCCTTCTATTTATTGCATGATACGTAAAATCTACAGATTAATGTCTCATCCAAATGTTTTTATTTTACCAAAACTACCAAATTTTGTCCCATCGAAACTAAATGATTTACAGTATTGAGCTGCCATGGGGCAAATATGTTTAGCAAACGGCTTTTATCTTCTATCTTAATGCTGCGTTTATGTTTCAGTGAAAAAGACAAAGTTACCAAAAGAATACTTAAAGGCAGAATGGATTAATGTTATTATGTAAGTTTTTCACTGTAAATCGTTACTAAATCCTCACATTTCTGTCTAGTGAACTTTGGATTCTTGTGTATTTTGTGACATGGTGACTGCAAGTTGAGGGCTCATTGTAATACTATAAAGTGATGCAGTTACCATAGTTTTGCACTGAGCCCTCGAAATTATACACTCAATAGTTATATCAAATTTAAAATTCTTGATTATAAATTTGCAGGTAAATGTATAATGGCCTACTGCAGGTATTATTTAACTTGTTGGTATTATGTACAGTTTTTTTATCCCAACCAAATGTCTCGTGGGAGGCTAAGCCATCCAGATTTAGTGCTGTATGATGTGTCAAATCTAGATTGGATACCCATTGACATTTTCTCCACATTGGGGGGGTTTTCAATTGCTAATGGAAGAATTAAGCTAGAATATATTGGTAGATGAATAATCCCAGAAAAACAGGTTTGATTAAAATAGTTTTGAAAAACAATGCTAAGCAATTAATTAATTGCCGAGGATAGTTTTTATTTGCCAATCAGCTTTCTGCTGAAATATGGCTGGCATATGAGTGCCTTTGAATGGATTTGAACCCGGGTCCCTAGATTTAGTGGCAAGTGTGTTTACCGCTGGGCTATGTAGGCAACTGATTGAAGCGGTCTTTATAGTGTGGCTTAACTGTTGCAGACTCCCTAAACCCTGTCCTGACTTACTCTTTTTGGTTCGAACTAAAGAGAGAAATACTGGTAGTGATTGTGTGCAGGACATCCGTGAGTCTGGATCCCTGGTCTGTATGGATGTACGGCACATAGATTTATCATAAATTTACCAGGACTTTAAGGTTGGAAAGTCTTAGCCAAAGTTAGAGACCTTTGTGGTAGACATACTTCTTGTGTCAAAAAAAAAAGTTGTGCCCACACTTATATTTGGGCATGTAGTATTGTTGCTTCCATCCATATGTTTATCTGTATGCAATGTAAATCTTGTGCGTTAAACTCCTCATAAACTATGGGGTGGAATTTCTTCAAACTTCCACAGATAAACAACCCCAATGTATACTTACTGTAAAGGATGGACTTTTTGTGACATCAATTTTTACCATAATTATGGCCCTTTGTTACTTTTACTATATACCCCATGTTGAAAAAATGCCCATGCCTCATAGAGTCCGGGCCAGCCTGCCAGGGGACCTGTGTAAGTGTTGAGCCCTGCTGGTCACATCTCTAGTTTTGTATTGTCTTTATATTTCAGATGCTACATCTTAATTAAAGTGCTTCATGAAGACAACACATCTAGAGATCGGCACAATCTAGAGATCGGCACAATCTAGAGATCGGCATCATATCATCTACACATGTTCTCATCACTAAACTCAATGACTTTCATCCATTAAACATTCACTATTCCTGTATACTGTATGTTTGTGTATAGAGTTTATGTCATGCAATTTGTAGCCTGTTTTCTTTACATTTGTGTACACCCACAAGTAAATGTATCGTTGAAAAACGTAAAAAAATGCGAATTTTTTTTTTCTTTAATAGAAAATTATAAATTTTACAATTTTTGTTTGTTTTCTAATTGCCTTATCAATGACAATGTGTGAACATCGGGTATTTTATTGGATCTGCAAACTACTCTAATATGCCAATACTTTGGTTATCATATTAATTGAAATAAATTATTTCTGCGATAAAAACAGTTAAAAAGCTATCAAAATGACGATTAAGATTAAACACACAGTGGAGCCCATGGATGCATTTTGATTTTAACTTTTATGAAAAAAAATGATGTAATTAATTCAATTTGTTGATAGATGTAGAAAAAATTAAGAAGTGAAATAAGTCGACCAGTGGCTTCTATCAGAATGTATGATATAGTTCGATTTCGAGCATTGAGCCGTGACTGCACTTTTAAAGTTTAATAAATTCGCCAATAAAGCTTGTTGCGGCATTGACTAACTGCGCTAAATTGCTAATTGATAAATAACACATATTAGTGAGTATCATATCTTTAAACCATGACTATTGAAATCAATAAATCACGGGTTACTCGCCCAAATAGACTCGTCTTTAGAAAAGGTCATGGCTCAGGGTTCAAAATTGAACTATACAAGTCCTTAGTATAATTCACTGAACTCACAACTTGAAATTTAAACAATTGTGGATATTTGTATATTCATGTTAAGACTATGGATATGTTGTTCGTGGAACAATGATAACTGTAATATTATGTTCTTCTTAACTCATGGTTACAATGTGCTCTTTTGAAATGTTGTCATTTTTGTAAATAAATATCTTGAATGTCAATATCGTTGTTTTCAATGCATTCATTTTTTAAGCCGATGTTAGGAAGTTAGGATTAAGGAACATTATTTATACTGCATGCACATTTGTACATAAAAAGACAGTGTACATGTTTGCATTGTACTGGATTGTATTGCAGGGGTGTGGAAATTCTAAAATGTTTCACTTGTATATGGGCAAGTTGGACTGAAAAATCCACTTGCCCGAAGACTCAATCTACTTGCCCAGGAAAACAGAAAAAGCAACAAAGTTTCAAGAATTTATTCATCTTGCCAAGCTTGGATACAAGTACTGTGTATCTGATATTTAAATCATTTTCAGTCAGGATTAAGGGATTCACCTTTTGGTATAGGTAAAATAGGACACTGAATATTATCTTCTCATTATCATTTTGCACTTGCCCACAGGCAAGCTGGATGGAAAATTCCACTTGCCCGCAGGTTAAAAGCCCAAGTCAGACACAGTAATTCTACACCCTGGTACCTATTAGCCTGACGTGAATGAAGTTGAAAGCCAAACGATGCTATAATCAGCCCATGGTGTCACATGTTTGCAACATTATGCAGAAATACGGCTCATGTTTGCACCATCTAAACAGTCTGTGTATATCATTATGTTGCCACCTGATACATATACTCTTGAAGTAATTATGCCCCCCATCTTTGATGCAGGGTATATATTTATTTGCACCTGTGGGTCAGACGGTTTGGTTTCAGTTCAATAACTCTAGAATGCTTTGTACTAGGGTCTTCAAACTTGACATGGAGATTTGTCAGCAACAGTAGATGACCCCATTTGATTTATAGGTCAAAGTTCAAGGTCACTATGATCCTTACCATTTTTTTAGACCAAGTGGTTGCTGTTTAATAACTATTTGCCCTGGGATGTTCAATCTTTCCATTGTGGTTGGCCAGCAACAGGCATGGGCGTAGGAGCGTCTTCAACATTGGGGGGCCAAACATTTGGCAACTTGGAGTAAAAATAAATTTTGCTCGCTTCGCTCCCAAACCAACTTGGTTATTTAAAAAGATGTCGACCAGCAATGTTTGCGCACAAATATTCTGGTACAGAAATTCACTCTTAAGAGTCCACAACCCTCCTATATCTATATAATAACTGTGAGTTTATGGTTATGTGGTCATTTGGTCTATTAGTAATTACGTGGAAGTTATTCTATTCAGTTCAAATCTAAGGGGGTCCGGAGGCATTCCCCCCGGAAATTTTTCCAAACAATGGATCAATCTGGTGCATTCTAGGCGTTCAAAGATACCCTATTTGGTATTAAAAAAGGACCTAAATACTTACTTTAAACACAATTAAGTGCTTGCACAGAATTTAAATTGCTCGATTTTGAGATTGAAGCTTAATAATTGACAACCTCTCAACTAAAGTTATATAGGAGGGTTAAGGGGAGGTTTAGAGTACAAGTTATGTCCCAAGTGTATTTTTGCAAACAATGGGTGTTGAAATATTTTTATATAATGAATTTAATTTGCGAGCGAAGCGATCAAAAAAAAATTCTATACGTTTTCCCAAAGAACTGAAGGCAAATTGCCTATAACGAGATATATTAGGTCGTAAATTATAATTTTCGTCTGAATTATTGGAGGGGCAAAAGATATGTTTGCACCCCCTGTCCAGACATAGGGGGGGCCTGCCCCCCCCCTGCTCATACGCCCATGACAGTAGATGACCTCTATTGATATTGAGGTCAGTAGGTCAAAGTCCCTGTCAGTGTAATCTTAACCATTTTCAACTATTTGATATCCATTGGGATATACATGTTTTATAAACAACTCTTAAGAAAGCTTCTGGTTTTCTCAATCCACTGACGCACATCAACATGAACCACGGTTGCAAGTGGATGAAGATGGCAAATATCACAAAATACACGTGCGCTTAAGAATTTTGTAGTATGATCATTAATGAGTAGAATTAAGTGCTTTAATGGAAAACAAAAAGATAGAAATCGGTTGTGGATGGCAGCATTTGGCCTGCCGAGCACAGAAAACATCACATTACACAAATGTGGTACAATGCCCACATATAACCTAATGAAAAAAGGAAATGCCCAAGTCCCAGCTGTAAAAAGCTGGATAACCTTGTTTAAAAAATATATGCCAAAAACACAAAGTCTCATTATATAGTAACATGTACCTGAGTGGTACCTTTACCTTAGTAAATACACAGGTAACAGTAACATTGAAAAAGAAATTTTAAAAAATTAAAATTGAAAAATGGATTTTTTTTCTCTCGAAATTTAGGTTCTATATAGTTTTTTATTTCTTTTTCAATGATACTGTTACCTGTGAGTAAATGCACAGCTATTGGTACAACTGTTTACTTGAAACTCATGAATATTGAATGCTTATGTGTCAGACTATATATGAGTTTGTTGTCTAACAAATTAAAACCACAGGTAACTGTATCATTGATAAAGACTAAAATGAAAAAAAATGGATAGAATTTATGTATATATATATATGTATTGTTCGTTATCATTGATACGAACAGATAACTTGTGTTATTTCCTTGGAAAGTCACCTTTTATAGACATCCTTAACTTCGAGAGAGAAAAAAATCGCGTTTTTTTTCAATTTCATTTTCTTTCAATTTTTTCCCTTTTTTTCAATGATACTGTTACCTGTGATCATTGATACAGTTACCTGTGATAAAAGCATCCGTACAGTACCATTATTGAAACACGTGAGTTTAAAGGAGGACCAGATTAATAAGTTCTCCCAATATCCATCCTGGCAACATCCAGTTTTATCAAAGTGAAAACAATTAACCTCAACCTGGTATGGTGGGGAGCGGTGGCCTAGAGGTAAGGCCTGTGCTTCGGGATCAAGAGGTCCCGGGTTAGATTTTCCTCTGGACCACTGATTAATTTCTCTGAGCAAGACCCACAGCTCCACTCCACCATGGGGAAAATGGTACCTGTGAGGGCAGTGTCTATTTCTGGGCGCCGCAGATCAATGTTGGCTGCCACACCACAGGAGAGAAATGGGCTTCCCAGGCAGACACAAGTGTAGGTTTCCATATGAAGCCCAATGACCAGGGGAAGTTGAAATGTCAAAGGGTGCTTGAGCGGCCTAACAGCTGAAAAGAGCCCTAGAAAATTGGTCACTTAACTTTTTTTTCAACCTCGTACTCTATGCGTGAATTATTAACAGTTTATCAAGAATACAAAATGTATACCAATTTCCTCTAGCAACTAGTGCTTCTTCAGTTGTTACATACAGAGATTAGTTTTTAGGCTGGCGATTTCGCGCCAGACTATTACAATCCTAAAAAATTAAATCAACTAAGATGAATTTACTCCCGAAACTGACAATACAGAATATATACACTCAATGCAAATAGTTCCTCCTCATTAATCAGTTTTGCAAGATAAGAACATTCAACTTTCCTTGTTTCAATTATTCTGTTCGATTGTAATATATTAGTTTCTCCTTGAAATGGAAGGAAATTGTATGAAATTAAAAGAAAAGGTGTTTACAGGCGTTGATAATTATTACTATGCGTTACGAACGCGATATAGCGCGCGCGCATCAATGATTTTATTATGTTAAATTATTTAGGTCAATATTCTCCAACGAGATCGTGGTCGAGTGGTTGAGCAACTCGCTTAGTAATTTTCTGATGCTAAGGTCCAGCGATCGAATCACGGCAGCTCCAAATTTTTTATATTTTTAAATTTTTATTTTTTGTTAAGTCCAGCACTTAACTCTCTTTCGACTTAGAAAAACCACTTGATGTTATATTACTTGAAAAGCTATAATTGTTCCTTAGCAGTTCGCCAGCCTGTCAGTACTTTCAGTACTTTGATTAATGGTGGAGGTTATACATATTCCTTATTCTGCTGGGTAACACAAGTGGATAATCAGCGACTATATACTACACATGCAGAGTACACTGAACCACAATGGTGGACCAGTGGTCTTGTGACTCCTGATTTGAAGGTTGTGAGTTCGATCCCACCTCCAGCCAAATCAGAAAACAGAAGTCCTTTTTGTCACTCTATCAATACAGCTTGACAAGCTTGCACTACACTAACAGGTATATAAAATTCCACATGGATAGGTATTATGCATGGGTCAGTTGCATCCATGCATCCACGCCCCCATACCCTCAGGGATATGCCAGGTTGCCAAAATTTCTGCCCTTCTACGGCCTGCAGGGACAGCTGATTATAAAATATCTCCTATTTCCCCGGCCCCTGGCAACTAAATATTGTCCCCTAAGAAAAAATCCCAACATTTCTAAGGCAGTGTGGGGGCGCTGGAAGGTACAAACACGGCTATCCCGTTTTGGGTGTCTGCGGTGTTAATATATTTATTTCATAAATATTTATTTTTTATTAATTAACAACATGCATTATCCCAATATAGATTCCAACCTCCCCCAAATAGTTAAGTGAGAAACTTTTTTCGTTAGAGATGAGTATTAAAATACAAGAAATTCACATTTTTCTACTTTGGCCACTAAACGTACATGATCAGTGAGTTTCCATACCACCAAGGGAGATAATCACTGTAGTCCGTACCAAAACCGCATATTAGTTTGATAGAGTCGCACATTAAACGTCGACGACGACCGAATTTTTCATTTTTTTCTTTTTAATTTTTGTACACAAATAACTCGCAATCATGGGGAAAGGGTTCAATAATTATATGACAAAGAAGTTCTTCCATCCTTCAAGCAAAGAGAACATCAAACGGGTTTGTTAAATTTTCGATAGTTTTGATAGTTATTAGAAAAGCTCAACTGGAGTAGTATTTCGGATAGCAGTTTTAGGATGACAGTTACTTAAGTACTTACTCTTGAAAGTTACTGATGTTATGACGTTGTATTCGTGCGTCTTGTGCCCCCAACAAAGATTAAGGGTTCCACAAACTTCTGAAGTTAAACTGTTAAATTACTTCATAATTTAAAAAAAAAATACTAATAAAGGGGTTGTTTTTAGGCAGTGGCTAGGATTACGGTACCGTAATCCTAGACCCACAGGCTAGGATTACGGAAGTTCCGTAATCCTAGCGAGTCCTAGCTAGGGCTGTCTAGAATTACGGAAGTTTTTATACTGAGTGCAATTAAGCGTGCAGGTCGCCTTATATTGCATGATGTCATCATTATTTCATGAAATTACACAAATATTGGTATATTTATAGACAAATTAATAGAAATATCAGTATTTCATGCTTCGAATTTAATTCGCTAATATTTCGTCTTTGCAGGGGAAGAAAATAGAGGCAGTCCGAATGTTTATAAATTAATTAATGTACGTGGTCGAATACACAAATGTAGTTCCATTGAAATTGATTGTCATGATTGAAACAAATTGTGTTGCTAATTTCGGTAATAGATCTGATATGTTTGTTCGTCATTCGGTCCTCGAAATAAACATTAAGTTGCTATAAACCGTTTGCTGATTCACAATTTACATAGCCTGCTAGTGGATCTACGTTGTGACAGCGCGTAGTGATACGAATTCCAAATATGGTCATATTTAGTTTCTTAAATATTTGTTTTGATTTGTAACTGATTACGCTTTTCATGTCATTAGGAATCTTTTAAAACTAGAATTATGTAAACAATCGATCCTGTATGCATTTTTAAAATAAAATTCAACTCTCATTCAAGGGTTTTTTTGCTCCACGAACGTATATACCTTCGTGTATTTACGTTCGTGTTTACTCTAATCACACGAACGGCATTTATGATATAAGTTGGTGATCACACGAGCGGCATTTATGATATATGTTGAAGTATTTTTGTTCAATCCTGCTATTATCTGTTATCTCAATTTATTTTCCGAATTTTAATACCTTTATCAATGCGTAGATAGAAGTACATGCTTTATAATGCAGTATCAAAAGTATTTGCATTTGGATATTTTCCGCCGTTTATTATCTAAATTTACCATACTGTATATCTTTACCATAACCAAAACTGATTATTCGATGGTAAATATACCAATATTGGTATAAATTCATGAAATATTAATGTCAACATGCAATATAAGGCGACCTGCACGCTTAATTGTACTCGATATAAAAACTTCCGTAACTCTAGACAACCCTAGCTAGGACTCGCTAGGATTACGGAACTTCCGTAACCCTAGCCTGTGGGTCTAGGATTACGGTACCGTAATCCTAGCCACTGCCTTGTTTTTATGCTCTAATAGCGGTTACGCAAGCCTTTTGGCATTATTTCATCTGCAGAGTCCTTTGGGAGTGTTACACTCGCCCTGACAAGCTTGGGCACCAACCGTCCCTCAGGACTCTGCAGATGTAATAGCACAAAAAAATCATGCGTTAACCCTACAAAATAAAAGTTAGGCAGTGGCTAGGAGTAGGATAATGGAAGTTTTTGTATCAAGTACATTTAAACATGCAGTCACCTTCTAGGACATGTTGACATAATAATAATTCATTAATTTGATTATTTATACAAATAATAACAAACTTTTTAAGAATATGCTTCGAGTGGCTCCATTGAAATTGATTTGCATGATCAAGACAATTTAAGCAACTCACTATGACATGTTGTTACTGATTTTGGTGATGGATCTGATATTTTTGAATGTCATTCAGTTCTCGAAATAAGTATTATGTACATTGTGGCTTAATCGTTGTTGATTCAAGATTTACTTAAGTCTACTACTGGAATCGAAGTTGTGACAGCGCATAGTGATATGAATATAATGTTGGCTTGGTTGGTTTATTCACTGACATATATAACTAAAACTAAGATCTTTTTCATAATATAATACTTTTCTATGATAACCCCATCAGGTATGGATGGCCAGACAGAAAACAGAGTTTGAACAAAAGAAGGAGGAGGACATGGTAGCACAGTATAGAAAAGAGCAAGATATATATGAGAACAGGTAGGCTCGTACCTTACAACTCTTCTCAATATTTAATTACTGTAAATTATTTCATGCTTATCGGTGGTTTACGGCAGAATAACGATGGATTATTCCCCGATAATTTCACCGTTCATTATTTCACAGCTCATAATTTCACGCTAACAGTTTATTTTTTTAAACAAATTTCCCGCCGTCAAAAATAAAATAAGAAGCGTTTTCATTTGCTGTCTTAATCTTTAACAAATAACAGAACATTTTATGTACATAAATGAAAAACAAATGAACGAAATTGAAGCCATTGCAGAAGAACTACTTGATTGCAACTCGACGCGTGCAGGGCGGGAAAACAACGTCACACAAAAGTGTGAAAATATTACATCAGCTGCTCACTCTGTGAATTATCAGCCGATCATACACGGAAAAATACAAATATCCTCTATGTCAAACAGTCATTAAACTTCATGGTTCACCTTCAACCACGAAATCAAATTTCATCGAATAGCAATTTTGACACTTGTGTGTTTATTACCTGAAATGCAAAATCCACGAATTATCGTCCCATCGAAATGGTTGTTACATCAAAACCAAGAAATTTTGTCCCATTGGAATTAAATGATTTCAACACTAAAATGAGTGTAATGAAATTGACCAATGACTAAGATTTATAATAGATGACACATATTTAGTATGTCTGTGAATTATTGATATAATGTTTCTTTGTTTGTCGATTTACATAGAAACTCCAAGTCATTTTTATAACTTGATAATATAGTGCATTAGTTTGGATTTTTTTTTATAATAAATTTTATGGATTATATTGTGTGACCATTCAATAACCATAACATTCACTCAGCATACTGGTAGTTTGTGATTGGCACCTATCCTTTCTTCCTCTGAATGTTAAACAAACAATTTATATATGTGGTAAATGGTCATGTGTAATGTTTCACTTATTATAATTCATAGTGTATAGATATTAACTTGATGCTTTTACTTTCTAATTCTATAAGTATAAAACAGGGGTGTCAATTTTTCCGATTTACATATCCTGAAAGAGCCATGCTTCCTGACCAAAATGAAAGTTATTTGATGAAAATATCTTGAGAAATGTCAAAGTTACGGTCAATTTAATCTGTTTTGAAGGAATGTCTTAATAAAAATTGATTTAAATATGAAAATATGTCTATCAAAAATGGTTGACTGCATAATTATGATTTTCCTGATTTTAAATTTGGCTCTGTTGACACCCCTGATATAAACAGCTTATGTGCTATCAATGTCTACCTTAGGGTTTATATTTTCATTAATGGAAATTATCGCAAATACGCACAAAGTATAGTACAAATCTAAAGGAACCAAGTCCTTATTGCACTCTTTCAGGCTTTGTCAGTGGAAATTGATATATTCAATGCATAAACCATGTAATATATTGTATTCAATTTCATACATGTATGTACTAAAGGTCAGGATCATGTTTATATCTACGCCATTTACTATAATGCAGGATGTTCCAAAAAGAAAGTATATAGTTGCAGTGTCTATGTATCATATTTTTACGATCTGCTATCACATAGAAAACTTGCATGTGTATAGACGAACGATCTAAGTTTTTTTTGGTACCAGTTTTGGACACTGTATACTAACAATAAATGAATATATCATATATTTCAGAGCACTTCTTGGTGACGAAAAAGCCAAAATGGGTTTAAGTTTCATGTATGATGCTCCACCAGGACTTAAGAAAGCGGAGAAAGAGGTTTGTAATTATATTAAATGAAGCGTAAATTCAGGTTAAGCTCATCTCGGGTGCAGAGCTACAGATAAACTGCGTATTGGGGTAATTTCCTAATTAATTTTCTTAAAAATCCAATAGATTTTGAGAGGAAGAAGTAGGAAAAAGCAATGGCAATCCGAACTGCCCAAAAAGAAAATGATGATATACAGTTTGTACATAAAATATCATTTACCCTATGAGTTTGATTAAATATCCAAATAAAATTTGTCAAAACCCAATCAAAATTGAAAGTGGGGGGTAAAATACCCAATGGACTTTAACTTTATCTGTAGCTCTGAAGGTGGTCCATTGGTCTGTGCACTGGATTTGTAAGAATAGTTTAAACTGTGTAGATTTTATTTGCAGTGGAAATGAAACATACTGTTATTCATTAAAATTTTAAACTGATATAACTTTACTAGTAGGCTACATAATTATGACAAGCTAAAAAAAACAAAACATTTGCATAATCAACATACTTATTTACTGTAAAATCTTTTTTTTTTTTTAGTTTCCATGAGGGATTAAATTTCGTGGATTTCATGGTTCATATTCAACCACAAAATTAAATCCCATTAAACAATAATTTAACCCTGTCCCTTGTTAGCATTACCTGAAATGCAAATTCCACAAATTGACGTCCAATTGAAATGGGTTTTTATGCCCCCGGAACCGATGGTTCGGGGGCATATTAAAATCGCACCGTCCGTCAGTCCGTCCGTCAGTCCGTCCGTCCGTCCGTCCGGATTCGTTTCCGCTCAATAATTCAAGCAGTGTTTATCCGATCTTCACCAAACTTCATGAAAATGTGTAAGGCCATGAGATCTAGGTCAAGTTCGATAAACAGTCAAATTGACCTAGCCGCTTCAGAGTTACGGCCCTTGACACATAGAAAAATGGCGTTTTTTTTGGTTTCCGCTCAATAACTCAAGCATTTGTCATCGGATCTTCACCAAACCTCATGAAAATGTGTAAGGCTACGAGATCTAGGTCAAGTTCGATAACCAGTCAAATTGACGTAGCCACTTTAGAGTTACGGCCCTTGACACATAGAAAAATGGCGTTTTTTTTTGTTTCCGCTCAATAACTCAAGCATTTGTCATCGGATCTTCACCAAACCTCATGAAAATGTGTAAGGCTACGAGATCTAGGTCAAGTTCGATAACCAGTCAAATTGACCTAGCCGTTTTAGAGTTACGGCCCTTGACACATAGAAAAATGGCGTTTTTTTGGTTTCCGCTCAATAACTTAAGCATTTGTCATTGGATCTTCACCAAACCTCATGAAAATGTGAAAGGCTATGAGATCTAGGTCAGGTTTGATAACCAGTCAAATTGACGTAGCCACTTTAGAGTAACGGCCCTTGACACGTAGGAAAATGGCGTTTTTTTTTTGGTTTCCGCTCAATAACTCAAGCATTTATCATCTGATCTTCACCAAACCTCATGAAAAGGTGTAAGGCCATAAGATCTCGGTCAGGTTCGGTAACCGTTCAAATTTACCAAGACACTTCAGAGTTGCGGGCCTTCACACATAGAAAAATGGTGTTTCTTCCCGTTTCCGCTCAATAACTCAAGCATTTGTCATCGGATCTTCGTCAAACCTTTTGAAACATGAAAAGGTGTACGGCCATAAGATCTAGGTCATGTTAGATAACAAGATTTCAAATTGACCTACACGCTTAAGAGTTATGGCCCTTTACACAAAGAAAAATATGTCAATATCACATTTGCCCAATATATTATGACACATCTGTGACGGTGCTGATATCTTAACGTTACGTTACTATCAAAGCATGCACGGGGGCATGTGTCGTCCTATGGAGACAGCTCTTGTTTTTACTAAAAATCACAAAATTTTGTCTCATCAAAATTAAATGATTTGACTTTGTAACTTGTTTGAATGTGTTCTATTCACTTATTGCAGAAAGAAGAAGGTGAGCCTGAGTATAAATTTGAATGGCAAAGAAAATACAATGCACCCAGAGAACAGTAAGTTAGTCTTTGTTGTATAAGTCAGCGATTTTTTTCCTTCTTTGATTGGTACCGTAAACGGACCCGTTCCCAATCGAAAATAACGACCATTTTTCCCAATTTTCAATGAAAAAAATCCCAATTTGAAAATAGACAGTTGTCTGATCATGATATTATAAATATATACAAATGAACATCGTACTGTAAAATCATTTAATTTCGTTGGGACGAAATTTCGTGGTTTTGGTAAAAAAGACAATTTCGTTGGGACTTGAATTCGTGGATTTTGATTTCAGGTAATAAGCAAGGGTCAAAATTGATGTTTGTTGGGATTAAAGTTCGTGGTTGAGGTGAACCACGAAATCCACGAAATTTAATCCCCCACGAAAATTAATGATTTTACAGTAATTTCACAATTAAAGTTGTTGCAGAGGCATTGTGTTTTACTTTTAAAAAGTATGAGGAAATCAGACAGGGAAGTTAAAGCACTCAACCTAACCAGCTGAGCACAGAAATCAGAAACACCACAACACAACTACACTGAGCAATGCCCACACATAAGCCAAAGAAACAATAAAAAATCCAAGTCCTTGCCGAAAAAATTCAGGATGACCCAATTTCGCAAAGAAAGTATAGAATAGTGGTTATTGCATGAGACCAATTCTGCTATAATTTGCTTCTGTTTACAGGTATGCCAAAGATGATGAAACAATTAGAGATCAGCCATTTGGTATTGAGGTACGAAATGTACGATGTATAAAATGTCGACAATGGGGTCACGTGAATACAGACAGGATTTGTCCATTGTTTGGTCGTGATTTGACAGCAGAACCTCCTCAACGTAAGATAGTATTGTCCTGTTGTAAACAATAACTGTAACAGGGTTCCCACAGTAAGGGAAAAACAAAACATTTTCAAGGTCAGGGAAAAGTCAGGGAATTTTGGAATTAGTCAAGGAAATCCAGAAATTTACAAAAAGTCAGGGAAATGACAGGGAATCTTTTATTGAAGCTGTCGATAAGTGTCATTTCCTATGAAGTAATACCGAAGACCGAAAAAAAATCCTAGCTCGCTATGCTCGCTCGGAATCATTCTACATTATAATAACTTCATGTCAATCAACAAGCCATAAAGTCTGCTACCTTAAACTTCTTTGTTCCATATAAAGCAATCATATCCTCATTTTCTATATTTTATTGCCATACGTGGGTGAATCAAAAAGTTCGTAGAATTTTGTCCTAACTTTTTAGCTCACCTGACCACAATGTGGTCATGGTGAGGTTTTGTCATACCGAGATGTCCGTCGTCCGTCGTGCGTCGTGCGTCGTGCGGCGTGCGTCGTGCGTAGTGCGTCGTGCGTCCGTCAACAATTTCTTCAAACGACTTCTCCTCCTAAACCGCTTGGCCAAATTTGATAAAACTTAACAGGAATGTTCCTTGGGTGGACCTCTACCAAAGTTGTTAAAAAGATTCCAGTCCGTCGCATAACTAGGTCACACAGGCTAAAAATAGATTTTCAAAAAGGAAACTTCAAAAATCTTCTTCTCTGAAACCGTAAGGCCTAGAGCTTTCATATTTGGTATGTAGCATCACCTTGGGGCCTCTACAAAGATTGTTAAAATTATGTCCCTTGGGTCAAAATTGGCCCCGCCTCAGGGGGCCCTTAGTTTTACATAGAGTTATATGGGGAAAACCTTAAAAAATCTTCTTCTCCGAAACGGCTTGGTCCAGGGCTATCATATTTGGTATATAGAATCAGCTAGAGGTTCTCTACAAAGATTGTTAAAATTATTCCCCTCGGGTCAAAATTGGCCCCGCCCTGGGGGCCTTAGTTTTACATAGAGTTATATAGGGAAAACCTTAAAAAATCTTCTTCTCCGAAACCGCTTGGCCCAGGGCTTTCATATTTGGTTTGTAGACTCAGCTAGAGGTCATCTACAAAGATTGTTCAAATTATGTCCCTGGGGTCAAAATTGGCCCCGCCCCGGGGGCCCTTAGTTTTACATAGAGTTATATAGGGGAAACATTAAAAAATCTTCTTCTCCGTAACCGCTTGGCCCAGGGCTTTCAAATGTGGTATATAGACTCAGCTTGTGGTCCTTTACAAAGATTGTTCAAATTATGTCCCTGGAATCAAAATTGGCCCCGCCCCGGGGGCCCTTAGTTTTACATAGAGTTATATAGGGAAAACCTTAAAAAATCTTCTACTCCGAAACCAATTGGCCCAGGGCTTTCATATTTGGTATGTAGACTCAGCTAGAGGTCCTCTACAAAGATTGTTCAAATTATTCCCCTCGGGTCAAAATTGGCCCCACCCTGGGGGTCACCATTTTACTTAGACTTATATAGGGAAAACATATAAAAATCTTCTTGTCTAAAACTACAATGCCTAAGAGCTTTGATATTTGGTATGTAGCATCATCTAGTGGTCCCCTTCCAAGATTGTGCAAATTATGCCCCTGGGGTCAAAATTGGCCCAGCCCCGGGGTCACCGTTTTACAAAGACTTATATAGGGAAAACATATAAAAATCTTCTTGTCTAAAACTACACTGCATAGAGCTTTGATATTTGGTATGTAGCATCATCTAGTGGT